>CM014278.1:21764263-21836735 GCA_004135705.1 Alloteropsis semialata | reverse complement strand
GATCCGCCGTGTGACGGCACGTCGGGACTGATAGGCCGTAGGTGGCTGACCGGTTCCGGGGCAGGGCGAAGGGAGAGAGGAAGTGTTGTGTCACTGACCAGTTGGGTCAGTCGGTCTAAACCGCCATGTGTTCATCCTTTTGAAGTTTGGCCAAGTTCCTCATGCCAACATGAGCTAGTCGGCGATGCCAAAGCCAACCCATGCTAGATTTTGCCACTAAACAAGTCTTCGGTTCCACTTTAGTAGTTGTGAAATCAACTAGATAAAGCTTTCCCTTAAGTTGACCCATAAAAGCAATAGAGGAATCCTCCCTTCTCAAAATGGACACACCCTCATTAGTAAAGAGACAATTGTAGCCCATCTCACAAAGTTGTGATACCGACAACAAATTGTATCCCAAAGAATCAACTAAATAAACATGTGAAAGTGATGAATCATTTGAAATAGCAATTTTACCTTGACCTACCACATCACCATGATTATTGTCACCAAATGTGATCTTCTCAATAGGTGTATCATATTCTTCTAATGTAGGGAACATATTCTTCTCTCTGGTCATATGATTTGAACATCCACTGTCAAGCAACCATGAAGTCCCACCGGAGGAATATGCCTACAAAACAAGTTAGGCTCAAGCTTTAGGTACCCAAATTTGTTTGGGTCCTTCAAGGTTAGAATAAGCTATCTTAGGTATCCACACACTCCTCATCATCTTTCTAGTGTGAGCACCAATGTACTTGACCACCATCTTGCCATTTTGGAATACAACCATGTAGTCAATGGTGTAGTTGGGAGAAGGAGAATGTGTCATATTCTTGTTGCTTGCATTAACCTTGGTCGAGCTCTTGATGTTTACCTTGTTTGAGCTCTCAACCATAGCCTTACCTTATGCAACCTTCTTCTTGGTGACACGATGAGCCATGTCCATCAAGTCACCAAGATTGGCACCCTTCTTCCATAATGGACGTGACTTGCCATCCACAATCTTTTCACCATTTGACTTGCTTCCTCTTGTTTGGCCAAGTCCATCACGGATGGTGGGCTACCTTTCGGCTTTGTAAGCCGGGTGAGTTTTAAACTCACTCTTACCTTTGAGCTTGCCCTTTTCAATATACATGTTCAATCTATGGATTTGAGCATCCTTGTCCTTGATTGACTTTTCTAGCTTTGAAAGGTTAGTAGCACAAGCATCAATATCAAATTATAGCATCTTGAGCAACCTTTGCTAGCGGAGACATTGGAGTCAAGAGTAGTTTTGGAACTAGTTTTGGTGCTTTCCCAAAGAGTACCAAAGCTAATTTCAAGTTCTTTGTATGTGTCTTCTAGGCGTGAATGCCTTTCTTGAAGCTCACTATGCACATTCTTTAGGTTAGCTAGAGCATCATTTGCCAAAGCATGTTCCTTTGACATCCTCTCATAAGAATCATTGGCAAGAGACAAGTCCATTGCCAACTTTTCAACCTTCACCTTTTCCTCAACTAGAGACTCTTCTAGAACAATGTTTCTCTCCTTTTCAAGGATGAGCAATTCTTCTTGTTCTCTAAGTGCCTCTTTCTTTTTCTCCAATTTCTCCATAAGCTTTTTAATTTATTTATAGCCTTTTTTGCCAAACTCTCTTATCATATTTGCTTTGTGTTCGGCTTCTTCCTCCTCATCTAAGTCATTTTCTACATTATTAGATGTGGAGGTAGGAGATGATGGAGGATTGGAATAGTTTGATACCTTAGTCCCCTTGGCCATGAAGCACATGGGGTGATCATCTTCATCATCGGAGAGGTTGTTGAAGAGCCTTGGTGTTGGTGAAGCTTCATGCATGGCAATGGATGCCACACCTTCATCATCGGACTCATCACTAGAATCCCATCCTTCACCAACATGAGCATGGCCATTTTTCTTCTTGTACTCCTTGCTCTTCTCCTTGTACCTCTTCTCTTTGTCCTTGGATTTCTTCTCTTCCTTGTTGTCCTCATCATCATCATCATCTTTCTTGTCCGGACACTCGGCAATGAAATGACCCACTTTCTTGCAAGCATAGCACCTTCTTGAATTGCTCTTCTTCTTGTCACTTCTTCTCTTCATGAACCTTTTGAAGTTCTTGACCATCATGGCAATTTCTTCATTAGTGCTCTCATCTTCGCTTGAATCAACTTTCTTCTTTGCATTTGATGACTTCTCAATTGATTCAACCTTCTTGCTAGGTTCGGCATTGAGAGCAATGGCTGATGAGGACATGAAACCTTCAGATATAACCGTTGATTATAAGGACCAATCTCGAAGTGCAAGTCCATCAAACTTGAACACTCGAATCGCCAGCAGTTCGGGAGTACTTAATTGGGAAGGCCATAATTCCTTCATCCGGAGTGTGTTTGAGCTCCATAAGCACTTGATGGAAAGATTATTTTATAATCTTTCAAATGGATATGATATCACCTCAATATCATGTCGTCGTGGGCTTCTTATTCACACTTGGGACCCTGGCCCAAGTTGGATCACAACTCCACCATGTGGGGAACACATCAATGAAGCCTTTGCACGTCCTCCACCTTGGCCACCACCTTTGGAGGCCAGCAAGGGCGTCCATGACAAGTTGGAGGCCCAGTCCACGTCAAGTTCGAGTCTGTTTCGAAGTCCAGGAGCAGCCTGCACAAAAAATGATGCCCAGGTCGCGTACGGTCTCGGTTCTGGGAGTTCTATACATGGTTGGAAAGCTAAGGAGATAGGCTTTCCAATGCCGCCAGTCCCATGTCTAAATTCAATAGGAAATGATAGGAATCATCAAAACAATTGGACGTCCAGAATCTGTCAAGGTGCTATGCCGCCGTCTTTTGGGCTGTTGGCCTGTGTATCGCTTGGGAGTCCAATAGGGACGTGGCTAGGGGGTTTTGCACGACCTAATACTCATATATTCAGTAGCCGCCGCCACATTAGGGTTTGGGTTTTGTTTAGATGTAAGTTTAGCCATTGCTACTTCCTTGTAGACGCATGTGTCGGCGAGACCATCCGTTCTACTTGATTCAGAACCCCAAATTCGTGTGTATCTGATTTATCCCTTGGGCAAGGTCTGTGCGCTGTTTGCTTGTCCACTTGTTCTTGCTTGTTTTTCGATTTGCTTGCAGGTACAAGGTTGTTCTTGGCACGGCAAGAACAGCAACAAATTGGAGCCGGTGTAACTGTCGCTAAGGCGCAGCATCCCTGTGATTGTTGTAGTCGGGCAGCACAACATCGAATCCACCCCCAAATCGAGTTATCCACCACTCACCGAAAGATCAGCACCAAACCCTAGAGTTGGGTTATATCAGTTGGTAATAAGAGCAAGGTTCTTCGGTGAGAGACTTCCAATCCCTTCGCTGTTTTTAATTTCCTGTAGTCCAGAAAAGCCAAAAAAATAGTAGATCAGTTTACTCGCAATCCTATAAACCGTTTGAGCCTTTACTAGTACTGCTTAGTTAGGGCTTGTTGAGTTTTTGGTTGCTTCGGTCACGTCAAGTTGCTGGTCTTAGTTCTAATCCTTTAGAGTTTTGAGTTCTATCACATTGTCACCACGATATACACCACCACCATATACATCTCTGCGACATTTCTTCCACCACGATTTCATATCTTGTCCAATTGGGGAGTTTAAATACAATCTGGAAAGCTTACATTGTCTTCTTTCCAATGGATCTGACCTTGATAGAAAATTCCTTTTGAGCGTTCCGCAACTGTCCTAGAGATTTGTGATCTGCAGTCTGTGCACCAAGCCTTTTGTGTTGATTTGTCTTGATATTGAGCAAAAGAGTTTAGTACTGTGCAAAAAAAAGTTTAGTCCTCTGAAAAAAGGGAGAAGAAAGAAAGAAAGAAGGAAAGAAAGAAAGAAAAGAAAAGAAAAAAAAAGACAGAGTGTTGTTTTCATTGTGTTCCTTGGTTATTTTGGTGTGTGACAACACTTGTGTTCAGGCTCGCGTCTCTAGCATGAATTTATCCTTGGACCAGCACAGGACTATCTTTGAATGCTTATTCAACTTGCATTGATTAACGTGGTTCTAGCTGTACCTTGATTCTTTGTCCTTGCAGCCACCTATAGCTCCACAAATTTTCTACAACATCACAGGGTGTGCTTGTGTCACCATTTGTGTTGTTCTTGCTGGTTGCCAACACCTTCTGCAAGTGTGGTAAGAACAAGTAAGAATTTGGTTGCACAAGTTTGAGAGAAGATATAGTATGCCACCACCTATTTATTTTAGTTGGTAGGCAATTTCTTGTGAAGTTTGCTGCTCTCCACTAATGATGACAGGATTGGAGCGATACATGGGAGCTGGCAGCCTGCGTCATGAGTCTTCACGACCTCAACAACATATGAGAGCACATCCACTGGAAGTACATGATGATGTTCTAACTAAGATAAGTTATGATCTACCTTCTTTTGAGGAAAAATTTGACCCTTGTGCATATATTAATTGGGAGCTTAAGGTAGATTCTCAATTTGATAATCATGACTTGTCCGAACATCAAATGGTTTTAGCTGCTGCAAGTGCTTTAACAAAAGATGCCTTGACTGAATGGAAATATATTTGTAGGCATAACAATGTCTCGAAAACTTGGAAAGATATCAAAATGCATTTTAGAGATGTCTATATTCCCGAATATTATGTTGATTATTTACTTAACAAATTGGAGAAACTAAAACAGGGTAATAAGACTGTGAAACAGTACTTCCATGATTTTAAAATTTGTATCATGTTTGGTGGATTAGATGAATGCAGAGAAGATGTTATGAGTAGGTTCATGAAAGGGCTCAATTCTGAAATTCGAACCTTATTAATTAGCAAATCATACAATAGTATTGGTCAATTATTTTGGCTTGCACGAAGTGTTGAAAAGGAGATTATGTTATCTGTGAATACTTGCAAGAATGATGTGACTCATAATGTCCAAAATTTGTCAACTTTACATGGTAATCAAAAGCAACAAATAGTGGAACCCGTTGCAAATTTACCTTCGCCACAAGATGAATTACTTGCTGATCCTTGTCATAAAGAGGACTTGTGTGCTGATGATTATTTTACTCCTATATTACTTGCTGATCCTTGTCATAAAGAGGACTTGTGTGCTGATGATTATTTTACTCCTATATTACAAGTAGTGCATAAGTGTGATACTTTTGGTTTGGAAGCATACAAATGCGCTGAAATAAGCTTTTTCATCCTATTACTTGTGCACAAGATGAACTGAAGTTGTTGTATTCTTTAGATACTCTGGGTTATATTGAATTTGATATTCTGTGTGATCTAAACTGTTTGGAGGAGAAATTTTTTCGATATTCTGAATTGACATGCTTGTTTAATCATACATATCACTTTATTGGCAAGTATAATTGTAAAGGAGAATATTTGGTGCATAAAGTTTACATTTGCTCTAATTTGAAACATCCTTTTGGGCTACACTATGATGAAGTAGACAACTGCAATAACGCTAATCTTGTAATGTCAAGTTTGTCTAGTTTTGTTTTAAACAAACAGGTTCAATTCCAAGAAGGAGAGAATTGTTGGCTGCTGTCTACAGCCCCTCCTACAACTACAGTCAAACCGAGGACGGTTTGCTTTCAAGAAGGAGAGAATGATGAGGACATGAAACCTTCAGATACAACCATTGATTATAAGGACCAATCTCGAAGTGCAAGTCCATCAAACTTGAACACTCGAATCGCCAGCAGTTCGGGAGTACTTAATTGGGAAGGCCATAATTCCTTCATCCGGAGTGTGTTTGAGGTCCATAAGCACTTGATGGAAAGATTATTTTATAATCTTTCAAATGGATATGATATCACCTCAATATCATGTCGTCGTGGGCTTCTTATTCACACTTGGGACCCTGGCCCAAGTTGGATCACAGCTCCACCATGTGGGGAACACATCAATGCAGCCTTTTCATGTCCTCCTCCTTGGCCACCACCTTTGGAGGCCAGCAAGGGCGTCCATGACAAGTTGGAGGCCCAGTCCACGTCAAGTTCGAGTCTGTTTTGGAGTCCAGGAGCAGCCTGCACAAAAAATGATGCCCAGGTCGCATACGGTCTCGGTTTTGGGAGTTCTATATATGGTTGGAAAGCTAAGGAGATAGGCTTTCCAATGCCGCCAGTCCCATGTCTAAATTCAATAGAAAACGACGGGAATCGTCAAAACAATTAGACGTCCAGAATCTGTCAAGGTGCTACGCCGCCGTCTTTTGGGCTGTTGGCCCGTGTATCGTTTGGGAGTCCAATAGGGACGTGGCTAGGGGGTTTTGCACGGCCTAATACTCATATATTCAGTAGATGCCGCCACATTAGGGTTTGGGTTTTGTTTAGATGTAAGTTTAGCCATTGCTACTTCCTTGTAGACGCATGTGTCGGCGAGACCATCCGTTCTACTTGATTCAGAACCCCAAATTCGTGTATATCTGATTTATCCCTTGGGCAAGGTCTGTGCGCTGTTTGCTTGTCCACTTGTTCTGGCTTGTTTTTCGATTTGCTTGCAGGTACAAGGTTGTTCTTGGCACGGCAAGAACAGCAACAAATTGGAGCCGGTGTAACTGTCGCTAAGGCGCAGCATCCCTGTGATTGTTGTAGTCGTGATAGAGCTGGAGTGCCCGATCTTTCGGTGAGTGGAGATATATTCGATTTGGTGGAAGTAGACCCTCACGATCCGACTACGACGAGCGAACCCGAAGCGCCAATGCAATCGCTGAACCAACTCCCGATGGTTACCAACCTTGCCGTCACAAGATCAGCCTGATCACGAAGATCAATTCCTGTCCGCAATCGAAGAACGAACAAGAACAAGATGCGAGCAATCACAATATCACTCGAAGGTGGGGTTCCGAATCACACGAGGACAGCACGTATTTGTGCGTGTTCGAGAGTAGCTAAAACTAGATGTAAAACAAAACCCGAGTCTAAAAATAAAAGAGGAGTCTATCTAAATAGGGAGCGCAGCCCTTGGTGGCCAGGAGGGGCGGCGCGCTACAGTACCCGCGCTACAGTGCCACGGGTACTGTTTCATGCCTAGGGTTTGCGAGGTTGGGCCTGCTGTTGGGCCAACGTCTAATCTTCTGGGCCTTCATTTTTCAGTAGCATGACGAAGTTCAGTTCTCTTGCACAGGCCCGAGTGATTGGCCCAGCTGAAGAAGAAGGTGGCGCCTGGGATGGAGATGCTGCTGGTGTAGATGTACTCGTGTGGTCGTTGATGTCCTCATCATCCTCCCCTTCTTAAACCGAAGTCGTCCTCGACGGCAACTCCTCATCCTCTCCGCATACGGTTTCAAATCTGCAACATTAAAACTAGTGGAAACACCAAACTCCGCAGGCAGGTCAAGGATATAAGCATTATCATTAATCTTGGTTAGCACCTTAAAAGGGCCAGCAGCACGAGGCATCAATTTAGAACGGCGCAAAGTAGGAAAACGATCCTTTCTCAAATGCAACCAAACCATATCACCAGGTGCAAAAGAAACAAGTTTTCGACCTTTACTACCAGCAACCTGATATTTAGCATTAGCAGCAGCAATGTTTTGTTGAGTCTGTTCATGCAAGTTAATCATTTGTTCAACATGTGCAACAGCATCTATGTGTGGGGCGTCCGCAGCATCAAGCGAAAACAAATCAATAGGCGCCCGCGGAATGTAACCATAAACAATCTGAAAAGGACACATCTTTGTAGAAGAATGCGTTGCATGATTATAAGCAAACTCAACATGAGGCAAGCAGTCCTCCCAACGTTTCAAATTTTTGTCTAAAACAGCCCTAAGCATGGTTGACAAAGTTCGATTAACCACCTCAGTTTGTCCATCAGTCTGAGGGTGACAAGTTGTGCTAAACAGCAATTTAGTTCCCAATTTATTCCAAAGTGATCTCCAAAAATGACTGAGAAACTTAGCATCACGATCCGAGACTATTGTATTTGGTGATGAGGACATCAACACCAACGATACATCCACACCACCACCGACACCGGCAACTGCGACATCTCCACCATCTGGTCCTATTACTCGCGCTCGTGCCCGTCAACTCAATCATCAAGTAAGTTCATTCTTAAGCTCTTGTCCATTATATTTCATCAATGGAAACACGTGCACTCTTGTTTTACTTAGGAATGATGGAGAGGATAAGAAGGGGAGCGGATTCGCGTGGGCTGGTTTCAGACAGCAGGACAGCACCAACTTGTGACAACGGTCAAGACTTCATTCGGACTCCGATTGGGACGTTCAAGTACTTCACGGAAAGCTTATGAAGTCCTCTTTCAAATGGATCTGGCCTCATGATGATACCTGTTCTGAGTGGGGCGCAGTCGTCATGTCTTTACAAAAGGGTTTTCAGCCCATGGTGCTGCGCCACTCTATTTTGGCCCAATGGGCCGTGTATCCAGTTGAGCCCACTTTGGGCGCGTCCTAGGGTTGGAGGTCGTCCTCCCAGTACTTATCCCCCCAGCAGCCGCCATGGGAGGGTTGGGTTTTGTTTTCATGAACTAGCTATCGCTACTTCTCCTGGAGCGCGTGTGCTAATCCAGCCGCCTGTCTTCTTGTAATCGAAACCCCACATTCGATCAATCCAGACCGAGTTCTTGATTTCCCCTTGCGATTTCAGTACTTGTTTACTTGTTCTTGCGAGTTCTTCGATTTGCTTGCAGGACGGGTGCCCTCGTGGCTGGTGTCGCGCATCACAACGGCGCGGCGACCAGGGAAGAGGTGTATCGGTTGCTAAGGCGCATCGTCTCTGGATTGCTGAAGTCGGACCGCCAACGCCTTCTCCCTCCCTCAAATCGAGTTATCCAGTTCGTCCTCACCGAAAGATCGGGAAATCCCCCACGGGTTCTCATCATTTGGAATACCATGCAAACGAATAATCTCTCTAAAGAACAATTCAGCAACACCGCTAGCATCATCAGTCTTATGACAAGGTATACGACTACGAGGGTGTAATGCGCTCACAAAAGTGCTGTTATCAAATTCTTATCCATTCTTACCACGCACACAGGGGCGAACTGCAACCAACCGGTGGAACTCGCGAAAGATTGGAGCAGCGATTGCCTGGAGAAACAAAATCTGCTCGTCGTAGGAATATGTGGAGTTCTGGGTAGGCTGCACTCACATCAAGGATTAGCACAATCAAACAATAATGCAAAGTTGAATTATAGTGCTAAACACGTAAGTATGCTGCTGGACACAAAGTGCAAAAAGGAGACAAAGGGAAAGGAAAAAAAAGAAAAGGAATACAAGAGGCGACCAGGAAGGGAAAGCTTTCAGTTTCCTCGCTTTTGTTTTTTTTTTTGCTTTCCGGAAAAACTCACAAACTGATTATATGAACAAAGGAATACAAATGAGCAAGTCACCACACACACTTTTTCTGGAAGGGTAGGGGTATTCCGGTAACAAGAAGATCGACTACCTCCTTTCTGTTTCCTTCTTTTCTTTTCCCTTTTTTTTGACTGCTTTCTTTTTTGTTTTTTTGATTGCTTTCCTTCCTCTTTTTTTTGTAAAACTTGCCAAAGTCGCAACGGCCTGGGGGGCGATCTGGGGGAAACGCGCTAATCAGGGGAAGGTGCGGCGCTGCCCAAGGAAACGCCATCCAGGGAGGAGCGCGATCACGGCGGGGGGTCGGCGCGAACCAGAGGAACGGCCGGCGCGTGGAGGATGGCGTGCGGCAGATAGATGGTGGCGGCGCTAGGGTTGGAAGAAAGGAAAAAAAACAAGGATTAGACACAAAGTAACCAGCAACAATTGAACGCGTAAGCACACAAATTCAACAATGCAAATTATTGAAAAAAAGTGCAAGGCTCAAAGGGGTGCTGGGACAAAGATCTAACCTGATAATTTTTTTGGTTTTGTGGACTGTAGGTAATGGAAAAACACTCGATAACTCACCGATCAACCTGGAAATTTGATACCACTTGATAGAGCTGGAGTGCCCGATCTTTCGGTGAGTGGAGATAAATTCGACTTGGTGCAAGTAGACCCTCACAATCTGACTACGACGAGCG
This sequence comes from Alloteropsis semialata, assembly GCA_004135705.1. Taxonomy (NCBI): domain Eukaryota; kingdom Viridiplantae; phylum Streptophyta; class Magnoliopsida; order Poales; family Poaceae; genus Alloteropsis; species Alloteropsis semialata. The sequence continues at coordinate 21,826,746 of CM014278.1, read as the reverse complement.
AACCCGAAGCGCCAATGCCGCTGAACCAACTCCCGATGGTTACCAACCTTGCCGTCACAAGATCAGCCTGATCACGAAGATCAATTCCTGTCCGCAATCGAAGAACGAACAAGAACAAGATGCGAGCAATCACAATATCACTCGAAGGTGGGGTTCCGAATCACACGAGGACAGCACGTATTTGTGCGTGTTCGAGAGTAGCTAAAACTAGATGTAAAACAAACCCGAGTCTAAAAATAAAAGAGGAGTCTATCTAAATAGGGAGCGCAGCCCCTGGTGGCCAGGAGGGGCGGTGCGCTACAGTACCCGCGCTACAGTGCCGCTGGTACTGTTCATGCCTAGGGTTTGCGAGGGTTGGGCCTGCTGTTGGGCCAACGTCTAATCTTCTGGGCCTTCATTCTTCAGTAGCATGACGAAGTTCAGTTCTCTTGCACGGGCCCGAGTGATTGGCCCAGCTGAAGAAGAAGGTGGCGCCTGGGATGGAGATGCTGCTGGTGTAGATGTACTCGTGTGGTCGTTGATGTCCTCATCAAGTCGGGCAGCACAATGTCGAATCCACCCCCAAATCGAGTTATCCACCACTCACCGAAAGATCAGCACCAAACCCTAGAGTTGGGTTATATCAATGGCCTTGAATTCTTCTTGTGCAACTGACTTGGTGATATCTAAGTCATTCATCTCATGATATTCCAACTCATTGAGTAGTTGGATAGGCTTCATCTTCTTGTAGTTCTCCTTCCCTCTAACGACCGTTGCTAACATCCGGTTCTTAGGAGCATAAGCTCTAAGCATTTTCTTTGTGACCTTGCTATCTTCCCAATCTTTGCTTCCAAGAGATCTAATTTCGGTCACAAGTAACTTGAGCCTATCATACATTTGTCGAAGAGTTTCATCCTTCTTCATGACAAATGACTCCAATTCCCCTTGTAGTAGATCCATCTTCCCTTCCTTGACTTCATCGGAGCCTTCATGAGACAATTGGAGTATATCCCAAATTTCCTTGGCACTCTCAATTCCTCTAACCTTGTTGTACTCATAGGTGCAAAGGGAGCTTCTAATGACCTGAATGGCTTGAGCATTCTAGAACATGTCATGCTCTAGCTCTGGAGTTATAGGTTCATCTTCATCATGTTGTTTCATGCCTACAACTACAACGGTCCAAAGAGCGGGATTAAGACCATAAAGATGCATTTTCATATCATCACTCCAACGGGCATAGTCATTCCCATCAAAGTGAGGGGCTTTGCCCATTGGAACCGGAGTAAATGAAAGTGAGGAAGGGTTAGGAGTGTTTTGTGGAGGAGCCGCATATGCATGAGACACTGCATGAAGCCCAACAAGATGATTATTCTCCCTTTCTTCCTTGATCTTTTTCTTGAGAAGCTTTTAAGCCTTCTTCTCGGCTTTTTCATGAATTCTCTTCTTTAGCTTCTCCTTTCTCATCTTCTTCTTTTCTTCATCATTGAAGTCACCCTCAACATTGCTCACATCAAAATCATCATCACTTGAGCTTGAGTCATATGGAGTTTGAGGATGACTTGTGTGGCCGCCCATCATGAGTTGAGCAGCGGTAGCAGTTGCGGCTGCGTCGGCGACGGCTTGTGCTTCAGTGGTGTTGGGAGATTGGCCTGTCAAAGAAACGCCTTCACCCTTATTTTGTTTCTGAGCCCCATGTATTTGCCTTCGCTACACGTATATGAAAGCTCGCTGCCTTTGCAGGTGACAGGGCGTTGTGTTGTGGTCCATTACCTTCGAAACATTGTTTTCAAACTACTCACCCATAGAGGTAAACATGGGCGGCTTCTCTCTCCTTCGCTGGGAGACTGGGTATCGAGGGGCGATACGGTGCTCTCGGTGCTGGATGGCACCGGAAATGGCTACGAAGGCATTATGAGCCGATCTGTTGCCTTCACTCTCCTAGTCGGATTTTAGGCAGGGGCGAAGGTAACTAACAGATATCACTTGCATATGTTTGGTCCATCTTGTTACACAGGACAAGGACATGCTCGGGTGGTGGCATGGTAGTCTTTTCCTCTCTGAGCGGGAGAAGGCGTTGCCGGACCGAAGGCATATCGGGTGGTGAAGGCGGCAAAGGTCACTGGAGGCACGGTGAAGGCAGCGTGGACCAAGTCCAAACTGAGTCAAAGACGGAGTTGCTGGTCCACGCATTCATATTGAGACATGTAAATGTACTCTTATGCCCTGGGAAACGTAGGTTGTATAGTCTGGAGGATGATGCCTGATTTTCAGGGGTATAAGGGGAATGTAAAATGTGCCTCTTGACCTCCCTATAAAAGGGGACCCCTCACCAACGTGTAAAGGGCTGATTCCCGAGAACACAGTTGATAAGTAATTTTCTGTTGCTTGTCTCTGTTCTCTGTCTTGGCTGTTGATTGGGCTCATTAGCTTCGGCTATTAACCCAACAACTGGCGCCCACCATTTGTGCTGTGCGTGAAGACAACCCACGAACACCACCATGCCACTAGCCAAAAGAGTTACCAGAAACCGCAGAAATACCACCGAAGACACAATCACCACAAGCGAACTCGATGCTCAAGCCTCAATTCCACCAGCCACACTACCACCCATAACCGAAGCCCTGCGCAGGGTGGAGGACAGGCTCCGCCTTTGCCGACTGGAGCAGCAAAGAGAGCTCGAAGCTGCTCAGCTCGAGCTGCAACAGCAAATGCAAGAAGAAGAGGAAGAACAACAACACCAACTGCTGCAGGTCAGAAAGCAGTTGGAGGAGCTGAGGCAAGCGAAGCAAAGAAGACTAAACACTGCAAATCCCAGAGCTGCAAAGCTCCGAGAAGAACTTGAAAGGGCCAAGAAACAAGTTGCTGAACTCCAAGCAGAACTCAACGATCCAACTGCCTTCGTCAATATGGGACCAAATCGCATGTCCACATTCGAGACCGGATTCCAAGTGTTGCACACTCGCCCTATCGACCACAATTGCCCCCTCTCAGAAAATCTGTAATTGGCAAGATGGCCGCCTTCATACAAGCCTATCTCCCTACCAAGGTATAATGGCCTCACCGACCCCAAGCAATTTCTCATGAGTTATGAAGCTGCAATAGCTTCGGCAGGGGGAGATGACGTCGTATTGGCAAAATCTTTCATCATCGTCTGCGATCGCACCGCAATGAACTGGTACACAAAACTTCCAGGGTTATCCATCACCAGCTGGTATGATTTGAAAAGAGAGCTGATCAAGAACTTTAGCATAATGGGAGATCAAGCACTCTCATACGCAGAGCTAACCTTACACCAACAGCCGAAGGAATCTTTGGAGGACTACTTTCGCAGGTTTGTGGGACTGCGATCTCATGCTCCTCATATTCCTGACGAAGCCGCCAAATTTGCAGCAATCCAGGGGCTTCGGCCAGGTCCTTTCGCGCAGCACATTGCAAGAGAAACACCAGCAACCCTTGGAGATCTATATGAGTTCAAGAAATATTGTCGATCCGACAACGACAACAGAATGAGAATTGCTAGAGAAGCCGTTTTGATAAACTAGTATAGCTCCCAGAACAAGCAGCACAACTACAACCAAAACCATTACCAAAACTACCCATCCCAAACCATCATGAATGTGGAGAGCCCACCTTCGCTCCCACAAAACAAACTCATTTACCCAGAAAACCAATACCAAAACCAAATAAACGAGCCCACCCAAAGGGGTGGAAGAACCGGCAGAGGCCGAGGAAGAGAAAGGGATCCACCTTCGGGACCGGAGCTGTTTTGTCAATATCATGGCAAAAATCACACCCATGGTACAGAGCAGTGCCAAGACATCAAGAGAACCATTGACAAGTTGAAGGCAGACAAAATCCAAGCTACCCAAATGAAGCCATCCAGGCTTCGCACCCCAACTCCCAAATCCAAACACAAACCCAAGCAACCCACCCATACTGCCAAGTATATCCCTCCTTAACCTCAAACTTTGTCCATCCTACAATAGCAATGGCGACTCAATTTTCGCCTTCGCCACAAACATTCCAGCATTATTACCCACAAAGCCTGTACCCACAATTCTACCCTCAAACTAGCCAGCCTATCCCAAACAAAGATACCAAGGTAGAGGAACTGCCGCCTCCACCCCCACCACCACAAAAACAAGACCAAACCACAGCAAATCCCTTACCCAGCTATGGTCTCATTATGCCTATAACTGGAGGATCTTCACTTGCCTTCGAAACGAAGAAACAGAGAAAAAGTTACTTTCGCCAAGTCAACAACATCTCGGTTGACGGTCCTTACAAGAAATCGGAATGGTCTCACATGCCAGTTACCTTCACCGAGGAAGATCTCAAGCTCCACAACTTTCCACACAATGACGCAATGTCAATTGAAGCCAACATTGCTGGCTGGACAATTGGAAAAGTGCTAGTGGACACAGGCAGTTCTGCAGATATTATCTTGGCGAAGACACTCAGGTCAATGACCAACATCAACCCAGACAATCTAGAGCCATCAGATACACCCTTGGTTGGCTTTGGGGGAAAGCACACTGCTACTTTGGGGAAAATCACATTGCCAGTATCCTTTGGCGATACATCAAATGCAAGAACAGAATACATCACTTTCGACGTCGTTGACATGTTCTTCGACTATAACGTTATCTTCGGCAGAGGAGTCATAAATGCCTTCAACATCATCATAAGGCAAGCTTTCTTGTGCATGAAAATGCCAGCTCTCAAAGGAGCCATCACCGTCTTCAGTGATCAAACAGAGGCAAGAAGAACCGGATACGCCAATACTCCAGGCCAGTGAAAGGTACATGTGCTCGAAGAAAAATAACCCATTTACCCTGAGGAGAAGGCAACCGTTGAGAAAGATAAAAGCATGCAAGGCATAACAAAAACAAAAGAGGTACAGTTACAGCCTGATGCCTTTGACAGGAAAGTCATTATTGGCTCTGATCTTGAGCCCGACGAAGAAGAAAGACTCATCGAGTTCTTGAGAAACAACAAAGACGTCTTCGCTTGGTCAAGTAAAGATTTACCAGGCGTCGACAGAAGCATTATCGAGCACAAACTTGCAATCAGCCCTGAGATGAGGCCGAAGAAGCAGAAACTGAGGAAAATGTCCGAAGAAAAAGTGAGTGCAGTCAAGGCCGAGGTGCAAAGGCTACTTGATGCAAATGTAATACGCGAAGTCAAATACTCTCAATGGCTAGCAAACACGGTGCCAGTGAAAAAGAAAAATGGCAAGTGGAGAATGTGTATTGATTTCACAGACCTCAACAAGGCATGTCCCAAGGATGATTTTCCATTCCCAAGAATTGATAAGATCATTGATCAAGCTGCTGCAAGTGAAATGATGTCTCTGCTAGACTGCTTCTCCGGCTATCATCAAATATGGATGAAGAAAGAAGACGAAGAAAAAACCAGCTTCATCACTCCGGTTGGCACATTTTGCTTCATCAGAATGCCCGAGGGGCTTCGCAACGCTGGTACCACTTTCTGTCGAATGTCAAGCACCGTATTCAAAGAAGAACTCTTCAAGACTATACTCAAAAGACAAGATCATGTTTCAGATTTGGCAGTTGCCTTCGCAAGAATGAGACAAGCGGGTCTCAAGCTCAACCCGGAGAAATGTGTCTTCGGAGTAACCAAAGGGAAGATTCTAGGTTGTTTGGTATCAGCCAATGAAATCGAAGCCAATCCCGACAAGATTAATGCAATTCTTAACATGGAAGAGCCAAAATGCGTCAGAGATGTGCAGAAACTCTCTGGCAGAATAGCAGCACTTAACAGATTTATTGCAAAGGCATCCGAACGCAGTTTACCCTTCTTTGCAACTCTCAAAAATGCATCAAAGTTTGAATGGGGAGAAGAGCAGTCGAAGGCATTCCATGAGTTAAGGCAATATCTGATGCAGCTCACGAAGCTGACAACACCTGACCCGAAGGCACCCTTATTACTATACATCGCAGCTTCGCAATCAGCCACCAGTGCCACACTCATTTCGGAAAAACTGATTGAAGGCAGAAATATACAGCAGCCTGTGTATTATGTCTCTGAGGCACTGAATGGGTCGAAACTATTCTACACTGAGATCAAGAAAATGATATAAACGGTGATGATGGCATCCAGAAAGCTAAGGCATTATTTTAAGGGGCACAACATCATGGTACTCACAGATCAACCACTAAAAGAGTTATTGGGTAACAAAGAAGCTTCAGTGAGAATACGCAAATGGGCCGCAGAGTTGTCTGAATATGTTGTTGATTTCGAGCGAAGAACAGCAATCAAATCATAAGTCTTGGCTGATTTCATTGCAGAATGGACATCACCTTCGGCAGAAAATGTGGCCAGAGAGGAAAACTGGTTAATACACAGTGATGGCGCTTGGGGGGACAAAGAAGCTGGCATTGCAGCGATTGTACAATCACCTTCGGGCGTCAAAATGAGATATGCAGCGAATTTTGAGTTCTGCAAAAACAGTGACAGGAGTACGAACAATGTTGCTGAATACGAAGCTGTGCTATTGGGGCTCAGAAAAGCGGAGGCGCTGGGGGCACATCGCTTCATTGTGAAAACTGATTCGAAGGTGGTAGCAGATCATATCGAAAAAGAAAGTGTGGCAAAACAACCAGAGCTGATCAAGTATCTCACTACAGTTCGAGCAATGGAGAAAAAATTCAAGGGTTTTACAGTAGAATACATCCCGAGGGCCAAGAATGAAGAAGCTGATGCATTGGCCAAAGCAGCAGCAAAGGGAGACAAATTGCCACCCGATATCTTCTTTCAGACATTGACAACGCCTTCGATCAAAGATCTTGATGAGCAACCAAAATTGATCAGTGCAATAAACTCAGAGGACTGGCGGTCATCCATAATGGCATATCTCAGAGGATACTATGAACCAATTGACGAAGACGATCTCAAAACCATGCAGCAGAGAGCAAGGTCATATCAAATCATTGACAATATTCTATACAAGAAAGGAGTTGTGGCTCCTTGGCTTCGCTGCGTGTCAATAAGCAAAGGCAGAGAATTAGTGCAAGAGATACACAGCGGCTTATGCGGAGCTCACTTTGGAATGAGGGCAATTGTGGGGAAGGCAATGAGACAAGGGTTTTATTGGCCTTCAATCATCAACGATGCAACAAACACAGTCAAGACTTGCGAAGAATGTCAAAAATGTGCAACAACCAGAAAATCGCCTTCGGAGCTATCACAGCTGATAACTCCAACCTGGCCATTGCAGAGATGGGACATCGATCTGGTGGGCCCTCTTCCCACAGCTCAAGGAAATCTGAAATATGCAATAGTTGCAGTGGAATATTTCACTAAATGGATTGAGGCAAGGCCATTGGCAAACATCACAGCGAAGACAGTTATCAAATTCTTCTGGCAGCAAATCATTTGCAGATTTGGAGTCCCAAGGGAAATTACAGTGGATAATGGGAAGCAGTTTGACTGTGATGAATTTAGGCAGTACTACATGTCAATCGGGATGAAGGCAAGATTCGCATCAGTATATCACCCACAGTCCAATGGTGCAGTCGAGAGAGCAAATGGAGTCATTTTCACTACCATCAGAAAATGCCTTGCAAATTGTAAGAAAAAAGGCAAATGGGTGGAGGAAATGCCAAAGGTAATATGGGCTCACAACACATCCACCTCAAGAGCAACCCAGTTCACACCTTTCAAGTTGCTTTATGGCAAAGAGGCAGTGTGCCCAGAGGAGGTTCTTCATAAGGGGCTTCGCATTTAGCAGGAAGCGCCCAAAGACAGTGAAGCTATAGATAAAGACCTCACAGAAATATACAGGCTGCAAGCAGCCAAAAACATCTCCAAGTACCAGGAAGAAACGAGAAAATGGCATGACAAGAAAGTGGTAAGGAAAGACATCAAGATAGGCGACTGGGTGCTAAGAAAGAATCCGAGTATGCCTTCGGGGAAGCTGCAAAACAAATGGGAAGGCCCATTCCTTGTAACCAAAAGCAATAGGCCAGGATCATTTCACCTGGGTGATAGCGAAGGCAATGAGCTGCCGTATTCATGGAATGCGGACAGCTTGCGAAGGTATTACCTGTGAACACCATGTAACAATTGGCTTCATAATCTATAAACGAAGACAATTGATAGAATAAGATTTTTAATTTTTCCTTTAAAAAAGCCCGTACTCTTTTCCTCACAGGGGAACCCTTACCAAGGGGTGAGGTTTTTAACGAGGCGGTGCTAATTGTAAGTCGTCCGAAATATATAAACGAGCTATTCCCTAAAAAATGTTGCATCGAAAGCGATTGGCTTCGACCAAATCGCCGGTATTCGATAAACCAAAATAGAACTAAACTGACCCTACCAGAAGTAAGGCCAATTCAGATCTAAAATGCTTACTCTAAGGAGTAAAAGGGGCTTCGGCTCAGGTTACATTTTACACGCATAAAATATTTGCCCTAAGGAGTAAAAGGGGCTTCAGCTCAAATCGTCTGCTAAGCATATAAAATGTTTATTGGAGAATAAGAGTGGCTTCGGCTAAATCTGAATTGTCGCGTGCAAAATGCTCCTTAAATTGATAATATTGAACAAAAAGCTTAAACTCGCTTTGGGGGGAGGAGGCGTTTCTCTCAAAGGCAAATCGAGTTCAATCTCTTTCGCTCAAACATGTTGCATACTGCAATATCAGATCCCAAAACATACGAAGATATTCTGCCTTCGCACGAATAAACATAAACTCACTTTGGGAGAAGGAGGCGTTTCTCTCAAAAGAAAATACGAATCGAGTTCATCTTCATTCATACAAAACATGTCATTACAAAATCTCTTTACAACTGAATATTTCTCAAAACATTTCAAACACATAGCCATAAAACTGCTCGCCAGATCTCCTAAAGCGAGGAGCATTGTAAACGCATGCAAAGTCTTTATCAGGACTACCTTCCAACGGCTCCGCTTTAAGAATGCCTAGAGAAAACGCTTTGGCATTTCTTTGCGCAGTGAGCTCTACTCGATCGGAGCCATGAGCAATAAATGAAGTGAAAAAAAATCAAAAACGCCAAACTCAGTGAGACGGTAAAACTCGTGGCAATACTCCAAAAAGTCACCATGACTAGAGTACGGATAAAGCCGTCAAAACTCCTTCCACGCGAAGCCAGAAATACAAAGAGGCCCGTCACGCATGGCCAACGGCGTAAGTTCAAGCATTTCATCACCCTGAATATACACAAATGTACAAGTTCAAAACAACTGCCTGCTCCAAAAGCTCCAACTCTATTTACAATTCAAAAGGTCCTTAGACCTGTGGATCGACTTGGGGGGCACCCTGGCCACCTTGCCCTTGGGAGGAAGAAGCACCGGCTTCACCAGCAGCAGCACCAGAGGAGGCAGCATTAGTAGCAACAGCGGCTTCGGCAGTTTCCTTTTCAGCGGCCTCCCTCGCGGCGGCTTCGGCTTCAACCTTCTGTTTCTTCAGCTCCTTCGACTGAGAATACAGAAGCTATCAAATAAAACAGTACCAAAATTAAAAACAAAAAAAATTAAAGTCGACCACGATGACAATTAATAAAATACCTTCGCAAGACGGTCGCGAATAATAGTTTGAGTCACTTGACGACCACTCGCAACCCAAAAATGCTTCAGGAAGAGTGCCTTCGCAAGTAAAAGTTGCCTTGGAAAATAATCCGTGTCGGCAAGATCTCGGGGGGCTGGATAAGGGTAGCTCTTCCGAACAAAAGCATTGTAATGGTCACAGCCATTGTCAGACAGAATCTTCAATAAGTTGCATGAACACAGATTGACAGCAAAGTCACTGACAACTTCCATGACATTTGGTAGCGAAGCAAATTCGTTATCAATCCAGTCAAAAGTTTGTCCAAGCTGTATTCCTTAGTAGGGAAGGGCACTGGCTCCGCTCCAAATTACCACAGGGCCTCTTTGTAAAGGCGATATAGCTTCAGACTGCGTTCCCAAGCAACATTGATCACATCTTCTTTTTCCTTGCGAAGGGAAAGATTTGCAGTCCGAAGCGACAAGGCCTCACGCTCAAAATTCTCGCTACGAGACCGATATGACTCGGCATCGCGCGAAATTTTTTCCTTAACGCTCGTGAGGGTGTTTACCTCGCCTTTCAGGACAGAAATCAAATCTGAATCCTCGACAATCTTCTTGTGAAGACCCTCTAAGGCATCATCCTTGTTCAAAACCTGAGCCTCCAAGGCAACCACTTTTTCCTTGAGCAAGTTGGCTTCGCCAACCTGAGCTTCTAGGGACGCAACCTTATCCTTTAAAGATTTGTTCTCATTAATAATGGACTCCTGGTCCTGGCGAAACAGATTCTTCTCCTTTTCAATATCCTCCTTGATCCTGTCAATAGTTGCTTGGATCTGGAGAAGCTCAGCCTTTTCCCTTCGCAATTTCTCCAGCTCCGCACGCTCAGCAGCAACCAAGTTGAGGTTTCGAACTTGAGTATGCAGTTCATTGATAGCTACAACAACCTGCGAGAGAAAACAATCACCTCGATCAATACTATGAGCTCGGCAACTTGAAGCCAAGTCAGCAAAAATAGAAAGCGAAGGCATGGAATTCACACCTTTAATCCAGCAACTAAAATGTTAGAACTGATACTCTTAGGATCCAAGGTTCGCACAAGACGTTCATACTCTACAAAAAATAATGTCAACTTTATTATCTTCGCAAAAAATAGCTAAAGTAAAAAAAACTAGCTATAACCCCGAACAAATAAGACACCTTCCCAATCAAAGTCTCGAAGAGGCCCACCTTCGCGCATGTGAGCCGGCCCCTCTTCTTCGCCACCTACTAAGCACATCTCCTTCGCATGAGCACCAAACAGCAGAATAACTAATGTCGCTAAAGGCAAAAAATCAGAGGCAATATAATAAGTACCTTCGAAAATAGAAGGAATGCTTCCCCCCATATCAACATCCATATAAGCCTGAGAAGCAGTAACCCTCTCAACGGCTTCGGAAGTTCCAGCTTCGGCAACTTCCTTCCCTTCAGCTTGGGTATCCACTTCAACTATCCCCGCAGCATGGGCCAGAACCCCCAAAGAGTCTCTGGCAGGAGGGGGAGAGGCCAAAGCAGGCGATGGAGGGCTAATTGGCAGAATGTCCACAGGGGCTTCGATTGTAGGCTCTTCAATGTTAACTTCGACACGAACCTCTTCGGGCACATTCTCAATAATGGGAGCATCCCGAATGGGAGTGTCCTCAAACTGACTAATATCAATGCCATCATCAAATGGATCTGGAACACGAACATCCTCAGCCGTTTCAGCAACGCCTTCACAAGTAATATTGACATCAATCATCGGATTCTGCGCCAAATAGCTTCCTAGCAAAGGAAGATTTGTGCCCTGAAAGTAATTCCCAAAGAGAGAAATCTCACCTAGAAAAATATCATCCCCACTCCGGGGGGCTGAGCTCTCGAAGCCAGTCACCGACGAAGCCGGCAACCGCGTTGGAGCCGGAGCTGCCGCTGGCACACGAGGAGGAAGAGGTGGACAACCGCCACGCGAAGCTGAAGAAACAGCCCCAGTAGTCAAACGACCACTACGCGAAGCTATAGACGTGGCTCCAGCAGGTGGAGCCGCAACAGACAATGGAACAGCAGCAATTGGCTCTTGGCGATGCCTCTTCTCCACAGACGCATGAGAGCTGCTGCTGCCATGCTTGGCCGGGACGGAGGAAGAAGTTGTCTTCGCTGCGACCAGACCGACCACCACCACGAGGAGCGCGCAAAGGAGCAGATTCATCTTCATCCTGCTCCTTCGCCTTAGCCTTCCCTCTTTTTTCCTTCTCTTTCTTCTCCTTCTTCTTCTCCTTAGCGGGGACGGGGACGTCACGAGCACCGTAAGAAATCTTTAGTTCCTCAAAAACTCTGTTGAGTCTAACATGAACATAGTTGTCTTCGTTTATACGATGCTCCTTTGAGGTATATGGACCAAGAATATCTGTGGCCCGCCGCTCCACTGTGGCAACGAACTCCGCCGCTGACATGCCTTCGGGTAACTTCGCTCCAAAGTAAGGAAAAGCAACCCTAGTACATTCACCAAAGGCTTTCCACTCAACTCTATCAGACTCCCAGTCGGCAGACAAGAAATAAAACCCAGCAGCTAGATCGGCTGCAACGCCTTCTTCAATAAGGTCACGGCTGCAGAACGTCTGCGAAGCTGTTCGAAACGCCTTCCAGCACTCCGTGAAACCAGCGCTCTTCGCGTTAAAAACAGGACAGGAAACAAACTTGAGCCAATCAATCTGGCTGTGGAGAGGATAAGAGACTTATTTCATACCATCCTCCAGAATAGTTTCTTTCGATGGTACCCTCACATAAAACCAGTACTTCTGCCAGTCTTTAGTCCATTTGTTCCTCTGAGCGAAGGAAGTTTCCACCTTCGCAAAATGAGAACCCCGGCGGCGCCCAGTAAATGTCACACATCCAAAATCTAGAGTGCATAGCTCGCCTTCAACTTCAGATGATTTACTCTAATTATGCCCTTCATATAGCCGAAGGAAGCCACCAGCAGTAACCGCCGAGTCATGTGTCTTTACCGCCCAGAAGAAGCGAAGGAGATGGCTGATACCATTGGGTGTTAGATGATGCAGTTGCAAGCCATAAGGTGCAATCATCTTCGCAATAATGTTATCAATCGGCAACTTAAGGCCAGCAATGAAAAAATCTGTGAAGACTACAGCTTCGTCTTCACGAGGGTTAGGGGTAGTATCAGTGCCGGGAGCACGACCCCAACCCTCAGGAAAATACCCTTTTCTTCATAAAATGTGATATCATTTTGGCCGACCTTGGACTTGCCAAACACAAGTGTCTTCGCCCTCTTGCTGGGATCCACTAGTTCATCCACATCGGCCTCCACATCATCCAGATTCTCTTCTTCACCACCATCATCATCCTCGGCATGATCATCACCAGATGTCTCTTCCACAGTCGGAGTCTCATCCTCTATTTGCTGTGCAAACTGATCGGCTTCAGCATCATCCATCACATGACAAGGAGAAACTCGCTGGGCATTGGGGCTGCTTTCGCCAGCCATTTCAATAAGTACAGCAGTCTGCTTGGTGCGCGCCGCTGCAGGAATGACAACAATTGTCATTACCTAAGCGAAGAAAATTAATAAGAACAAAAGTATCAAAATACAACGAGAGAACCTTACTTGTACAAAAGTGGGTATCAGAAGAGAAGCAAACACGAACGCGAAAGCAGATGTCAGCTTACGACCTGAGCGAGCGAAGAAGTTTCAAAGCAGAAAGCGATTGATAGTGAAAGCAAATGAAGGTAAAAAGAGGGGACCCCTTCGGTCCTATTTATAGGCCAGTAAAAAAAGTGACCGTTACCGTGGCTCAGAATTCAAAAAGGCCCAGAAGTTTTCAAAAAAACAAAATAAAAATAAAGTGCAAAACAAAAACAAAAAACTGAGCGCGAAGGCAATTGTCAGGCGAAGTCATCGACTCGGGACTTACTCCAACGGGAGGAGGCGTTTCTTTGAGAAGGCGAAGACAATCCAAAATATTCGAGGACATCGGCCTGTTGGAGAAAGCCCTCGTCCGCGAGGGGCTACTGTTGAGGGATTGGCCTGTCAAAGAAACGCCTTCACCCTTATTTTATTTCCGAGCCCCATGTATTTGCCTTCGCTACACGTATATGAAAGCTCGCTGCCTTCGCAGGTGACAGGGCGTTGTGTTGTGGTCCATTACCTTCGGAACATTGTTTTCAAACTACTCACCCGCGGAGGTAAACATGGGCGGCTTCTCTCTCCTTCGCTGGAAGACTGGGCATCGAGGGGCGATATGGTGCTCTCGGTGCTGGATGGCACCGGAAATGGATGCGAAGGCATTATGAGCCGATCTGTTGCCTTCGCTCTCCTAGTCGGATTTTAGGCAGGGGCGAAGGTAACTAACAGATATCACTTGCATATGTTTGGTCCATCTTGTTACACAGGACAAGGACATGCTCGGGTGGTGGCATGGCAGTCTTTTCCTCTCTGAGCGGGAGAAGGCGTTGCCCGACCGAAGGCACATCGGGTGGTGAAGGCGGCAAAGGTCACTAGAGGCACGGTGAAGGCAGCATGGACCAAGTCCAAATCGAGTCAAAGACGGAGTTGCTGGTCCATGCATTCATATTGAGACATGTAAATGTACCCTTATGCCCTTGGGAACCATAGGTTGTATAGTCTGGAGGATGATGCCGGATTTTCAGGGGTATAAGGGGAATGTAAAATATGCCTCTTGACCTCCCTATAAAAGGGGACCTCTCACCAACGTGTAAAGGGCTGATTCCCGAGAACACAGTTGATAAGTAATTTTCTGTTGCTTGTCTCTGTTCTCTGTCTTGGCTGTTGATTGGGCTCATTAGCTTTGGCTATTAACCCAACAAGCGGATCCATCCCCAACTTGCGACATCATGTTTCTCTTAGCGGTTAAGCCTTAATCAAGAGATTAGGCTCTGATACCAATTGTAAGGTTCTTGACATCACCTAGAGGGGGGTGAATAGGCGATTCTGAAAAAAATTCAATCTAAAGCAGCGGATTAAAAATATATGACCTGGCTCAGCCAGCTCGAACCCAGGTGACCTGGGAGTCACCTGGCCTGGACCTGGCTCACCTGGGTCAGAAACGTTGACTTGAATTTAATTCAGGTGACCCAGGTGAGCCAGGTCCAGGCCAGGTGACTCCCAGGTCACCTGGGTTCGAGCTGGCTGAGCCAGGTCATATATTTTTAATCCGCTGCTTTAGATTGAATTTTTTCAGAATCGCCTATTCACCTCCCCCCTCTAGGCGACGTCAAGAACCTTACAGATTCGCGCGGGCCGCCCCAGTATCCGCCCTGGAGTCCGCATGCATATCCCCTCGCTCCCCCGTGCCATAAAAACCCTAGGAGCCCCCTCGCCCTCTTGTTTTCCGTGTCCGCACACCGCACCGTCCTTGCCGCCGGTGAGTACTGCCACCGAGCTCGTCGCCGTTGCCCCGCCGCCCTAGCGCTCCGTGTCCGCACACCGCACCGTCCTTGCCGCCGGTGAGTACTGCCACCGAGCTCGTCGCCGTTGCCCCGCCGCCCTAGCGCTCACCTCGACCTTCCCTTCCCTCTCATAGGCTCCCCCGCACGCGTTTGCCACCGTCCTCGAGCCAACCCGAGCACTGGTACAACCTCGCCGCCGAGCTCCGAGATCCGCTGCCACTCTCAATGTCGATGACCCCTCTCCGTCGCCTAATCACCGCCACGAGACCCTTAGGTGAGTTCACTGCACGCCCCTTATTCTTCCCGACCAAGCCGCATCGAGAACCGAGCCCCGGAAACGCTAACTCCGGCGACCCACCGCCACAGCTCTCACGCTCGCCGCTAGCCGCCCACTCGCCTGCTTCAAACCCTAGGCGCCCGATCTGAACTGGACGGCCGAGACCGCCCCGTACCCTTTCGCCCGCATAACCGGTCCACTGTGGACAAGTGGACGCGATCCACAGCGTGATCCACGGCCAAGTCAGCCACCAGGCCGAGTCAGCCGCCACGCGTACGCCACGCCAGCGCCACGTCAGCCCCACCACAGTGTCAGTGCTGTTTTTGCATTTAAGCCCCTCGATTTCTAGTGAATCAACCCACGGTCCAGCCCTAGTTCAAAAGTAATTACATTTAAGTCCTTTGTCTTTCGGTTTAGCCCTGCGCTTTTGAATATTAGTACCCGCCATCCTAGTAGGTTGTTTTTAGGAGTTATACCTTTGGTTTTTATATATAATAGCGTTTATGTCCCTGTTTTCTTATAGATTGTTGGCATTTCTTAGCATCACCACTACATGAGTGATGGCACTAGAAATGCCTTAATATAAATCTTAGCGTTACATAATTTCTGCAAGCGCACAGAAGTGCATTGTAGCATTTCACCCGAGAGTATTCCAGAGTATCGTATTTATTTCCTCAGGGAAAGCATATGGCAAAGTAATGTGTTTTCCAATGCATAACCATATCACAATTTATATACCAAGACTAGAACAGGGGATAACAATATATGAAGAGTTGGGTATGTTGACACACAGAAGGTTTGACTGCTCATTATATAAGTCTAGTTAATATGAAGATCCTAAGAGAGAACTAGGGATTCTATGCACTTCTTACAAATGAGTTACATTCATTACAAGTGTATACTATACAAGCTCAGTATGGGACACATGTTAGAGGGCAAATCGAGGAGTCGTGGGATACCCTCATCTAAGGGTACTGTCATGATGTTTATCACGAAGGCCTGCAAACGCCCAAACCCGTACGGCGAGGATTACAAAGGCCCAGCAGGGCTGTCACCACCCGGGGGCTACCTCTGAATACGTGGGGTAGGGTATCCCCAACGGTATTCCATACCCCAAACACCACGTTTGTAATATGAAATACATCTTTACCAATTGTACGGAAAGGTAAAGAACAATCATAATGATTCATTGAGCCATTGCCATAACATGTATCCACTATACTAAGGTGCAAGACATACAACTCATATGATGAACAAACAAGACTATAAGTCAAGTAACATAAGTAAGATAGTATTTCCATTAAGGCTCTAAGTCTTACAAATAAGCAAAGGATACAAGATAACTGAGCTCTAGGCTTACCAAGACTCCGTCAGAAAACCCATAGAAGCTCAACTCATAGAACTACTTCACTACTAACTAAGACTATAACTTGTAGCAAATGGAGCTCTTCCTTCTGGTGTGTGTTGTACAGGAGGCGTTGGCATCTATTTATAGCACTAGGAGGCGGTTCAGGGCTGGTGCAAGGCGGTTGAGGCTAAGTGGGCCCACCCTCGAGTCGGCCGACGTGAGGACTTCGCCCGATGCTTGGATGAACCGACTGAAGATGTGCACGGCGTAGATGTTCTCCTGGAGGCAGTGAAGTCGCGTGGGAGAAGGGAGAGGCTCAACGGCCTCAAGACTGAGTCGGCCGAGCTGGACCTAGTTCTGGTACATTTCGTCGTGATCTTCTGTGTGTCTGGAAAGTGGTCCCTGGTAGTCGAGGAAGCTGGGTATGAATTCTCGGAGTAGCTCTTGATTCTCATGTGGGCCCATCAATCCATGTGCTTCTCCTTATCCTCTTTTCACCCCTTGGATGTAACCGTTATGGATTCAACGCCTGCCTATTAAACCTGGTTTTAGGCCTTTTAAACAAACTGCTAGACGTTTCAATCCTAATATGTATGATCGGATTACAGAAGAAATTAATCGGTTGTTGGATGCAAATTTTATTAGGCCTTGTCGTTATGCTGAATGGTTATCAAATATTGTGCCAGTTGAGAAAAAAGATTCTGGTAAGCTCAGAGTTTGTATTGATTTTAGAAATCTTAATATAGCTACTCCTAAAGATGAATATCCTATGCCTATAGCCGACATGCTTATTAATGATGCCTCTGGACATAAAGTTATTAGTTTTCTTGATGGTAATGCTGGTTACAATCAAATATTCATGGCTGAAGAGGATATATCCAAAACGGCCTTTGTATGTCCAGGTTTTGTTGGTTTATTTGAGTGGGTAGTAATGATCTTTGGTTTAAAAAAGCTGGTGCTACTTACCAAAGGGCTATGAATTTAATTTTTCATGATTTGCTTGGCTTAATCATAGAGCTATATATCGATGATATTGTTGTTAAATCGGCTGGTTTAAAACCTTATTTGGCTAATTTAAGACTTGCTTTTGAAAGAATGCATCGATATGGATTAAAGATGAACCCACTTAAATGTGCATTTGGTGTGTCGGCTGGAAAGTTTTTAGGCTTTATTATTCATGAGAATGGCATAGAGATAGATCCTAAGAAAATTGATATTATTAAGAAGATCAAAGCTCCTACATGCAAGAAAGATTTGCAGAAATTTCTGGGCAAGGTGAATTATTTGAGGAGATTTATTTGCAACTTGTCTGGGAAGGTCAATGCTTTTACTCCTATTCTTCGGTTAAAAGATGAAGCCGAATTTACTTGGGGGCAAAACAGCAAGAAGACTTTGAAAAAATTAAATATTACTTGTCTTCGCCGCCGGTCATGAAAGCTCCTAGGAGAGGATTTCCATTTAAATTATATGTGGCTGCTGAAGATCAAGTAATTGGGGCTATTTTGATTCAAGAAACCGAAGGGAAAGAGCATATTATTACCTATGCAAGTCGTCGACTATTGGAAGCCGAAACAAGGCATATATTTATTGAAAAGCTTTGCTTATCATTATATTATGCTTGTACCAAGATGAGGCATTATTTATTATCCAATACTTGCATAGTGGCTTGTCAAACCGATATCATTGAATATATGTTGCATAGACCAATTTTAAGTGCCTAGAATTGGTAAATGGGCTTATGCTCTCATTGAATATGATTTGGCTTGTGAACCTTTGAAATCTATGAAAGGCCAAATTGTTGCTGATTTTATTGTTGAGCATAGCATTAATAATAATGATTTAGATATCGATTATATTACTTTTACTCCATGGAAATTGCATTTTCATGGATCGGTTTGTAAGAGCAGTTGTGGTATTGGTGTTGTTTTTATATAACCAAGTGGTGCTGAATTTGAGGCTCTTAACCGATTAGAAAATGATTGTACAAATAATCAAGCCGAATACGAAGCTTTATTATTCGGGCTAGAAATTTTGCATGACATGGGAGTAAAACATGTAGAAGCATTTGGTGATTCTTTGCTGGTTGTACAGCAAGTTAATAAGGAGTACCAATGCTTTGATTGATTTTTAAATGCATATCTTGATAAATGCTTGTATATGATTGCTCAATTTAATGAATTCTTTATATATCATGTTTCAAGAGATGAGAATCCAAAGGCGAATGCTCTGGCTCAGCAAGCATCTGGCTATGATGTTCAGAAAAGAAATTTTCATGAAAGAAAGCTGACACTTTGCATCGCCAAGTTTTCTGCCCAGGAGAAACCGGTGACACCGGATTCCGAAACCGGTGAAACCAAAAATTTCGGTGGAACCGGATCTAAAACCGGTGGCACCGGTTTATCTGCTGACAGCGACACTTCAGGCATCGAGCAATCTAAAATTAATAAGAACAAAGTTGTTGATTGGAAAATACCCATTATTGAATATTTACAGAATCCTAGTCATAAGTTTGACAGAAAAATCTGACGGTGGGCATTTAAATTTACTTTGGTTGATGGTGTATTATATCGTCGGATGGCTGAGGATTTATTATTAAAGTGCTTGGATTCTGATCAAGCTAAAGTTGCAGTAGGTGAAGTTCATGAAGGAATTTGTGGTACACATCATTCGGCTCCTAAGATGAAGTGGCTTTTGAGAAGAGCTTGTTTTTATTGGCCTAATATGATAGCTGATTGTTTTCGGTACTATAATGGTTGTGAGGAGTGCCAAAGGTTTGGGATTATTCAGATGGTTCCTGCAGCATTATTACATCCTATTATCAGGCTTTGGCCTTTTTGAGGATGGAGATTGGACTTTGTTGGGCAGATTCAACCTCCTTCATCAAAGGGGCACCGCTTCGTGTTGGTAGCTACTGATTATTTTACAAAGTGGACCGAAGCAGTGCCTTTGAAGAATATGACACATCGGGAGGTAATTGAGTTTATTACTGAACATATTATCCATAGATTTGGCATTCCACAAACTTTGACTACTGATCAAGGCACTTCATTTATATCAAAAGAAGTTCGTGAGTTTGTTGATATGTATGGTATTAAATTGCTCAATTCATCTCCATACTATGCTCAGGCTAATGGTCAGGCCGAGTCTAGTAATAAGATTTTGATTAAGCTTATTAAAAAGAAGATAGAGGAGAATCCTAGGAGGTGGCATGAGGTTTTATCTGAGGCTTTGTGGTCTCATTGTATATCTAGACATGGTGCTACTAAGGTTACTCCTTTTGAGCTTGTGTATGGTCAGGAAGCTGTTTTACCTGTTGAAGTGAATTTGAGTGCTTATCGGTTGGCTAGACAAAATGATCTTAATGCTGTTGATTATTATGACTTAATGATAGACAATGTTGATGAGGTGACCGACAAGCAATTAAAGGCTTTGAAGGAAATTAAGAAGGACAAAATTCGAGTTGCTAAGTCTTATAACAAGAAGGTAAAACAGAAATCTTTTCAGGTTGGTGATCTGGTTTGGAAAACAATTCTACCTATAGGATCAAAGAGCAACAAGTTTGGTAAATGGTCTCCAAGTTGGGAGGGTCCATACAAGGTAATCAAGGTGATCTTCGGCAATTCTTATATGGTGGAGACTTTGCAAGGTCAGTAGCTGCCAAGAGCTCTCAATGGAAGGTATTTGAAGAAGTATTATCCGACCATTTGGCAGGTAGCTTAGTTTACATGGCCGATAGTTTTGAATATCGTCCTTAGAATGAAAAGGCCGATGGATTTTGTTTAAACATCGCCCTCTGGAGTATTTTCTTGTGCTAAAATATTTTCTAGTATGCAAGCTTTACCAAAAAATAGGGGGGCATATGTTGACAATCAAACTTGGCACAGGAACAGTCTGACAGGGAAAACCGGTGGAACCGGATTCTAGAACCAGTGGAACCAGTTTTGGTTCCCTGTTGCCTATCTGACAAGGCAATCCGGTGACACCGGATTTGGAAACTGGTGGAACCGGTTTTCCCCGAGTCCTAGTAGGTTTGGACTCTTTTTGTAGATCCGAGTTGTAAAAGAACTTTCCTTGCGGGGCAAGACCTCCCCACCCTATAAATATAAAGGGCCACGGCCGATTGAGGGTTATCCAATCGATCAAACACTTAATACCTTTACTTTTTGTCATCTCTAAACCTAGCTTTTCCAACCCTAATTGATGTTCGTTCTTCGTCTCTACGGCGTTTGACGGCGTTCTGAGTGGCCTGCCGATCTCAGAGCAACCCTAGGCGCGCCTGCCCTGACGGGGTCCCTCCCGGGCCGGCGATCTTAGGCTCACGCAGCAAGCCCTAGGAAACCGGTATCACCGAAATCCGAAAACCGGTTCCACCGGTTTTGCTCAGCCTGCTGCAGTTGATCGATCCGTTGCAGATCCACGCGAGCTAGCGCAATTCGGTGTGTTGACCGTGAAAGGCATCAACACTCGGCATACTGAAAGGACCTTGATGTCGCCTAGAGGGGGGTGAATAGGCGAGCCCTGGAAATATTGCCACTTAAAACAAATTTATTAGTGACAATTGGGTATTCCAAATACCACTTTTAGAAATTCAGTAAATGAACTTCTAAAAGGATCTTTAGAATCACCAAATAAAAGAATTGCACGCCTAACGCAGCGGATATGAAACACTGCCACCAAAACCGGTGCCACCGGTTTTGCTCTGGCAGTGAACCCCCAAAATAGATTGAATATGCTAGGGAGCTCGGAATCAAACCAAACTTGGAGATGATGATTGAAATGTCTTTCCAAGGTATATCTCCAAGTCCCTGCACTCAAAAACACATATACGACAATATCGAGTAATTTCACCATTTTGCAATATAGGCACAAAGAAGCTCAAACCAGCGGGGAGACACAAGATTTGTTTCCCGAAGTTCGGATTCACCGCTTGCACCAAGCAGCCACCAAGGCACGGTGAATCCTACTCTCCGTTGAGGAAGCTTATGCGACCACACTAGGTCAAGCTATCTTCTCCTTCCACTAGCTTACTTCTTCCCTTTCGGAGGCGAAGCACGACCTGCACAAACAATCCCGCAGCTCACCACACCTTGGTAGCTCACGGGCAACACCTAGCCGTCTAGGAGCGAAGCTCCAAGAGTAACAAATGAATCACACAAGCTTGATGAAGTCCAATAGTGCTCAAGGTGCTTTTGGTGCTCTCAATCTTCTCACAATGGCTGCTCTCTCTACTACCCAACACAAGGATCTCACAATATCAAGCAATCCTCACAAAGAGGGGTTGGGGAGAGCAAATATGGCTTTGCTTGGCAAGGAAGAGCAGGGAAGCACTATAGCAACCTCAGGAACAGCAGCTTGCCACTGTGGAGGTCGTGGGGTATAAATACTCCACTCCACAAAAACTAGCCGTTGAGCTATCTGACACAAAACCGGTGCCACCGGTTTTACCCTGGCAAAACCTATAAGTGTGTATGTGAGGGTTTTGTGTCTCTCAACAACTCACATGTGTTCCTTGAGCACTTAGACAATTTCAAGACTACATGTGATGCATCCCTCTTGATAGTACGGTATACCTATACTCAAGATCAAATATAGATACTATTGATGCATTTGAGCTTCTTCACTTTGAGTCATGCCATACTTGATCAACATATCCACTTGAGAGTTGCATCCAACTTGTCTTATTTGAATTGAGCACATCAACCTTGAGCTAGTGACTTGAACCTTTGTCTTTGAATGAAATCCACTTCTAGTCCAATTCACCTTTTCACAACACAATTCTTGAAAGATTGATACTTGCCAATATGAACACCACATGTGACCAAGATTCATCAAGTTGAAGTCCAAAGAAAGTTTCGTCACCCTAGCAAAGATACATGACCCAAGTCCACAACTTGATCACACATTGCTTAGTACCTAGAAACACTATCCCGAATTCCACCTCTTCTTCTTTGCATCGCATGTGGCTTCGCACTAGTTTGTATCAACAATGAAAACCAATTCTTGATATGCAATATATCCGCTTTACTTTAACCTTTTACTTCCTTCAAAGTCATCATGTCTTATTTGCAAGTCATTCTTCAAATATAGACCAAGAATAAACCATATCACCATGTCTCTTGTCCATTCAACCAAACTTGCATTATGCAACATTTTAATCCAACGTGATCTAAGATATCCCATATCAATATTAAACAAGCTTTCATCAATTTTTAGAGACCAATATATCACACACATCTCATGTCTCTTTCTTTGTTGCACCATAGCTTGCCATCTTTCATATTCATATATAATGGGAGCAACCACTTATTTATTCATGTCAACATGAGCCATCCACATTGAATTCAACCAATGACCAATAGTGAATCATCAATATACAATTTAATTCCTGCTCATAATCTTTAACAAACATGTTAGTCCTTTAATCCTTTTGTCATTCAATTCACCAAAACCCACAAGGGAGCCTAGATGCACTTTCAATCTCCCCCTTTTTGGTGATTGATGACAACTTGATTAAAGCTTACAATAGATATATCAATAAAGCTTTTGAATGTTCAGATTTAGTTTGAGCTCTCCCTTAATATGTGCTTTGAATGAAATTCAATAACTTGGCCTAAAATGCCAATTTGCACATTTTCAAGAAAACATGGAGCTCCCCCTAAATCTCAACATCCGTGGGGTGCAAAACATGTGTGTGAACAATTAAAATGAAATGCATGCAGCACTAGACAATAAAATAAAGAAACTGTGCTTCCCAGACAAAAACCGGTGCCACCGGTTTTGGAAAACCGGTGCCACCGGAAATTCTCTGGAAAGCACAGACATACAACAAACAAGGCGGGACGAAATTTCCGACACAACGGATCAGAACTTCCGGCCCCAACCCGAGGCTGCCGGAGCTTCAAGGCCAGAAGTTCCGGCCCAACCAGAATTTGCAACACACAAAGCATTTTATCAAACACATGAGTCTAAATAAAATTTAACAAGTTCCACACACAGAATAGCACTCATTACAAATGTTCTCAAGTTCAAAAGAGCTAAGATAGAATTTGAAATTTATTACAAAGGCCTATTGCATCCAAGAGCCAAAACCGGTGCCACCGGTTTTGCCCAGACAGCCAGCAGACAGCAGAACAGCGGCGCTTTAATCGCTTCAAATTCTCCCCCTTTGTCATCCATCACCAATAAAGGTCCTGGGGGCTTCTCCCGCTGCTTCTACTCATCTTCTTCTTCATCATCACCTTGCTCTTGGCCTTGAGTTGGGAAAATAAATGGAGGTTGAGGTGCAAATTGAGTTGGAGGGAATGTACCAACATATGGATTAACATTGCCAAAAATCCCTCCAAAAATATCAGCTTGAGCAGACCCTGAACCTCCAGCCGCATAGGGATCAACTTGTGGCATACTAGAAGAGCCACCTTGCCCTTGTGTTCCCACAAAAGGCATCTCAGAAAATGAACCACCTCCACTTTGCATGCCTTCATATGATGGATTGTAATATGTGTTGCCTATGGATCGATCCCAATAATCCTTTTGAGTAACCGGATCCACTTCTTGAGATTTAGTCCAAATTTGATCAAATCCCTCTGGTTCACTATCTTCATCATCAGACTCTGCACGGGGGATAGGAGGCATATTGGAGGGATCCTCATACATTTGCCTAATCATCCTCGGATCCCTCTTTCTCCTTTGCCTTTCCTTGTGAGCAATTGCATTTGTGCTCATACAAGACCCACACATAAAGTTGAACAATTTTCTAAGTGGTGAAGGGGGTTTGTGCACATCTCTTTGCCCACGTCCATGTCCACTACCGGACGCCTCTCTTGCTGCCATAGAAGGGGCAGCAGCTGTAGGAGCACCTTCGGGTGCCTCTCCACCCTCTATATTGGCCTCCATGCTTGCCTCTTGGGCTAGGGAAGGACCTTCGACATCATTCTTCATGTGGAATGGCTCAATCACATGATCATAATGAAATGTGAGGTTTGTGACAGCCTCAATCACATGCATGAGATATGGAGCATACCCACAACACTTTTGTGGAGATCCAGCAATGGACTTCATTTCTTCCCAAATAAATTCCACCACACTGAACTTCGGCTCACCAGGCGTCATATACCTTATCAAATCACGAAGATAGAAAGATATGTTGCTTTGATCACCTTCCCTAGGAGCAAGTGTCTTCCTAAACATGCGGTTGAGATATGCATAGAAGGGTAGCATACCATTAACTCTCCCAAAGTGACCCTCATGTCCTGGTAGATACATGTACTTCATATCTTTCTTATCCATATAATTAGCATTATGAATGTGGACCCTATCATCATCCTCTCCATCAAAGCCCAGAAGTGAGGCAAACTGAGTGTAGGACACTCCAAACCAATTACCCTCTGTCATCCAATGCATAATCCTTTTTCATCATTTCTAGATGTGAAATAACTAGTGGCATAGAATTGTGCAATTACCTCACTATTCTATGACTTGGCAAAGCTCATGATCTTGTATATATTCTTCCTCTTGCATTCCCTGATGATCTCATCAATCCTGGGATCTTTGAAGGCCCTCATGTATTTCCAATCAATATACTGAGCCTGAGCAATAGGAACATCTTTTGCAAGGATGGCACTCTCATAGAAGTCCTGATGAAAAGCTGTGCCAAATCTATAGTCAAGGTGCCTCCCACCAACTTCCTTAGGATTCTTAGCCCTTTCAAC
Organism: Alloteropsis semialata; assembly: GCA_004135705.1. Lineage (NCBI taxonomy): Eukaryota > Viridiplantae > Streptophyta > Magnoliopsida > Poales > Poaceae > Alloteropsis > Alloteropsis semialata. The sequence goes on along the minus strand of CM014278.1, from coordinate 21,801,470 downwards.
TCTGGCCTTTTTTGTCATGCCCTTCACCTTATAGTTGATCTTGGCGCGGTGTGGGGGCGCCATGGGAGCTCTAAAAGTCACATCACTGAGATGTGTGGGAGGAGCATTATGTGTTGGCAGTGGCCCAAGTGCTGAAATGATGTCCTCCTCATCATCCCCATTCCCACTGCCACTTCTGTCACCACTACCTGTCCCCTGGCTGTGCTCATGGCTTTGTGTACAAATTGATTTGCCCTTTCTTTTGCGCTGACCAGCTGAGGGAGAGTCTGCAGCAGCAGACTCGGAAGGAGTGGGATCTCTCTCATATGGGCTCTCCTCATCATCATCGCTTGAGGTGTCCTCGGGCTTAGAATCTTCAATGCGAACATCGCCCCTTGGAAGCCTCAGTCTTCCTGCTGCCCTCTTGGACCTTCTTGGTTCTGCTGGTTGAATTTCTTGCTCACTTGTTTCAACATTTCTTGGCCGAAACTCGAATTGCGCATTCTTAGATCAGGCCGGTCTTCTCCCATAAATGTTGTCCCTTTTTGGATTTGTAACAAACACATGGAGAAAACCCCTCTGAGAAACAGGCCATTGAAAGAGATATTGATTTTGAGCTTTGAGAACCAAGTTAAGGCATTGACCAGGGTTACTGCGCACAAACCGGTGCCACCGGTTTCTGCCCAGAAACCCTAGGTCGAGGCCCCCATCAATGCCACCAAGGAATCACTGATTTCTTTAGGAAGAAGTCCAGATTACCCCCCTCATCTCTTCCCGTGGTCTAAAATTCAACCCCCAAGTACAAAACCGTCTAACGGACACCCCCAAACTCCACAAACCAGACACGCGCCCCCTCGGAACCCGCTCCACGCCGGTTTCGGCCTGAGCTGGCATCCACATCAACAAAACGATGCGGGCCTCCGGGGCGGCGTGGATTCGTGCTGCGGGGAGCAGCCCCACTTCGTCCAGAAGCTGCCATAGCACTCGGGACACAGGCAGCCGACGGTCGGCGAGTTCCCGTTCTGGCTGCACTGCGCGTGGTGCATGCCGGTGCAGCTCGCCCTCGCCATCGCCATGCTCTTCTGGACCGTGGGCGCCGGCGCGCTCTCGGGCCTGGTCCCCTTCGCCGTCTGCGGCGTGCTCAACGTCCCTGTCGCCAGGATGCTGCAGCGCTACTAGTCGAGATTCATGCGGGCCCAGAACGAGCGGCAGCGCGCCACGGCAGAGATGCTCAACGCCATGAAGATCGTCAAGCTGCAGTTGTGGGAGGACAGGTTCAGGGAGACGATGCAGCGGCTGCGGGACGTCGAGGTGCGGTGGCTCGCCGAGACGCAGATCAAGAAGGCCTACGGCAACGCTCTGTACTGGATGTCGCCGACGATCATCTCCGCGGTGATCTTTGCAGGGACAGGGCTCCTCCGCCTCCTCCGCAGGTAGCTGCACTGCCTCCTCCGCCTACAGGCCCGCCGGGGCTCGCGCTGCCCTCGCCGGCTGTCGCGGTCCTTCGACCAACCTTCGCAGGCTCCGCGCGGCCGTCCCTCGGCCCTCGCACCTCTAGCTCTAGTTCGCGCCGGCCGACTCGCCTCCCCGCGCCTGCGGCGTCTCCCAGCAGCTGCCGCAGCCGCAGTACCTTACGGGTACGGCTACGCACCGCAGCCGGCGTACGCGTACCAGGCGCCAGCGGGCTCGTTCTGTTGCAGTTGGAGGCCGCGAGCTGGAGGCCGGCCGCACGCGCGCGTACTCCACCGTGAACTGGCCCGGGCGCCGCCGCTGCGAGCTGGAGACCGGCTGCCACTACTGCAAGCTGGATCGGTCGCCGCGCACGCACTCCATGGCGAGCTGGCCCAGGCGTCGCCGCTGCAAGCTGGAGGCCGGCCGCCGCACATGCAGCCCACCGCATCCAGGGGAGCTGACCCAGGCAGGGCCGCTACCATGCAGATGCTTCTCTCCTACTGCTCAAATCCATAGCTCTATTTCGATCTATGAACAGATTAACGATTGGAGATGAAGGGAAAATGACAAGCAGAGGAACGAGAGAGGGGAGAGAGGCGCCTGGAAGACGGAGGCAACTGTGCTATTCTTTTTTCACTGCGTGTGGGTCCCAAAATTCGACGCTGATTCTAGAGACCGCGAAGTTATGTTCGGCTGGCGTTTTGTTGACGTGGATGGGTGCGGGTCGACGTGGATATCAGCTCAGGCCAAAACCGGCGTGGAGCGGGTTCAAGGGGGGCGCGTGTCTGGTTTGGGGAGTTTGGGGTGTTCTTTAGACGGTTTTGTATTTGGGGGTTGAATTTTAGACCACGGGAAGAGATGAGGGGGGTAATCTGGACTTCTTCCATTTCTTTAACCCAAAAGCTTCTAGGGCCTATGATATGGTGTTCTACCAAAGGAATCTGAGAGGAAACTTCTAGGGAAATAGATCGGGCAAAAACATTGATTTGAGTACCTCCCGACATGGTGGAAGAGTTGTTGCAGCCCTAGAACGGAGGGGAATCCGGTCACACCGGATTGGAAGATCCAAAACTTGCCTCAACACTTGAATCCCTTGGTGGAGCCTTGAAATCGCCACAAAATCGCCTCTAGAGCCTCTCCCCTTTCTGTTTTGGGTCGTGGGAAGAAGAGGGGGTAAAATGTAAAAGTGAAGGGTAAGTCACGGGTAAATAGTGTCCTGCTGACAGAAACCGGTGCCACCGGTTTGGGAAAACCGGTGCCACCGGAAATTTCTGAACCCGTGGCTTTTGTCCATTTTTGCACTTCTGCCCTTCCCCTTTTTCCTCTGCTCCATTTTTCTTCCTTATTGAATCCATTTATCCATTTGTGCACTGTCCTTTGACTCAGATAAAGGATTTTGATAGATATGGGTGAGATAAGAAAATCCAAGATATATAGCCCTTGAGATGAGATGGGATAGATCTAATGGACTTGAGAGTGTTTCACCATTTGTAGTTAGCCAGCAATCAAGCAAGGATAACAATAACCACAAATGGATCAACGTGGCCACAAAGACCAACACCAAATGATTTTCAAAAGGCACACTTCCTACACATGCTAGTTAATTTTGAAAGACTATCCTATGTCACACAAGGCATGCATCCATCTCAAGTCAATGACCATCTTAGCATATTTAGCTCATATCTTGCAAGAGATGACACCAAGTCAATTCTTAATGAAGATATCAACTAAATATCTGGATTTGAAGCTCAAAATAACTTAAAACAATTACATGCAAAAGCATATACTAGGAAGATTCAAAGGCCTAGATACAAAAGATAAGAATAAAAGGTTCATGAAAACATACCTTTGCCTTAAGCCCATTCAACTTGTGCGTATTTCAATTTAGCATAGTGCTAGCTCTCATAATTATTTTTCTTATTCAAGTATTGATTTAGCATAAGGTACACTAGCACATGAGACTACAAGTTCACTTGGTCTTGAACAAATAAATTCTTCACATAGAGGAACACATATATCCATTAACTTGTGCTTCGATTTCTTTTCATCTTGTCATTTTAGTGTGATCTAACCTTAGTTTTAATAAAATGACAAGACAACACAAATATTAGTAGCACAAGCTCTAGTCTCATATTTGGTGACTCTTTGAGTGTGGCAAGGGAGTGAGTCACAAGATATGAAACCTTATAACATGGACTAGATTCCTCAAGCATGTAGTGTACACAAGATTATGTGGAAGGCAAGTATATGTACACCATCTTGGTCAATTAAGTCCAATCAAGGAATCTAAGCCATACTATGGAGAGTAGCTAGATATGTGAAACTCAAACCAACTTAAATGAAAATTGATACAATTACCATGTTGGTTTGTTGACCTTGTTGTCATGTAGCTTACTCATCACCAACTCACTTGCATTGTAGTTGCTCAAGTGTATTATATGAATATAGGTTTGATCCTTTACACTTGAACTACACACACGGAACTTGCAAATGATGTTAGTACCAAAAGACACAAAATATGAAGTGAGCTCCCCCTAAATATGTGCATCAAGGATTCGAATCTTGAGACTTGCACTTTTAGCTCAATTAAGGCATTAGGGTAGCTAGCTTCATATTATGGTCACATTATAAATAAATTTATGAATAAGTAAATGTGATCAAGACAGGCTCACAGATAGTATGAAGCTTCAGATATAATTAGAAGAGTATTTCTTGTGATATTCCAATTTAGATGAAGCATGACAGTTGAACCTCTGCCGGAACTTCTGACATAGATGACCGGAACTTCTAATACGAGACAGAGGCTGCCGGACTTTTGGGTCGGAAGTTCGGAAGCCGGCCGGAACTTATTCTTTAGCTACCTACTGATCCTGGCAAAACCGGTGCCACCGGATTTCCACTGAACCATGCATTTCTTCAAAAAGATTATTCCGGTGCTTCTTGTCTTGATTCATTTCTATTTATCTTCATTACTTATTCATTGCCCTGCATTTATAAACACTCAAAGCTTCATGATGAAGCGGTTAGTAGCATCAAGTGTTATTTGTCATAATCTTTCATTATTAATCAAAGATCGCTTGTCCATTATACATGCTTGGAAACAACAAGTGTATAGATATATATATGAGTGGACAGCTAGAGAGGTACTTATCATGGGAGAAGCATTGGATAACATTTTCTTCCATTGATCTCACTTGGTTCATTTATGATATGAAATTTCTCTTGAGATGTAAATGATGTAAGATGGAATTCTTCTCAAGTAAACCAAGCTTCCAATGCTGCTCCAAGTACCTACAAGTCTCTTTTAGGCATATTTTGGTACCCAACGTGTGTTGGGTCCTACAAGGTTAGTAAGCAAGAACTTAGGAACCCAAATGGCCTTTGTGCTTGTCCTAGGTGAACCAATCACATTAGTTGCACAAGAGTCAGTTGAGTTCCTCCTAATCTTAATAAACTTATTATTGACAAGATCAAGATTAGGATTTTCACCATTTGGACAATCCTTACCAAAGTGTCCCTTTTGACGACATGTGTAGCAAGTCTTGTGTTTGATGTTGCTACTTTTATGTTTCTTGCTTGAAGAACTTTTCTTCTCTCTAAAGTTTGCTTGTGTCTTCAACCCAAGGCTGTTCTGCTTGACTTGTGGTTCCTCAGCGGAAACCGGTACCACCGGTTTGGCCAAACCGGTTCCACCGGTTTTACCTGAGCAGAAACCGGTACCACCGGTTTGGCCAAACCGGTTCCACCGGTTTTACCTGAGGCCACGCTTGACTGGTCGACACAAGCTTCAATTTCGTGCCCTTTCTCACGACATCCGTAACATCTCCTCTGTGGAAGACTTCTCTTCCTTTTTGATTGTTTTGGCTTGTTCTTCTTTTCAAAAGAGCACATGGAAGCATAATGTCCCATTTGAGAGCACTTGAGACATTTGATGTGATCAAGTTTCTTCTTGTTGTTGTCTTGCTTTTGTTTTGAGATGGACTTGAGAGAATTCTTGTAGGAGCTTTGCGACGTTGATCCCTTCTCAAGCTTTTTCACCATGGAATCACGGTTATCTTGAGAAGGTTGCGCAAGTCCCTTGCCTTTTAGCTTTGACAAGTCCATCTTAAGCCTTTCCACCTCTAGCTTCAGATTATCATTATCTTGTACATTGTGTTCATGACGTGACTCTGCAAGAACTTGATCATATCATGAGGTTTTTGCTTGCGAGTCGCAAGGGTTAGCACAAGATATATCGATTTTGGCTAGAGAACATTTACACTTATGAATTTGAGGTTCTAAAGATTTCATAGTAGTAAGCATAACCTCATGATTCACTTCAAGGAATATGTGTGAATCTACAAGCTTCTCATAGGAGCACTCTAGTTCCTTATAAGTAACCTGCAAGTTCACATACTTACTAGAGAGCTTCTCAAGCTGATCCTTGAGCCTTCGATTTTCTTCCTCCAATGAAATTGTCAAGGATTCATTTGACTCCTTGACAACCTCTTTGCTTTCAGCTATATGACAATAAGAAATGTTAGCATTCAAAGAGGAATGACTAGGAGCAGTAGATACCTCACTGAGCTGATGAGTCGTTGAATTTTCACTCGAGGAAAACTCATCAGCTAGCTCCTGGCCGAAACCGGTACCACCGGTTCTGCCTGAGCAGAGCCAGTGAGTTTAGTCTTGTGGTTCTCTTGCTCCTTGGATGATGTCACTTGAGGCTCATAGCACATAGGTGATGTTGAGCACTCCTCTAGTGACTCCATGTCTTCTTGCTCTTCGTCATCACTTTCTATATCTTCATATGCATCCTTGATGAGAGTCCAAATGCGATGTGCATCTCTTTGAATTACGTCATCCCTAGAGATGACGTTCCATATAGCTTTACACACAGATCTTTGCAAGAAGTTAGTAACACAAGAATTGAGTTGCAAGCAAGCCAACTCCCCTTGAGTGACATTTGATCGATCAAAATTGTTAGTGTCACACCTAGGAGGTAGGATGCTTTCAACTAAAATATGTTCAACAACAGGATCTAATTTTCTAAGAGCATGATGAACATTACCAACCCACGATGCAAAGTTTGAGTAGTCAACCTTGAGAGGCTCAAAGTTTATCTCAATCGACATCTTTTCTTCACGGCGGTTAAGCCTAGATGTGAAGCCAAGCTCTGATACCAATTGAAAGGACCTTGATGTCGCCTAGAGGGGGGGTGAATAGGCGAGCCCTGGAAATATTGCCACTTAAAACAAATTTATTAGTGACAATTGGGTATTCCAAATACCACTTTTAGAAATTCAGCAAATGAACTTCTAAAAGGATCTTTAGAATCACCAAATAAAAGAATTGCACGCCTAACGCAGCGGATATGAAACACTGCCACCAAAACCGGTGCCACCGGTTTCGCAAAACCGGTGCCACCGGTTTCGCTCTGGCAGTGAACCCCCGAAATAGATTGAATATGCTAAGGAGCTCAGAATCAAACCAAACTTGGAGATGATGATTGAAATGTCTTTCTAAGGTATATCTCCAAGTCCCAGCACTCAAAAACACATATACAACAATATCGAGCAATTTCAGCAATTTGCAATATAGGCACAAAGAAGCTCAAACCAGCGGGGAGACACAAGATTTGTTTCCCGAAGTTCGGATTCACCGCTTGCACCAAGCAGCCACCAAGGCACGGTGAATCCTACTCTCCGTTGAGGAAGCTTATGCGACCACACTAGGTCAAGCTATCTCCGCCTTCCACTAGCTTGCTTCTTCCCTTTCGAAGGCGAAGCACGACCTGCACAAACAATCCCGCAGCTCACCACACCTTGGTAGCTCACGGGCAACACCTAGCCGTCTAGGAGCGAAGCTCCAAGAGTAACAAATGAATCACACAAGCTTGATGAAGTCCAACAGTGCTCAAGGTGCTTTTGGTGCTCTCAATCTTCTCACAATGGCTGCTCTCTCTACTACCTAACACAAGGATCTCACAATATCAAGCAATCCTCACAAAGAGGGGTTAGGGAGAGCAAATATGGCTTTCACTTGGCAAGGAAGAGCAGGGAAGCACTATAGCAACCTCAGGAACAACAGCTTGCCACTGTGGAGGTCATGGGGTATAAATACTCCACTCCACAAAAACTAGCCGTTACAGACCCAGTGAAAACCGGTGCCACCGGTTCCTAAAACCGGTGCCACCGAGATTTCAAACCAACTAGCCGTTGGAGCTATCTGACACAAAACCGGTGCCACCGGTTTCCCAAAACCGGTGCCACCAGTTTTGCCCTGGCAAAACCTATAAGTGTGTACGTGAGGGTTTTGTGTCTCTCAACAACTCACATGGGTTCCTTGAGCACTTGACAATTTCAAGACTACATGTGATGCATCCCTCTTGATAGTACGGCATACCTATACTCAAGATCAAATATAGATACTATTGATACACTTGAGCTTCTTCACTTTGAGTCATGCCATACTTGATCAACATATCCACTTGAGAGTTGCATCCAACTTGTTTTATTTGAATTGAGCACTTCAACCTTGAGCTAGTGACTTGAACCTTTGTCTTTGAATGAAATCCACTTCTAGTCCAATTCACCTTTTCACAACACAATTCTAGAAAGATTGATACTTGCCAATATGAACACCACATGTGACCAAGATTCATCAAGTAAGTCCAAAGAAAGTTTCGTCACCCTAGCAAAGATACATGACCCAAGTCCACAACTTGATCACACATTGCTTAGTACCTAGAAACACTATCCCGAATTCCACCTCTTCTTCTTTGCATCGCATGTGGCTTCGCACTAGTTTGTATCAACAATGAAAACCAATTCTTGATATGCAATATATCCGCTTTACTTTAACCTTTTACTTCCTTCAAAGTCATCATGTCTTATTTGCAAGTCATTCTTCAAATATAGACCAAGAATAAACCATATCACCATGTCTCTTGTCCATTCAACCAAACTTGCATTATGCAACATTTTAATCCAACGTGATCTAAGATATCCCATATCAATATTAAACAAGCTTTCATCAATTTTTAGAGACCAATATATCACACACATCTCATGTCTCTTTCTTTGTTGCACCATAGCTTGCCATCTTTCATATTCATATATAATGGGAGCAACCACTTATTTATTCATGTCAACATGAGCCATCCACATTGAATTCAACCAATGACCAATAGTGAATCATCAATATACAATTTAATTCCTGCTCATAATCTTTAACAAACATGTTAGTCCTTTAATCCTTTTGTCATTCAATTCACCAAAACCCACAAGGGAGCCTAGATGCACTTTCACATACCTCTTGGTTGAATAGGTTGTACGAGCTGGGATAAAGTGCGCGGTTTTAGTGAGTCTATCCACAATAACCCATATGGAATCGTGATTTTGGGAGGTGTGGGGTAATCCAACAATGAAGTCCATGCTTATATCTTCCCATTTCCATGAGGGTATGGGTAATGGCTGAAGAGTTCCAGCGACTTTCAAGTGACTTGCTTTTATCCTTTGACATGTGTCGCATTCCGAGACATACTTAGAAATCTCTCTTTTCATCCTTGTCCACCAAAAATTTTGTTTTAGGTCCTGGTACATTTTATTGCTGCCCGGATGAATGGAGAATTTGGAGAGGTGTGCCTCATCCAAGATTTGCCTTCGGAGATCATGATTCTTTGGAACTACTATTCGGTCTTCAAACCATACAACTCCCTTCAAATCTTGATGGAAACATTTATATTTCTCTTCTCCTGGCGAAAGCCTTTGTTTGATAATCTTTATGCCCTCATCTTCCAATTGTGCCATAACGATTCGATCGGGCAAGGTAGGTTCGATGGAAATGTGATTCAACGTGCCTTGAGGAACGATTTCCAAACTAAGTTTCCTCATTTCATGACACAAGGTTTCATTAAAGGATTCTGCGAAAAGACAATGACAATGAGCCTTGCAGCTTAATGCGTCTGCAACCACATTGTCTTTTCCCGGGTGATAGTGCACCTCGAGATCAAGTCCTTAATTAACTCCAACCATCTTCTCTGATGCATATTCAAATCGGCTTCGGTATTTGAGGCTTTTGTGATCCGTGTAGATATTGCAATGAGTGCCCATGAGATAATGTCTCCAGATCTTTAAAGCGTGAATGACAGCTGCTAATTCAAGATCATGTGTAGGGTAATTCTGCTCATGAGGCCTAAGTGCACGTGAAGCATAAGCAATGACTCGATTGTCTTGCATAACAAAACAACCGAGACCGGTGCCAGAGGCATCACAATAAACATCATACGGCTTAGAGTTATCTGGTTGAGCCAAGACTGGGGCTGAAGTCAATTGTCTCCTTAGACTGTGGAAAGCTTCTTCACACTTTGCACTCCATACAAACTTGACTCTTTTCTTTAGCAATTCCGTCATAGGCTTAGCAATTCTCGAGAAATCTAGAATGAAGCGGCTATAATATCCAGTTGAACCAAGAAAACTTCTTATTTGATGAACGGAAGTGGGAGGCTTCCAATCCATCACTTCTTGTACTTTGCCAGGATCAACGGCTATGCCTTCACTAGAACTGGTGTGTCCCAAGAATTTAACACTGTCCAACCAAAATTCACACTTGGAGAATTTGGCATAGAGTTTATGGTCTCTGAGACGTTGTAGAACAATACGAAGGTGTTTGGCATGTTCTTGTTCATCCTTGGAGTATATGAGGATGTCATCGATGAAGACCACAACAAACTTGTCAAGCTCGGGCATAAACACTAAATTCATGAGATACATGAAGTAGGCAGGAGCATTTGTGAGCCCAAAAGACATGATCAAGTACTCATATAGTCCATATCGAGTGGAGAAGGCAGTTTTTGGAATGTCACTAGGTCGAATCTTGATTTGATGATAACCTGAGCAAAGGTCGATTTTAGAAAAGACTCTGGCTCCAGCTAGTTGATAAAAAAGAACATCAATTCGGGGTAGTGGATATTTATTCTTGATGGTCACCGCATTGAGAGGTCGGTAATTTACACATAACCTCAAACTTTCATCCTTCTTCTTCACGAAGAGAGCTGGACAACCCCAAGGTGATGCGTTTGGGCGAATAAAACCCTTATCTAGGAGATCTTGAAGTTGGGTTTTTAACTCTGCCAATTCCAAAGGCATCATTTGATAAGGTCTTTTTGAGATAGGTGCAGTTCCAGGCTGTAGTTCAATGACAAATTCAATGTCCCTATCCGGTGGCATTCCTGGCAAGTCATCCGAAAAAACGTTGGCATACTCGCATACCACGGGGATTTCTTCCAGTTGGGATCCTACCATCGGGAATGCACAAGAGTTGATGCATTCCCTAAATGGTAAATAAAGAGTGGTGGCTCCATGTGTGGGTGAACTGATATCGATGGTCCGTTTGGAGATATCCATTACGACTTTGTGCTAAGTCATCCAATTTGTCCCAAGAATGATATCAATGCCTTCAAGTCCCACGATAATCAAGTTGGTTTGGAAGATTTTGCTCCCCAACTTGATTGGTACACCATTGGTTATTTGGTTGGAAGCAATTTTACCTCCAGGTGTTGAAATAATATATGCTCCTTTTGTGTTACAGAATTTTAAGTTGCATTTAGCAACAAACTTTGGACTGATGAAACTATGTGTTGCACCAGAATCAAATAATATGACTACAGGCTGGTTACGGACAGCAAAAACTCCCATCATTACTGCTGCACCTTCAGGAAGGTCTGCAAGAGTAGTGAAGTTGATCCTTCCTCGCCTGACTTTAATGGTCTGCTTTTTGCGCTTGTTCTTATTGGTACCTCGTTTCTGATTCTACTGCCTGTTCTGAGGACATTCTTTAGCAAAGTGTCCGGGATTTCCACATTTGTAGCAACGGTGCTCATTGCCAGGATGAGTTGGCTGCTGAGTGTTGGGCCTTGGGCCTTGTTGCTGGTAAACTGGGACACTTGAAACACTCTGTTGTGACAGTGGCCTAATCACCCAACGTTTAGGTTGTGGGGCTTGCGGAGAACTCTACGGTGGATTATTTTGGACTATCCGGAATCTCTGAATTTGAGCACTAGGTGGTGCTACTAAGGCTTTCCTCTTTTTTTTCTGCATGATAGAGCCATGATAGCATCTTCTTGCAAGATCACCAAGCTCACCAACTCATCATAACTTTCCACCTTTATGAGATTCAGATGCTCCTTGAGCTTGGTGTTGAGACCTCAACGAAAATGGTCCCTTTTTTTAGCATCCGAGTCAGCATGATGACCCGCGTACTGACAAAGGGTGTTGAAAGCTTGGGCATATTGAAGCATAGTACCCGTGCCTTGAGTAAGATCCAGGAACTCGTTTAGCTTCCTCTATATTATTCCGTCTGGCATATGATGGTTTCTGAAAGCAGTTTTAAATTCTTCCCAAGAAACAACATGATCTGCCAGAAGCATAGCATGATAATGTTCCCACCACAAGAGTGCCGGGCCTCGAAGTTGTTGCATGGCAAACTTCACCTTGCTCTCATAAGCACAAACTGAGGTAAGTACCGAGAACTTAGATTCAATGGCACGAACGCATGCATCCGCATCCAAGGGCTCCTCTGCTTTGAAGAACAGAGGGGGTTGAGTGCCTAGGAAATCTTCGTATCTCGCAACTTGGGGTTGATGGTCATTATTCCCATTCTGATGTTGTTGCTGCCCTTGGACAATTTGCCGCAGCAATTCAGTTTGGGTAGTCAAGATCGCCTCCAAGGTTGATGGCGGTGGTGCTTGATTGCCGCCACTAGGATCTCCAAAACCACTAGGGGTTCGATGAGTCGATCCCACCATCTGCAGTTACGAACTTTATCCATTAGTCACATGGCTCACAAACTTGCTTACGCAAAGACAGAACAAGGTAGGGCATGTGCATAAAATAAAGCCCAAGATGCTAGTCAACATAGTGAACAGAAAACTGTCACTAGAAGAAAATTCACAACCCTGGACTTAGGTATCCAAAAATTTTAATCTTTGGTCAGCGGGTGCAGAATTTAGCATGGCATAACTTTGGTGTTCAACTCAGAGTCCAATTTAAAGTTATCGAGGCCAAAAAATTCAATCTCTGCCTTTCTGTCTTGGTTGTTTTTCAGCAGGCTGAGCAGTAATGTTTTAATCATAATTCTTGGTAGGTAAGTCCAATGATACTGAATTTTTGTGAGCATTTAGCTTAGGAATTTCTTGACAACTTTGATGTTGACGATCAAATTTGGCACAAGGCTGATCGGGCGTCAGAAACAGGTGGCACCGGATTCTGAAACCGGAGGCACCGGTTTCCCTTCTGTAGCCAGTCTGGTTGGAAACCGGTTGAACCGGTTTTTCCCGAGTCCTAGTAGATTTGGACTCTTTTTATAGATCCGAGTTGTAATAGGACTTTCCTTGCGGGGCAAGACCTCCCCACCCTATAAATATAAAGGGTCATGGCCGACTGAGGTTTTATCCAATCGATCAAACACTTTATACCTTTACTTTTTGTCATCTCCAAACCCTAGCTTTTCCAACCCTAATTTTATGTTCGTGCTTCGTCTCTACGGCGTTGACGACGTTCTGAGTGGCCTGCCGACCTCAGAGCAACCCTAGGCGCGCCTGCCCTGACGGGGTCCCTCCTAGGCCGGCGACCTTAGGCTCCTGCCGACCTCAGAGCAACCCTAGGCGCGCCTGCCCTGACGGGGTCCCTCCCGGGCCGGCGACCTTAGGCTCATGCAGCAAGCCCTAGGAAACCGGTGGAACCGGAATCCCAAAACCAGTGGTACCGGTTTTGCTCGGCGTGCTGCAGTTGATCGATCCGTGAAAAAGCGTCAACACATTTTTGGCGACTCCGCTGGGGAATTTGGAGATCTTGGTTTCTATAACCGATCTATCAAGCCCTAGCCAGATGGGATCTATTGCAGAACTGGATAAGGAAAACATCATCGTGCCCTCCATTGAGGAGATCGGTGATGAGGAGCGTCAAAGATTTGAAGCAGCCCAAGAATTCTTCAAGAATCAATTCTTGATGGGGCTGAAGAAGGATCGCCACGGCAAGGTGATAAGAACTCACGAGTTTATGATGCCGGCGTTCATGATAAAAGATACAAAGGTGGAAGAATTACCTCCGGTAACTGCACACCCACCTGAAACTTCTGTTCCTAAGTCTAATGAAGATCTTAGTGCTGCACTTTTACATACCGATGAATTAGTAGGCACGCTTGTGGATAGAATGAATAAAATTGATAGGTTGGTAGAATCTTCTGGTTTTGCACAAAATTTACCACCTATGCAACATGAGAATATTCATGCGAATATGTCAGCTACACCAGGAAAAGCACCTGAAAATCCATTATATGGTATGTCGGCTAATTTTTATCCAGGGCAAGTACCATCGCCGCAGCAAGTTTCACCAGCCATGGTGAAACCGGTGGCACCGGTTCTAGAAACTGGTGGCACCGATTTTGTCGCCCCAGCTGCGCAGCAGTTAGTACCTCACGCCACAGCTCCTCTTTCGGTAGTCCCTAACCGAAATACAGAGGTAGTTAATGGATCAGCTTATATTGGAACACGTGCTTACACATCACCCCCTATACCTAACCAAAACATTAATACTAGCGGGGTTCCTAATGATGTATATGACCAGTATTTGTGGCAAGGTCCTACTCGCATGCCTTATGTTGTTCAAGCTCAAAGTACAGCCGCAGGGCAATCTGATCTAGCTCGTTCAAATTTGTATGCTGAATTCTATAAATTAAAGGATGAGTTAGCTAATATGATGCAGGATAAGCTTGGCATTGATGTGGGTAATTCTAGATTATATCAAAAACTATACTCTGCTAATTTTGAGGTTGTTCTTTATCCTAATAATTGGCGTGTTCCTAATTTCATGAAATTTAATGGTGATGATAATAAGACCACTTGGGAACACATTAGCCAATATATTGCTCAACTAGGAGAGGCTAGTTCTAGTGATGCTTTGAAAGTTTGCTTGTTTTCATTATATTTGATTGGAACTGCTTTCTCTTGGTTTTCTTCATTAACTCCTGGCTCAATTAATTCATGGAATCAATTAGAGCAAAAATTTCATGATCATTTTTATAGTGGGAGTACTCAATTGAAATTGACAGATTTAACATCGGTTAAGCAACAAAGAGATGAATCTGTTACAGATTATTCTAAACAATTCAAAGAAACTAGAAACCGATGCTTTAATTTGTCACTTTCTGAAAGGGATCTTGCTGATGTTGCTTTTAATGGTTTAAGATCCTTTATTAAAGAAAAGATAGAAGGCTTTGAACACTTTTCGGTTAATCAAGTACAAGTAAGAGCTTTAGCTACTAAAAACCAAATTAAAAATGCTAAAGATACATATAAGACTCATCGTTCCAATGTTCATGTTGTTACTTATGATTCTAGTAGCTCGGACGATGATGAAGACGTGTATGTTGCTGAACTTGTGTGGCCTTCTAAGAATAAATTGTACACTTGTCCAACTCTTAAGCCAATTCAAAAGAATCGGCATGAAGAAGTGCGATTTACTTTTGATGTTTCCAAGTGTGATCGTATTTTTGATGAATTGTTAAAGAATGGAAACATTAAAATGTCTCATGCTATTCCTTCACCTGAAGAGCTTAAAAGATAGGCATATTGCAAGCTACATAATTCTTTCTCGCACGCTACTAATGATTGCAATGTTTTCCATCGACAGGTGCAATCGGCCTTGAATGAAGGACGTTTGACACTACATGAGATGCAGGTTGACAAGGCACATTTCCCTGTTAACACCCTTGAGATGCAACCTCCTAAGTTTCTGGTTCGGCCGCATCAAGTCGAATCAACCAAAGGAAAAAATATTGTTATGGGTGATGAGAAGCCGAAGCCTGAAAATTTAAAGGGTAAATCAATTATCAGGGAAGTGGTGTGTGAGAAGACCCCCAATGGCAAAGAAACTTTCAAAATCACTGCAAGAATTGCGGATCTCGGGGGGGAGGGAGGAACATCAAAAGCACCGTTTGAGCCTGCTGCACAGGACAAACCGGTGCCACCGGTTTCTAAAACCGGTCCCACCGGTTTTGGTCAGGGGCACCCGAAAATGCTGAAACCCAAGCGCCCTGAGATTGGAACCTGGAAAATAAATGTGGCCAAAGATCAGGGTAAAGTTGCAAAACCAAAGCTGATCTTTGACCAGTTGTTTTCCAAATATGCAAATCAAAGGCCAGTTGATGAGGATTGGCCGGCAAAAGAGAGAAAGAGATCACCCATACGTCAAGAGAAGCCAATTTCGCCTCCAAGGGCGAATAACAGACAGAAGGGTGATGTTGCTACATTGTATCCTCAGTAGAATCAATATCAAGCCATGCCATGGATGCCTCCGTACTACAATTCTCTATATCCGGCATGGGATTACAATGGGATGTATATGCCATATTACCTCATGCAATATCCTCCTTTTCATCCAAGATGGGGTAATGACAGAGGACCGGTACATAAGAGGTTGGTGGATAACCGTTCGGCTCCTCGTCGATCAGGTTGGGACGTGCCACCCAAAACCGGTGACACCGGTTTCCAAAACCGGTGGAACCGGTTTCCTCAAAAGAGGCAACCATCTCCTCCCAAACAGGTATATCGGCCCAAAAAGGTGGAGGAAGTTGTCCAAAAGATGGATGTCGACCAAGAAAGGACTACTGGTGCTGATATAATTCAGATTGGTGATATCATGATGATTCCAGAGGACGACGATAAGATGCCAATTGTGATTGGTGATGAGGCCAAGCCATCAGTCCAGGAAGATGTTGCTGCAGATCTTGGTGAGGATAAGAAGGCTGAAATTGATAAATCTAAATACCTCATGCCAAGATGGTGTCCTCCAGGTTTGACACGCACACAAAAGAGATAGTTGCAGCAGCTTCGCTTTCAAGAACAGAAGGAGAAGGAGCTGGAGAAGCAGAGGGAGGAACACTTCAACAAATACAGGCCTATAATTCCTCTAGGCAAAGGGTAGAAGAAAATTGAAGCTCCAGGACAAAATCTGGTGGAACCGGATTCCAAACTGGTGGAACCGGTTTTGCCCACCTCGATGCCAGTTCCTGTGCCAAAATCGGTGGCACCGGTTTTGGATCCGGTGGTACCGGTTTCTGCTGATCCAGGTCCATCTCGTGTTGCTTCTGAGATTTCTGTCACTTCTACGTTTGATCTGAGGTTGTCATCGGATTCCCAGGATGTGGACGATGAACAGCTTGTTGATTATAATTCGTCGCCTGATCGTATGAACGTTGATGCTAATGTGGGGCATCTTTCTTTGGATTATTACGTCATTCCGGAGGAAGAGATGGCTCATCTAGACTTTGGCCCAAAAGAAGCTATATTTGAAAGGCCAAAGGATTCTAAAAATCATCTAAAGGCGCTGTACATAAAGGGGCATGATGAGGACCTGACACCTTCGGATACGACCATTGATTATAAGGACCAATCTCGAAGTGCAAGTACATCAAAATTGAACACTCGATTCGCCGGTAATTCGGGAGTACTTCATTGGGAAGGCCATAATTCCTTCATCCGGAGTGTGTTTGAGGTCCATGAGCACTTAATGGAAAGATTATTTTATAAGCTTTCAAATGGATCTGATCTCACCTCAATATCATGTCAGCAAGGCCTCCAGATCATCAAGATTTGTTATCTCTATTTCTGTCGGGTGCTACTATCTCGTCGTGGGCTTCTTATTCACACTTGGGACCCTGGCCCAAGTTGGAGCACACCTCCATCATGTGACACATCAATGAAGCCCTTGTATGTCCTCCTCCTTGGCCACCACCTTTGGAGGCCAGCAAGGGCGTCCATGACAAGTTGGAGGCCCAGTCCATGTCAAGTTCGAGTCCGTTTCGGAGTCCAGGAGCAACCTACACCAAAAACAATGCCCAGATCGCATACGGGCTGGGTTCTGGGCGTTCTACATATGGTTGGAAAGCTAAGGAGATAAGCTTTCCAATGCCACCAGTCCCATGTCTAAATTCGATAAGAAACGACGGGAATCATCAAAACAATTGGGCATCCAGAATCTGTCAAGGTGCTGCGCCGCCGTCTTTTGGGGCTGTTGGCCCATGTATCGCTTTGGAGTCCAATAGGGATGTGGCTAGGGCTTTTTGCGCGACCTAATCCTCATATATTCAGTAGCCACCGCCACATTAGGGTTTGGGTTTTGTTTAGATGTAAGTTTAGCCATTGCTACTTCCTTGTAGACGCATGTGTCGGCGAGACCATCCGTTCTACTCGATTCAGAACCCCACCTTTGTGATTTCAAATTGATTATCATCTCCATATTTGCATTTGAGTTGCTTGTTCTACTTCTTCTTGCTTGTTCTTCGATTGCTTGCAGGAATTACCCTCGTGGTTTGGTTGATCGTGCTCCACAAGATCGCGGCGACCGCTGGAGTAGGTGTATCGGTTGCTAAGGCGCAACATCCTTGGATGGTTGTAGTCAGGCTGTGAACGTCGACTCCTCCAATCGAATTATCCCCACGCCTCTCATCGAAAGATCGGGCACAAACCCTAGTGGGTTCACATCAGTTGGTAATCAGAGCAAGGTTTATCGGTGAGAGACTTCCAATCCATTGTTGTTTTTAATTTCTTATAGTCCAGAAAAGCCTTAAAAAATAGTGGATCAGTTTACCCGCAATCCTATAAACCCTTTGAGCCTTTACTAGTGCTGCTTAGTTAGGGCTTATTGAGTTTTCGATTGCTTCGGTCGCGTCGAGTTGCTGGTCTTAGTGTCTATTCCTTTAGAGTTTTGAGTTCTATCACGTTTTCGTCACGAGATCCCCATCACCATATACATGTCTGTTTCATTTTTGCCACCACGACTTCATATGATCTCCGATTGTGGTGTTTAAATACAATCTGGAAAGCTTATGTTGTCTTCTTTCCAACGGATCAGACCTTGCACCGAAAGTTCCACAACTGTCCTAGAAATTTGCGATCTACAGTCTGTGTGGAGTAAGCCTTTTGTGTAGTTTGTCTTGCTATTGAGAAAAAAGTGTTTAGTTCTGTGCAAAAAAAAGGTGAAAAAAAGAAGAAAAAGAAAGAAAGAAAGCAAAAAAAAGACAGGACAAGAAGGAGAAGAAAGAAGGGGCTCAATTGTTGAATCTATTGGTTTACTTTGTGTTGTGCTAGTTGTTCTTTTTCAGTGACTACCTTTGTGCCTAGGCTCACGTCTCTAGCATGGTTTAGCCTAGGACCAGCACAGTACCACTGTTGAACGATTATTCAGCTTGCTTTTGTAACTAATGTGGTGCTAGTTATTCCTTGCTTTAGCCCACCTACAGCTCCACATATTCGACTACAGCTTGACAGGTCTTGTTGCTGCGGCACCGATACACTTCTTCCTGGTTTGCAGACTTGTTGGTAGCTGTTTCCTCCTGTCGAGCAAGGTAAGAATTAGTAAGAGCTTGTATAACAGGCTGAGAGTGAGCGCCTTGCAGTAGCTACATCCTAGTAGTTGTAGTAGGGTTCTTATTTCTTCACCTGTTTTCTTGTTGCCTCTGTTTGGCTAACAATGGCAGGCTCGATGACTCACATGGGAGATGGAAGCTTGCACCATGGGTGTTCACATACACAACATCATATGGGAGCATACACATTGGAGGTAAATGATGATGTTCTAACTGAGGTCTGTAATGCTCTACCGCCTTTTGAGGGAAAATTTGATCCTTGTGCATACATTAATTGGGAGCTTAAGGTAGATGCCAAATTTGATAATTATGACTTGTCTGAACATCAAATGGTATTTGCTGCAGCTAGTGCTTTAACGAAATATGCCTTGACTAAGTGGAAACATATTTGTAGGCATAATAAAGTTCCACCAACTTGGAAGGATTTCAAAATGTTTTTTCGAGATGAATATATTCCTGAATATTATGTTGATCTTTTGCTTTCCAAACTAGAGAAATTGAAACAGGGTACTAGGACTGTGAAGCAATACTTCCATGATTTTAAAATTTGTATCATATTTGGTGGATTAGAAGAATGCAGAGAAGATAATATGTGTAGGTTCATGGAAGGGCTCAATTCTAAAATTCGAACCTTGTTACTTAGCAAATCATACAACAGTATTGGTCAATTGTTTTGGCTTGCTGTTAGTGCTGAAAAGGAGATTCTGTTATCTTTGAATACTTGCAAGAATGATGTGAAGCCTTTTGTTATGTGTTCTACTGTGACTAACTTGGGGCAACATACAAAGAAATTAGTAGAACACCCATCAAAGGAAGTGAGTGAAGGTAAGTCTGTTTATGTTGAACTTAATGATGCGAGTGAAAGGGTTCAAGATCTAATTCTGCCTCCATATGAATTTATTCCTTTGGTGCTGAAGTTATCATCTTCTCCGCTAGTTTAGAGCAATCATTAGTGGAATATGCTGCTGATTTACCTTTGCCACAAGATGAATTACTTGCTGATCCTTGTGATAAAGAAGACTTGTGTGTTGATGATTCTTTTACTCCTATATCACAAGTAGTGAATAAGTGTTATACTTTTGGTTTGGGAGGATACAAATGCGCTGAAAATAAGTTTTTTTTATCCTATTACTGGTGCACAAGATGAACTAAAATTATTGTCTTCTTTAAATACTTTGGATTATATTGAATTTGATATTCTGTGTGATCTAAACTGTTTGGAGGAGAAACTTTTTCGATATTCTGAATTGACATGCTTGTCTAATAATATATATCACTTTATTGGCAAGTATAATTGCAAGGGAGAATATTTGGTGCATAAAGTTTACATTTGCTCTAATCTGAAATATCCTTTTGGGCTACACTATGATCAAGTAGACAACTGCAATAACGCTAATCCTGTAATGTCAAGTTTGTCTAGTTTTGTTTTAAACAAACAGGTTCAATTCCAAGAAGGAGAGAATTGTTGGCTGCTGTCTATGGCCCCTCCTACAACTACAGTCAAACTGAGGACGATTTGCTTTCAAGAAGGAGAGAATGATGAGGACCTGACACCTTCGGATACGACCATTGATTATAAGGACCAATCTCGAAGTGCAAGTCCATCAAAATTGAACACTCGATTCGCCGGCAATTCTGGAGTACTTCATTGGGAAGGCCATAATTCCTTCATACGGAGTGTGTTTGAAGTCCATGAGCACTTGATGGAAAGATTATTTTATAAGCTTTCAAATGGATCTGATCTCACCTCAATATCATGTCGGCAAGGCCTCCAGATCATCAAGATATGTTATCTCTATTTCTGTCGGGTGCTACTATCTCGTCGTGGGCTTCATATTCACTCTTGGGACCCTGGCCCAAGTTGGAGCACACCTCCATCATGTGGGGAACACATCAAGGAAGCCCTTGTATGTCCTCCTCCTTGGCCACCACCTTTGGAGGCCAGCAAGGGCGTCCATGACAAGTTGGAGGCCCAGTCCATGTCAAGTTCGAGTCCGTTTCAGAGTCCAGGAGCAGCCTGCACCAAAAACAATGCCCAGGTCGCATACGGGCTGGGTTTTGGGCGTTCTACATATGGTTGGAAAGCTAAGGAGATAAGCTTTCCAATGCCGCCAGTCCCATGTCTAAATTAGATAACAAGCTACAGGAATCATCAAAACAATTGGGCGTCCAAAATCTGTCAAGGTGCTGCGCCGCCGTCTTTTGGGGCTGTTGGCCCATGTATCGCTTTGGAGTCCAATAGGGACATGGCTAGGGGGTTTTGCGTGACCTAATCCTCATATATTCAGTAGCAGCCACCACATTAGGGTTTGGGTTTTGTTTAGATGTAAGTTTAGCCATTGCTACTTCCTTCTAGACGCATGTGTTGGCGAGACCATCCGTTCTACTCGATTCAGAACCCCACCTATGTGATTTCAAATTGATTATCATCTCCATATTTGCAATTGAGTTGCTTGTTCTACTTGTTCTTGCTTGTTCTTCGATTGCTTGCAGGAATTACCCTCGTGGTTTGGTTGATCGTGCTCCACAAAATCGCGACGACCGCTGGAGTAGGTGTATCGGTTGCTAAGGCGCAACATCCTGGGATGGTTGTAGTCGGGCTGTGAATGTCGTCTCCTAAAATCGAATTATCCCCACGCCTCTCATCGAAAGATCAGGCACAAACCCTAGTGAGTTCACATCAGTTGGTAATCAGAGCAAGGTTTATTGGTGAGAGACTTCCAATCCATTGTTGTTTTTAATTTCCTATAGTCCAGAAAAGCCTTAAAAAATAGTGGATCAGTTTACCCGCAATCCTATAAACCCTTTGAGCCTTTACTAGTACTGCTTAGTTAGGGCTTATTGAGTTTTCGGTTGCTTCGGTCGCGTCGAGTTGCTGGTCTCAGTGTCTATTCCTTTAGAGTTTTGAGTTCTATCACGTTTTCGTCACGAGATCCCCATCACCATATACATCTTTGTTTCATTTTTGCCACCACGACTTCATATGATCTCCGATTGTGGTGTTTAAATACAATCTGGAAAGCTTATGTTGTCTTCTTTCCAACGGATCAGACCTTACACCGAAATTCCTTTTGAGCGTTCCACAACTGTCCTAGAAATTTGTGATCTACAGTCTGTGTGGAGTAAGCCTTTTGTGTAGTTTGTCTTGCTATTGAGAAAAAAAGTGTTTAGTCCGGTGCAAAAAAAAAAGGTTGAAAAAAAAGAAGAAAAAGAAAGAAAGAAAGCAAAAAAAAAGACAGGACAAGAAGGAGAAGAAAGAAGGGGCTCAATTGTTGAATCTATTGGTTTACTTTGTGCTGTGCTAGTTGTTCTTTTTCAGTGACTACCTTTGTGCCTAGGCTCACGTCTCTAGCATGGTTTAGCCTAGGACCAGCACAGTACCATCGTTGAACGGTTATGCAGCTTGCTTTTGTAACTAATATGGTGCTAGTTATTCCTTTCTTTAGCCCACCTACAGCTCCACATATTCGACTACAGCTTGACAGGTCTTGTTGCTGCGGCACCGATACACTTCTTCCTGGTTTGCAGACTTGTTGGTAGCTGTTCCCTCCTGTCGAGCAACGTAAGAATTAGTAAGAGCTTGTGTAACAGGTTGAGAGTGAGCGCCTTGTAGTAGCTACATCCTAGTAGTTGTAGTAGGGTTCTTATTTCTTCACCTGTGTTTCTTGTTGCCTCTGTTTGGCTAACAATGGCAGGCTCGATGACTCACATGGGAGATGGAAGCTTGCACCATGGGTGTTCACATACACAACATCATATGGGAGCATACACATTGGAGGTAAATGATGATGTTCTAACTGAGGTCTGTAATGCTCTACCGCCTTTTGAGGGAAAATTTGATCCTTGTGCATACATTAATTGGGAGCTTAAGGTAGATGCCAAATTTGATAATTATGGCTTGTCTGAACATCAAATGGTTTTTGCTGCAGCTAGTGCTTTAACGAAATATGCCTTGACTAAGTGGAAACATATTTGTAGGCATAATAAAGTTGCACCAACTTGGAAGGATTTCAAAATGTTTTTTCGAGATGAATATATTCCTGAATATTATGTTGATCTTTTGCTTTCCAAACTAGAGAAATTGAAACAGGGTACTAGGACTGTGAAGCAATACTTCCATGATTTTAAAATTTGTATCATATTTGGTGGATTAGGAGAATGCAGAGAAGATAATATGTGTAGGTTCATGGAAGGGCTCAATTCTAAAATTCGAACCTTGTTACTTAGCAAATCATACAAACAGTATTGGTCAATTGTTTTGGCTTGCTGTTAGTGCTGAAAAGGAGATTCTGTTATCTTTGAATACTTGCAAGAATGATGGGAAGCCTTTTGTTATGTGTTCTACTGTGACTAACTTGGGGCAGCATACAAAGAAATTAGTAGAACACCCATCAAAGGAAGTGAGTGAAGGTAAGTCTGTTTATGTTGAACTTAATGATGCGAGTGAAAGGGTTCATGATCTAATTGTGCCTCCATATGAATTTATTCCTTTGGTGCTGAAGTTATCATCTTCTCCCGCTAGTTTAGAGCAATCATTAGTGGAATATGCTGCTGATTTACCTTTGCCACAAGATGAATTACTTGCTGATCCTTGTGGTAAAGAAGACTTGTGTGTTGATGATTCTTTTACTCCTATATCACAAGTAGTGAATAAGTGTTATACTTTTGGTTTGGGAGGATACAAATGCACTGAAAATAAGTTTTTTTTATCCTATTACTTGTGCACAAGATGAACTAAAATTGTTGTCTTCTTTAAATACTTTGGGTTATATTGAATTTGATATTTTGTGTGATCTAAACTGTTTGGAGGAGAAACTTTTTCGATATTCTGAATTGACATGCTTGTCTAATAATATATATCACTTTATTGGCAAGTATAATTGCAAGGGAGAATATTTGGTGCATAAAGTTTACATTTGCTCTAATCTGAAATATCCTTTTGGGCTACACTATGATCAAGTAGACAACTGCAATAACGCTAATTCTGTAATGTCAAGTTTGTCTAGTTTTGTTTTAAACAAACAGGTTGAATTCCAAGAAGGAGAGAATTGTTGGCTGCTGTCTATGGCCCCTCCTACAACTACAGTCAAACTGAGGACGGTTTACTTTCAAGAAGGAGAGAATGATGACGACCTGACACCTTCGGATACGACCATTGATTATAAGGACCAATCTCGAAGTGCAAGTCCATCAAAATTGAACACTCGATTCGCTGGCAATTCGGGAGTACTTCATTGGGAAGGCCATAATTCCTTCATCCGGAGTGTGTTTGAGGTTCATGAGCACTTGATGGAAAGATTATTTTATAAGCTTTCAAATGGATCTGATCTCACCTCAACATCATGTCGGCAAGGCCTCCAGATCATCAAGATATGTTCAAGATATGTTATCTCTATTTCTGCCGGGTGCTACTATCTCGTCGTGGGCTTCTTATTCACACTTGGGACCCTGGCCCAAGTTGGAGCACACCTCCA
The DNA here is from genome assembly GCA_004135705.1 of Alloteropsis semialata. Lineage (NCBI taxonomy): Eukaryota > Viridiplantae > Streptophyta > Magnoliopsida > Poales > Poaceae > Alloteropsis > Alloteropsis semialata. Next base: position 21,777,159 of record CM014278.1, on the reverse strand, counting down.
TCATGTGGGGAACACATCAATGAAGCCCTTGTATGTCCTCCTCCTTGGCCACCACCTTTGGAGGCCAGCAAGGGCGTCCATGACAAGTTGGAGGCCCAGTCCATGTCAAGTTCGAGTCCGTTTCGGAGTCCAGGAGCAGCCTGCACTAAAAACAATGCCCAGGTCGCATACGGGCTGGGTTTTGGGCATTCTACATATGGTTGGAAAGCTAAGGAGATAAGCTTTCTGTTGACGATCAAATTTGCCACGACAGTGGTTTTCCTGCAAATCGGGGCAAACAGGTTATACCGGTTTTAGAAACCGGTAGGACCAGATTTTGTATTATTGTCAAATTAGCATTTTAATTGCACCATTGCGTAGCTTGCATCGAGACGATCGAAATGCATATATAGAAAGTCCGATTTAGAGTTCGGACGAGAAAGTTATGGCTTTGGGAAGATCTTCACCTGGACAAAACCAGTGAAACCGGTTTGGAAATAGGTAAAACCGGTTTTGGTCACTATATCTGATCTGGCAACATAAACTGGTGGAACCGGTTTGTCAAACCGGTATAACCGGTTTTAGGCAGAGTCCTAGTTGATTTAGAGATCCATGTGGATTACGACTTGTAAAAGGATTTCCTTGCGGGTACAGACCTCCCCACCCTATATTTATGAAGGGCCACGGCTGATTGAGGGTAATCCCAATCGAATCTAAACAATTATGCATTTATTTTTATCCTCCAAACCCTAATTCTCTTCCAACCTCTCTATGCTGTTCGTCTACTGATCTCCACGACCATAGATGGCGTCCTAAAGCTTGCTGGTCAACCTAGGGCACGTCCGGTAACGTTCACGCCCTGACGGGGTCCCTCCCGGGCGAGAGCTTCGACGGCCTTTGCTAGTTTGCTCGTAAACTAGTCGTTCTTCGCTACGTAAGTGCGTTGGTTATTCCTTTGCTGGTTTGTTCGTAAACCTCACCGTCCTTCACCACGTAAGCGTGATAGTTATCCCTACGAACGATTGATTCCGGCTAAACCCTAGAAATCCGATATTACCGGTTTACCTAACCGGTAGAACCGGTTTGCGCCGCCTTGCTGCCGCTTGGTCCGTTCGCGACCCGCGCGATCTAGCGCTCTCGTGTGTTGACCTAAATTTGCGTCAACACATTTTTGGCGACTCCGCTGGGGAAGAATATTCTGGTTATTCCAACAACCGAATTTTTCTAACCCTAGCCATATACCTAATTGATTTACTATCTTGATTCGCCACTATAGTTGGATCTGGTCTTTTTGGACCGATTGCATCTATACTTGTGACTTTGCATCAGGCTGCTCAAGCCGGTTGCATTGTGTTTTGCTTACTCTTGCATATTGAAGATTAAAAGAGAAGCAAATTAGTGGTCATTGATTGCTTGGATTATCAAATTTATATATCCCAAGATCAGAAGCATCAAGACCTATTATGGCGGGCTATCAATACACTTCAAATCAGTTCATCTACAATGAGCCCAAGGTACAATTTGCAAATACATTACCTATGTCTAATAATTATTTTGCAAGTACCACAAATCCTCATGTTGATGTTGCTAGATATGATACTAGTAGGCATATTGCATCGGCTAGTAATTATTCAGATGGTTATGCAAATTATAATTCTGAAGGTTATATGCAAAAGCCATTGCCAAATAATATGCGTGCTTTAAATTTTGATGCCTCTAGCAACATACAACATTATTCTCACACATCGGCTGTACAACAAGTTCAAGAGCCGGTAAACAATTATCAAGGCCAAACTAACATGGTGAGTTCGGCCAATTTTTATGAAACACCACATGCTACTAATTCTAATAATATTCAGCAAGGTGTTTCCTCTTTTTATTCATCGGCTGCAAATTCACAATATGTGGTTTCACCACAAAACATGCCGGTGAATGAGAAAGTTGGCCATGCTAATTCTAGTTATCAGGCTAGCTATTCTCAACCATCATATGCTGCACAACATATTAATAGAGTGAAGGTTACATCTGTGAATTCAGCATCATTTGCAAATGCTAAAAATCATGATTCGGCTCCAAATGTTCCTAGCAACTATAGCCGGATTAATGAAAATTCAGCTAGCATACATACACCTTCACATGTTAATTCAGCGTATATTTTGTCTCAAAAATCATGTGCTACCAATCTCTATAACATTCAGCAAGGTAGAGATGAATCAGTTTCTGATTATATAAAACGATTCAAAGAAACTAAGAACCGTTGTGTTAATTTGTCAATTTCTGATATAAATCTTGCTGATATATGTCTAAAAGGCTTAAGGTCCTCTATTAGAGATAGAATAGATGGTTCTTATATTCTTTTGGTTGCGTCAGTGCAAATAAGAGCTTTAGGTGTGGAGCTTCTAATGATGAAAGAGAAGAAGAACAATTCAGATTTGAGTAATAGTTCGGTTATTACAACAACTGAATGATCTGGATCTGTTCAAACAAAAGAAACAAGCTTGGCTGTACAAAATCAGGTGAATCACGAGAAAACAGCTAAGCTTGATTTTTCAAATGGAGTTGTGCATTTGTATGGAGATCATAGTGTTAAACAAAAATTTATGACTGAACAAGGTTCGGTCAGTGAAGAACATCGAAAGAATGAAGATCACAACTCTAGAAGCAAGGAGAAGGCGTCGTCGTGCTAGAATCCGGTGGTTTCCAATAGCCCTAGAAAAACCGGTATTACCAGTTTACCAAACCGGTATAACCGGTTTCTGCAGAATGCTGATGCAGGTTGCCGTAAAGAGAAGAAACACGACATCATTCATATCAAAGTTCCACGCCTCTCCAAAATATTTGATAAGGTATGCTTTACAAGTAATTTACCTAATTCCCAATCAGATCATATGTTTTCAACTAATTCATCTACTGGTGACAATTCTATGAATAATCTTAGAAGATCGATTGAGGAGGGCGATTTATTTGTTAGCAACAAAATGAATTCAGATATTGTCAGCAAGTGCATTGTAAAAATTAGAAAAGCTGATAGTAGTAATGTTTTGGCATTTAAATTTTCTATATCATCATTGCCAAAGTTTTTGTCTTCATGGTTTGCTTGTGGTCATTGTGGATTTAAAAGCAAGAAACCTAAGTTGATAAACATTGTAAAGCCCGATGATAATTTAGTAATCAATTCCAAAACATCGGGTAAGAGAAACACAACTAAAGGTATAGCCGAATGGATCGATGATAAATCTGAACCGTTTGTTTGCTTAGCCTTGAAACCTTCTCCACAAAAGAATCAACTAAAGAAGATAAAGTACACTTTTGATTTGACTTTGTGTGATGACTTATTTGATATCTTGCTTGAGCATAATTTTATTAAGTTATTTGATCACAAAGTCATGCCATCACTTCTGGAAATAAAAGAGCAAGAATATTGTAAGTGGCATAATTCATTTGGTCATAGCACTAGCCATTGCAATATTTTTCGCCAAATCATCCAATTGACCATTAATGCAGGACGATTGAAGTTTGGTGAAATTTTAGAGGATGACCAGTTAGCTCCAATTGGTCTTGATGGCAAGGGATCATCAAATCGATTATCATCAACTGATTCAAGCAAAGATCCAAAAGAAGCTTCTAAGGGAGAAGATTCAACACCCTCAAGTGATAACGAAGACATCGTTCATGAGTTGCATACTCCAAAGAACGATGAGCCTATGAAAATTCCAGAAGGCACTGGGGGGCATGCGAATTCTTCCGAATCAAAGCGAGAGTCAGTTACTCCTGCTGTGCTGGAAAAAGAGGTTAAACCGGTTTGGCAAAGAGGTTTAACCGGTTTTCCAAAAGCGGTAGAACCGGTTTGTGAAACCGGTGAAACCGGTTTTGGTCTGAAGCGTCCCAAAATACCAAGACCTGATCTTTCTAAGGAACATGGAGCAAAAGACCGTAATGAGCACAAGAGCAGAAAGCCGAAGCTCACATTCAATGAACTTCTGGCCAAATATCAGAAAGAAAATAAAGCCAAGCGTGCTCATCGGTCAAATGATGTTAAATCATCTAGAGTGTCTCTAAAACACAAATCCAAAGATTGGAATCGGCCAAGTGAGGGTTTTTATACAGCAAAGCCATATCCTTCTTTTAGTTCGCCGATGCCAATCTCATATGGCTCATGCCTTGCTGGTTTGCATCCTTATTCATCATGGGGGTGGCATGATTCATGGACACATGTTCCTTCATATTCTAATCCGTATCATGCAGAATATTCAGCTCCAAGAAAACCAGTGCGTGCAGGACAGCCATATGTTAAAAATGACCGTTTTGAGAAAAAGGATCGGTCTAGAGTTCAAGAGAAGAAAAGGGTTGTCAAGCAGATTTATCAAGTGAAAAAGGATGGCCGCAAAGATAAAAGTTCAGATCTAAATATAGTTGATGAAAAGCCGACTGAAGTGTTGAAAATTTCAGCTATTGGTGGCAAAGAAAAGCAAAAATCAGCTATTGATCCTCCAAGTGCTAAATCTGAACAAAAAGAGTTGAAGAAGCCAAAATACAAGAGTGAAGTGCTGTTGTCCAAAATTAAAACACAACCGAGATTCCCACTCGGTTCATCGAATTGGCAAAAGAAGAAGTTAGAAGGACTAAGTGCTCAAGAGCTTAAAAGGAAAAACATGGCATGGGTTCTTAAAGGGAGTACTCAAGTCCAAGACAAGGATGGTGTTCAAACAAAGGGTGCAATAAAGGCAAAAGACAAGAAAAGAGCAAGGAGGCAATTGCGTCATCAATTTGCACCTAATCACCAAAGGTATTGGCTTACAAATCGTTCATATTCTTTACCTTCTCCAACAATACCTATGTCATGGAATTCATCCCCTGGTATGTTTGGTTACCCCTCATGGTCTTATTTTGATCCTTGGATAATGCCAAATAAGTCTTTGCATTATGGGGGGTTACCACCAAATTATTGTGCATATTAATTGATTGCAATAGTATGTGAAAGCCGAAACACTTATGAGCTGTACATGATTTAGTTTTTATATTTATATTGCTCATTAATTTATTTTGGTTCTTCATACTCTTGTGGATGAATTCTATATGGCCGATGAATCTCTTTGATCATCGTCTTAAAGTGATAGCTTCCCCCATAAGAAATCATTATGACCTTTTTGGTACTTTAAGTGCTCAGGGGGCAAGATATTTGCAAAAAGAGTAATCTGGCCATTATCAATCCTAAGGTAATTGTGTCATATTCATCTTTTGGGGCTGATTACTCGCCTTACTTGGTTTATGGTCAAAATAACTCGTGGATGTAATATTGAATTGTTCTATCTTTCTTCATTCTCAATTCGAGAGGTATTGCAAAGACCAATTGACAATATGGCAATTTGGTCGCTTTATGCATCCACAATAGTTTGCAAGTGTGGGAATGGCTTTGAATTACTATTCCAAATATTTACGGCCGAGGTGATATACTCAGGCTTATCTCTCACAAACCATATACATGATAGCAACAACAAGCTGAAGTCTTCATGTTGGGCAGAATTGAATGACATGATCGATAGATCCTATCGTTCTTAAAAGTGAGACATGTTTGATGCACTTGTGCTCAACGTTGCTCCTATGCAATTTTGGTGCTGGTAAGTGTTTCTTGGTACATAAGCTTTACCAAGAAACAGGGGGGCATATGTTGACGATCAAAATTGCCACGACAGAGGTTTTCCTGCAAATCTGGGCAAACAGGTTAAACCGGTTTTAGAAACCGGTAGGACCGGATTTTGTATCATTGTCAAATTAGCATTTTGATTGCACCATTGCGTGGCTTGCGTCGAGACGATCGAAATGCATATATAGAAAGTCCGATTTGGAGTTCGGACGAGAAAGTTATGGCTTTGGGAAGATCTTCACCTGGACAAAACCGGTGAAACCGGTTTGAAAATAGGTAAAACCGGTTTTGGTCACTATATCTGATCTGGAAACATAAACTGGTGGAACCGGTTTCTCAAACCAGTATAACCGATTTTAGGCAGAGTCCTAGTAGATTTAGAGATCCATGTGGATTACGACTTGTAAAAGGATTTCCTTGTGGGTACAGTCCCAATCGAATCTAAACAATTATGCATTTATTTTTATCCTCCAAACCCTAATTCTTTTCCAACCTCTCTATGCTGTTCGTCTACTGATCTCCACGACCATAGATGGCGTCCTAAGGCTTGCTGGTCAACCTAGGGCATGTCCGGCGACGTTCACGCCCTGACGGGGTCCCTCCCAGGCGAGAGCTTTGACGGCCTTTGCTAGTTTGCTCGTAAACTAGTCGTTCTTCGCTACGTAAGTGCGTTGGTTATTCCTTTGCTGGTTTGCTCGTAAACCTCGCCGTCCTTCACCACGTAAGCGTGATAGTTATCCCTATGAATGATTGATTTCGGCAAAACCCTAGAAATCCGGTATTACCGGTTTACCTAACCGGTAGAACCGGTTTGCGCCGCCTCGTTGTCGCTTGGTCCGTTCACGACCCGCGCGATCTAGCGCTCTCGTGTGTTGACCTAAATTTGCATCAACACTTTCCAATGCCGCCGGTCCCATGTCTAAATTCGATAAGAAATGACTGGAATCATCAAAACAATTGGGCGTCCAGAATCTATCAAGGTGCTGCGCCGCCGTCTTTTGGGGCTGTTGGCCCATGTATCTTGTGCGTCAGAAATACATGTTGAGTTTTTCGCCCCGGATGTTTCCACTCCACTCCGTTAGACCAAAATCCATGTTTGTTTGAGTTTCGGACCATTTCATCACTAGTTTTTACAACCTCCCGATATGGGCCCGCTTAGTGCAATTAATGCACCATATTGTTCGTCCGAAATGCATGTTGAGTTTCTCGCACCGAAGACTTCCACTCCACTCCGTTGGACCAAAATCCATGTTTGTTTGAGTTTTGGACCATTTCGTAACCAGTTTTTACAACATACCGAAACGGGCCCGCTTAGTGCAATTAATGCATCATTTTGTGCATCTCAAATGCATGTTGAGTTTTTTGCACCGGATGTTTCCACTCCACACCGTTAGACCAAAAATCGTGTTAGTTTGAGTTTCGGACCCTTTCGTCACCAGTTTCTGCAACATCCCGAAATGGGCCCGCTTGGTGCAATTAATGCACCATTTTGTGCATCCAAAATCCATGTTGAGTTTTTCACAACGGATGTTTCCACTCCGCTTCGTTAGACAAAAAGCCAAGTTTGTTTGAGTTTCGGACAATTTCGTCACAAGTTTTTACAACATCCCGAAACGTGGTCGCTTAGTGCAATTAATGCACCATTTTGTGCGTCCGAAATGCATGTTGAGTTTCTCACACCGGATGTTTCCACTCCATTCCGTTAGAGCAAAAACTATGTTTGTTTGAGTTTCGGACCATTTCGCCACCAGTTTTTATAACATCCCCAATCGGGCCCGCTTAGTACGATTAGCGCACCATTTTGTGCGTCCGAAATGCATGTTTAATTTTTCGCACCGGATGTTTTCACTTCACTCCGTTAGACCAAAAACCATGTTTGTTTGAGTTTTGAACCATTTCGTCACCAGTTTTTACAACATCCTGAAACGGGCCCATTTAGTGCGTCCAAAATGCATGTTAAGTTATTCGCAGCGGATGTTTCCACTACACTCTGTTAGACCAAAAACCCTGAAATGCAGCCGGAATGCATGTTGAGTTTTTCACACCGGATGTTTCCATTTTGTGCGTCCGAAATGCATGTTGAGTTTTGGACCATTTCGTAACCAGTTTTTACAACTTCTCGAAATAGGCCCGCTTAATGCAATTAATGCACCATTTTGTGCGTCTGAAATACATGTTAAGTTTTTCACACTGGATGTTTCCACTCCACTCCGTTAGACCCAAAACCATGTCAGTTTGAGCTTCGGACCATTTCGTCACCAGTTTTTACAACATCCTGAAATGGGCCCGCTTTGTGCAATTAATGCACCATTTTGTGCATCTGAAATGCATATTGTGTTTTTCGCACCGGATGTTTTCGCTCCACTCCGTTAGATGAAAAACAATGTTTGTTTGAGTTTCGGACAATTTCGTCACAAGTTTTTACAACACCCTGAAATGCAGCCGCTTAGTGCAATTAATGTACCATTTTGTGCGTTCGAAATGCATGTTGAGTTTCTCGCACCGGATGTTTTCATTCCACTCCGTTAGACCAAAAACCATGTTTGTTTGAGTTTCGGACCATTTTGTCACCAGTTTTTACAACCTCCCGAAACGGGCCCGCTTAGTGCTATTAATGCACCATTTTGTGCATCCAAAATGCATGTTGAGCTTTTTACACCGGATGTTTCCACTCCACTCCGTTAGACCAAAGTCCATGTTTGTTTGATTTTCAGGCCATTTCGTAACAAGTTTTTGCAACATCCCGAAACGTCCCCGCTTAGTGCAATTAATGCACCATATTATTCGTCCGAAATGCATGTTGAGATTTTCGCACCGGATGTTTTCACTCCACTCCGTTAGATGAAAAACCATGTTTGTTTGAGTTTCGGACAATTTCGTCACAAGTTTTTACAACACCCTGAAATGCAACTGCTTAGTGCAATTAATGCACCATTTTGTGCGTCCGAAATGCATGTTGAGTTTCTCGCACTGGATGTTTTCATCCCACTCCGTTAGACCAAAAACTATGTTTGTTTGAGTTTCGGACCATTTCGTCTCCAGTTTTTACAACCTCCCGAAACGGGCCCGCTTAGTGCTATTAATGCACCATTTTGTGCGTCCGAAATGCATGTTGAGCTTTTCGCACCGGATGTTTCCACTCCACTCCGTTAGACCAAAGTCCATGTTTGTTTGATTTTCAGGCCGTTTCGTAACAAGTTTTTGCAACATCCCGAAACGGCCCCGCTTAGTGCAATTAATGCCCCATATTATTCGTCCGAAATGCATGTTGAGATTTTCGCATCGGATGTTTTCACTCCAATCCGTTTGGCCAAGATCCATGTCTGTTTGAGTTTCGGACCATTTCGTAACCAGCTTTTCCAACATCCCGAAACGGGCCCGCTTAGTGCAATTAATGCACCATTTTGTGCGACTGAAATGCATGTTGAGTTTTTCGCACCGGATGTTTCCACTCCACTCCGTTAGACCAAAAATCATGTCAGTTTGAGCTTCGGACCATTTCGTCACCAGTTTGTACAACATCTCGAAATGGGCCCGCTTAGTGCAATTAATGCGCCATATTGTTAGACCGAAATGTATGTTGAGTTTTTCACACCGGATGTTTCCACTACACTCCTTTAGACCAAAAACCATAACTGTTTGAGTTTCGGACCATTTCGTCACCAGTTTTCACAACATCTCGAAACGGGCACGCTTCAATTAATGCACCATTTTGTGCTTCCGAAATGCATGTTGAGTTTTTCACACTGGTTGTTTCCACTCCACTCCGTTAGACTAAAATCCATGTCTGTTTGAGTTTCGGACCATTTCGTAACTAGTTTTTACAACATCCCGAAACAGGCCCGCTTGGTGCAATTAATGCACCATATTGTTCGTCCGAAAAGCATGTTGAGTTTTTCGCACCGGATATTTCCACTCCACTCCGTTAGACCAAAATCTATGTCTGTTTGAGTTTCGGACCATTTCATAACCAGTTTTTACAACTTCTCGAAACAGGCCCGCTTAATGCAATCAATGCATCATTTTGTGCGTCTGAAATGCATGTTTAGTTTTTCGCACTGGATGTTTTCACACCACTCCGTTAGACCCAAAACCGTGTCAGTTTGAGATTCGGATCATTTCGTCTCCAGTTTTTACAACATCCTGAAATGGGCCCGCTTAGTGCAATTAATGGACCATTTTGTGCATCTGAAATGTATGTTGTGTTTTTCGCACCGGATGTTTCCACTCCGCGCCGTTAGACGAAAAACCATGTTTGTTTGAGTTTCGGACAATTTCGTCACAAGTTTTTACAACACCCTGAAACGCATCCGCTTAGTGCAATTAATGCACCATTTTGTGCGTCCGAAATGCATGTTGAGTTCCTCGCACCGGATGTTTTCATTCCACTCAATTAGACCAAAAACCATGTTTGTTTGAGTTTCGGACCATTTCGTCACCAGTTTTTACAACCTCCCAAAACGGGCCCGCTTAGTGCTATTAATGGATCATTTTGTGCATTCGAAATGGATGTTGAGCTTTTTGCACCGGATGTTTCCACTCCACTCCGTTAGACCAAAATCCATGCCTGTTTGATTTTCAGACCATTTCGTAACAAGTTTTTATAACATCCCGAAACAGGTCCACGCAGTGCAATTAATGCACAATATTGTTCGTCCGAAATGCATGTTGAGTTTTTTGCACCGGATGTTTCCACTTCACTCCGATAGACCAAAATCCAAGTCTGTTTGAGTTTCAGACCATTTCGTAACTAGTTTTTACAACCTCCCGAAACGGGCCCGCTTAGTGCAATTAATGCACCATTTTGTGCGTCTAAAATGCATGTTGAGTCTTTCGCACCGGATGTTTCCACTCCGCTCCGTTAGACCAAAAACCATGTCAGTTTTTTGCTCCGGATGTTTCCACTCCACTCCGTTAGACCAAAAATCGTGTCAGTTTGAGCTTTGTACCATTTCGTCACCAGTTTTTACAACATCCCGAAATGGGCCCGCTTATTGCAATTAATGCACCATTTTGTGTATCTGAAATGCATGTTGAGTTTTTCGCACCGGATGTTTCCACTCCACTCCGTTAGATCAAAAACCATGTTTGTTTGAGTTTCGGACCATTTCGTCACCAGTACTTATAACATCCCCAAACGGGCCCGCTTAGTGCAATTAACACACCATTTTGTGCGTCCGAAATGCATATCGAATTTTTCTCACCGGATGTTTCCACTCCGCACCATTAGATCAAAAACCATGTTTGTTCAAGTTTCGGACCATTTCGTCACCAGTTTTCACAACCTGTCAAAACGGGCCCTCTTAGGGCTATTATTGCACCATTTTGAGCGTCCGAAATGCATGTGGAGTTTTGCGCACCGGATGTTTCCACTCCACTCCGTTAGACCAAAAACCGTGTCTGTTTGAGCTTCGGACCATTTCGTCACCAGTTTTTACAACATTTCGAAACGGGCCCGCTTAGTGCAATTAATGTGAAACGGGCCCGCTTAGTGCAATTAATGCACCGTTTTGTGCGTCCAAAATGCATGTTGAGTTTTTCGCACCGGATGTTTCCACTCCACTCCGTTAGACCAAAAACTATGTCTGCTTGAGTTTCAGGCCATTTCGTCACCAATTTTTACGATATCGCGAAAATGGCTCGCTTAGTGCAATTAATGCACCTTTTTGTGTGTCAGAAATGAATGTTGAGTTTCTTGCACCAGATGTTTTCACTCTACTCCATTAGACCAAAAACCATGTTTGATTGAGTTTCGGACCGTTTCGTCACCAGTTTTTAAAACGTCCCCAAATGGGCCCGCTGTTGGGGGATTGGCCTGCCAAGGAAACGCCTTCACCCAATTACCCTGTTTCAAGTTCCTGGAATTTGCCTTCGCTTCTTGTATCTAAAAAGCAATTGCCTTCGCTGTTGATAAACATGGGCTCCCCTTACTCGTGCGCGAAAGCGATCTTTGCGCATCACCGCTTTCGGTTTCTCTCTCCCCTTTGCTGGGAGAGCAGACACCGAAGGGCAACACTGCTCTTGGCGCTAAATGGACATTTGATGTTGATACGAAGGCATTACGAGATCGCGAATTGCCTTCGCTACCCTGATCATCTTGTGAGGGTGCGAAGGCAATTCCCGGATTTCACTTGTGCGTACTGTGGTTCATCTTCTTATGCAGGTCTATGACAGGCTTGAACGATGTCCCGGTGGTCCTTTTTCTTCTCTGAGTGGGAGAAGGCGTCGCTCGGCTATGAAGGCATTCCGATGGTGAAGGCGACAAAGGTCACTGGAAGAATGGTGAAGGCGGCATGGACCAGGTCCAAACCGAGTCAAAGACGGAGTTTCGCTGGTCTACACATTCACATTGAGATGTGCGAATGTACTTTTATACCCCTGGGAAACCAAAGTTATGTAGTCTAGAGAATGATGCCTGATTTTCAGGGGTATAAGTGGAATATAAAATGTGCCTCTTGACCTCCCTATAAAAGGGGACCTCCCACCAACGTGTAAAGGGCTGATTCCCGAGAACACTGTTGATAAGTAATTTACTGTTGCTTGTCTCTGTTCTCTATCTTGGTTGTTGATTGGGCTCATTAGCTTCGGCTATTAACCCAACAACTGGCGCCCACCGTTTGTGCTGTGCACGAAGACAACCCACGAACACCACCATGCCACTAGCCAAAAGAGTTACCAGAAACCCCAGAACTACCACCGAAGACACAACCACCACAGGCGAACTCGATGCTCAAGCCTCAATTCCACCAGCCACACTACTAACCATAACTGAAGCCGTCACTGAGGAAACGGAAGTCGATGAAGACGCTCTCACCACCGAAGAAAGGCTGCGCAGGGTGGAGGACAGGCTCCGCCTTCGCCGACTGGAGCAGCAAAGAGAGCTCGAAGCTGCTCAGCTCGAGCTGCAACAGCAAATGCAAGAAGAAGAAGAACAACAACAACACCAACTGCTGCAGGTCAGAAAGCAGTTGGAGGAGCTGAGGCAAGCGAAGCAAAGAAGACTAAACACTGCAAAACCCAGAGCTGCGAAGCTCCGAGAAGAACTTGAAAGGGCCAAGAAACAAGTTGCTGAACTCCAAGCAGAACTCAACGATCCAACTGCCTTCGCCAATATGGGACCAAATCGCATGTCCACACCCGAGACCGGATTCCAAGTGCTGCACACTCGCCTTATTGATCACAATTGCCCTCTCTCAGAAAATCTGCAATTGGCAAGATGGCCGCCTTCATACAAGCCTATCTCCCTACCAAGGTATAACGGCCTCACCGACCC
>CM014278.1:21607596-21756478 GCA_004135705.1 Alloteropsis semialata | reverse complement strand
TGCCATGTTCAATCCACCAAACAGAAGCAAACTCAGTAAATTCACTAGTAGCAGCCCTAACACGTGTATTCTCAGGAAAGTCATGACATGCAAACTTTTGATCAACAGCAATCTCCCAAGTAATGTACGCATCAGGATCATATTTACCATCAAAAGGAGGTATCATAAATTTAATCTTACGGAAAGCATCATTGTTAACATGTACCTCACGTCGGCGAAAACCTCCCATACCTCTACGATTATGACGTAGTCGTCGGCGTTCAGGAGCTTCTCCATCATCTAGTTCAGTATCACCAACATATGCATCTCAATTATCCTCAAAACTCTCATTCTTCTTGTTGTCCTTGTCGCCATCCTCCTTCTTGCCATCCTCCTTCTTGTAATCCTCATCACGCCCACCAGTGGTTTTCGCATGCATATCATCAAACCTGCGCAAAAGAGCAGCAAGACTCTTGTCCATGCAACCAAGTGACACCTCCACCCCTGAAAGCTTGGTGTTGGTGGCGATCTGTGCGGTCTCCAACTGCCCAATCTTGTCATTCGTCACCAGCAAGTCATTATCAATTCCTTCGTTGTGCTCCCTCACCAACTTTTCAAAATACTGTATGATCCCCTTGGTGCGAGGAGACTGTGGCATATGTTGTCCAGACGCATCATCATCTTCTGATCCTATCATGGTTAGGCCAACAAAGACAACAAAGAAACAAGTGAAGAGATAAAGGCTCTAACACTATTAGGATGTAGCTACTGCAAGGCGCTCACTCTCAACCTGTTATACAAGCTCTTACCAATCCTTACCTTGCTCAACAGGAGGGGACAGCCACCAACAAGTCTGCAAGCCTGGAATGAAGTGTATCGGTGCCGCAGCAACAAGACCTATCAAGCTGTAGTCGAATATGTGGAGCTATAGGTGGCTGAAACAAGGAGGAACTAGCACCACGTTAGTTATAAAAGCAAGTTGAATAATTGTTCAACGGCGGTACTGTGCTGGTCCTAGCCTAGACCATGCTAGAGGCGCGAGCCTGGACACAAAGGAAGTCACAACGCACCACCGAAGACAAAAAGTAAGCACAAAGAACAGACCCTTTCTTTCTTCTTTTCTTTTGCTTCTTCTCTTTTTTTTTCTTTTTCTTCTTTTCTTTTATTTTTTTCTGATTTTTTTCAGGGGTACTCAAAACTGAATATATGAACACAGGGGATCCCAAAAGTCCAATCAGCACACACACACACACTCTCTCTCTCTCTAGAGTAAGCCGAGCCTATGTATATGAGATACTTGTTGCGTGATATATGAGATACTTGTTGCGTGGTCACGTGAATATATGAATCACCAACAGAACAGCAACAATACTTGGTAACACAGCGAAACAAGGCAATTCCGAACTCAACTCTCCATCGATTTCCACTCGGATTGCAACACCAAAACCTAATCGGTTTCGGCCAACCCTAGCACAAGCAGGCGCGTGGATAGCCGAGTCCAAGTCGAACAAAGCTGTATTCAGATTCGGCCAATAGAGAGACGATATGATATTGTGCGTTGTAACCAGGACGTGACAAGAACTCGAAACTCTAAATGACCTATACTAAGACCAGCAACTCGACACAACCGATGCAACCGAAAACTCAACAAGCCCTAACCAAGCAGTACTAGTAAAGGCTCAAACGGGTTTACAGGATTGCAGGGGAAACTAATCTACTAATATTTTTTTTGGCTTTTGGACTATAGGAAAATAAAAACAACGTAGGGCTGGAAATCTCTCACTGAACAACCTTGCTCTGATTACCAACTGATGCGAACCCGCTAGGGTTTGCGCCCGATCTTTCGATAAGAGGGAGATGGGGATAACTCGATTGGAGGAGACGACGTTCACGGCCCGAATACAACCATCCAAGGATGCGCCTTAGCAACCGATACACCACCTCCTATGGCTGGCGCGATCTTGTGGAGCGCGTCACCCGGCCACTAGGGCACCCGTTCCTGCAAGCAATCGAAGAACTAGCAAGAACAAGTATATAAGTACTGAATTACTAGATGTAGATGAAGGTTTCAAACTCAATCACAATCTCAATAAGGTGGGGTTCCGAAGACAGGAAGACGGGCGGCTGATCCAGCACGCGCGCTTCAAACAAGTAGCAATGGCTAAACCTGATCTAAACAAAACCCAAGTGTTCCTGGTGGCGGCTAAGGGGTATATGATGTGGTAAGGACGACCACAAGGGTGTTGTGGTCGTTCTCCAACCCTAAGACGCGTCCCTAATGGACCCAACTTGATACATAGCCCATTGGGCCAAAATCAGGTGACGTAGCATCGTGGGCTGAAAAGTACTCTGTAGTAAAACGACGATAGCGGCCGACTCCGAACAGATATGACCATCAGGCTGGATCCGTTGGAAAGTAGACTTTATCAGCTTTCCGTGAAGTACTTGAACACCCAAAATGGAGTCCATATGAAGTTGTGACATCCATCACAAGTTGGTGCTATCCTGCAGCCCGAATCCTGCCTGCGCGAATCCTCTCCTCTTTTGGTCCTCTCCATCGTTCCTAAGCAAAAGAAGAGTGCACGTGTTTCCATGTTCTAAATAATCTGAATATGAACTCAAGAATGAACTCACTTGATTGTTGAGTTGGCAAGCACGAGCACGAGTAATAGGACCAAAAACTGGTACTGGCGTAGGCGGCGTGGCTGACGTAGACGGCGTAGACGTATCGTTGGTATTGATGTCCTCATCACTCCCGTTGGCACATTTTGCTTCAACAGAATGCCCGAGGGGCTTCGAAACGCTGGTACCACTTTCTGTCGCATGTCAAATACCGTATTCAAAGAAGAACTTTTCAAAACTATTCTTGCATATGTTGATGACATCTTGGTTAAAAGTGTCAAAAGACAAGATCATGTCTCAGACTTGGCAGTTGCCTTCGCAAGAATGAGACAAGCGGGTCTTAAACTCAACCCAGAGAAATGTGTCTTTGGAGTAAGCAAAGGGAAGATTCTAGGCTACCTGGTGACAGCCAATGAAATCGAAGCCAATCCTGAAAAGATCAATGCAATTCTCAACATGGAAGAGCCCAAATGCATTAGAGATGTGCAGAAATTATCTGGCAGAATCGCAGCACTTAACAGATTTATTGCAAAAGCAGCTGAACGCAGTCTACCCTTCTTCACAACCCTCAGAAATGCAACAAAGTTTGAATGGGGACAAGAGCAGTCGAAGGCATTCCATGAGCTAAGGCAATATCTGATGCAGCTCACGAAGCTAACAACACCTGACCCAAAGGCACCTTTACTGTTATACATTGCAGCTTCGCAATCAGCCGTTAGTGCTGCACTCATTACGGAGAAGCTAATTGAAGGCAGAAAGATACAGCAGCTAGTATATTATGTCTCTGAGGCATTGAACGGGTTGAAGCTATTCTACACCGAAATTGAGAAAATGATTTATGCTGTGGTGATGGCATTCAGAAAGCTAAGGCATTACTTCGAGGGGCACAACATCAAAGTGCTCATAGATCAACCACTAAAAGAGCTGCTGAGTAATAAAGAAGCCTCGGTAAGAATACGAAAATGGGCCGCAGAGCTGTCTGAATATGTGGTAGATTTCGAGTGAAGAACAGCCGTGAAATCACAACTCTTGGCTGATTTCATAGCCGAGTGGACATCGCCTTCAGCAGAAAGTCCAATCAGAGAAGAAAACTGGCTAATACATTATGATGGTGCTTGGGGAGACAAAGGAGCTGGCATCGCGGCTATTGTACAATCGCCTTCGGGCGTCAAAATGAGATATGCAGTGAATCTTGAGTTCTGCAAAAACAGCGACAGAAGTACAAACAATGTTGCTGAATACGAAGCTGTGTTATTGGGGCTCAGAAAAGCGAAGGCGCTGGGGGCTCAGCGCTTCATTGTGAAAACTGATTCGAAGGTGGTAGTAGATCATATCAAAAAAGAAAGTGTTGCAAAACAACCAGAGCTGATCAAGTATCTGACTACAGTTCGAGCAATGGAGAAAAAATTCAAGGGTTTTACACTCGAGGGCCAAGAATGAAGAAGCTGATGCATTGGCCAAAGCAGCAGCAAAGGGGGGACAAACTACCACCTGATGTCTTCTTTCAGACATTGACAACGCCTTCGATCAAAGATCCTGATGAGCAACTAAAATTGATTAGTGCAATAAACTCAGAGGATTGGCGGTCATCCATATTGGCATATCTCAGAGGATACTATGAACCAATTGACGAAGACGACCTCAAAACCATGCAGCAGAGAGCAAGGTCATATCAAATCATTGACAATATTCTATACAAGAAAGGAGTTGTGGCTCCTTGGCTTCGCTGCGTGTCCATAAGCGAAGGCAGAGAATTAATACAAGAGATACACAGCGGCTTATGCGGAGCTCACTTCGGAGCGAGGGCAATCGTGGGAAAGGCAATGAGACAAGGGTTTTATTGGCCTTCAATCATCAACGATGCAACACACACTGTCAAGACTTGCGACGAATGTCAAAAATGTGCAGCAACCAGAAAATCGCCTTCGGAGCTATCACAGCTGATAACTCCAACCTGGCCATTGCAGAGATGGGGCATCGATCTGGTGGGCCCTCTTCCCACAGCTCAAGGAAACCTGAAATTTGCAATAGTTGCAGTGGAATAATTCACCAAGTGGATTGAGGCAAGGCCATTGGCAAATATCACAGCGAAGACAGTTATCAAATTCTTCTGGCAGCAAATCGTTTGCAGATTTGGAGTCCCAAGGGAAATTACAGTGGATAATGGGAAGCAGTTTGACTGTGACAAATTTAGGCAGTACTGCATGTCCATTGGGACGAAGGCAAGATTCGCATCAGTATATCACCCACAGTCCAATGGTGCAGTCGAGAGAGCAAATGGCATCATTTTCACTGCCATCAGAAAATGCCTTGCAAATTGTAAGAAAAAAGGCAAATGGGTGAAGGAAATGCCAAAGGTAATCTGGGCTCACAACACATCCACCTCAAGAGCAACCCAGTTCACACCTTTCAAATTGCTTTATGGCGAAGAGGCAGTGTGCCCGGAGGAGATTCTTCATAAGGAGCTTCGCATTCAGCAGGAAGCGCCCAAAGACAGCGAAGCTATAGACAAAGACCTCACAGAAATATACAGGCTGCAAGCAGCCAAAAACATCTCCAAGTACCAGGAAGAAACGAGAAAATGGTGTGACAAGAAAGTGGTAAGGAAAGACATCAAGATAGGCGACTGGGTGCTAAGAAAGAATCCGAGTATGCCCTCGGGAAAGCTGCAAAACAAATGGGAAGGCCCATTCCTTGTAACCAAAAGCAATAGGCCAGGATCATTCCACCTGGGTGATGGCGAAGGCAATGAGCTGCCGCATTCATGGAATGTGGACAGCTTGCGAAGGTATTACCTGTGAACACCATGTAACAATTGGCTTCGTAATCTATAAATGAAGTCAATTGATAGAATAGATTTTCATTTTTCCCTTCAAAAAAGCCCGTACTCTTTTCCTCACAGGGGAACCCTTACCAAGGGGTGAGGTTTTTAACGAGGCGGTGCTAACTGTAACTCGTCCGAAATATATAAACAAGCTATTCTCCAAAAATGTTGCATCGAAAGCAAATGGCTTCGACCAAATCGCTGGTATTCGATAAACCAAAATAGAACTAAATTGACCCTACCAAAGTTAAGGCCAATTTAGATCTAAAATGCTTACTCTAAGGAGTAAAAGGGGCTTCGGCTCAGATTACATTTTACACGCACAAAATACTTGCTCTAAGGAGTAAAAGGGGCTTCAGCTCAAGTTGTCTTTTAAACATATAAAATGCTTATTGGAGAATAAGAGTGGCTTCAGCTAATTCTGAATTGTCACGTGCAAAACGCTCTTTAATGGATAATTTTGAACGAAAAGCTTAAACTCGCTTTGGAGGAGGAGTCATTTCTCTCAAAGGCAAATTGAGTTCAATCTCTTTCGCTCAAACACGTTGCATACTGCACTATCAGATTCCAAAACATACGAAGATATTCTGCCTTCGCACGAATAAACATAAACTCGCTTTGGGAGAAGGAGGTGTTTCTCTCAAAAGAAAATACAAATCGAGTTCATCTTCATTCATACAAAACATGTCATTACAGCATCTTTTTACAACCGAGTATTTCTCAAAACATTTCAAACACAGCCATAAAACTGCTCGCCAGATCTCCTAAAGTGAGGGGCATTGTAAACGCATGCAAAGTCTTTATCAGGACTACCTTCCAACGGCTCCGCTTTAGGAATGCCCAGAGAAACAGCTTCGGCATTTCTTTGCGCAGCGAGCTCTACTCGATCCGAGCCATGAGCAATAAATGAAGTGAAAAAATCAAAAATGTCGAACTCAGTGCGACGGTAAAACTCGTGGCAATACTCCAAAAAGTCACCATGACTAGAGTACGGATAAAGCCGTTGAAACTCCTTCCACGTGAAGCCAGAAATAAAAAGAGGCCCATCACGCATGGCCAACGGCGTAAGTTCAAGCATTTCATCACCCTGAATATACACAAATGTATAAGTTCAAAAGAACTGCCTGCTCCAAAAGCTCCAACTCTATTTACAATTCAAAAGGTCCTTAGACCTGTGGATCGACTTGGGGGGCACCCTGGCCATCTTGCCCTTGGGAGGAAGAAGCACCGGCTTCACCAGCAGTAGCACCAGAGGAGGCAGCATTAGTAGCAGCAGCGGCTTCGGCAGTTTCCTTTTCAGCGGCCTCCCTTGCGGCGGCTTCGGCTTCAGCTTTCTGTTTCTTCAGCTCCTTCGACTGAGAATACAAAAGCTGTCAAAAATAACACTTCAAAATCAAAAAAAATGAATCAAAGTTGACCACCATGGCAACTAACAAAGTACCTTCGCAAGCCGGTCGCGAATAATAGTCTGAGTCGCTTGACGTCCACTGGCAACCCAGAAATGCTTCAGGAAGAGTGCCTTCGCAAGCAAAATTTCTTTAGCAAAATAGTCATTGTCAGCAGGATCTCTGGGCACTGGATAAGGATAGCCTTTGCAAACTAAGGAATTATAGTGATCACAGCCATTGTCCAAGAGAATCTTCAACAGGTTGCATGAACATAGGTTCACTGCGAAGTCACTGACAACTTCCATGACATTTGGAAGCGAAGCAAACTCATTATCAATCCAGTCAAAAAGTTTGTCCAAGCTGTATTCCTTAGTAGGGAAGAGCACTGGCTTCGCTCCAAATTGCCGCAGGGCCTCTTTGTAAAGGCGATATCAGACCACGTTCCCACGCAACATTGATCACATCCTCTTTTTCCTTGCGAAGGGAAAGATTTGCAGTCCGAAGCGACAAGGCCTCACGCTCAAAATTCTCGCTACGAGACCGATATGACTTGGCATCGCGCGAAAGTTTTTCCTTAACGCTTGTGAGGGTGTTTACCTCACCTTTCAGGACAGAAATCAAATCTGAATCCTCGACAATCTTCTTGCGAAGGCCTTCTAAGGTATCACCCTTGTTCAAAACCTGAGCCTCCAAGGCAACCACTTTTTCCTTGAGCAAGTTGGCTTCGCCAACCTGAGCCTCCAGGGACGCAACCTTATCCTTTAAGGATTTGTTCTCACTAATAATGGACTCTCGGTCCTGGCGAAATAGATCTTTTTCTTTCTCGATATCCTCCTTGATCCTATCAACAGTCGCCTGGATCTGGAGAAGCTCAGCTTTTTCCCTTCGCAGCTTCACCAGCTCCACGCGCTCAGCAGCAACCAAGTTGAGGTTCGGAACTTGGGCATGCAATTCATTAATAGCTACAACCACCTGCGAGAGAGCAATTTCCTCGATCAATATTACGAGATTGATAACCCAAAGCCAAGTTAGCAACAAAATAGAAAGCGAAGGCATGGAATGCATACCTTTAATCCCGCAGCCAGAATGTTAGAACTGATACTCTCAGGATCCAAGGTTCGCGCAAGATGTTCATATTCTACAAAAGAATAACGTCAGCACTATTATCTTCGTAACAAAATAGCTAAATAAAAAAACTAGCTATAATCCTGATCAAACAAGACACCTTCCCAATCAAAATCTCGAAGAGGCCCACCTTCGCGCATGCGAGCCGGCCCCTCTTCTTCGCTACCTACTAAACAAATCACTTCCACATTAGCACCAAACAACAGAATACCTAACACAAAACAAAGAATCAACATCGTAAATACTTTCAAAAACAGAAGGAATACTTCCCCCCATATCAACATCCATGTAAGCCTGAGAAGCAGTAATCCTCTCAGCGGCTTCGGAAGTTCCAGCTTCGGCAACTTCTTTCCCCTTAGCCTGGGTATCCACTTCAACTGTCCCAGCAGCATGGGCCAGAACCCCCAAAGAGTCTCTGGCACGAGGGGGAGAGGCCAAAGCAGGCGATGGAGAGCTAACTGGCGGAATGTCTACATGGGCTTCGGTTGTAGGCTCTTCAACGTTAGCTTCGACACGAACCTCTTCGGGCACATTCTCAATAATGGGAGCATCCCGAATGGGGGTGTCCTCAAATTGACTAATATCAATGCCATCATCAAATGGATCTGGAACTCGAACATCCTCAGCTGATTCAGCAATGCCTTCACAAGTAATATTGACATCAATCATCGGATTCTGCGCCAAATAGCTTCCTAGCAAAGGAAGACTTGTGTCCTGAAAATAATTCCCAAAGAGAGCAATCTCACCTAGAAAAATATCATCCCCACTCCGGGGGGCTGAGGTCTCGAAACCAGTCACCGATGAAGCCAGCAACCGCGTTGCAGCCGGAGCCGCCGCTGGCACTCGAGGAGGAAGAGGTGGACGACCGCCGCGCGAAGCTGAAGAAACAGCTCCAGTAGTCAAACGACCACCACGCGAAGCTATAGAAGTGGCTCCAGCAGGTGGAGCCACAACCGAAAGTGGAACAGCAGCAATCGGCTCTTGGCGACGCCTTTTCTCCACAGACTCATGGGAGCTGCTGCTGCCACGCTTGGCCGGGACGGAAGAGGAAGTTGTCTTCGCAACAGCTTTTTTACCATGGCCTCCACCACGACCAGACCGACCATCACCACGAGGAGCGCGCGAAGGAGCAGATTCATCTTCATCCTGTTCCTTCGTTTTAGCTTTCCCTTTCTTTTTTTCTTTCTTCTCTTTCTTCTTCTCCTTAGTGGAGATAGGGACCTCACAAGCATCATAAGAGATTTTCAATTCTTCAAAAACCCTGTTGAGCCTGACATGAACTGTCTTCGGAAGTGCGATGTTCCTTGGAATTGTATGGCCCAAGAATGTCATTGCCTGCCGCTCAACAGTGGCAACAAAATCCGCGGCAGTCATACCTTCGGGGACCCTCACCCCAAAATGAGGGAAAGCAACCTTGGTGTGTTCACCAAAAGCCCTCCACTCAACCTTGTAAGGCGCCCAATCGGCAGAAAGGAAATAAATTCCACAGGCAAGTTCTGCGGCGATACCTTCCTCAATTATATCACGGCTGCAAAACGTTTGCGAAGCCGTTTGAAAAGCCTTCCAACATTCGGTGAACCCAGGGCTTTCTGCGTCAAAAACCGGGCAGGAAACAAACTTAAGCCAATCAATATGGCTCTGCAGAGGGTAAGAGACAGACTTGGTCCCATCTTCCAGAGTGGTCTCTTCCGAATGCACCCTCACATAAAACCAATATTTTTGCCAGTCCTTGGTCCATTTATTTCTGTTAGCAAAGGAAGTTTCAACCTTCGCAAAATGAGAACCCCGGCGTCGACCAGTGAAAGTCACATACCCAAAGTCCGGAGTGAATGACTCGCCTTCAACGTCAGATGACTTGCTTTGATTATGCCCCTCATATAGCCGAAGGAAACCATCAACTGTAACTGCCGCTTCATGCGTCTTCACAGCCCAAAAGAACCGAAGGAGATGGCTGATGGCATTTGGCGTCAGATGATGCAGCTACAGGCCATATGGCGCAATCATCTTCGCAATAACATTGTCAATAGGCATCTTCAGACCAGCGATGAAAAAATCCGTAAAGACTACAGCTTCGTCAGCACGAGGGTTAGGGGTAGTATCAGCTCCAGGCGCACGGCCGCAACCCTCAGAAAAGTATCCCTTCTCTTCATAAAATTTGATGTCATTTTCGCCAAACTTTGACTTGCCGAAGACAAGTGTCTTCGCCCTCCTGATGGGATCTACTAAATCCTCCACATCAGCCTCAACATCATCAAGATTTTCATCTTCGCCACCCTCATCATCCTCAGCGTGATTATCGCCAGATGCTTCCTCCACAGTCAGAGTTTCATCTTCTATCTGCCGAGCAAACTGCTCAGCCTCAGTATCATCCATCCCACGACGAGGAGAAGCTCCTGCTTGTTGAGTATCGGGGCTGCCTTCACCAGCCATAGTAATAAGTACAACAGTTTGCTTGATGCGCGCCGCTGCAGGAATGACGACAATTGTCATATCTAAGCGAAGAAAATCAACAAAAACAAAAGTATAAAAATATAACGAGAGAACCTTACTTGAACAAAAGTGGGTATCGCTAGGAGAAGCGAACGCGAAAGCAGATGTCAGATTATGATCTGAGCGAAGAAGCTTCCGCAGCAGAAAGCGATTGAAACCGAAAGCAAAGGAAGGCAAAAAGGGGGAGGACCCCTTCGGTCCTATTTATAGGGCAGTAAAAAATGTGACCGTTACCGCGGCTCAGAAATCGAAAAGACCCAGAAAAATCCAAAAAATAATACGCATAAAAATAAAAACAAAATAAAAAATCAGAAAAAAATACGGAACGCGAAGCCAAATCTGGAGCGAAGTCATCGACTCGGGATTTACTCCAACGGGAGGAGGCGTTTCTCTGGAGCAAACGAACTCAATCCTGGATGTTCGAGGACATCGGCCTGTTGCAGAAAGCCCTCGTCCGCGAGGGGCTACTGTTGGGGGATTGGCCTGCCAAGGAAACGTCTTCACCCGATTACCCTGTTTCAAGTTCCTGGAATTTGCCTTCGCTTCCTGTATCTAAAAAGCTCGCTATTGATAAACATGGGCTCCCCTTCCTGGCGCGTGAAAGCGATCTTTGTGCATCACCGCTTTCGGTTTCTCTCTCCCCTTTGCTGGGAGAGCGGACACCGAAGGGCAACACTGCTCGTGGCGCTAAATGGACATTTGATGTTGATACGAAGGCATTACGAGATCGTGAATTGCCTTCGCTACCCTGATCATCTTGTGAGGGTGCGAAGGTGATTCCCGGATTTCACTTGTGCGTACTGTGGTTCATCTTCTTATGCAGGCCTATGACAGGCTTGAACGATGTCCCGGTGGTCCTTTTCTTCTCTGAGCGGGAGAAGGCGTCGCTCGGCCATGAAGGCATTCCGGTGGTGAAGGCGACAAAGGTCACTGGAAGAATGGTGAAGGCGGCATGGACCAGGTCCAAACCGAGTCAAAGATGGAGTTTCGCTGGTCTACACATTCACATTGAGATGTGCGAATGTACTCTTATACCCCTGGGAAACCAAAGTTATGTAGTCTAGAGAATGGTGCCAGATTTCCAGGGGTATAAGTGGAATGTAAAATGTGCCTCTTGACCTCCCTATAAAAGGGGACCTCCCACCAACGTGTAAAGGGCTGATTCCCGAGAACACTGTTGATAAGTAATTTACTATTGCTTGCCTCTGTTCTCTATCATGGCTGTTGATTGGGCTCATTAGCTTCGGCTATTAACCCAACACCCGCTTAGTGCAATTAATGCACCATTTTGTGCGTCCGAAATGCATGTTGAATTTTTCACAGCGGATGTTTCCACTCTATTCCGTTAGACCAAAAACTATGTATGTATGAGTTCCGGACAACTTCTTCACCAGTATTTACAGCAACCCGAAACGAGCCCGTTTAGTGCAATTAATGCACCATATTGTGCATCCGAAATGCAAGTTAAGTTATTCGCACCGGATGTTTCCACTCCACTTCGTTAGACCAAAAACTGTGTCTATTTGAGTTTCAGACCATTTCGTCACCAGTTTTTACAACATCCCGAAACGGGCCCGCTTAGTGCAATTAATACACTATTTTGTGCGTCCGTAATGCGTGTTGAGTTTTTCGCACCGGATGTTTCCACTCCACTCCGTTAGCCAAAAAACCAAGAAGCCCAACAAAACTAGCCGTCATTCTGTCAGACAAAACCGGTTAGACCGGTTTCCAAACCGGTCAGACCGGTGTCCAAACCCAACTAGCCGTTAGACTCTCAGAGGCCAGGAACCGGTCAGACCGGTCCCCAAAACCGGTCAGACCGGTTTTGGCCAGACAACCCCACTAAGATAGATTTCACTTGATTAAACTCTCATGGGTTAAACTTGAGCACTTTCAGTGAATGTCTATCAACCAATTTTGCATCCCTCTTGATAGTACGGCATACCTATACTCAAGACATATAAATAAATCATATTTCAACCACTTGAGCTTGTATGTAGAGAATTATGCCAATACTTGAATATTCTTCAATTGAGGGCTTTTAACATTATCCATCATCTGAGCAGATCAACCTTGAGCTAGTGACTTAGGATTTTCCATAACTTATGTTTGAGTTCACTTTAATCCATAAGTCACTCCCTTTATCAACCATAACATATATATGCATTACAATCCCTCTCAAGACAATACTTCAATATGATACTTCGAAACCCTCCGGATGCTAGATACTTCACCTTAGCATTACGCACATGGTCATAAGTCGTCACTTAGCCAAAGCTTGCTTAGTCCCTCGCTCTAGTCATCTCGTTTTGTTTCTTCACCACTTACCCTTGCATCATCAAGTTTAGCTTTGCTTTGCCATTGAGTGAATTCCATTTGAAAGACTCTTCAAATGCTTGTTCTTGATGGATAAAGAATATCCTACATAATGCAAGCTTCCAATTGAAGACCAATATGTAACACATATGCTCATGTCCTTTTGTTATACATACATGAAGTCTTGCAATATCATTTTCCTTTGTCAAATAAGTCATCTCATAATCTTGGAGACCCACATAGCATATCCCCAAGTCATTGCTCCATCATTGCCTGTTTTGACTTGACATATGGGTCACCTGGGTTGGACCTGGCTGAGACGGGTCAGCCTCTCTGTCCTGAATTTAATTTCACCTGGCTGACCTGGTTGTCACCTGGCGGAGCCGGCTTAGCTTCACTTTATCTTTTGCAATGAGCATTATTTCTTCACACACTTGCTTTCTTGTATCAATGAATAACCATGTATTATGAAAAGCACATTAAGTATAATGAATCATAAGAATAATCCCCTGCTCATCATCTCAAGCAAACAAGTTAGATCTTTAATCGTTTTGTCATTAAACTCTCCAAAATCCACATGGGGCCTAGATCCACTTTCAATCTCCCCTTTTTTGGTGATTGATGACAACCCAATTAAAGCTTACAGATATAGCAATAAAATCATTTTGAATTCTCAGATATATGATGAGCACCCCCTAAATATGTGCTTGGATTTGAAATTTTCAAATTTGGCCTCACATGCCAAAAGCACATATAAAAAGATTGAACCATGGGAGCTCCCCCTATATCTCAGAATCCGTGGGGTGCAACAAGTGTGTGTAACATTTATCAAAAACAACGTGATGCGTATGACATGAATTTTCATATCAATAAACGAAGTGTATATGTGCTGCCTAGGGTCAGACCGGTCCATGAACCGGTCAGACCGGTTCCCCCAGTCATTACATATGCAAAAACAGTCATCACATCAAAACATGCATATCAAACTAACACAAAGTTACTTAATAAGCATTAAAGGTACATCACACATAGTAGCACACATTACAAGTTCTCAAGCCCACAAATAGATAAGGTTCAACAATATTAAAAGTTCCATCTTTCCAACACTGATAAAGACAAAGAAACCGGTCGGACCGGTTCCAGAAACCGGTCAGACCGCTTTCACCTGGATAGCACACCAAAGATGAGCTTTTAATCCGTCTTCTTCTCCCCCTTTGTCATCGATCATCCAAAAATCATGGAGAAGAGTCTTGTTGCTGTTGTCATCTACGGTACAGGCCAAGGAGCCCAGCCGGAGGGAAGAGTGGGGTCAGCGAAGATATCCATGACAAACCTCTCAAACGGTTCATTCTGAGCTGGTGGAGGATCTACAGGTGTACCATAGGGAATGCCAAAGTCACCCTGAACAGGAGCGCCATACTGAGGTGTTGGAACTGAAGAAGAAGGAGCTCCAAAAGCAAGATCCAAGATATGCGCGAAATCTTCGTAGCAAGCCCCCGAGCTGTGCTGACCCACCATTTCTTCCACAGATGGAATTTCTTCCTCTACAGGCACTGGAGAGATTGGAAACCTTGGCGGCTACAAGTTCGTAGCAGTGTGCATCAATTTGATTGAGTCTCTATCTTTCTTGCTTGCCACCCTCACCCTTTGCTGCTCAACCATGATGTCCCTCTGATTCTTGCACATTCCAGTGAGAAACTTAAGAATTTCTTCATGGGAGAGGATGGCTTCCCACTGGACCGAGACGAAGAGCCCTGCTACTGCCCAGGCCCAAACCGGTCAGACCGGTTTGGGGAACCGGTCAGACCGGTTGGCCCCAGGCCAGCAACCTCATGCTGAACATGCTGCTCCTGCTACCCCTCCTCATCTTCTACGACCTAAATTTCTTCCTCTTCATCTTCTTCTTCATCTGAGATAGGGATGGGGTGCTTGGGCACTTTAACAGTGAGAGGTATCCACACCATCCATAGGCCAAGTCCTTCCCGCCACCTTTTCTATCATCCTCATGATGTAATAGCCACAGCATTTCTGAGTGCTTTCAGAGACGGCCTTGATTTCTTCCCAAATAAAATCAGCAACAAAAAAGTTCTGTCCATTTCTACCAAACAAGGATATGTCTGTGAGATTTCCCTCTCTAGGGCAGATAGTCTTCCTAAACATTCTGTTTAGGATGGAGTAGTAGGTGTACAAGTCCTTTACCTTGCCATAGTTGTGCCGCTCTATCCTGGTATACATAAATTTTGTGTCTTCAGGTGGCATCATGATCTCAAAGTGAATTTTGCCACGCTTTGCATCCTTCTTCCTGAACCCAAGGCACTCTGCAAACTGAGTGTATGTGATACTATAAGCAACTCCCTCAGTCCTCCATTGCATCACTCTATCTCCCTAAATAGTCCCAAAATATAATGTGGCATAGGATTGGGCTATTATCTCGATGTTCCAATCATGTGAGTACCCCGTGATACTCCTAATCTTTCTATCTCACACACCTTGATGATTTGGTTCAGCAATGGATTGTTCTTCCTCTCCAAAGCACTCCAATCTATCCACTGTGCCTCTGACACTACTTTAGCTTTTCTAAGAATGACGGTCTGGTAGTAGTCCTGCTGAAAAGAGGTAT
This sequence comes from Alloteropsis semialata, assembly GCA_004135705.1. Lineage (NCBI taxonomy): Eukaryota > Viridiplantae > Streptophyta > Magnoliopsida > Poales > Poaceae > Alloteropsis > Alloteropsis semialata. The sequence goes on along the minus strand of CM014278.1, from coordinate 21,741,114 downwards.
GGAATCTGAAATCTGAAGCAGACCTAGACACATTGAGAGGATTTTCTTTTCTCATCCTTTTTATCACCTCTATGCTCCCAGTCCCATAATAATCAACAATGATTCTATCAGATGGACCTGTGGGAGTCATCACAATGGGCATAGCAGCAGAAGAGCTAATGCCCTGACCAACTGTAGGCCCTCTGCCTCTAGGGTCCTGAGCCTCCTCCTCCTCTTCCTCATCATCATTATCATCATCACTGCTGCTGCCCTCTCTTGCTTTCCTTTTCCCACGACGCGGCTGCAGGACATAGGATTCATCCTCAATATCTTCAACATCACTGCTCACACTTGATTCTATCTCATCGCTATCATTCACCTCCCTTGACGCTGCCCTTTTCTGCCATCTAGGCCTTAGACCAGGCCTAGTAACCACCTGGACATGACCTGATCCTCCGGCAGTCTCATCATCAACACCTTGCGCTCTTTTATTTCTTTTTGCTACACTCTTTTGTGGAGCCATCTGCACTGATCCCTGGACATATAGAATATATAAACACTGAGATCAAGTCACAGGAACAAAGAGAGATAAAAAGGAGTGGATAGATTTGATTTCTAGGGCTGGACACGATAGGATACAGCTTTTCTGTGCACAATCGGTCAGACCGGTTATAGGAACCGGTCAGATCGGTTCTACACAGAACAACCCAAGGACATGTGTGGTCATCTGGATAGGCACAAGATGAATGAACTGAATGAAATAGAGACTTTAAAGAATATGCAGAACATTCCTAGATATTTGTAGTAAGGTCACTGATCCAGAAAACAGCATCACTAGGTTTTCACCGCAAGAACCGGTCAGACCGGTCCCTGAAACCGGTCAGACCGGTTCTGGCAGTGGAACCCTAGATCAATGTTACTCAAAATGTAGCCCACCAAACTAAATGAAACTTTAGGGAAGTCTTCCTGGGCATCCTAGGTGATGATTGCTTGAAGGAATCCTAGAGATATTCATTGAGCACATAGATCGGGCATGGGGAACATATGAATACCTTGAGAGGGAAGAACTTGAGGATTTGAATCCAAAAACGGGCATTGGATCCGGTCAGGCCGATGAGAATCACTTCAAACCTCCAAACTCCAAAGGGCCGAGCTTTTTCCTTGGTTGAATCTTTGAAAAAAAAAATGAGGAGAGTGAGCTCAGGCAAGGGGGCATGAGGGAGAGAGAGGCACGGGCTTGGTCTGGGTGAGAGAAATGAGAGGGGATGGGGTAACTTCTAGAGGTGAAGGGGTAAAAAGATAGTTGACCCCGAGGAAGACCAGTTAGACCGGTTCTAGGAACCGGTCAGACCGGTTTCCCTAGGAAACCAGCCACAGTCCAGTAGATGCACCTTCATCTCCAAGAATTTATTCAAAAATGAATTAGCCTTGTGCTGGATGGATTTTGGTACAGGATCTTGATCAAGAACATGAATTTCCAACTTTATTCAAACTCCTTGATACTTCCAAGAGAGTCAGAAAAGATAGACAATTTATGGACTTGAGAGAAATTTCACCATTTGCGACTAGCCATCAGTCAAGCAAGGTTAACTATAGTCACAAACAGATCCATTGGGTCACAAACCAAGAACCAAAAATTTTCAAAAACACACAAGTCCTATCATGCCAGTTGGATTTTTCAAAATCTATCCTATGTCACACAAGCATGCAACTAATCAAGCCAAGAACCTTATTAGAATGTTTAGCATATTCCTTACACCGTTTTAATGGAATATTTGACACCAAGTCAATTTTCAAGAAGGAATTTACTAAACATCTAATATGTGCAAAGAGAGGAATTTGAGAATGTTACATGCAAGAATGCACACACTAGCATAGATATGAGGCCTAGATGCTCAATGTAAAAACATGGGTTAGAGAAACATACCTTGGCCTCTAGCTAATCTCTCTTCACATTGGTGAAGATTCATTTCTCAAGTCTTGTGCATTATCAATATAATTCAAATGCCTCTTCTCATTTATGATTTTCCCTTATATACATCATAGAAAAGAAATGCATTAAGTAGCACAAGAAGGAGTTTCATCATTCAGTGATCTTTGGATTGGAAAGGCACAATGGGTCACTAAAAGATGAAATCTCACAATATAGGTTAAATTCCTTTTTCTTGATGCACGTGTGTATATGGGTGAAAGGCAAGCTCACATGCATCAATCTTGTCACAAAGCCAAGCAAGGGGATTTAATCTATATTATGGCAAGCAGCTATTTAGTAAGAAAGATCAATGTTCAAATTTGACATAGATACAATTTTACCCATTTTGAACAAAAGGCATAACTTGCTTCAGGAGAGACAAACTCTCACAAATGAGACTACAAGATCACTAAAAGAAAATGTTAGTCTCTAGGATACAAATTGTAGGATAATCTCCCCCTTAATAGGTGCATCATGTATTTGAATTTCATGTCACATGCACTTAGTCAATTCAATGAGTTTGAGGTGTTTATCTCACAATTTGGTCCCGGCACATAAATAAATTGCATTTATTGACAAGGTGCCAAGAATACTTACTACCACAAAGATAGTATATGAAATTATATGCCATGGAAGTGCTGAGGGAATTTCTTGTGATATTCCATCTTATAAGGTGCTTACTGGGCCAGACCGGTCAGACCGGTTTGGGAAACCGGTCAGACCGGTTATCCCAGTCAGCTTCATGTAAGTGAACTTCTCTTCTTTGCTTACATCAAGAAATTTTTCCTTTATTGATTCCATATTTTCCTACACTTCAAAGTAAAATGCTCTGCTAGAGAGCCGTTAAAAGCATCTTATGGCATATGGGGAATAAATGTTAAGAATAGGTGACTTAGACATATCCAAGCATTCTCAACGAATGAAATACTTGTATCGACAAAGGACAGAATATGACTAAGATAACCAATTAGAACATGTTACCGAGATGTCATTGAAAATGGTATAGTAGATTGAGTGATGCTTTGGCAAGATGATGGAGTTCACACATTTTGATATATTTGCCAAAGCCCCAATGCATCTTTATTCCCCTGCAGGTCTAGCAAGTACTTTTAGGTACCCAAGCCATATTGGGTCCTTTAAGGTTAGTCACAAGAAACTTGGGAACCCAAATGGCCCTTATGCTAGTTTGAGGTGAACTAATCACTCTAGTAGCACAAGTACCAGATTTGTCGTTCCCAAGTCTAGCAAAATCATAATGGACAAGATCAGATTTTGGAGCATTACCATTTGGACAATCTTTACCTAGGTGTCCCTTTGACCGACAAGTGTAGCAAATGCAATTCTTGATATTTCTTGGTGATTTGCTCTTCTTGTTGATCACTTGTCCCTTGCTAGCCTTGCTGTTTGAAGATGTAGCTTGATCACTCTCCTTGGGAGGTTGGACTGCTGCCTCAGCCAGAACCGGTCGGACCGGTTCCCCAAACCGATCAGATCGGATTGGTACAGGCAGTGGCTCCAACTTCAGTGGACAGGCATTAATTAAGTGTCCAAATTCCTTGCATTTATAGCATAGCCTTTTCTTGGATTTTCTTTGCTTCTTTGCCTTGCTTTTATGCTTGAGAGAGCACATGGATGCATAATGTCCCATGTTTGAACATTTGAAGCATTGTATGTGATCAAGCTCCGTTTTCTTCTTTTCTTGAATATTGTTCTTGTTGACTTACTTGTTAAGCTGAGGGATTAAGCCAGTGACCATTGATCCCTTTTCAAGCTTGTTCACCATGTTCTCACGGTTATCTTGAGAAGGTTGCACTTGGCCCTTTCCCTTGAGCTTAACCAAGTCATCCTTGATCTTTTCATCCTCTTGCTTAGTATCTTCTATTTCTTCGGCAAGGAGGTCATCACAAGACTCTACAACAACATGCTTAACACAAGTTTTGGTTGCTTGGGAGCAACACGGTTTTTCACAAAATAATATAGAATTCATGTGAGAGCATGTGCATATGTGTGTATGAGGTTCAAGAAATTTTACCGATGTAACCATGACCTCATGAGCTGTTTCTAGTAGAGCATATGATTCTACAATCTTTTCATTAGAACATTCAAGTTCCTTGTAGTGAGATTGCAAAGTCATATGCTTGCTAGTGAGCTTCTCAAGTTGAGCACGAAGCACTTGTTTTTCTTGTTCTAAGCATGCTACACAAGTAGATTGATCAGTAGCACAAGCATAATCCTTTGACAAGACTTCATACTTACTGACCAAAGAGGCATGTGAAATCTTGAGTTTTTCAAGTTCTTGAGTTAGAGCCTTGATGGTTCCAACCCTATGGAATTCATCTCTCTTGGTCTTCTTCTTATTTCTGCAAGCCATCAGACACTTGGGTCCCTCATCATTGGATAACGAAGAACCAGAAGTGGATGGGGTGACACTTGCAGGTTGAGTGTCTTGAGCACATATGGAAGCAGCTTCCTAGGCAGAATCGGTCAGACCGGTTCCTCCAGACAAGCCGCACTTTCCTCCTTTTGCTCTTCTAGCTCCTCGGCAAGAACCACCTGGGGCTCAATGAATATTGTTGATGCAGTTGAGCATTTCTCAGGTGATTCCATGACTTCTTGCTCTTCATCATCGCTTTCAAGATTTTCAAATATATCCGAGATGAGAGTCCAAATGAGATGTGCATCTCTTCGGATTCCTTCCTTGCTAGAGATGATAACTCATAAATCTTCACAAACAGATCTTCGCAAGAAGTCAGCAACACAAGAATTGAGTTGCGTGCAAGCTAACTCCTTTTGAGTGAGTTTTGACAAACCAATGTTTTCAATATCAAACTTAGGGGGTAGAATGCTAGCAACTAAAATATGTTCAATTACAGGATCTACATTTTTGAGAGCATTATGAACATTACCAAACCAAGAAGCATATTTTGAGCCGTCAAGCTCAAGTGGCTCAAATTGTACCTCAGTCGACATCTTTTCTTCACATCGGTTAAGCTTAGATGTAAAGCCTTGCTCTGATATGAATTGAAAGGACCTTAATGTCGCCTAGAGGGGGAGGGGTGAATAGGCGTTTCTGCAAATTACAAAAACTTAAACCCACTGTCAGCACTAGAACTGGTCAGACCGGTTCCTAAAACCGGTCAGACCGGTTTAACCTGGCAGCAGGGAACCAAAAATGCACAACCCCTTATAACAATTCTAGCATAAACCACTTTGGACAATAATCTTCACCAGGTGTTTACAAGTGTATTTATGAAGCTCCTACACACAGCACAAGTATACCAAAGTAGATAGATGCGGAATTACAAGTAGGCAACGTATCAGGTGCAAACCAACCTCCCCATGCAAACTATGCAAACCTCAATCTGGACCACATGATCTTGATCCAAGGGGGCGCGTAGAGAGAGGTGGGAGGGGGGATTTGCAAAATCACCGCCCACCCTTAATCACAGCAAGATCACTTTTGCAAATCCCCCCTCCCACCTCTCTCTACGCGCCCCCTTGGATCAAGATCATGTGGTCCAGATTGAGGTTTGAATAGTTTGTACGGAGAGGTTGGTTTGCACCTGATACGTTGCCTTACAAGTAAATGCTAGAATTGACAAATGTAAGTAAATGGAGACAACACACAAAGATTTGTTTACCGAAGTTCAGATTCACCGCCTGCACCAAGCAGCCACGAAGGCACGGTGAATCCTAGTCTCTGTTGAGGTGCTCACGAAGAGCCGAGTTGTCACCTAACCCTTTCCTCACCCAATCAACCACCAAGGCGGATTGAGTTTACTTACTGATTTCCTCACCAAGAGGATGGGTGATACAAACTTCTGGGGCACAACCACACACGGAATGTGTGCTCCACGGCGACGCCTAGCCGTCTAGGAGCAAAACTCCAAGATGTAACAAATGCTTCACGAGTTGCTTGACGCCCCCACAAGTGCTCAAGCTCAAATTGCTCACACAAGCTCACACACAAGTCTCTCTCTCAACCCAACTCTAAGAATCCCACAAGGATGCTCAAATCTCACAAAGAGAGGTTGGGGAGAGCTCAGCTGGCCTCAAGAAGATGTTAGAAAAGCATAGAACCAGCAGCCCCTCAAAGAGGAGCTCTTGGGTATAAATACCCAAGCCCAACAAAACTAGCCATTATTCTGTCAGACAAAACCGGTCAGACCGGTTTGCCAAACCGGTCAGACCGGTTTTCAAACTCAACTAGTCCGTTAGACACTCAGAGGCCAGGAACCGGTCAGACCGGTCCCCAAAACCGGTCAGACCGGTTTTGGCCAGACAACCCCACTAAGTTAGATTTCACTCGATTAAACTCTCATGGGTTAAACTTGAGCACTTTCAGTGAATGTCTATCAACTAATGTTGCATCCCTCTTGATAGTACAGCATACCTATACTCAAGACATATAAATAAATTATATTTCAACCACTTGAGCTTGTATGTTGAGAATTATGCCAATACTTGAATATTCTTCACTTGAGGGCTTTTAACATTGTCCATCATCTGAGCAGATCAACCTTGAGCCAGTGACTTAGGATTTTCCAAAACTTATGTTTGAGTTCACTTTAATCCATAAGTCACTCCCCTTATCAACCATAACATATATATGCATTGCAATGCCTCTCATGACAATACTTGGATATGATACTTCGAAACCCCCCGGATACTAGATACTTCACCTTAGCATTACGCACATGGTCATAAGTCGTCACTTAGCCAAAGCTTGCTTAGTTCCTCGCTCTAGTCATCTTGTTTTGTTTCTTCACCACTTACTCTTGCATCATCAAGTTTAGCTTTGCTTTGCCATTGAGTGAATTCCATTTGAAAGACTCTTCAAATGCTTGTTCTTGATTGATAAAGAATATCCCACATAATGCAAGCTTCCAATTGAAGACCAATATGTAACACATATGCTCATGTCCTTTTGTTATACATACATGAAGTCTTGCAATATCATTTTCCTTTGTCAAATAAGTTATCTCATAATCTTGGAGACCCACATAGCATATCTCCAAGTCATTGCTTTATCATTGCCTGCTTTGACTTGACACCTAGGTCACCTGGGTTGGACCTGGCTGAGTCGGGTCAGCCTCTCTGTCCTGAATTTAATTACACCTGGCTGACCTGGTTGTCACCTGGCTGAGCCGGCTTAGCTTTACTTTATCTTTTGCAATGAGCATTATTTCTTCACACACTTACTTGCTTGTATCAATGAATAACCATATATTTTGATAAGCACATTAAGTATAATGAATCATAAGAATAATCCCCTGCTCATCATCTTAAGCAAACAAGTTAGATCTTTAATTGTTTTGTCATTAAACTCACCAAAACCCACATGGGGCCTAGATGCACTTTCAACCATTTCATCACCAGTTTTTACAACATCCCGAAATGGGCCCGCTTAGTGCAATTAATGCACCATTTTGTGTATCTGAAATGCATGTTGAGTTTTTCGCACCGGATGTTTCCACTCCACTCCGTTAGACTAAAAACCGTGTCTGTTTGAGCTTCCAACCATTTCGTCACCAGGTTTTACAACATTCCGAAATGGGCCCGCTTAGTGCCATTGATACACCGTTTTGTGCATCCGAAATGCATGTTGAGGTTTTTGCACTAGATGTTTCCACTCCACTCCGTTAGATCAAAAACCATGTCTGCTTGAGTTTCGGGCCATTTCGTCACCAATTTTTACGACATCGCGAAAATGGCGCGCTTAGTGCAATTAATGCACCATTTTGTGCGTCCGAAATGCATGTTGAGTTTCTTGCACCGGATGTTTCCACTCCACTCCGTTAGACCAAAACCATGTTTGATTGAGTTTCAGACCATTTCGTCACCAGTTTTTACAACATCCCCAAAAGGGCCCGCTTAGTGCAATTAATGTACCATTTTGTGCGTCCGAAATGCAAGTTGAATTTTTCGCACCGGATGTTTCCACTACATTCCGTTAGACAAAAAACCATGGTTATTTGAGTTTCGGAGTATTTCGTCACCAATTTTTACAACCTGCCTAAACGGGCCCGCTTAGTGCTATTAATGCACCATTTTGAGCGTCCAAAATGCATGTTGATTTTTTCGCACCGGATGTTTCCACTCCACTCCGTTAGACCTAAAACCATTTCCGTTTGAGTTTCGGACCATTTTGTCACCAGTTTTTAAGCATCCTGAAACGGGACCCCTTAGTGCAATTAATGCACTATTTTGTGCGTCCGAAATGCATGTTGAGTGTTTCGCATCGGATGTTTCCACTCCACTCTGATAGACCAAAAACCATGTATGTTTGAGTTTCGAACCACTTCTTCACCAGTTTTTACAACATCCAGAAACGGGCCCGTTTAGTGCAATTAATGCACCATTTTGTGCATCCGAAATGCAAGTTAAGTTATTCACACCGGATGTTTCCACTCCACTCCGTTAGACCAAAAACTGTGTCTATTTGAGTTTCGGACCACATCGTCACCAATTTTTTCAACATCCCGAAACGGGCCCGCTTAGTGCAATTAATGCACTATTTTGTGCGTCCGAAATGCATGTTGAGTTTTTTGCACCGGATGTTTCCACTCCACTCCATTAGACAAAAAACCATGTTTGTTTGAATTTCAAACTATTTCGTCACCAGTTTTTATAACATCTCCAAACGGGCCCGCTTAATGCAATTAATGCGCCATTTTGTGCGTCCGAAATGCACGTCGAATGTTTCGCACCGGATGTTTCCATTCCACTCCGTTAGACCAAAAACCATGTTATTTGAGTTTCGGACCATTTCGTCACTAGTTTTTACAACCTCCCGAAACGGGCCCGCTTAGTGCAATTAATGCACCATTTTGTGCGACTAAAATGCATGTTGAGTTTTTCGCACCGGATGTTTTCACTCCACTCCGTTAGACCAAAAACCATGTATGTTTGAGTTTCGAACCATTTCATCATCAGTTTTTACAACATCCCCAAACAGGCTCCCTTAGTGCAATTAATGCAATGCACCATTTTGTGCGTCCGAAATGCGTGTTGAGTTTTTCGCATCGGCTGTTTCTGCTGCACTCCGTTAGCCAAAACCCTTGTTTGTTTGAGTTTCGGACCATTTCGTCACCAGTTTTTACAATCTCCCAAAACGTGCCCCCTTAGTGCAATTAATGCACCATTTTGTGCGTCCAAAATGCATATTGAGTCTTTCGCACTGGATGTTTCTCTCCACTCCGTTAGACCAAAAACCAAGTCTGTTTGAGTTTCAAACCATTTCGTCACTAGTTTTTACAACATCCCGAAACGGGCCCGTTTAGTGCATCCGAAATGCACGTTACGATATTCGCACCGGATGTTTCCACTCCACTCTGTTAGACTAAAAACCGTGTCTGTTTGAGCTTCCAACCATTTCGTCACCAGTTTTTACAACATTCCGAAATGGGCCCGCTTAGTGCCATTGATACACCGTTTTGTGCATCCGAAATGCATGTTGAGGTTTTTGCACTAGATGTTTCCACTCCACTCCGTTAGATCAAAAACCATGTCTGCTTGAGTTTCGGGCCATTTCGTCACCAATTTTTACGACATCGCGAAAATGGCGCGCTTAGTGCAATTAATGCACCATTTTGTGCGTCCGAAATGCATGTTGAGTTTCTTGCCCCGGATGTTTCCACTCCACTCCGTTAGACCAAAACCATGTTTGATTGAGTTTCAGACCATTTCGTCACCAGTTTTTACAACATCCCCAAAAGGGCCCGCTTAGTGCAATTAATGTACCATTTTGTGCGTCCGAAATGCAAGTTGAATTTTTCGCACCGGATGTTTCCACTACATTCCGTTAGACAAAAAACCATGGTTATTTGAGTTTCGGAGTATTTCGTCACCAATTTTTACAACCTGCCTAAACGGGCCCGCTTAGTGCTATTAATGCACCATTTTGAGCGTCCAAAATGCATGTTGATTTTTTCGCACCGGATGTTTCCACTCCACTCCGTTAGACCTAAAACCATTTCCGTTTGAGTTTCGGACCATTTTGTCACCAGTTTTTAAGCATCCTGAAACGGGACCCCTTAGTGCAATTAATGCACTATTTTGTGCGTCCGAAATGCATGTTGAGTGTTTCGCATCGGATGTTTCCACTCCACTCTGATAGACCAAAAACCATGTATGTTTGAGTTTCGAACCACTTCTTCACCAGTTTTTACAACATCCAGAAACGGGCCCGTTTAGTGCAATTAATGCACCATTTTGTGCATCCGAAATGCAAGTTAAGTTATTCACACCGGATGTTTCCACTCCACTCCGTTAGACCAAAAACTGTGTCTATTTGAGTTTCGGACCACATCGTCACCAATTTTTTCAACATCCCGAAACGGGCCCGCTTAGTGCAATTAATGCACTATTTTGTGCGTCCGAAATGCATGTTGAGTTTTTTGCACCGGATGTTTCCACTCCACTCCATTAGACAAAAAACCATGTTTGTTTGAATTTCAAACTATTTCGTCACCAGTTTTTATAACATCTCCAAACGGGCCCGCTTAATGCAATTAATGCGCCATTTTGTGCGTCCGAAATGCACGTCGAATGTTTCGCACCGGATGTTTCCATTCCACTCCGTTAGACCAAAAACCATGTTATTTGAGTTTCGGACCATTTCGTCACTAGTTTTTACAACCTCCCGAAACGGGCCCGCTTAGTGCAATTAATGCACCATTTTGTGCGACTAAAATGCATGTTGAGTTTTTCGCACCGGATGTTTTCACTCCACTCCGTTAGACCAAAAACCATGTATGTTTGAGTTTCGAACCATTTCATCATCAGTTTTTACAACATCCCCAAACAGGCTCCCTTAGTGCAATTAATGCAATGCACCATTTTGTGCGTCCGAAATGCGTGTTGAGTTTTTCGCATCGGCTGTTTCTGCTGCACTCCGTTAGCCAAAACCCTTGTTTGTTTGAGTTTCGGACCATTTCGTCACCAGTTTTTACAATCTCCCAAAACGTGCCCCCTTAGTGCAATTAATGCACCATTTTGTGCGTCCAAAATGCATATTGAGTCTTTCGCACTGGATGTTTCTCTCCACTCCGTTAGACCAAAAACCAAGTCTGTTTGAGTTTCAAACCATTTCGTCACTAGTTTTTACAACATCCCGAAACGGGCCCGTTTAGTGCATCCGAAATGCACGTTACGATATTCGCACCGGATGTTTCCACTCCACTCTGTTAGACAAAAAACCTTGTCTGTTTGAGCTTCAGGCCATTTCGTCACCAGTTTTTACAACATTACGAAACAGGCCCGCTTAGTGCAATTAATGCACCGTTTTGTGCGTCCGAAATGCATGTTGAGTTTTTCGCATCGGATGTTTCCACTCTACTCCGTTAGACCAAAAACCATGTCTGCTTGAGTTTCGGGCCATTTCGTCACCAATTTTTACGACATCTCGAAAAGGGCACGCTTAGTGCAATTAATGCACCATTTTGTGCGTCCGAAATGCATGTTGAGTTTCTTGCACCAGATGTTTCCACTCCACTCCGTTAGACCAAAAATCATGTTTGATTGAGTTTCAGACCATTTCGTCACCAGTTTTTACAACATCCCCAAATGGGCTCGCTTAGTGCAATTAATGCACCATTTTGTGCGTCCGAAATACATGTTGAATTTTTCACACCGGATGTTTCCACTCCATTCCATTAGACAAAAAACCATGTTTATTTGAGTTTCGGACCATTTCGTCAACAATTTTTACAACCTCCCGAAATGGGCCCGCTTAGTGCTGTTATTGCACCATTTTGAGCGTCCAAAATGCATATAGAGTTTTTCACACCGGCAGTTTCCACTCCACTCCCTTAGACCAAAAATTGTTTCTGCTTGAGTTTTGGACCATTTCGTCACCTGTTTTTACAGCATTCCGAAACGGGCCCCCTTAGTGCAATTAATACACTATTTTGTGCGTCCGAAATGCATGTTGAGTGTTTCGCATCGGATGTTTCCACTCCACTCCGATAGACCAAAAACCATGTATGTTTGAGTTTCGGACCACTTTTTCACCAGTTTTTACAACATCCCAAAACGGGTCCGTTTAGTGCAATTAATGTATCATTTTGTGCATCCGAAATGCAAGTTAAGTTGTTCGCACCGGATGTTTCCACTCCACTCCGTTAGACCAAAAACTGTGTCTATTTGAGCTTTGGACCATTTTGTCACCAGTGTTAACAACATCCCGAAATGGGTCCGCTTAGTGCAATTAATGCACTATTTTGTGCGTCCGAAATGCATGCTAAGTTTTTCGCACTGGATGTTTCCACTCCACTCCGTTAGACAAAAAACCATGTTTATTTGAGTTTCGGACTATTTCGTCACCAGTCTTTATAACATCCCCAAACGGGCCCGCTTAGTGCAATTGACGCACCACTTTGTGCGTCCGAAATGCATGTCGAATGTTTCGCACAGGATGTTTCCATTCCACTCCGTTAGACCAAAAACCATGTTTGATTGAGTTTCGGACCATTTCATCACCAGTTTTTACAAACTCCAGAAACGGGCCCGCTTAGTGTTATTAGTGCACCATTTTGAGCGTCTGAAATACATGTGGAGTTTTTCGTACCGGATGTTTCCAATACACTCCGTTAGACCAAAAACCGTGTATGTTTGAGTTTCGGACCATTTCGTCACCAGTTTTTACAACATCCCCAAACGGGTCACCTTAGTGCAATTAATGCAATGCACCATTTTGTGCGTCCGAAATGCATGTTGAGTTTTTCACATAAGATGTTTCCACTCCACTCTGTTAGACCAAAAACCATGTTTGTTTGAGTTTCGGACCATTTCGTCACCAACTTTTACAACCTCCCAAAACCTGCCCCCTTAGTGCAATTAATGCACCATTTTGTGCGTCCGAAATGCATGTTGAGTCTTTCGCACCGGATGTTTCCACTCCACTCCGTTAGACCAAAAACCATGTCTGTTTGAGTTTCGGACCATTTCGTCACCAATTTTTACAACATCTCGAAACGGGCCCGTTTAGTGCATCAAAAATGCATGTTACGTTATTCGCACCGGATGTTTCCACTACACTCCGTTAGACCAAAAACAGTGACTGTTTGAGTTTCGGACCATTTCGTCACAAGTTTTTCCAACATCCCGAAATGGGCCCGCTTAGTGCAATTAATGCACCATTTTGTGCCTCCGAAACGCATGTTGAGTTTTTCACACCGGATGTTTCCACTCCACTCCTTTAGACTAAAATCCATGTCTGTTTGAGTTTCGGACCATTTCGTAACCAGTTTTTACAATATCCTGAAATGGGCCCGCTTAGTGCAATTAATGCACAATATTGTTCATCCGAAATGCATGTTGAGTGTTTCACACCGGATTTTTCCGCTCCACTCCGTTAGACCGAAATCCTTGTCTATTCGAGTTTCGGACCATTTTGTAACCAGTTTTTACAACATCCCGAAACAGGCCCGCTTAGTGCAATTAATGCACCATTTTGTGCGTCTGAAATGCATGTTGATTTTTCCGCATCGGATGTTTCCACTCCACTCCGTTAGGCCAAAAACCGTGTCAGTTTGAGCTTCGTACCATTTCGTCACCAGCTTTTACAACATCCCAAAATGGGCCCGCTTAGTGCAATTAATGCACCATTTTGTGCGTCTGAAATGCATGTTGAGTTTTTCGCACCGGATGTTTCCACTCCACTCCGTTAGACCAAAAACCGTGTATATTTGAGTTTCGGACCATTTCGTCACCTGTTTTTACAACATCCCCAAATGGGCCCCCTTAGTGCAATTAATGCACCATTTTCCAAGGTCAAGACACCATGTCTATCCCAAGATCAAAACTTCTTTTATAGCACGAGAAAAATAAGACGCATTGCAAAGCTTATAAACCAACCAATGCGATCATGAAAACAAATGAATAGCTAGCAATGTTTATTTAACTAAATGATGAAGGTCTACAATCATGTTTAAACACCACGTTTACACAAGATCACAAAGGGGAAATGTGGGGTATGGGTACCCCTGGGCCCACTACCGACCGGGTAGCCAGTCGGCCTGGTCCCACGTCTGACAAGGATGTGGGATGACTCTAGGCCAGCCCATGAGGATCCCCGGCTTGATGGATAAGATTGGAGGAGACTTAGTCCGCAAGGCATGAGGCGACACGATCAGATCCCACCCGGATACTACGGAGATCATGTTGTAACCGACTTGGATTAGTTTTCTGATCTGAGCCGGACAACAATTAGAGACAACCGACTTGTAAACCCTAGGCCATCAGCCTATATAAGACGGCCTAGGTTGAGCCCTTCATTCATTCAATCTTCTCGCCACCAGATCCTTCATTGTAACTTCAAACTCGCCATTGTTCTCCAGAGCATTGACGAGCGAAGCAATACAAGACACCCGAGCACAGGACATAGGGTATTATACCTCCGGGTAGCCCGAACCTGTATAATCCCTGTGTCCCTGTGTTACTGAGCTCCCTAGTCCTGCGATTGCCCTTTGCCTACAAATCAACCATCTGGGTACCCCTGGTGGACTGCCGGACTAGAACTCCGACAGTTGGCGCGCCAGGTAGGGGTAATCGCGGGGCAATACAGCTAGCTCGATGGCAGATCGTCGCTCCGTCATCTTCCTCGACTCCGTCAAGGACTGCGCCACACATCTCGAGGGCATCAGCTTCTTCGCTGAGATCCACTCCGCCGCCTTTGACTCCACCACGTCGCTCGACGCCCCCACGCCGACCAGCTCCGCGCTGACCTCTTCGCCGATCTCAACATCGGCTATCAACCCACTCCAGCAGCGGCTCGATGCGATCACCATCAACGACCAGGCTCCGGGCCTAACCGTTCGCCTGGGAGTCCCGCCCCCGGACGAGCTCCTCACCAGGTTGGATCGCGTTCAGGACACCATCGCCGAGTGCATCGCCATGTCGGAGGAGGCTCTGCGCCGACCCAGCAAATTGCTCCCGCTAGAGTTCCACGATGCTTCATCCATCTACTCGGCCCGACTCCGAGAGGATATGTTTCAGATCTGATCTGAGATCCCACCCAAGCCCACCTAGTCTTCGGACTGCGGGGACTTCCAGGTCGCTACAAGCATGCTTTTGCCGGCTCCGGCCGACACGAGCAAGGACTCAAGCTATGCCACGCCTCCGGGGCGTGAAGTTTTCGTCTCTGAGGATTCCGCAACTCAGGATGGAGAAACCGACTTGGCCAAGGATCGCCGACTGGAGCGAAACGCTGGCCGAGCCCGACGCTGCACAGAAGAAGCCGCCCTGCCTCAGTCAAGCTGGACGCCATATGGAATCTTAAGGAACCCAATTTTAAGAAGGACATCATGAAACTCACTGGAATGATGGCAACCCTGAGCCGGTTCATCAGCAAGCCCGGCGAGAAGGGACTTCCGTTCTTCAAGATCCTCAAGAAGGCGGACAAGTTCAAATAGACCCCTGAGGCTAGCAAGGCCCTGGCCGACCTCAAGGAGTTCCTAGTTACCCCCCCCCTCCCCTCCGGTGCTTACGGGTCCGACCCCCGGGGAAGAGCTGTTATTATACATCTCGGCTACTATTCATGTAGTCAGCATGGCCCTGGTCGTCGAGCGACCAGAAGAAGGCCACCCATACAAGGTCCAGTGCCCTGTATACTTCGTTAGCGAGGTACTCAGCGAGTCCAAGGTCCGGTACCCCCACCCTCAGAAGCTTCTCTACGTGCTCTTGATCACCGCCAGGAAGCTACGTCACTACTTCCAGGCCCATGTTATTCGAGTCATCTCGAACTTCCCCCTTGGAGCTATCCTCCACAACAAGGATGCCAACGGCCGCATAGTCAAGTGGTCTGTTGAACTCGGTGAACACACCATCAACTTCGAGCCATGGGAGGCCATTAAGTCCCAGATTCTGGCCGACTTCGTAGCCGAGTGGACGGAGATCCAGACTCCGACCCCAGCAGAGCGGCCAGAGCACAGGAAGATGTACTTTGATGGTGCCCTCAACCTCGAGGGAGCTGGCGCAGGAGTGTTGTTGATCTCCCCGGAGGGGCAGCACCTAAAGTATGTTCTCCAGATACACTACCAGGCCACCAACAATGGGACCGAGTACGAAGCCCTCATCCGCAGTCTTCGGATCGTGGTGTTGCTTGGCATCAAGCGGCTGATGTGCTATGGTGACTCAAAGTTAGTCATCCAACAAGTCAATAAGAATTGGGACACGACCAAGGAAACCATGAGGGCGTACTGCGCAGAGGTACGCAAACTCGAGGCTCACTTCTATGGGCTCGAGTTCCACCATGTCCTCCGAGAGGACAACGTCGCCGCCAATGTCTTATCCAAGCTAGGGTTCACTAGAGCCCAGGTGCCAGTCCGCGTCTTCGTCCAAGACCTGCGCACCCCGTCCATCAAGATGCTTAAGGACGGCAGCCTCGTGCCTGACCCGGAGCCACCCCCGAGTGGCCCGCCGACCAACGAAGTCCTCCTGGTGGAAGCAGACTGGCGCGCCCGCTTTATCGCTTTCCTCACAGATAACTGGTCGCTGGGTACGAAGGAAGCAATCGAGAAGCTGACTCGGCGTGCGACAATTTACGTCGTCATCGGCGACGCCCTATACAGAAAGGCCGTCTAACAGGCATACTCATGAAGTGTGTCCTCTGCGACGAAGGCATCAGCCTCCTACAAGACATCCACTCGGGCACTTGCAGCAACCATGCCGCTGCCGGGACCTTAGTCGGCAAAGCCTATAGGGCAGGGTTCTACTGGCCAACAGCCCTGTCTGCCGCGAGAGAGTTGGTGCACTGCTGCACCGGCTGCCAGTTCTTCCAGAAGCAAAAGTACCTGCCGGCTCAGGTGTTGAGGACTATCCCCCCATCTTGGCCATTCACCATATGCGGACTCGACAATGTCGGGCCGTTTAAAACCGCTCCGGGCGGATTCAAGCACCTCTTGGTAGCAGTCGACAAGTTCACCAAGTGGATCAAGTACAAAGTTGTGACCGCCATCAAGTCGGCTACAGCTGCTAAGTTCATCCAAGAGCTTACCCACCGGTTTGGCGTCCCAAACCGCATCGTGACCGACCTCGGATCCGAGTTCACGGGGCACGAATTCTGGGATTTTTGCCAGGACAACTGCATCGATGTCTACTCCTCCTCCACGGCGCACCCCAGGTGCAATGGCCAGGTTGAGCTGGCTAATGGAATGGTCCAAGACTCGCTCAAGAAAGCCATGTACGATGGACTCAACAAGCACGCCGGCCGGTGGGCCAAAGAAGTACCCCATGTTATATGGGGCCTACGGACACAGAAGAGTAGAGCAACGGGATACACTCCCTTCTTCCTGGTATATGGCTCCGAAGTCGTCCTCCCAGCCGACGTCGCCCATGGTGCCCCGCGCATCCAACACTACCAGGAAGGTGAAGCAGAAATCGGCCGCCAGGTCGACATCGACTGCCTAGAAGAACACCGACTTGCTGCTCTGGTCCGGCATGCCAGACGCGAGCAGCAGGTCCGACGATATCATGACAAGAATGTCCGGGAGCGCTCCCTCAACGTTGGCGAATTGGCCCTGCGTCGAGTCATGTCCACCAAGGACAAACACAAGCTTTCGGCCCCCTGGAGGGCCCCTTTATCGTCAAGGAAGTCATCTCGCCAGCAACATACAGCCTTCAGTGGGCCAACGGCGACCCCGTCCCAAACGTGTGGAACATCGAACACCTCTTCAAGTTCTATCCGTAGAATATTGCAAAAGCTATGCATCCCTTATCGCATAATAATGAAAATATTGTTGCCTTGCTATATGGCTTGTTGATTTCTCACCCGACATCCATGCTGATGCTCGGGGACTGGGTCCGACCCAGGCAACTTTTCTTCATCACCATCATAGGAGGAGTACCCGCTTACTCCGACTTCCGAGTCCTTGCCCAACCCCATGTTCCCCCCCGACGACAGCTAAGCTAACCCGGCCGGTCTGAGTCCCCAACCGTGAAACCCTGAGCTCCGTGCTCAACCCCCGTGCCCCCTACACCTAAGCCTCCCCACTGAACAGTGTAGTCTGGGTAAGCCGTCCTCTCCATGAGCAGTGGTCAGCGGGTCAACAAGGGTGCTTAAACGGTACAAGGCAGTGGCCAGTCGGGTGACACAAAGTCCTAGTCAGCAGGGAAAAGGGGCTAACAACAGATCGTAGCACATCAATGCTTCAGTTCAATTCAGAACTTTATACATGCAAATGTAATTCAGTGTTTACATCTACAACTATATTTACAGGCCGAGCTCTTTTGCTACAGCCTCCGCCAGGGTCACACTCGTCCGCCAACCCGTCGAACTGGTCGTCGGAGAGGCCCTCGGGAATGCCCTCGGCGATTGGGGCAAGCTCCTGCGTTGGGAAGTGCACCCAGAGCAGCGCCAGGATCCGGCTCCCGAAGCCGACTGCAGTCTCCTACACCAATTGGGCGGCGCAAGTAGGACCAGCCCGGAGCCGTTGCCCTAGCGTCAATGTTGTAGAGCCCGACTCTACAGGCACCAATGAGTTGGCGTTGAACTCGGCCGCTTGCTTCAGCTCCAGCAGCTCGGTTCGAAGCCCTACAAAGACACCTGCATAAGCATTTCGACTTGATCAAAGCTACAGAAGACTCGCCAGAAGATACTTACCATGCATTGCCTGGTCATGTTGATCCTTCAAGCGCTGGTTGGCCTCCACCAGGTGCTTAGACTCGACTGCCAGACGCATGTTGGCCGCCTTGAGCGATTGCACCTCCTCCTCAAGCTTCCGCTTGGCCCCGGTCAGTTCATCCACCCTCCCCTGGAGGGCGTCTTCCTTCTTCTTCGCCTCTGCAAAGGGAAACTCGTGAGTACAGGCTACTCAGATAGAGGCACATTCAAGTCAAGCGCAAGAACTTACCCTCTACAAGAACCTTCATGTCATTCATGAGGTCCTCGTTGGTCTTCACGACGTCGGCGAGCTCCCGGTCCTTCTTCATGAGGAACTCCTTGGCGGCCTCAGCCTCACGGACTCTCTCCGTGTGGATCTGCGCCAAGGTCCGGCGATCCTCCAGGGTTCGCTGCCTGAAGTCAAGATCCTTTATGGCCCCGGCCGTGAAACTCTGCCAGACAAGACATTGGGCTCATGGTCAGTCCATACCCAACGAAGATGACAAAACACCAGGAAGGCATACCTGCATAATGCGTCCCAAGACGCCAGCGACATTTTGCAGCTTTCGGAGCTCGCTCTCCTGATCCGCGATGTCAAGCTCCATCCGCCGCTCCAGAGTCAACTCTAGCGCCTCAAGACCGGCCCCGTGCTCGGCCGGAATCACTCCACCTGGGGCGGCACGGTAGTGCCAGCCCCGGCGTCCAGCTGCTCCCCAAGGAGCCGGTCATCGTCATCTTCAAGTGGAGGAGGGCTCCCAGCCGGCTCCTCCACCCCTGTAGGGTGCTCCAGGGCCGTATCTTCGATGTTGGCCTCGGGCACCTTGGCCTGCCGGTCATCCACGGGGGAGCTTGTCCCCAAGGTGAGGCGGGGCGGGCTCGGTGGATGTGGCTGCTCCGGCGCGATTGCCGACACCCGCTCCGACAAGCTCGAAGCAGCGCCGGACCCCGATCCCGTCTCCGTGGCGGCAGGCCGACTTGGCGGCGTCTTGCCACCAGCACCCTGGTGCGGCAACACGCCGGCACCACCACCCTGGCTCCCGAGCCTGCATTCCACACATTGACAATTCAAGCTCTGCATATCAAAGGAACAATCAGGAACCTCACGGCGACTTACCCGCCCTTGCGCGGACGCTTGAGCTCTACCCGCTTCAGCAGTAGTGGAGGCACCTGGCTCGGCAAAAGCGTTGAGTCTGGCCGCAGCTCTGGTTGGGCAAAGATGCTCCCTTGGCCCCCCGCGGTCTCCTGGGATGGGCGCTTAGGATCAGGGCCAGAGGGAGACCCGTCAGCGCCACCCTTTGCCTCGCTCGTCGCCTTCCTCTTTTTCTTCGCCTCGGCCTCGGCCCGAGCAGCATACCCCACCTTTGGCGGTGGCTTGGGAGACACCCCTCGAGCCGCCACCTGGAAGTGGGTGACCTTGCACACAGCCTGGCATGTTGGCCTCCCTAAGCCAGCAGTAGGCGCCTGGGCCACCGGGTCATCCTCCGACTCCTCCTAGGGGGCCGAGATGAAGTCGGCGACTTCCCACTCGGCCTGCCCCTCGTCCACGACACGAGGAGCCTGGGATGCTTCCTCCGTCGACATGAACATCTTCGGCTGGACATCACCCTCGGACAGTGGGGCAGGGCAGAAGTATCTCACAGCCCGGTCCTGCAAGACAAATAAACAAGGAAATGTCAAAGATTCAGCAGATCAGTGATTCAGTACATAGTATACAGGCACAAAGGACACTCACCGGCGGACTCGGATTCTGCAGAGAAAACGAGACAGGCGTCCCCTCGTTGAAGATCCTACCCCGCATGAAGCCAGAAATTCTTTCCATCATCTCCGAGATGGGAGACCGTTCGGACCTGCTCCCGGGTTGGATCCTTGCCGCCCGAGAACTCGTACCCGGGGTGCACCCGGTCCTTGATCGGCTGCGTCAGGCGCCGGACGAAAGAAATCATCACTGCCACGGCGGTCAGCTTCCTTTCCTTCACTTCGGCGATCATCTGCAGCAACTCTTCGGCCTCCTGCAGGTCCTGGCCCTCTGGCATCGAGTCCCAGCAGTCCTTCTTCTCTGACCGGTGTCCAGTCCGGGCAAGCAGAGCAGGGGGGTGGTTCGCAACGTAGAACCATTCAGACCTGCAATTCTTATTGGAGTCATTCATGTCCAAGACGAAATATCGCTTGGACATGCCCATCCTCAAAGCAAACCCGGCCCCTCCAGTGATCCGGGCCGGGCCCTTGCCAGTACCTTCGCCTACTGGCTTCATCCGATACAATCACCGCCACAGCCCAAAGTGTGGTGGAACCCCAAGAAAAGCCTCGCAGAGATGAATGAAGATAGAAATGGACAGGATAGAGGTGGGATTCAGATGACTCATCTCCACGCCATAGAAATGCAGAAGACCTCGGAAGAAGTCCCCTGTGGGCAGTCCGAACCCACGCTCGAAGAAGGGCGCGAAGACGGCCATCTCGGTCTCCGAGCGCTCCCACGGCCGGGCATCATCCCCAGCGGGTCGCCACTGCAGTATCTCCCGCGGCCCGAGCATGCCTCGCTGTGCCATGTCTTGAAGCTTCTCCTCGGTGATGGAAGATTGGCCCCAAGCCAGTTCTTGGGGCAGCATTCCTCCAGGCACCGAGGTCAACTCCACGAACTCGTCAGAAGACGCCAACGCCTTCCCCTTGGCGTCCGCCCCGGCGGTGGCCGCCGAAACTCCAGCATCGCCGCCCTTGCTGGCGGCAGCATCCCCCGCGGCCCCGAACTGGCCCGTGGAGGACGACACCCCCTTCCCCGCGTCAACATCGCCATGGTCCGCAGCAAGGCCCGCGTCCACTGCCCTCGTCGACGGCGGCACCTCCTCCCCCGACGCCGGTGTCTTCATCGATTCCCTTGGGTCCGCCATCTCCGCCAAGGTGCACGGGCGCGATGCAGATGTGCAGTGACGCTCGAACTCCGACGGCAGCAAGTGCGCGGTGGGCGAATCGCACTCACGGTGGCGCAAAGCAGTGGTGGAGGCGCGGGATGAATTTCGATTTGGAAATGACTATGGTAAAACCGCCGAGGAACAGATCTAATTTATCCCCTTTCCACTGATCCAAATTTCCCTAATGGCGCCATAACTGACAGACGGAATCCGCGGAGATCCCGTTAACTGTGGGCCAATGGCTCTCCGCGTGCCAACGGCTCTTTGCCTAAAGTACTCGGCTAGCCCCGACCCTCAGGGACTCGGCGCTTCTGACTCCGGTCAACGGGTCTCCGGACTCGGCCAACCCCGACCCTCGGGGACTCGGCGCTTCTGACTCCGGTCAATGGGTCTCTGGACTCGGCCAGCCCCAACCCTCAGGGACTCGGCGCTTCTGACTCCGGTCAACGGGTCTCCGGACTCAGCCACCCCCGACCCTCGGGGACTCGGTGCTTCTGACTCTGGTCAACGAGTCTCTGGACTCGGCCAGCCCCGACCCTCGGGACTCGGCGCTTCTAACTCCAGTCAACGGGTCTCCGGACTCGGCCAGCCCCGACCCTCAGGGACTCGGCGCTTCATCTATGGGCAACGAGTCTCTGCAGCTCGGCGCTTCAGGTCACTCACGAACCTATATTGTCAAGATTGGCCCCCGGGTCAAATGAAAACAGAAAGTGCATTTTGCAGCCAAGAAATGACGAAAAGCTTTATCAGAAGATCAAATACATTAACCGTCGAGATGATGGCTTGGGGCACTCGTGCCTGCGCCTAGTGCTGCATCCGTAGCAAGCTTGGTCCACATAAGCTCCTCGCAAGCTCTCTTGTAGCACCATGGCAACCAACGACGGGTGAACCCCACTTGAGGGATGTGAGCGAATGCCCATGGGTATCCCTTGACTCTACAAAGCATTTCACCCCACATGGCCCTCGGCACACTGCAATGCAGGGGGTCAACGGGATAGCGCCCAGATGCTTCGCAACACCTCAAGATCTGCGCAAGCACTCTTCTAGCACCAACCTATCAAGTCCCCATGACTCCTCCCCGGAGGATGAATCCAGCAACTAGTCCCCAGCATGTTCATATTTGGTAGGTGATATGCCTATCTCTTGATGAGCACATGGCTCCGAGCCATGGCGCATATTTATAGCCCTGTGCTAGATGTTCACATGTGACCCCGGTCGCATTGTTCGACGCGTGAGCTCTATGCCATGCAGCAGCTCCTTCCTTCGAGGTGCTCAGACCACCCTTATCGTTTTCGGCTTCTTCTAACCACGGGTACGCCCTGTGCATTCACGTGGATACTATTCTTGTCACGATGTATGCAGATGCATGCGGCGAGCTTATCCTTTGGCGGCCTGACCGCCCCGAAGCTTGGAGATTCTTCTTTCTTGACCATTAGCCTGACTTTTCTAGTCGGCCTAATGCTCGGGGACTACTCCATATGGAGGGCTCCTTGCATCGCCCTCCATATGCCCCATCAGGATGTGTCTTTTCCAAGTGGTGCAGCTCCTCGGCGCCCGACTCGGCCACGACTCGGCACTACACCACTCGAGGCTTCGCCTCAGGTCTGCCCAGGGTCATCCCCGATGGCCTGCGGTTTTCTTTTTTGAGCACCACCCACCCTTGTGTCGGCCTGCCGACCAAGATGCTTCAACCGACCTTGAAGGCTTCGCTTCTTCATCAGCACTCCGACACGCGCCTGCACGTTGCTCGGGGACTTGTGGGATATGGGTACCCCTGGGCCTACTACCGATCGGGTAGTCAGTTGGCCTGGTCCCACGTCTGACAAGGATGTGGGCCGACCCCAGGCTGGCCCATGAGGATCCCCGGCTTGATGGACAAGATTGGAGAAGACTTAGTCCGCAAGGCATGAGATGATACGATCAGATCCCGCCCGGATACTACGGAGATCATGTTGTAACCGACTTGGATTAGTTTCCTAATCTGAGCCGGACAATAATTAGAGATAACCGACTTGTAAACCCTAGGCCGTCAGCCTATAAAAGGCGGCCTAGGTCGACCCCTTCATTCATTCAATCTTCTCGCCACCAGATCCTTCATTGTAACTTCAAACTCGCCATTGTTCTCCAGAGCATTGACGAGCGAAGCAATACAAGACCCCCGAGCACAGGACGTAGGGTATTATACCTCCTGGTAGCCCGAACCTGTATAATCCCTGTGTCCCTGTGTTACCTATAGCTCCCTAGTCCTGCGATTGCCCTTTGCCTACAAATCAACCATCTGGGTACCCCCGGGTGGACTGCCGAACTGGAGCTCCGACAGGAAATGCCCTTGAAGCATTAACATGTATATGAAAGCATACATCATTTAGTTTATAAAACAACCAAGCCAACTATATGCAAAGCTTGCAAGACTAAATGCAATTGAAGCAAACATTATGCTGTTGGCAAAATACAATCCATGCAGGAAAATGGACATGATTATGGTCTAAAAATAAAATAAAACCTAGATTAATTAGCCACAAGTCAATGGGTTGCCTCCTGAAAAGCGCTTCATTTAAAGCCATAAAGCTCGACTTTTCTCACATACCTTCTCATCATCGTAAAGCCATGGTCCTTCATGCAAGAAGTAAAGGTGTCCATGCAGCTTTATTGCACTTCCCACTCTGCACCTGATCACTTATATTCAATAGAGGACTTGGCCAAGTTATCTCACATCATCGTCACCTCCTTCCTCACTGTCCTTCATCGCTGCCTCTTCTTCCATGAATTTTCCTTCTATGTACAGAATAGAATATGTACCCAATAATTATTTCAGTGTAAGATGCATGAAAGTTTCTTTCCATCAAGTCTTTATTCGCCCAAATTGGATTCCGATCGAGTGAGTGACGCCCGTTTTATTCCAGCTCTGCAATCTGTCCAGAAAATTTCAGAACGCGCAGCGCCCATTCTTTTAGCCATATCTCCTTGTACGGGTCTTCAAATTTGTCGATCTTGGATGCATTGGAACGAGAACTTGATGGATCTTCTGAATATCAACTTTGCTCCTCTTGTAAATCTCTGATCATGTGCCCAAAATCGATGAAAACAGCAATGTTTGATTCTGAGATTTGGAGATGGTGATGATCAAGTTTGCAGCTCTTTTGGGTATGACTTCTATCCACATTATTCAAGTATCATGTCCTACATGGTTAGTGAAATTTGGGCTTTCTCCCGATATGTGCTCTTTTAAGGTCATTAGCTTGACCAAGCACAAAGCAAGATCGAGATTTGCAAAATTTATTGTAAACATACGCATCCATAATCAAATTGTAGCAATAAATCAAGGCGTAACTAAAAGAAGCATATGTTTCTTGCATAGCACTTAGCTCATTATTAGGCAAAGTTCTTTAGGCATAAAATCAATAGGTTCACATATAAACATTTCCTCTTTATCATTCCCAAGAAATTCTAGCTTATCAACATGATCATCAATAAGGCATAGAATTTAGACTATCATTCATACTATTAGTTGAACATGAGTATTTCAATAGATTATTCTCAATACCAAAAGTATCTTGAGATTTCAATGTGTACCTTAGCCTTGGAGCCTTTTCAACAAGAGTGGTCTCTGATTTGTCTACTTGAGTTGAAAGCAAATCAATCTCAACAAGTGGATGTGTCTCTTCATCACCTTCTTGGAACTCTTCCAACTCTCCATCATGTGGAACATGCAATCCATTAGCAATATTCACGTTCATCTCTTCTTTGAAGTCTTCATTGTTTGGAATATCCCCTACATCTTCATCCTCAAATTCTTTTGTATTGCTTTCATTATCTTTCATGTTTCACATGTTGCCAAGATCGCTTATCATGGACTCACTCTTTTCTTCCTCTTTGAGCACTTCCATATCTTGATTTTCAATGGCACACAAGCTATAAATTTGTGAAGAGGAATCTCCTAGGTGCGCTAAATTTGCTTGCTCCATCTCATATTTCTCCCACTCAGTTTCTAGCTCGAGTCCTATTTTCTCCAATTTATCCCTTAAGACACTAGCTCTTCTCTTTATTATCCTTGTCCCCTTAGCAATAAACTCTAGTCCATGATCAACCGACCAATTAAGTTCCTCAAATGAGTCAAAATATTTATCTTTAATTGGTGTGCATGGTGTTGTAGAGAGGGAACTTTTAGGCACTTCATGGTTGCACTCTTCTCTTCCTTCATCATCAATCTTTGAAATTTCAAATTGATCGATCCATCCTTCATCTTTTTCTTCACTTTCTTCTTCAAACATCTTTTGGATCGATTCTCCGCTCATCTCTTGATCAAATATATCCTCAACTCTTTTGGCTACGTGTCGGTGTTTCTCATTCCTTCGGTAGTTGATGAGGTGGCCAAAATCAATTGGAATCCAATCAAGTTGATCGAATTCTGCCAACGGTCTAGCATTCTCCAAACTTCGGCCTATACTCATCTTAGTTTCAACATTTTTTACATGTGGAATGACTCGTCTTACCTTAGGAAGTGGTTCTTCAATTTCTTGTATGGTCGGTTCATCTTCCTTGAGCTCCGGTTCATCTTTTTCAAAAATTTCAGCAAGCATCTCGGACTTGCTTCCATCATTTTGCCTCTCCCGACATCGTTTTTCCCAATCTCGTCATACTCTTTCTCCATTGCATACCCTTTGTAAGATTTGTGCAACTTCTCTAATCATTTTCTCCATTAAATTACCTCCTGCACACATACTTACAAAATGGGCAGAATTAGGGGTTAGTGAAAAATAAAATGTATGCAACATCACATCACCGAAAAATCCCAAGTTTGGGCCTTGCTCAAGTAGCTCATTAAATCGATCCCATGCTTCATCAATCCCTTCATCCTCTTCTTGCTTGAAATTGAACACTTGCCTCCTTAAATATTGTATCTTGCTTATGGGAAAGAACTTTGAGCAAAATTTCTTTGCAAGTTCGTCCCAATTTCCCTTCGCTTCAATGGATGCAAGTGTGTACCATCTACGCGCTTCATCTTTAAGAGAGAATGGAAAAAGATTCCACTTGAACCAAGCGGCCGGAACTCCTTTTTGTCGCACCGTGTTGCATGTCATCGTGAATTGCTTAAGATGTCTATATGGGTTGTCGTCCTCCAATCCTTTAAAAGGGTTTGTCGCCACTAACTCGATGATTTCATGCTTCAATTCGTAGTTGGTTGTAGCAAGCATCAAATCTGATTTTTGCATCTCAAGATCCTCCGTTGATGGCAATGCTAATTCCCTTAGCGACATTTCTTCGTTATCCAATGGTGAGGTGAGCAAATCCATCTAGGCACTGAAAATAAAAAGAGAAACACAAAAAAAAATCTACACAAAGGTTAAGTGTTAGTGGGTTAGCACAACTAACACATTCAAGCACAACAAACTAACTTGTTCCCTGGCAACGGCGCCAGAAAAGCTTGTTGACGGCCCTTAGACGCGTCAATTCATGAACCGCAAGCTCACAGATCGTTGGTAGCTTTTTCCTTAGAGTATTCCCCCAAGGTTTATCAATCCATGGATGTTGGCTCTTACTTTGTGCTAATCTTACTAACTAAGCAAGTAATATGGTTGTGTAGAGAGATGACAAACTAAACTAGATTAATCTAAGATCAAACTAAGTAACAAAGGTTGATACAAGAGAGAAACAAAGATAGATAAGTGTTCCCTCCCTAGGGTCTAGGTTCTCATGAATATGCATCTACTACACAAATGGGTGTTGCCTTCACTAGCATCATAGCGGTTATGTGCTCGCTTGGTCTTTTCCTCTTGCATACTGTCACTACACAAGGGTAGTCAACCACCTCGCTAACACATCCATGACAAAGCATCCATAGAGTTAAGCTAATCACCACATGATTACCACAAACCCTACTAAGGACATATGTTGATCAAGAACAAAGCGCTCACATATGTAAATAAAGCATTGCAATGACATAGACCATGAAGCATTGATAGGCATAATGTGCATGTGGAGATTACAAATCATAGATCCATCTAACCCTAAGGACGAACGGAGGCATTACCCCATCATCTTACAAAGATTGAAGCATAAAGGGGTGATGGAGACTCCAAGGAACGTCGTCACCGAAGATGGCGGCGAGATGGGAGAGGAACCCCCTAGACCGACGGCTTGAGGCCTCCTTGATCTCCTTCGCCGGCGTTGATCATCGTGGTGAACTCATCTAATCTCTCTTCCTCATCTTGTTTCGGCGGCTTTTGGTGAATGGATCTGAATCTCTCCCCTTTGAGGGCACCTAGGAGGTTCTATTTATACCCTAGGGGATCCTTGAGGCGTGCTCCACCTTCCTTTCCACGAGATCCTTGCTTGGGAGTTAAGCAAACTTGGTTTCCATAAGATTTTACTCGCCCAGATTTTCCTAATTCACTGCCCTGCCTTCCCGATGTCATATCTCCCACGTCCCAACTCTAAATAGAGAAAACTCAGATTCTAAACTGTGTAGCACGAAATTATCTTCAACTTTGGTACTCATCAGTTTCCTTCGAAATGAAGTTAAGATCCCCAAAACAGCGCCGGAAGATAATTTGTCTGATTCCGGACTCCTCTGTGCAGCATGCATTTTGGGGGCAATATCTCCTAGCTCCATACTCCAAATTATGCTTTGCATATGTCCAAATTGAAGATCTCAACGATGGCTAAAACTTTGGTATTCAACATTTTGTCATTTGAGGCCATTTAGATCTCCGAATCTGCACTAAAAGATCATGTTGTCCTAGGCTGCGCGAATATCCCTTGATCTCGTGGATAACTTTCCAAATCTTCAATTCCTTCATGGTTAAGTCTCTCCTACCCAAGGTTCATTGAATGTGGACACCTAGGACCATGAGTTGGGCTATGAAAGCCCACATGGTCCATTGGTTGGGCTCCTTCCTCTAGGCTCGATTCCTTTGGGCCTGTAGTTAGTTCTGGGCTTTGAATACAAATGCCCCAAATTGGGCTATTTTCCTGCAAAAACACAACATGCTCCAAAACACAACACATATACAAAAATGTGGTTATTTCAAGTGCCAAATGGCGGGTTAGTATATGAATTGGTCCAAAAACACCACCTAAATAGAACTAAAAGTGTACCACTAACGACCGTCAATAGGCAGGGAACCATGATCGGAATATGCCGAGTACTTGCCTAGTGCAAGATTGGGCTATCCGTTGGCAATAGGCTCGCACCTGACCAGGAGTAGCTCGGAGACGATTAACCAGCGGAGGAGCAGGACCACCTGCGGGTACTTTGGCATACACGTCGACCAGCGGAGCAGCAGCCTCCTTAAGGGATCCGAGTTCTACACCAAGCCGGTTGACTTCCGCGCGAAGAGCGTGGATTTCATCTTCCTGGCTGCGGATCTGTGTCATGTCCTAGACGAGCTAAGCATCGGCATCCTTGTGCATCCATTTCTCCTCAGCAAGCTCTGCCATGCAATACCGCTCCCGCTGCTTGGCTTGGTTCGCACGTTCTTGTTGCCGATAGAAGAGATTCTTCATATCAGTGGCTTGAGCCCCAAGCGCCTCGATCTTGTTCTCTTGTTCTGCATATACAATCATATTATTGACATACTATGTGATTTGTGCTAACTCTGTGAGAAGAAGCTAGCGACGTACCTGCAAGCTTTTTGTCTAAGTGACTTTGTCTTCTCCAAGACGTCATCACGTTCATTCTGGTATGAATTCATTTTCTGATACGCTACATCCAGATCCAATAGCAACTTGGCACGCTCTTCTTCCCAAGAAGCTCGACCCTAGGCCAAGTCACTTTCCACCTTCTCTGCTCGAGTAAGGCATGCACTAGCCCTGCGGAGCATCTCCAATTTTTTGTGCGAGCGGTGAAGGATGCTCTGTTTTCATAAAACAACAAGTCGGAAGAGCAGTTAACAAAACATCCAATGGAGATAAGTATACTTACAGTATTAATTTACTTTATACTGACCTCTGTGAGCTTGGTTAGTTGTCCTTGAAGCGCGGCTTCCTTCTCAAGATCTTCCTGATCGACTTGTGAGTCGAACAGGAAGGCATTATCATCATCATCTCCTGCGCCTGGTGTTCCCGTGTAGATCCGGAACGGCTCAAGAGAGGGCACTCGGGGCTGCTTTCCCCGGACGATCTCTTCAATGGCGGTGGCCTTGCAAGACTCACAGCTGCGTCAAGTTCTTTGGTACGCAGACCAGCCATTTTAGTACTTTCTGCCACTTTTGGCCATGCGCCTTGTGCAAAAGTACCCGGAGCGGCTTGCTCTGGTACTTTGGAAGATGATGAGGCCTCGGTCCTCATTTCTTGAGGCTGCGGCTACGGCGCTATCCGAGGGCTTGGTTCCTGCTCTACCTCCGCCTCCTTGGTTTGAGTATCCCTTGATGGGTTGTGCTCTGGGATCTCAGGCGACTGGGTAGGCTGCGGACTAGGCGGCCAGCTGTACAAGATACAAGAGCAGAGTTCAGTAAGATGGACATAATAGATGATAAAGTGCTATGACCAACAAGCTAGACTACTTACCTGGTGAAGTCCATGTCAAATTCGGGTTCGTCCATGTCGAAGGAGAGCCCTCCGGATGGAATGTCTTGAAGCTTGGGAGTTCTCTCCTTTGGCGAGGGCGCTCTCTCTTGTGTTTGCTGTATGAAAAGAACTCGGATTAGTTCAAGATGCAAGATTTCGAGTATTATTAATGTACAAGATAGGCATACCTTGGGAGGGGATGCGTGGAGAGAGATACCCACCGGTATATCTGTGTCCTTATCGGCCTCTTCGACGGCCTCTTGTGCCTCAGGCAGGCCGGTGTCGGCAGGTGTTTCAACAGAAGATCTGGTTCTTTTCTTCACTGTCCTCCTCTTCTTGGTGAGTTGGGGGTTTGGAATATCTTCAAAGACGGGCCTCTTCAGGTTTGATCCACCCTGACCAACATCACCAGGACAGCGCGGTGGCAGATCTTCATCTGTTGAGACGTCTCCGATGACTACCTCCTCTTCATCAGCTGGTTCTACAAGTTTCTTTCCTTTACCAGAGCCACCAGCGGCTTGCTTGGGCGGCGAGGAGAGGGGTGGCTCGGGCAGTCCGGTTTGTGTCTCCTCGACGGGAGGAGGAGTGGAAGCAAATCTTGTGCGCAAGTCCTATGGATGGATGAGCACAAAAATTGTTAGTAACATGTTCAAAAAGAAGCTGGACAACAGCAAAATTATTCGAAATGACTTATTGCTTACTGCTGGCGGTGGGTGATTAGCCGAGTATGCAGGAACTCGGCATGGCAGCTCATGGGCGTCCATGAACAGAGCTTGGACATGGACTGCGACTTCATCAAAAGACAGCTCAATGGAGGAGACTCTGGCTGGGTCGTTGGGTTAGTGTCCTCATAGCCAGCATGGACCCGCTTTTGGCAGGGTTGCACGCGACGGCGAAAGAACGAACTGGCAATCCCGATTCCGGTCAGGCCCCTCTTCTTCAGATCGTCAATCATTTTTAACAACTCGGCAACCCCGTTGACCTCATCCTCGCCGAGTGCTTCATTCCAGTTAGCTTCACTAGTAGAAATGTGAACATCTATGACGTTTTGGTAGTGACGTTCTAAAATAGCGTCACAGTAGATGGTGTTAATATGATGAAAAATAATGGATCGTCACGGTAGTCAAGTGATGAAATTTTAATGACGAAACTTATGACAGAGCATCAAATAACGTCATAGAACAGAAAACCCAAATCATCATAGAACCCCAGCCCATCCGTGCCAAAGAGATGTGACAGTTTCAATTCGTCATAGAACTGCACCAGATGACACGTATGCCATATGTGGGTCCAACATTCCAACGTGGCACACGACGGGTGTGCTGTGTCCACATGTAACGGTCCATCGTGGCACTGGGTCCACATGTAAGCGTGCTCATCCAAGTTTTTGTAAGTTAAAAAAAAATCATGGGTGCCAGGTCTCGAACCCGCGACCTGCCCCTGCAAACCGAAAGACTTACCACCACGCTACGATGCCTTCTTGGTTCCAGGGCCATAAATTTCTCTTTTCTATGGAGATGTTCGCCCTTACTGGACTGGACCATTTGTAGGTTACGAATGAAGCCCATGCGCAGGCGTGCATTTCCTTACTGGACTGGGCCATTTTACCTCCTCGAACTGTTGGTCGAATCTGCAATTCCTCCTTGGATTCGAAAATCGTCGGACGTGCACATGTCAGCACCACGCATCCTATCCAATGTGGGAGGGCCCACATGTCAGTGAAGACATTTTTATTGACCATTAAGAAGCAGAGGCGTCAGCTTCCAGTGGCATCCATCCCTTTTCTTCCCCGGTGCGTAGACCTAGCCTCTTTCTTCCCCTCTTCTCCTCCAGTGATCCCGAGCGATATCGACCTCGTGGAGCTCCAGCCGTTCATGTGGGACATGGTACGGCGAGGTGGGAGAGCAGAGGTCGCCAATCCCTTACTGGCACGAGCCCCTGGACTGCTCTCCTGATGTTCTGTGTCATTTCGGCAAGAAGGTGGCGTTGTGGATCTCATGGAGCGATGCCAATCCAGGGCGGAGTTACTTCAAGTGCTACAATGCTCGGGTAAGTGGTTGTAGATCTGGTGTCATGGGTTTGGTTTGGAGGTGTTGTACGATTTAATTTGATTTCTTGGTTGTTTCCAGTATGGAGGGTGTGACTTATTGGGTTGGTATGAAGGCAAGGTGGATGAGTTCGTGAGAGACTTGCTGGTGGATCTCCGAGATGCTATGAAGGCACTAAAGCGTGAAAGGGCAGAGCTTAAGGCTGCTCTCAGTGATACTATGATTAAGCTTGAGGTGTTGAAGAAGGAGAATGTAGGTTTGAGCTCCGCCTTGGAAGAGGGCAGGCCCTGGGTGAGCACGAAGAAGTCAGAGAAGAAGCATTGGCTCTTTGGTCTGTTTGTGGGTTGTGCTGCTGCAATGGTGTTTATGCATTCAACATAGACAATTAGTATGTTTAATTTGTTGATGTAATGTGGAATTTGTGCTTGTATGTTTAATTTGTGTTTGGAATTTGTATATGAGGTTGTTGACAATGTGCCGTTGTTGTGGTGGTAATTTGTTTATGAGGGTGATTTCGGCTGGGCCAAGGTTGGCCTTGAACTCATTTGGGCCACAAATGTGGGGCAAGCCAGAAAAGAAATGTATCTGTCTTGGGCCACAAACGCAGCCCAAACATGCTAGGGAGATGAGCACGCGCATAGGCTGACGGACGTGGGCAGGCGCATTAATTGATGTTCAACTGTTCTGGTCCCATCGCCGGTGAAGGCCGGTGTGACCACTAATTTCGAGTTCGCTTTCACATGAAGCTTCGCGTTGCAACTGTTCGCGTTCCTGCAACCGTTCGATTCATG
Source organism: Alloteropsis semialata (assembly GCA_004135705.1). NCBI lineage: Eukaryota > Viridiplantae > Streptophyta > Magnoliopsida > Poales > Poaceae > Alloteropsis > Alloteropsis semialata. Next base: position 21,708,307 of record CM014278.1, on the reverse strand, counting down.
TTCGCGTTACGTTCCCGCAACCGTTCGGTTCGTGTTCGCTGGTGCTGAACGGCGCGCGCGCGTTCATGGGTTTCATCATCACAGCCGATACAACAAACAGAACGATGAATATAGAAACAAAGATCATGAAATTGAAGCACATTGTTCACAGATGACACATATTTATAATCAAACTAAACAAAAATTAAACAAACTAATTGATCCACCCCTCCTGACGAGCAAACTGGCGGTGCAGGTCCACCTGGGTGTCGACGCCAGGCTCCAGCCCATTCATGGCGATGCCCATGACATGGAGCTGCACCTTGGGGTTGCTGTCATCCTCGAACGGGCAGACAGGGCAGTGGAACCAGCACTTGCTGGAGTTGGTGTACCTGACGCGGATGCGCATCCGGTCAGGATCGTCGTCGTCGTGGACCGCCCCCGCCAGATCGCCCTCATCGTAGTCGTCGTTGCTGTCCTCTTGCGGAGCCTTGGAGGACGACGGCAGCAACTCTGTGCGCGCCGGCTGCAACTCCTGGTGTGTCGGCTGCGGCGACGGCAATGCCGAGCCCGACGACTCCTGGACCGGGTCGGCTGCACCCCGAGCCCGCTTGGGAGACGGTGAGTGCGTGGCAGGAGACGGCAGCAGCGAGGCAGGAGAACGGTCACGGCGGCGTGCCCCCGACGACTCGCCAGCAGCACCCTGGAAACCTAGAACAGAATGCTAAAGTTTCACTTGCTATGTAAGCCTCAGCAATCGATCCTTCAGGCCTAGCCCTATTGCTTACAAAGTTTTTCAATATGCCTAGTCGCGGCTCTATTGGGTACATCCACCCATACTGCACAGGACCTCTAAGCAAAGCCACACCAGGAAGATGGACAGCTTAGTGAACCATAACAGTGAAAAGGCCGGAGGGAATATTTTCTCAAGTTGCATAGGATGAGTGGGATCTAGCTTTTCAGGCATTAGACAACATCTTTCCTAAGAGTTTGTCTACACGACTCCTAAAAAAAATGCCAAGTTGGGCAACTGTGTTGTATACATCTAAGTGTGCAATTTTTCTTAGCCCAACAGGAAGAAGTCTTTGCAAAAGGACATGCCAAGAGTGAGTTTTAAGCCGGCTGTTGACGGTCCTTATAACGAAAATCCGACCGTCAATAGACTCAGAAAACCAATAAAAGAATCAAGCATAACTTAGACATTAGTATTCAAATAATAGTATACTATGCATATCCAAAATATATTTGAGTACAGGGACTATGGTGCAAAAGATGGGCAAAACTGGGCACAGGCCCAGGTCGACCGACCTGGCTAGGCCAGGCGACCTGGCCTGGACCCCAATCGAGCCCATCCTCCACTCAGGTCAAGAAGCACACAAAGAGGTGATCATGGACGTTCGAACATGGTCGATTCAAGTCAAGGGTGAAGGATGAGCCACGTGTCACTCCCATGGATTGAAGGTCCTCACCTCAACTCAATTGCACCCAAACGGAGTATACCCACTTGGAACCATCATAAGGACCCACATGGGAGCCTACCGGAGAAGAGTGGGGCCAAAAGGCGGCGGTACCAGGTTAGTCGACCTGGCTAGGTTGGCCGACCTGGCCTTGCGGCCGTTTCGCTCCCCACTTGACCAGTACCTGTAAACCACCATCAGGAGTCTATCTGAGCCGAGCAATGCTGAACACGGTGGATCCAAAGGTCGGCCGACCTGGGGACTTCGGCCAACCTGGGCCCACCTCCAAACGGCCACAACCACCTCTGGCCGGCTCCAACCGCCTATATGATGCTATAAATACCTGCAAAGGGCACCGTACTCAAACACACACCAGAAGAAGAGCTGTCCTTTTGCTACAAGCTTAGTCTTAGTATTAGTAGTGATAGTCATAGTATTAGATCTACTGAAGGGCTTCCAGAGGAGTCTTGGTAAGTTCTAGAGTTCAGCACTTGTATTCTCTTACTTACTTGTAATACTCTGAGCTTAATGAAAATACCTTCATACTTATGTTGTATGCCTCAGTTATACCTTATCTACTTAGTATATACTACTTATGTCTTGTACCTTGTTCAAGTGAATGTATGCTATGACATTGGCTCAATGTGCCTTATGGTTGCTCTATTTATTAACGTGATAGATAGAGTTATATTTCATATTGCAAGCATGGTGTTTGGAATACGAAATACTGTTGAGGGTACCGCTGCCCTACGGATTAGTAGAGGTAGGCGGCAGGTGGTGACAGCCCTGTCCGTCCTTTGTAATCCTCCACGTACGGGAGTGGGTATTAGGCCTTTATGATAAGACGTCCTACTGTCGTCCCTTGATGAGGGAACCACTGGATACCTCGATATGTCCTCTTGCATATAATCATTGAATGAGCTTGTATAGGGTATTGTAGTACATCCGAGTCCCATATGTATGATGCTAATGAACCCTTTATAATCTTTACTAATATACTATGGCTAACTAAGACTACCTTAACGATGAGCAATGAACTTCTGTGTGTCATATTACCCATTTACTTCTATATCATTTACCCCTGTCTAGATTATGGTATATTAATATTGTTGTAAGTAAATACATTGGATGACACCTCTCTTTAACTAAACGCTTTCCCTGCGGATAAACAAATAACGGTACTCTAGAATACTCCCGGGTGAAATGCTACAATGTACTTCTGTGCGCTTGCAGAATATCTGTAACGTTTAGATTTATGATGAAGTATCTCTAGTGCCATCACTACTCTAAGTGGTGATGCTAAGAAATACCAACAAGCATTTCTGGCGCCGTTGCCAGGGAAAGCAATGGTTAAAGAGTTTTGATCATCCATGTATTTAATGCAACATGATTAATTGCCAGTAATCTAGCAGGTTTACCCTTTTGCTCTGTTTCTCTGTGATGTGAAACAGGGTAGTGTATGACTGGTTTCCAATTACCATCCAACTACGTCAAGAACCCGAATACCATAGGAAGGAGGGTACGTTCTCGTGTCGTAATCCCTCAGGTGTTCTTGTCGGAGACTGAACCAGTCATCGGAGAATCCTCCAACCAAGGAGAACAGCCTGTTCCCGTAGCACCCCAACCGAAAGAAGCCATGGCCGACAGGACGATCCGTGACACTCCACCCCTTCCGCTGCCCAGATCCCTACGGGTCAGGAAGTCGCCGTGGGGGACCATGCTTTTGAGCTCAAGGCCCTGCTGATCAACATGGTGTAGGCTAGTCCCTTCTGTGGGAAGGCCAATGAAGACGCTAATGCTCACCTGTAGCACTTCCTGGAGGTGTGCAGCACCATTACCATCCGGGGAGTCAAACAAGAGGCCATTTGGCTCCGCTTGTTCCCGTTCTCACTGTTGGAAAGAGCCAAACAATGGTTCTATTCCAACCGTGATGCGGTGAACACGTGGAACAAATGCTCCAATGCATTTTTGGCAAAATTCTTCCCCGTTGGAAAAACCAATACCCTTCGGGGGAGAATCTCTAGCTTCCAGTAAGAATCCGGGGAGACTGTTCCGGAAGCATAGGATCGCTTCTAGGACTACATTCTTGCGTGCCCCCACCACGGTATGCAAGAGTGTCTCCTGCTCCAGAACTTCTATCATGGGCTATCTCAGACCGCCCGTGAACACATGGATGCTGCTGCTGGAGGGGCATTCCTCTCCTTGACCGGTGGCCACTGGTAAGTTGCTCATCGAAAAGATGGTGTCAAACCAATCCTGTAATGACGACCGTCTTCAAGGGCGCAAACGTGGTATGCACACCGTAAAGGAGGTGGATATGCTGGCCGCCAAGATGGACCTCATCATGAAGCGCCTTGATGACCGCACCGAGGATGGCGCCGACAACACTGAAGGGCCACTGGACTCACACATGACGTGTGAAATCTGTGGAGAAACCGGCCACTTCGGGAACAACTGCCCCGAGACACAAGAGGAGGTACAGTTCGTGAACGGCAACAACGGGTACCGGCCTCAAGGGAACTGGAATCAGCAACACCCATTCTACCAGGGAGAGCCAGCTGAGCTTTAACAAAATGCTAGAAACCCAGTTAGCTCAGCTAGCCGCCGCTGTTCCTTCTGGTGATAAGGGGCGAATTCCCGGGCAACCAGATTCGTCCTTTGAGAATGTAAAGGCTGTGTCCACAAGGAGCGGTAAGGCTACTCGAGATCCAGTCCCACCTAACCATGCAGGGAAAATAGCAGCGCCAAGGAAGGAGATCCCAGAAGTGGAAGAAGAGCCTGAAGCTGAGCTAGCACCAGCCCGAAAAACTGCACCACATGAGTTCTACGACAGCAATGTCTTGCCATTCCCGTAACGTCAAAAGAAACCATCAGCGGACGAGCAATTCGACAGGTTTGTAGAAGTCATTCAAAAACTAAACATACATGTGCCATTACTGGATGCTATACAGGTCCCGACCTACACGAAGTACTTGAAGGACATACTCAACAACAAACGTCCACTCCCAAGTACCGAGGTCGTAAAGTTGACTGAGGGGTGCAATGCTGCCATCCTGAACAAGGTCCCGGAGAAAAAGAAGGACCCAGGATGTCCCACCATCACATGCACAATCGGGGCACAGCATTTCGAGCATGCACTCTGTGATCTGGTGGTAAGTGTCAACGTCATGCCAAAGATAGTATTTGACCACCTTAATTATACTACCTTGTCCCCGACTCCCATGAGACTGCAGCTGGCCGATTCCACGGTCCGCTACCCGGAAGGGATAGCCGAGGACATTCCGGTGCACATCCGGGATTGCTTCGTCCCTGTCGACTTCGTAGTACTGGACATGGATGTGAGCAACGACTCATCGCTCATCCTTGGACGACCCTTCTTGAGCATAGCAGACGCTCACATTAATGTGGGTGCTGGGGAGATCCAGCTTCACATTAATGGCAAGAAGGAGAAGTTTGAGTTCAGGCCAAAGGTGGAGCAATGCTCCATGATCAAGATCAAGTATGGGAGGAACAGTCAAAACATAAAGGAAGTGGAGGTCACACCTCCAGAGAAGGACAGCTTGATAAAGTTCATGGAGAAGTTCTGGGAGAAGGAATTCCCCATCCGGAATCATGCAAAGAACAAGAAGCCTATATGAGGTGCGAAAGCACACATGAAGAAAACACCGGAACAAGCTGTCGACCGCCAAAAAAAGGTAAAACATGTATGGCGGGTTAAATCATCTGTATCCTCATCTCCAGGGTCAGATGTTGCTTTATCAAGTTGAATCTTACAACGGAGGTGTCATCACTCGACGACATAAAACACGAGTCCTGCACCGACAGGTACATCAGTGTCAAGAAAATAAGCTTGGGGGAGGACCCCCAACTCAGGTAAGTTTAGATAAGCATTACTGAATAAAGTTTTCTTTTGAATAAAATTAGTAAATGAGAGCTATCTAAGTTAGTCCCTTAATGTTATTTGCTTGAATCTTTGCCTATGGATATGATGAATAGTTGCTCTTATTTTTCTCTTGTAACTATGTTTCAACCTGCTACTCTCCTAAGTTTTGAGTTTGCTGGTTGAGCATGATCTTTTCTATTATCTTGTCTATCTTGTGGGTAGCATATGCAAGCTCTAGTCTAGGTTGTTGTTGGCTATGATATGATAAGACTTGAGTTACCTTAAAGCTTATACCAAGCAAGACTTGATAACGGGAGTTTTCTTTTAAAAATAAAATAAAGAGTTCCTTATGGTGATTCACATTCCTACCAAAGCCCATATTGTTTAAAACCCCTACATAAGCTACTTGCTTTTGCATTGAGTTTTGTCAAGGTCATTATGATTTTTAGAGATTTACTTCATGCTTTTAACGCCAAGATCACGCACACGCCACCATGTACATGTTACACTTCTACTCTGGAAGTAAGCATGACTCACATTTATCCACCAAATAAAGGCTCTACATAAAGTATGGTACTCTTCCCCAACTTTATTGCAAAAAGAGACATGGGCTGATGAATATATATATATATATGGACACATGAAGGTCCAAGTATACAAAAAAAAGAGAGAGAGCACATGAAGGCCCTTAGTTCAGAAGAATAGCCATGTCTCTAAAAGCAACTCTATAAGGGAAGAGGAACCTGTAAAAAGGAGCTATCATTTACCATGCCACCTATACATGTGCACATCTTGGTTTGAGAGTACGACTTACGTCTCTTTGAATCCTGGTCTTGACTTTACAATATGTGCATTACAAGTATGCTATAAAGCTTTCCTAGCACAAACTCTACTCCAATGAGTGATATGAGAGTTGAGAGAGGAACTTGGTAAGGAAATACACCTTGAGTGACTCGAGAGTACCACCTAAGGAACTCTGCCTTTTGAAAAACTCCAGAACCTCCGGTTTGACTGTCAAGCAAGGTAAAAGGCAAGGTGCTCGGTCTAAGTCGTTCTGCTACCAACCGCCCAAGACAAGGAGAAGCTACGAGCCCCATAAAGGACCTGGGAAGTTTATTTTACCAGCTTATTAAATTCTTGGTAGAATATCTTGCTGAACCACTAGTACTTTTGAGGAGTAATGAGTAATGAGGAAGTAACTCCACTGAGCCTAAAAGTTTTAGTCTTTGCTCGGGATGAGCAAAAGGCTACGCTTGGGGGAGTTGTTGACGGTCCTTATAACGAAAATCCGACCGTCAATAGTCTCAGAAAACCAATAAAAGAATCAAGCATAACTTAGACATTAGTATTCAAATAATAGTATACCATGCATATCCAGAATATATTTGAGTATAGGGACTACGGTGCAAAAGATGGACGAAACTGGGCACAGGCCTAGATCGGCCGACCTGGCCTGGACCCCAATCGAGCCCATCCTCCACTCAGGTCAAGAAGCACACAAAGAGGTGATCATGGACGTTAGAACATGGTCGGTTTAAGTCAAGGGTGAGGGATGAGCCACGTGTCCCTCCCATGGATTGAAGGGCCCACACCTCAACTCAATTGCACCCAAACAGAGTATAACCACCTGGAACCGTCATAAGGACACACATGGCAGTCTACCAGAGAAGAGTGGGGCCGAAAGGAGGTGGTACCAGGTCGGCCGACCTAGCCCTTGTTGGTATTTCTTACGGTCGCAGATAAATCCGCAAGCGCACGGATACCGTTGTAGCTTTCACCCGGAAGTATTCAGGGTATCGAATCCACAGGGATGGCGGTGTTTGACTAGAGTAGTTATCCATTGTATTCAATCATAACATTATTAATATACCAAAGTCTAGCAAGGGGTAAACATTGATAGATGGGTAGTATGACACACAGAAGGTTTCACTGCTCAGTATATAAGTCTAGTTAATATGAAGGTCCTAAAAGAGAACTAGGGGTTCTATGTACTTCTTGCATATGGGTTACATTCCTACAAGTGTATATATACAAGCTCAGAAGGAACACATGTTAGAGGGCAAATTGAGGAGTCGTGGGATCCCCTCATCGAAGGGTACTGTCACGATGTTTATCACGAAGGCCTACAAACGCCCAAACCCGAACGGCGAGGATTACAAAGGACGGACAGGGCTGTCACCACCTGCCGCCTACCTCTGAATACGTGGGGTAGGGTATCCCCAATGGTATTTCATACCCCAAACACCACGTTTGTAATATGAAATAACTACTCTATTTATTTTCCAGATAAACAGAGCAACCTTGCGGCGCATTGGGCCATTGCCATAACATGCATCCACTATACTAAGGTGCAAGACATACAACTTATATGATGAAAAAATAAGGCAATAAACCAAATAACATAAGCAAGATAGTAATTCCAACTAAACTCTGAGTCTTATAAGTAAACAAAAGATAAAAGATAACAAAGCTCTGGGCTTACCAAGACTCCTCCGGAACCCCGTAGAAGCTCGACTCCTAAGACTACTTCACTACTAACTAAGACTAGAATGTGAGGCAAAGAGAGCTCTTCCTTCTTGGTGTGTGTTGAACTGATGCCGTGGCCATCAATTTATAGCTTGGTAGGACGGTGGAGAGGCACCTCGAGGCGGTTGAGGCCGTTTGGCCCCGGGACCAGGTCGGCCGACCATAGGATGCACCGACTTGAGTGATGCACGGCCGGGATGGACTCTTGGAGGCGGTGCGAAGCACCCCGTCAAAGTTGAGCGAGATTGGCACGAATTCCAGGTCGGGCGACGCAGCTCGGTCGGGCGACAGGCCACAGGCTCCTTTCGGCCCATCTTCGTCTGGGTGACTGCAGAGTGGGTCCTAATGACGGTTCCAGATGGGTTTGCTCAATTTGAGTATGTTTAGATATGTTGGTGGCCCCCTCAATCCATGTGACCTCCCCTTGGACCATTCCCATCTCTTGGATCCAACCGTCATGGAATCAACGACTATGATGGTCCTGAAGTGTGCTTCTTTGCTGTGGCCAAATATGGGCTCCATTGGGCTTGGGCCCAGGTCGGCCGACCTAGGTGGGTCGGGCGACCTAGCCCTGAGCCCAAATCTCCTCCTCTTTTGCCAATTAGTCCCTGCATTCACATATTCACCAAAACTTATGGAATTGATTAGATATAAACCCTATCACTATGTTTGGTGATTATATTTGATATATTTCTTGCAGGAGTTGACGGTCAAAATTGGCATTTAAGGACCGTCAACAAGCTCCCCCACACTTAGCCTTTGCTCATCAAGGTGGAAAATATGACTCCAACTAATATGATGCAAGCATATAAGTTATTCCAAGACATACCTGCACTTGTGAAATTTGATGTGTCTATCATGTCATCTTGGATGGTTGAGGAACGGAACGGCCTTGATTCAAGTCATCTCAACTCTTCTGTTAACTTGGGTTTTTTGATAAATTTTCAAAAACATAACCTTACCTAGCTCCTCAAATGATTCTCTCTGATCGCTCATTGTGTATACTTCCTCACCAAGGCATTCTTTTGCCTTCTTTCACCCTACTTCTAAAAGGCTTATGTGGATCTCAAGGTAGGAGTAAAGATAAGGCATACTTGCATCACATATATTGCAAAGTAAAAAAAGCGGATCCAAGAACAAAACTATTCATACAAACTGATCAAGATGTGCATGTGTGTGGAACAATGGAAAATGTATGTGGAAATTATGATAGCTCCTTTTTGTATGATCTCTTTCCCCTTTATTTTGAAAACATGGCTATCTCATTCATCATTTTTTCTCTTCTTTTTTCTATTTTTTTTCTTGCTCAATGCTTTTATGAGCATTTTTTTCTTGGACCTTCATGTGTCCAAAATGTTTTTCTATAGCCCATGTTTCTTTTGCAAAGGATATTTGGAGAGAGATTCATAAGACATATGGAGCATTTATTTGGTGGATGGATGGGTATTGCTAACTTCCAGTGTAGTAGTTTAGCAGATGTATGTGGAGTGTACGTGATCTTGATCAAGAAAGCAAGAAGAGCATCTTGCAAGGGTCACAACAATTTGACAAAGCTCAATGCAGTGTCAAAAAAAAAGACAAAGCTCAATGCAATAGCAAGCAGCATATGTGTAAGGTTTTCAATACGAGCAACATATGGCTTTGGTAGGAATGGAATGTCATTGAGGAGCTTTGCAAGGCTATTGATTTTAAACTTTTGCAATAAAAACCTCCCAAGTACTTTATACAGAAAGAGCAAGATTTCTTTCATCATACCATATCTCATTAATCAACCACTTAGATAAACATGTTTTCCTAAAGAGATATGTTCACAAGCAACAGGTGTATGTGCAAGGAATAAAGAATATGCAAGCCAATCAAGGATGGACATGTATATCAAAGGAGCATCGGGATTCATTGAGTTTAATTTTTAGTGATCATCTTAAATTTGGAATTATTTAAACTCATGAATCAGAGAGGATGAGAGATAGGATGTGCAAACCATCGCTCTGGACGAAAATGGAGGCGAGAGGTACCAGAGGGCCGTCGGCCGATCTGGGGGGAGGGTCGACCGACACCATCTGGGCCTCTTCCTCCTTGATCTTTCTCGAGTTGTCATGTGCGATGTTGTACAACCTGTCTGTGGGTGGTCTCACTCATGTGCTCATCAGAAAGCTGGAGAGACCCCCACACTTAATCTTTTGCCTACATTTATTCTCACACAGTGGAAACAAAACAATAGCTCCATGGTTTTAAGAACCATGAGCCTTTATTGGAATTCAAATATTTTTGTTATTTTAGGTATGCAAATTTTTAGGTTTTTTTTTGTATTTATTATTTTTTATGGTAAACAAATCTTTCAAGGTGACTTAGCAGGAGATCAAAGGAAAATAAGTGCATAGAGTATTTTGGATACTTCCCTGACGAATTCCCCCAAACTCTAGTATTGCAAGTGAATGCAAGATTTGAGCTTAAGAGTGCCCAACGATTTATCCATTGTTCATCTTGCTTCATTGTGCAAATTTCTTCCATGTGACTAAAGATGTTGAATGTTGAAGTTATGCTCGCCATCCTTTAGTCATTACTTCATCCCTGCAAAAAGTTAGTGGACAACGAATACCCGAAGGACTATAAAGAATAAATAATTGTTGCCATCGGGTTAGTTGTTCACATCCACACTTAAAACAGATTGGTTTTTAACATTGTTAAGCGTAGATCATGTTGGCCATTTATTTATTATTTTTTTCAAATGTTCTTTTTTTCAAATTTTATTTTCACTACTTAACTCAAACAAGGCTGAATTTAAATTGCATCAACATGACCACAAGGGGTTTTGCATTATACTCACAGTGAACCTTCGAAAGGTGTTGTACCTCCTTGTATGTTGTGCAACATTTCAATTCGAATCAAGCTTGATGTCTTACCCGCTCGAATTTGAAATCTTTCCTGCAGGGGTTAGTCCATACATACAACCAATGTCTATACATGCACTCCAAGGTTCATTAATCAAACTTGACACCATGCCTCATTTGATTAAAGAAGACCATTTAACCTAAGCACCACGCTTAATTTAAAAAAGTCTATGAATGTAGTTCGAAGATACATTCAAACCAGAGCATACGAGAATAGATAAAAGGAGGCATGAGAACATGATCAAGCTATTCTCAAATGGAGATGAACATGAGAAAAAAATGGTGAACTTCGAGTTACCTCCCGGAAGGGCTTTGTTTAAAGTCAAAAGCAAGACATGATACTTACCTTAGCTTACTTACCGTTGGTGTTTAGTTGATGACGAGTTTAGAATTGTCGCCGCGGTAGTTCCTTGGCTCTTGACGATGTCATTGATGGTGACACGATCGCACGTGGATTGCAAGTGCTTACTAAATGTTGGGATTTCCTAAACAAGTAGTTGGCAAGGCGGCAAAACACGAGCAGACGTCTTTTCTCATGAAAGCAAGCACAAGAACCAAGGGTGCAAGGCAAGGCGGAGCCAGGAGCCATATGGGGACTACCGAGATGCAACGCCACAATGGCATGTACACCCAGTTGTCTTAATACCATTGAGCCTCGCCGGCTTTATTATATATATCTTTTTTGTGTGTTTTTTTTAGCAAGAAAGGATACATGAACTAGCATCATCTATAAACCGAAGATAAGAATTTGGCATGGATGAAACTTGTTACCATATACGTGCAAAGCTCCCCCACACTTGGATTTTTATGTCGCTTGACAACAAAATAAAGTGTGTGTTGTTGGCCTCCTTCGAATTTTGTTCATCACCAAAACTTACCATTGTTGGCATTGCTGATGTAGCTCCGTGTTCTTAGGCATCATACACCGTTTGGTCTTTTCAGAAGCAACCTAAAATAGTTAGCTACCAAACATACCCGAAGGAAACATATCCTAAAAACATGTTCTTGCTTATATATATATATATATATATTTTTTCTTAAACTTGAGAGCCCATCACTTGAAAATCCTAAGGAGGGATAGGAAAAAGGCCGAAGGCACTTGGCAGCTTAACTGGGGGCAAGAATTGACGGTTGAGGGCACCGACTTTCTTTGAATAGAGGAGGCCTGGAGTCGGCCGATGGCCTGGGTCGGCCGACTCTAGCACGACTCCGTTTTAGCCAAGCTTTCAAGGTTTGCACTGGATTTGCTGGTAGGAACTAATGGCAATTGTTGCTGGTAGGAACTGATGGCAATTGAATTCGCTATAGAAGGGCCAAGGCTAGGTCGACCGATGGATGGGGTCGGGCGACTCTGACGCAGGGCCATTCTCCTAAGTCTTCGCAGCGGTATACCAAATGCAAAAGCTGTTTTGAAATTTGAGTGAATGCGTCGCAGGAAAGGTAGTCACAGGTCAGGCGACCCATGGGGTCGGCCGACGGCCTGTTGGCACCTCTCAGGCCCAGCTGGCTCGGCTATCCTATGCAGTCCCAGCTCATTATGATTATGTATCCTATGCAGGCCCGGCTCATTATGATTATGTATGCGCATGCAGGAGCGGGGGATCCAAAGGGATTTCAAGAGAAAAACTCCAAGTTTAATTTTCAATGCAAAAAATTGATTTGGAATTCAAACATGCAAAGATTGGAATTTAAACATGCAGAGATTGGAATTCAGAAAAATACAATGTGAAATAAATATGAGATACATACTGATTTACCTATCGGTGAGGACTCGTCGGTTTACGTCCGTCGAGTGAGGACGTCTCCATCATAAGATTTGACTTTATGTAACATTTGGAGATGGTTTGTGTTGCCATACCTGTTTGTCTTCTTCGGACGGGATCATGTAGGCCTTGGTGTTGAGCCTTGGCCTTGGGTCCGTTCGCGTTGGTCTTCCCATGTAATGGGCTGGCGTGTACCAATTTGACAGATGCTAGCCTAAGATCGAATGCGGTATCTCTCATGTTCAGCTTTGGGTCAGTTTGCGAACCAGAGTGAATCGAGAACTCGCGAATTGATCTTTCGGTAGTAGCACTCATCGATATTGGTATGGGATTGACTGGAGTTGCTACCGATCAGACTACCTAGGAAGATACGATGCAAGATCTATTTCCCGATAATCTTAGGTTGTCGATGAAGTCCATTGGCAGTTCAAGACCGACTATACACTATCCTGTTCCACATCAAAGAGAAACAGAGCAAAGATAACCCTGCCGGAGCAGTGGTAATTAATCATGCAATTAATTGAGTACATGGGTTAACCACACTATTCAACCATTGCCGTCCCCGGCAACGGCGCCAGAAAGCTTGTTGGTATTTCTTACGGTCGCAGATAAATCCGCAAGTGCGCGGATACTGTCACACCCTGGTTTTTGGCCCTCTTGGAGTTTCCAATAAATCCTAAAGTTGGCCAGAATTAATTAGAAAGTGAGTGTTGCTTTTGTGCTGAGATGCAAATAGGGTTTTGTGTGTTTGTTTCTAAAAACTCGAAAAGGTTCCCGATTAGGTTCTCGAATAGGTTCCTTTGGGTATTTTTCGGATTTTTCTGGAATTTATTCTTATTTTCTAGAGCTAATCAATTTTTGAAAGCTACTAGAACCTTTTTTATGAGCTCCAAATATTTTATTTGGGTTCATCGTGTCCAACTCTATATCTGAGATTTTTCTTGGAATTTTTGGACACTCCGGAATATTTTTCGCGGCTTAAAAGAATTTTCTTTTAACCTGAAAATATTTTCCCGATAAAGAAAAAAAGGAAAACCCTATCTGCCCTATTGGGCCGAACCCATCCAAGCCCAAACCCGCTAAGTCTTGTTTTTGCCCCTGAATTCTTCAGCCCAGTCCGGTTCGCCCCTCCTTCTCCTTCTCACCCGCGGCCCAGCCCAACAGCCACCCGGCCCAGCCCACCAGATCGGCCCAGCGCCTCCTCCAGTCACTGCCACCCGGGCCCCACACGCCAGCCACCTCCTCTCTCTGACCTCCCTGGCCCGCCTATCATCCCCTTTTCTCCCTTCTCCCGCTCGCGCACGGCAGCGCCGCCGCCGACCCCTCCTCGGCGTGCGCGCCACGCCAGCCTCGCTCGCAACACCCGCGCGAGATCCCCGGCCGCCCCGAGCCTATCCCTTTGCCCCCCCCTATAAAACGCGCCGCCCGGGGCCGCCTGACCTGCTGCCGCCGCCCTGCTACCTCGCTGCCGCCGTTCAGCAGAGCAGAGCGCCCTCGTGAGCCCTGCCCGTCAATTGGCCGCACGTGGAGGCCCCTTGGAGCAAGCCGGCACCACAACGAGCTCCCCGACGCTGAGCCGCACGCCTGCCTGCCATCTGCGTCACCCAACCGCCTGCCATTGCCGCCTAGCTGCTTCACCGCCGCCGCTGCACCTGGTAAGAGGCAGCCCTCCTCCCTTGCTGCCGTTGGGGCCCTGCCCTCACCCCTCTGCCCCTCCTCTTATGCGCCCAGGACCACCAGACGCCGGAGCCGCTGTCCAGCTGTGAGGAACCGAGGTCCCGACCCCCTACCGGCGCGCGTCCGATGAGCCGACCGCCAATCGTCGTCGTCCGCTCGCCTCGTCGCCCAATTATCGACCCTGAACCCCCGGTGAGGACCACCGTCGCCCCCTCTTTCTCCTGGTACAATCCCCGCGCGAAACCGGCCCCTGTAGCGCTTGCCCCGTGCCTCTCCGGCGAGCCGCCCCGCCAGCCGCCCGGAGCCGCCGTCCCCTGCTATTCCGGCGACCGGAGATGGACGGAGCGCCCTGAGCCGTCCGATCGGCGATCGATGGCCCAGATCAGAAGATGCATACCCCTTCGGCGTTTTTCCTAAGGAGACCCTGAAGAAGCCCAAAATAAACCCGCCGTCTAGTTTTACCCGAGAAACTTACCAGCTAGCCCCTGAAGTCTATAGTTATTTATGTTTAGGTCCCTGGTTTTTCGCAGATAAGCCCCTAGACCTTGTTTAACCCATAGTTTGCACGTTTTAGTTCCGATTCAATCCGTTCAGGTTACGTTAGCTTCGTAGTAACCTAAGCTACATGTTAGTGGTGCTGTTTTCCATAATACTTGTTTTTGAAAATTAATTTAGTAATTAATTTGATTAATGGTCAATTTAAATTAGCTTTCTAAATAAAAGTTGATTAGGTTTTTACACCCAGCCTTGTGTCTTGCCCATAGGTGCAGCAGAGCCCAAGCTTTCATGGCGATCATAACCTACCCAAGTTTCATCCCTTTTGTTACCACATAATTAGCCTATACCTCTATTCCTATCTTATGGTATTTTGTCTTCTGGCTTAATAAATATTTAGTATATGAACCACTATAATTCCAGTGTATTATTTTAATACTGAATTCACATATTGTGCACATATGTGAAATCTTGATATTAAAATAGTATGTTGAATTGTATGTGCGTGTACTAAAGTTTGTTGATCCATTTATACAAAATTCCATTGAAGCTTTATCCTAATATTACATGATGGCATCATGATCATGTCTTGATGATGTCACATTCTATTTGTCCTCAACCAAAATAATCCCGGCCTATGTTCTTTGTATCAGTATACCTTTGATTCTTCAATTGCCCATACCTTTCCGACCGTAGCTCTGTCCTTCGTGTTTCTTGTGCTCTCGAGTTCGTAGCAGCTAGTGTTTTCTAGTAGTAGCGCTTTTCAAATCTGTTGTATTGATTGGTGTATTACTTTGTTAGATGTATCTTGTGTGCTGGTGTTGATCATGCCAATCGGTGAGCTGTTCGACGTTGAAGGAGAGCAAGGTTCTGAAGAAGAGGATTAATGGCAATACTTTAAGGAAGGCAAGTATAACACGAGAAATCCTTGATACCTATACACCATTAATGTTCACTTACATTCATGCATGAGTTAATCTGTTCTAGGATATCCCTAGTATTTTTTGAGACTTACTTTCTTGTTCAACCGGGTTATGCATTTATGGGTATTATTGAGCTAGGCTATGCTACTAAATACTGCTGAATGGAGAAACTTGATACTTATACAATGATGAATGTTAAAACTTGCTTTTAGCAACATGGATAGGAAGCTGGAACATGTGCTGTGTGCTTTGTTCTCGGCAACCCTTGTTCTGGAGTATGTGCTGTGTGCTTTATTCTGGACAATTCACGATCTGGAACATATGCTGTGTGCTTTGTTCTAGGCAACTCAATTAATTGGGACATGTGCTGTGTGCTTTGTCCTAAACAACCTTTTAACTGGGACAATTGCTATGTGCTTTGTTCTGGGCATCACTTGTTATAGTCTATCTTAAAGTGGCAACCTGGGAAAACAGTACAACCACGGGAATCAATGGGCTCTGGTCTTAACTAAGTAAAATGTACAACTCTAACTAGCGGGGGTTACCGAAAGGCGTTAGAGGGGAACCACGGTTTAAGTATGAGCCTGATCTGCTCAGGGACGGACTCACGTTGCGCCATGATGTCCGTAGGCAATTTTGTTCACGTTGCGCCCTGAACGCCATCAACCACTCACGTTGCGCCATGGGTGTTTGTTGATCCTGGGAGTTGGGTTCATGCGCCCATGTTGGAACCTCAGCGGCCCTTAGCTTTTTAGAGGGACTTTTGAAGGTTTCGTAGCGTCCCTATGCAGTCATACCAAAGGAAGTGTGATGAATGTGCCTGATCAGCACTGCGTGGTTGGGCTACAGTTCTTTTGAACTTTACGCGACCAGTGGGGAAAGTGTACAACCTCTGCAGAGTGTAAACTGTTATAACAGCCGTACTCACGGTTACGTGTGGCCTGGATCCTTTTTGACAGTGACTTTTACCCCGGTGATGCTTAAAAATGGAATGGAACTGGAATGATGGTGGACTATGATACTTCTCTACTTATACTTAATTTGGGTTACAACTGGGAATTACCTATTACACTGTAGTAATTTGGTTAATGTTAAAATTGAGCAATTAAAAGTGCTTACCGCAGTTAAACCATGTCTAGCCTTTTAAGCCTTCATCCCTCGTGTTATATTTCTTAAGTAAGATGGTTTACTTACACTTGCACTATTCAACAAAATCCCGGATGGGTACTCAGATGAGGCAGCACTCGAAGATTTTTCATGAAGATTTTTCCAGAAGAGTTCTAGGTTGTGCTTCACCAGCCGGCGTCCCTGTGGAATGGAGACTTCATCGTGAGAGATAATAGATAGACTTCCGCTGTGGTTTGTTTTAAGACTCTTGTCTTTTGTAATAGTTTCTTTTGTAATTCGAGCACTGGTTTACTTTGATTTACCTTATTCTAGAGCTATATGTGTGTTTAAGACTTCCTGGGTACACATATAGTAGCATTCGGGTTTATTCGTAAATTCGGGTGTGACAGATACCGTTGTAGCTTTCACCCGGAAGTATTCAGGGTATCGAATCCACAGGGAAGGCGGTGGTTGACTAGAGTAGTTATCCATTGTATTCAATCATAACATTATTAATATACCAAAGTCTAGCAAGGGGTAAACATTGATAGATGGGTAGTGTGACACACAGAAGGTTTCACTGCTCAGTATATAAGTCTAGTTAATATGAAGGTCCTAAAAGAGAACTAGGGGTTCTATGTACTTCTTGCATATGGGTTACATTCCTACAAGTGTATATATACAAGCTCAGAAGGAACACATGTTAGAGGGCAAATCAAGGAGTCGTGGGATCCCCTCATCCAAGGGTACTATCACGATGTTTATCACGAAGGCCTGCAAACGCCCAAACCCGAACGGCGAGGATTACAAAGGACGGACAGGCTGTCACCACCTGCCACCTACCTCTGAATACGTGGGGTAGGGTATCTCCAATGGTATTTCATACCCCAAACACCACGTTTGTAATATGAAATAACTACTCTATTTATTGTCCAGATAAACAGAGCAACCTTGCGGCGCATTGGGCCATTGCCATAACATGCATCCACTATACTAAGGTGCAAGACATACAACTTATATGATGAACAAATAAGGCAATAAACCAAATAACATAAGCAAGATAGTAATTCTATTAAAGCTCAGAGTCTTATGAGTAAACAAAAGATAAAAGATAACAAAGCTCTGGGCTTACCAAGGCTCCTTCGGAACCCCGTAGAAGCTCGACTCCTAAGACTACTTCACTACTAACTAAGACTAGAATGTGAGGCAAAGAGAGCTCTTTCTTCTTCGTGTGTGTTGAACTGATGCCGTGGCCATCTATTTATAGCTTGGTAGAACGGTGGAGAGGCACCTCGAGGCGGTTGAGGCCGTTTGGCCTCGGGACCAGGTCGGCCAATCCACCTAGGTCGGCCGACCCTAGATGCACCGACTTGAGTGATGCACGGCCGGGATTGACTCCTGGAGGCGGTGGGAAGCACCCCGTCAAAGTTGAACGAGTTTGGCGCGAATTCCAGGTCGGGCGACGCAGCTCGGTCGGGCGACGGGCCACCGGCTCCTTTCGGGCCCATCTTCATCTGGGTGACTGCAGAGTGGGTCCTAATAACGGTTCCAGGTGGGTTTGCTCAATTTGAGTATGTTTAGATATGTTGGTGGGCCCCTCAATCCATGTGACCTCCCCTTGGACCATTCCTATCTCTTGGATCCAACCGTCATGGAATCAACGACTATGATGGTCCTGAAGTGTGCTTCTTTGCTGTGGCCAAATATGGGCTCCATTGGGCTTGGGCCCAGGTCGGCCGACCTAGGTGGGTCGGGCGACCTGGCCCTGAGCCCAAATCTCCTCCTCTTTTGCCAATTAGTCCCTGCATTCACATATTCACCAAAACTTGTGGAATTGATTAGATATAAACCCTATCACTATGTTTGGTGATTATATTTGATATATTTCTTGCAGGAGTTGACGGTCAAAATTGGCATTTAAGGACCGTCAACAGCCCTGCGGCCGTTTCGCTCACCCCTTGACCAGTACCTCTAAACCGCCACCAGGAGTCTATCTGAGCCGAGCCATGCTGAAGACGGTGGATCCAAGAGTCGGCTGACCTGGGGACTTCGGCCGACCTGGGCCCACCTCCAAACGGCCACAAGTTCCTCTGGCCGGCTCCAACCGCCTATGTGATGCTATAAATACCTGCAAAGGGCGCCGTACTCAAACACACACCAGAAGAAGAGCTCTCCTTTGCTACAAGCTTAGTCTTAGTATTAGTAGTGATAGTCATAGTATTAGATCTACTGAAGGGCTTCCAGAGGAGTCTTGGTAAGTTCCAAAGTTCAGTTCTTGTATTCTCTTACTTACTTGTAATACTCTAAGCTTAATGAAAATATCTTCATACTTATGTTGTATGCCTCAGTTATACCTTATCTACTTAGTATATACTACTTACGTCTTGGACCTTATTCAAGTGAATGTATGCTGTGACATTGGCTCAATGTGCCTTATGGCTGCTCTATTTATTAACATGATAGATAGAGTTGTATTTCATATTGCAAGCATGGTGTTTGAAATACGGAATACTGCTGAGGGTACCACTGCCCCACGGATTAGTAGAGGTAGGCGGCACGTGGTGACAACCCTTTCCGTCCTTTGTAATCCTCCACGTTAGGGAGTGGGTATTAGGCCTTTATGATAGGACGTCCTTCTGTCGTCCCTTGATGAGGGAACCACTGGATACCTTGATATGTCCTCTTGCATATAATCATTGAATGAGCTTGTATATCCAAGTCTATATGTATGATGCTAATGAACCCTTTCTAATCTTTACTAATGTACTATGACTAACTAAGACTACCTTAATGATGAGCAATGAACTTCTGTGTGTCACATTACCCATTCACTTCTATATCATTTACCCCTGTCTAGATTATGGTATATTAATGTTGTTGTAAGTAAATACATTGGATGGCACCTCTCTTTAACTAAACGCTTTCCCTATGGATAAACAAATAATGATACTCTGGAATACTCCCGGGTGAAATTCTACAACGTACTTCTGTGCGCTTGCAGAATATCTGTAACGTCTAGATTTACGATGAAGTATCTCTAGTGCCATCATTACTCTAAGTGGTGATGCTAAGAAATACCAACACCGGCCTAAGAACTTGGAACCATCTGCGCTTACACATCCTGCTAGGTTGGCTGCGAATCCATCTGGAAACTTGACACTCTTGAGAAACTTACAAAACTCTGTTCTGTGCTCTGGTGTCAAGACATACCAAGCTGGCGGAGCTTTAACCTTGGATCCATCCTGCTGGCAGTGCAATTCATGCCTTATGCCCATATCATACAAATCCAGCCTAGCATTGACTGTGTCCTCTGTCTTTCCGTCCAACTTCAAGATAGTGGAAACAAGGTTGTCACATATGTTTTTCTCTATATGCATGACATCAAGGTTGTGTGGCAGCAACAAGTCACCCCAATAGGACAGCTGCCACCACGCAGATTTCTGACTATAAATCACTCACTCATCATCCTCTCCACGCTTTCTTTTCCTACTTTCAATATTCTTGCCCGACCTGATATGTTCCAACTTCTGTAGTTCCCTCAGAACCTCCTCTTTAATGAACTTCCTTGGCGCCTCCTGGTCTTCACGGCGCCCATCAAAGGCCAAGCTTCGCCGCAAATGATGATCCCTTTCAAGGAAACGGTGATGCCCAATGTATCTTAACTTATTCCGTAGTGGTCGTGACAAAGGATTTTTGTCGCAATGAGTACAGGCATAACAGCCCTTCGTCGTTCGGCCTGACATTGTGCTTAAAGCTAGAAAGTCATGAATGCACCAAAGAACCGCTGCATGGAGGTTAAACTTTGCACGGCTGGCTACATCGTAGGTACTGACACCCTTCCATAGTTCCAATAGCTCATCGATGAGCGGCTGCAATAAAACATAAAAAATCCTTTCCTGGAGATGCTAGACCGGGTATCAGCAGAGACATGAAACAATGCACCGGGTTCACAAATTCCCACGGTGGAAGGTTCAACGGTGTCACAAGCACCGGCCACATGCTATAGGTTGTGCTCAAGTTGCCAAAAGGATTGAACCCATCCGAAGCAACCGCAAGTCTCAAGTTCCTTGCCTCACCTGCAAATCCTGGATACACTTAATCAAAGTGCTTCCAAGCCTCTCCATCTGATGAATGGCACATCACACTGTGCACTGGCTTGTAGACTTTCTTGTGCCATTGGGTGTCCGCAGATGCTCGGCTTGAAACAAGCATCCTCTTCAACCTGGCTATATGTGGGAAGTGCCTCAAAACCTTATGAGGAACACGTCTGCCACTATCATTGTCTTGCCATCTTGATTCTTTGCATATGTGGCACTCCTCATCGTTAGCATGGACATACAGTTATTCTTGCACACATGGATGGTGTCATACCCAAGGCCCAAGTCACGAAGATATTTCTTTACTTCATTGTATGATTTGGGTAACTTGCTCTTAGGGAATGATGAACACAACAGACCCAGTATTGGATCAAATCTTGTAGTACTGATTTTATGGCGAGACATGATCCGGAGCATCCTCCCAATAAATGAAAATCTGCTGTATCTAGATCCTGGGGACAGAGATGTTGTCAAGTCATTCACCAATTTATGGAACTGCATTGGCTCTGTTTCATCGTCCTCCTTTGCAACTGTGTACAAATGTGCCAATAATTCCACATCTGGAACTACATCATCACTGTCCTCTTCCTCATCTAGTTTCATCCCAGTAGCACCTTGTGCATCATCAACATCATCCAGATGCATCCCCAAGCCCTGTGCATCCTCAACAACATCTACATCATCTACTTCATCATGCAGAAACCACCTTGTGTATGTATCTAACATCCCAGAATAAAGTAGGTGGATGTTGACTTCAATCTGTGACAAATCATGCAGGTTGACACAACGACGGCATGGACATTTTATCATCTCATCCTTTCCAAACTTCTGCCCAACGAAATTCATAAATTCCACAACCCCATCTCTGCGCGCCTGAGTAAATTTCGGCCCAAGGACCCAAATTCTGTCCACCTAAAATTCAAATGTGATGAACAAAAAAAATGTGTTAACTTCTGTCATTGAATCAATTCCACTGCCCATACCCCAAGACACCTAAAATTGGAACAAACAACGCATCTGGGAATTGAGAGTTACCGGCATTGTCCGAATAGCGGATGAACGCCTGAAGGAAGGCCGCGTCGTCGACGATGCGCTGCGCTTCCGCCGCCGGATGGGAGGAGTGGCTCAGGCCAATGGGATCGACCGTTATCCCTCCTCCGCCGCCACCGGGTGGGGGGAGTGGCTCAGGCCAATGAGATCGACGGTGATCCCTCCTCCGCCGCTGCTGGGTGGGGGGGACAGGGTCAGGCCAACGGAATGCAGCTCGACCATCTTTCCAAATTTTGTTTCGCTTTGTCCAGTGAAGGCATCTTTCCGAACTACGTTATCGCTATGTCCTGGTGAAGCCGTGCCAATAGAATTCGCTTTATCTCAGAGAAGGCGTCTTTCAGATAATACGTTTTTCTGCTTCCTAATTATGAATTATTTTCTATCTCAAAGAATATGTCGATTCATGCAGTACAATTTCGTGAGCATGTGCACAATGTACTCCTCCACGTTCAGTAAATTTTTTGAATTTTTTGAAAAAATTTCATCTCATGTGGGTGTATTGAATTTGTATTCAAGTGATGAGTATTATATGAAGTGCCCATGGACATAAATATCCTAGAAATTCCTAAAACATGGGGTACAAAATGTGCACCTCTACATCAAGTTATAGCTATAGACTCTTTTTTTTTGCAACATACAAAAAAAAGAATGATTTTCTAATATTTTTCATATTTTTATCTCCCAAAGTATAATGAATTGTGGATTCAAATTTGGCACAGGTCTTTTCCATGACCCAATAATCATGTACAAATTTTGTTACATTTTTTGGAAACTTTTAACATGGCATGTCTTTTGAAACCTAAGAGTGATCTTCATGTGATATGGAGTTTGGAAGCAACTTCACACTAAACTGAACACATGTAAGTTTGAATTATTGTAAACATCTCAGCAATATTCTAACATGTTCAGGTCCATAACATGTGCACGTTCACAAAATTTGGAAACAAAATCATTTTGGTGTGATCTATGCAAATTTTTACAAAATTTAGAAGATGTGCATAAGATATTAACATTAACTAGTTGATAGATTTTAACTACTTTATCATAATGAAAAAGATAAACGATGATTTTAGAAAAATTTAGAAACAAAAATCAACTCTTTTGGACCTTATATGACCAATCTATACGTGTTTGAGTTGTTAATTGTGAATCAAAAACAGAAATGTATTTTCTATCAAGAACTGGAGATGAACTCAGACACTGCATGACATGTGGGTCCAACAAACGTCGGGTGCCAAACCGGGTGTCGAAAATTTCAGACACCGAAATTTTGACCTTCGAAGGACAGTAATACCCCAGAGTCCAAACGTCGGGTGGCACTAAGTATTCAAGGGCATTTTTGCGAACTCACGCTGGGCGCCTCGGTCCAATATATTTCCTCCCGTCCCGCTCTCGAAAAATGAACTCTTTTCTCCACCTCCTCCACGTGATCGCCCCCTACCGGATCTCCTCGTCCTCCTCGGCCTCGTCCACGGCGTTGCCCCGGATCTCCACGCCGTCGACCCGTACCGGATCTCCTCCTCCTCCTCGGCCTTGTCCACGCCGTCGCCCCAGATCTCGTCCACGCTGTCGCCCCGTACCGGATCTCGTCATCGTCCTTGACCTCGTCCATGCCGTCGCCTCACATCGGATCTCATCGTCGTCATTGTCGTCATCAACCTCGTCCACCCCATCGCCCCGCACCGGTTCGGCACCTCAACTGCTACCTCGCCTCGCCTCGCCGGATGGGAAGACGCAGACGTGAACGTGGACGCCCAAGATGCCACGGATACCGCGTCGGCCAAGGTACGATGAGTAGGGCTGAGGATATTCTTGGGTTACAGATTGCTGAGGATTAGTAGTGTCAGCAGTTTAGTGTAGTACAATCTAACACATAAAATTTGTTGCCAACTTTAAGAACCTCCAATAACTGATTATGAGCGGGAGTGTGAGGCCACTGTCAAGGATATTCTTAGAAGAATGGCTGAATTGGTGGTTCGTGATATAGAAGCATATCTTAGATCAGCCTCAAATCTGTTATTGGATCACGGCAGCACTTCCAGTCCTATCGAAGGATCTGATTCATCAGATTATCTCCCTGAAGCTGAAGAAAATGTTCAGGGGGATGCTGATACAGACTTAGAGGAGGAGGAGCCCCAAACCCTTGCAATTGAGGTAGATGTTCTACTTTTTCTTGTGGTGGCGGGAAAAGTAGGTTATTTCAATGTCATTAGCATGCATTACTTTTCTATGATACACTTGTATGACATGATAACAAATATATGACATGGTAACAAATATACTTTTCCTACAGCAGGCTCCTCCTGCACAAACTAGGTGTCGCAAGGTCTGTGCAACACGGTCGAGAGGCAACACCGACATGGCTGGTCCTGGAGGAACTCGAACCAAAAGAGTGAGGCCGTATGGACCATCAGAAACAGTTGGTGCTGTCAGAACAAGGTCATCCAAAAGACTGCACACTGAAGAGCTGCCTACAGTAACAGAGGAGCCTAGCACTGAAGGTGCAGAGACTCAACAGTCTCATGGACACGATGATGAGCCAAGTCCTGGTAGCCCTTTTCATGACTGGACACCTCGAGAGCATCATGATGTTGTTGGTGAAGAGCACAACCCTGATTCAACAATTCAAGGTTGGTAAATATCATCAGTATTCTCAATCTTTGATTTCTGTAAGCAGAAATATAACAATTGAATGTGAACTTCGCAACCTCAAGGAATCCTAAGCGACCGAGGGGCCCAACCATGGGACTACTGCTGGACAACATGACCAGTTCTATGGGAAGAAGACTACGCATCTCTATACCTGAGGGCATGCCAAGGCCCCTTCAACCAAGCTGCCAAGTTTGCATCGGAGGCTGGAGTTATTGTTAGGAGTCAAGTTCCTATCTTGCCCCATTTGAAAGATTACAAGAATACTGAGCACTTTGATGGTTTTGTCATGAGGATTTCTGTAAGTGCCTATAATGCACCCTATAGTTTTAAATTCAACTATGGTACCAATGGGTGTAACTCACAAACAATTTCAATTGACATGACCAGGGGAGGTTGGCGATCAACAAGGACAGGGCAACAGATAATGCCTGTTCTAGTGTGTTCAAATCTGGGATACGTCAGACGCGCTACAAGTTGAAGCAGATGTACTTCAACAACATCCCTACTGATCAGATCAGAACCACCTCTCCTGTTGATTCTATGACTAATGCACAGTGGTCTAAGCTTGTTGAGAAGTGGTCCAGTGCGAAGAACAAGGTATTGTTGTTCTTCGTAAAGTCTCTTTTTACATTGTATTCCATTTTGGACTGGTAACGTGGTTTTTCTTGCCGTTTTATTTTAGTTAACTGCTAAAAAGAACAAGATAAACCGTTCCAAAGTGAAGTATCATCAGTCTACTGGATCTCGCTGTTATGTTGCACAAATTCATGAATATGTAAGTCTTACTTTGGGCCATTGTCTATGTTGCCCGTGTCTTAGGCATAAGTCAGTGCTTCGTTTGCTGTCAGTCTGACAAGCACTTTTGTACAGATTCAGCAGAAGGATGCACAGGTAGCACGGCTGCATGAAGAAGGCTAGGAAGGACTACATGAAGGAGGAAAAGGAGAAGAAGAAGCTGATCATGAAGAAGGACTCAATGCGGTCGAACTGTTCAAGGTCTGCCATACCAGTAAGAAAAAAGGCATTAGTGAGGCGGCAAGAGAAGCAGTGGTAAGGCTCGTTATAGCCATATCTGCTTCTCTATGTACGTTGTCAAAGATGTCCATTGCAATTGTCCCTCTGCTCATTTGATTTTCAGTCTTTCACACTGTCGGTAAACTATTTTTCGCTCCAATATGCAGTCTTCTATGGAGACTATGCAGGCAGAGGCAGAGGTTGTCTCGAAGGTTCTATCCCAGAGCAGCTGCACCAGCACTTTTCTGAAGAATGCTGGTATACCACTGAACCATCAAGAGACAGAGGCTGAGCAGGTACTTCGCAAATAACTTGCCACTGAAAAAGATGGTGCAGCTTCCCTCGCTGTGGAGGTGAATGCCCTGACGAAGAAGGCTGAAGCTACTGATGAAAAGCTGGAGAAGGCCCAACAGGAGTTCGAGGAGTACAAGAAGAGGGCGGAAGAGAACAATGCCCTTCAGCAAATCCTCAACTTGAATGCTGCTGATAACTCCTCTCAACTTACTGTTGCTCCATGATCATGTCTTCTGCCACCTACTGATGCTGTTGGTACCAAAAACTTATATTCTGTCGTGATCTCTAATTGCTGAACTCTAATGCATAAAATGTGTATGTGATTCATGTGATGGGTGAACTCTGATGCACTCTGATGTGTATGTGATTCTGTTGATGGGTGAACTATGATTCTGTGATGTGTAGGTGATTGTGGATGCAGTTTCTGATGCATCAAATGGTGCTGATGTGATTCTGTTGATGTTTCTTTCTGTGATTCTATTGATGCATCAAATGGTGATGTTTCTGTCAATGGGAAAAGCACACGAGGTCCAGTCGAAACTGGACACGTGGCGGCTTCACGGTGTAACACACGGCAAAACCAGAATACAAACACGCGGTGCATTCACCGCAAAACACGTGGCGCAACTAAAAAAAAGACATGTGGCACGATGTAAAAGTGACACATGGCGCAATCACGAACTGACACATGGCTCTTTACGAACATGACATGTGCCATAACCACGTGACGACACATGGACAAACCAGAGCGCAACATGTATTACAATTAAAAACTGACATGTGGTACTTCATGGATGCGACATACACGAGAGCGCACCATGTGGCACAATTAAAAAATGACACGTGGCACTTCGAGGACGGGACACATGTCACAGCCTAGTGATGCCATGTGGCACTTCGCGGACGAGACACGTGTCACAGCCTGGTGATGACATGTGGCTTAGCCTGAGCGCGGCACGTGGCCCAATCAGAAATGGACACGTGGCACTTTAGTGATGTGGCATGTGTCACAAACTCGTGATGACACGTGGCTGCGCCTGAGCGCAACGCGTGGTGGCCCACGGAGTAGACAAGTGGCGCACTGGCAAGATGACACGTGCACGGATACGATCTCAACACGTGTGCAGCCACGTGGACAAGCCACGTCATCTGACAGCGTGGCCAGTGCCATATAGACTTGCCATGTCATCGCCATGGTGGCGTGCAGCGTCATCAATGATGTTTTTCTGCGGCGTCATAAAACACAAATCAGTTTTGTGACGTGAAAACATTTCGTCATAAATGAGAGGTCTTCTATGACGAACGTGATGATTCGTCTCCTTACATCTTTGGTGATGCGTATACTATGACGAATTCAATTTCGTTATAAATTCGTCATAGAAAACCTTTTGTGATGAATTTTTGCTCTATTGTGACGAAACTGAAATGTCATTGATCTGCGCATTTCTACTAGTGTTGTGGCTGTGGCAGATGGCCCGAATGCTTGTTCAGCTTTGGGGGCTGGTTCTCCACATAGAACCACTTGTCCGCCCAGTCTTTGATGGGATCATTCAACTTGAAATCAAAATAGATACTCTTCATTCCTTATCGAAGTTGGATTCCAGCTCCTCCAATCACTTTGTCCTGGCTTGATTTGACTCGAAACAGAAGGCGAAATAGATTAAAGTGGGGGTTGATTCCCAAGAATACTTCACAGAGGTGGATGAAGAGAGAGATTTGAAGGATTGAGTTTGGATTGAGGTGTACTAGCTCTAACATGTAGAAAGCAAGCAGGCCGTGGAGAAAATCATGGGCAGGAGTGGCGAATCCCCGTTCATAGAAAGGGGCAAATACTACGATTTCATGAACTTCTTCAAAGGGCCATGGCTTACCGACATCTGTGCGCCAACAGGAGATGGACTTGTCGAGTAGGTAGCCCTGATTGACAAGTTCCTGCACCATCTGGTTCGTTGCCTTTGATGGCTTCCAGACTAGAGCGGGGGCAGGAATGTCTTGAAGACGGGCATTCTGGTGATTGGAATCTTGGATGCCTTCTTGCTTGCCGCGGGCTTGCTCACTGCGGTTTTGCTCGCTGTGGGTTTGGTCAGTGCTGGTTTCTTGCCTATCTTGCCAGCCGGGGTCTTCTAGCGGATGGAGATTCTTAGGCGGGGCTTGAGTGGATTGAAGGGTGCGCGCGAGTATGGAGGATTTTAGATTTGGGAATGGCGGCTGGAGTAGATGTGAAAACGAAGCGGTTCTCCTTTGTTTTTATTAACGAGGTGGTAACCCTAAGCGTATTTCGTGAAAGCCGTTTTCACCAAATACGTCAATAGATATGTATTTGCGGTTTTATCCAGATGCATAACTGTATTCCTTGCAAGCTATGTCACTTGTGGAGGCGTTGCCACGCTCGGGGGCTGATGCTTAATGGGATGAGATTTTTTTGAATCAAAGAATATACTTATTCCTTTAAAAGTCTTCAAGCTTGCTGTTATTAGCTTTAAGCTTGGGGGCTGGGGGAAATAGTATATTTCTTTTAATTTTTTTTATTAAAGACCTTGGAATTGTTTTTAATCCTTAAAAACATTTCTAGGCTCGGGGGCTGACCCATAATGGGTCCATCTTTTTTCAAAAGCTGGACATCATTATATTAAATGGGGAAGTTTTCGCATCATCTTTGATTTAAAAATCAAAGCCCGGGGGCTAATTGCAAAAGTAGTCGGCAAGGAGTACATCATGTTCACTTCTGAATGTTTTCAACAAAGACGCAAGATGACGAGGAAACAACTCGGCTGATGCTCAAACTGTTGAGAAATAACTCGGCAGGCGTGAAGACATGAAGACGCTCGGGGGCTTGACGGACCAAGATCTATGGGAGTCCTTATGGGCTGCAGGCCCACGAGGAGATTGGGCCGCCAACTCTGACGTATACAAGGAAGAGACGTACAGGTTAAGGAAACTAGTCGGCTACTGGGAATCAACCCGGCCTACTCATGTTAGGACTCTGTGTATAGTATCCGACTAGGAATCTGTATTATTAGCCTTGTAGATCCTGTCTCCCGAGTATATAAGGTGAGGTAGGGACCCCTTGTAAAATCATAACCATCAATACGAAGCGATCCACCATACAGGACGTAGGGTATTACACTCTCTCTCGAGGCGGCTTGAACCTGTCTAAATCGTCTCGTGTTCACCATCGTGCTTCTGGTTCCGGCGTGGCCCTTGCGAACAACTCGACTACTCAGGGACCTCCTATAGTAGGCTAGCCGGTATAAAAAATCGACACTTCCCACGGATCCATGGCCGCACAAGAGCAAGGAAACACACTCTCGGCCAATCAGGAGCAAGCACACGGATTGGAGGGCCCACATTGGGGGTTAAACGGTCTACAAACACCCGAGGCACCCCCATACCCACTTGAGGACCCACCTGGCAGTCTCCCAGACGAAAGGCGGTGCAAGGGGGACCCACCAGGGATCGGCCGAACCCCTGGTTCAGCTGAACCCAAGGTGGCCCCACTCGCCTCCAGCTGCCACATGTCCTATCTTAACGCGGTTTAGGGAATATTCCTTTAGAGAATCACCCCAGATGCTGCCTCTACCAGCCTATAAATATGAGATGAGGGGGCTCAAATGAGGACACAGAACACTTCCCACTCCAAGATTACCAACTCCTTCTGAGTTGAGAGCTCCATTGCAAAGGCCTATGCGCTACTTAGCTAGTGCTTAGAGTAGGGAGATAGTGAGGGGTAGTTGGGAGAGAGTGCCAAGGTGTTGGCACTCTCCTCCCATGCTTGTACCTCGATGGATGCGGGTTCTCTTCCAATTAGAATAAAGTGAGTATTCAATCGTACAATAAATTGTATGGTTGGATCATTATGGTCCAACAAGTAGCAAATTGTACAAATAGATCCATGAACTTGTCAAATGTGTGCATACAAAGTGTACTCCATGGATGTATTTTGCCACCTTGGTAGGTGATGTGGCTATGCATGTAACCCACTACATCTATTTTGCTGATTCATTTGAGGCTTCTATTTCTGTTTTTTATCATAGGCTGAGGTCTAATGGAGGCACTGTAGTGGTGTGTGATACTCTCTGTCCCCATTAGCCTAGCTGAGAAAAATGATCACTACAGTAATTACATTTGGACTCTTCTACATGTGGAGGATTGTTTTTTAATATGAATGCTGTAAATTACGTAAGCTATATGAAGCCCAAATGCATTTTGTAATTCCTGTCACATCTATGGTTGAATATTGCAATAAGATCAAATCTAGCACCACGGTCAAAAGAATCTCGTTCAAAGCCGCTGGTGACTAGGACAAGATCCGTCGAATGAAGCTCATGAAGCTAGCATGCCGCCGGGGTGTTGGCTCGTCGACGGGACACGACGGCCAAGTCCAGCGGCAAGGTCGGCGCCATGGTTTTCCAATTTGGCTCTTGGATAAATAACTAGAGGTGATCTTTAGCGCTCAGTGCAGTGATTGACTAAGCGACAATCTTGTCCTTTTCTAGTTTCCATGGGCATTATGTTTGCCCATAATGCATTTCACATTAGACTATTTTGGAACTATTTTAGTCACAGACATGGTCAAATCATCGTTAGTCATTTAATCGATATGTTCATGATGTCAAACAAGCAACACAAGTCTAATACATTGGGAACAAAGATATGGGGTTATACGTTCATGAAATCTCCCCACCACATGACATCATGGCAAAATACATCTACATGATGTATGTGTGTCTACATATGTACACTTTTGATAAGTTCGTGTATTAATTTGCATGCTTTGATACTTGTTGGACCAAAGTGATATGACCATACAAGTTATTGTATGATGGGTGTAATTTACTCTTCTAATTAGACTGAAGTTGCATTCGTGATTCCTTCTAGTGTTATATTTGGTTGCTTGAGTACTCTTATTCTCTTGCTTTGATCATGTGCTTAGCTTGTATGCTCATATGCTAGTCATATACCCTTGCCACCATAGTAAAGGCTTGAGTGCACTGTTGTATGCGGAAAGTATACTCTAGTAGTTCTTAGTTCTTGAAAGAGTGTGAGTCTAGTGTGTGAGTTAGATCTCCCTCTTACGGTTTCGTTGTTCCGTACTAGTATGGGTGCTGTGGTGTGGCTACGGGGGATCCAGTCGTAGTTAGATCGCAGTAGTAATCGGTAGAGTAGGCGTGGTGCCTAACTACGTGTTACGTGTCGTTTGCGCAGCTTAGCCCATGGTTTAGTAGGGGTAGGCCGCAGGTGGTGACAGCCCTGTTGGTCCCGTTGTAATCCCCCACGTTCGGTTAAGTCGTAGAGCTGTTGGCCGGAGGGCCTGGGGTTCAGGGGTAAGCCGGTGCCCGAAGCAAGTAGTGAGACTTCAGAGATCTACCTCATTCATGTTAGAACTATAACTATTGGAATCCTCTCTACCCTCTGCCACTCATTGTGGTGTGTCTTTGGACCGACTAGTATAGGAGTTAGTGCACACATGTTCCTTGGATTCGATACCCTTGGAATACTCCTAGGGGAAAAACTCCGACGACATCCGTGCGCTTGCGGATTCATTCATGATCGTTAAAGAAACGTCAACACTAGCTCCCTAAACCATGTTACTAAAAAGCAAGTTTTACCATTCATCAATAATCAACATTAACTAGTATCATTGTATCATTGGTCCAGTGAGCTCAAGTTGCAAAGCCTAGCATTTGCTACCCAAAAGATGCATAACCCAGGTTGTTCAAGTTAAAAAGGATATAAGAACTCTAGGAGTAACCTTAAATAAATTAACTCATGCATGAATGTATATGAATATTAAAGGTGTATAGGTTGCAAGAAATTTCTCGTGTTATACTTGCCTTCCTCTAGGTACTGCTGCTGCTGCTCTTGCTCTTCAAAGTGCTGGTCAACAGACGTCTCAAACAGCTCACCGTCTAGGCATGATCAAGAATCACCAAACACACATTCCAGACAAGCCAGTACATGCACATCAAATGAATTGTATTGGAACAGTACACCAAACAGTACAAATAGAGGCTAGAAAGCTAATAAAACTATTCTACGCATTGTTACGAACACATGACCAAAAGAATCACTTAAATTGGAGTTAAAACGCATTTTCTATGGCTAAAACAAGGTCTAGGACTTGCTGGCAAAGAAACTAAAGTTTCAGGGGCTTAACTGCAAGAAAACAGGGACTAAATGTAATTACATATAAAAACCGAAGGTCCAACGTGTAAAAACAAGGGCTAGACATAGGGGCTAAATCAAAAGAAAAAGGACCTAAAGGTAAATACTTTAAAACTAGGGTTGGACTGCGGGTTGATTCTAGGAAAGCCGAGGGGCTTTTCTGCAAATTCAGCACTGTCGTGGCGGCGAGGCTGACGTGGCGCTGGCATGGCTGCTGACTCGGCGCCATGTGGCACTGACGCGTCCATGGACCGTGCCGTGGACCTGGTCCATGGGTCCACGGTGGACCGATTAAGGACGAAAGGGTACGGGGTTTCCTCAGCTGTTCAGATCAGATCCGACGGCCAGCTTTGAAGCGGGGTGAATGGGCGGCCCGCAGCGAGCGCGAGTGTGGCGTCGGTCGGCGGCGAGCTCGCCGGAGTTGGCGAATCGGTGCTGCAGGCCTCGGTTTTCAGCGCAAATTGGACAAGGAGGACGAGGGCAAGACAGCGAACCTCGCAGGGGCTTTCGCGGGGTCAGTCGAGCGGCGGAGGAGGGTTGTCGGCGTTGAGGGGCGGCGGTGGCGCTCGGTGGTCGGTGTATAAGACGCTCCGGGGCTCGGCTTAGCTCGGGGACGGCGAGAAAAGGCGGGGCGGGCTCTTGCGACGAGGAAAAGAAGGTCAGGGTGAGCGGAACGGCTGTGGGGCAACGATGACGAGCTCAGTGGCGGTTCCTCACCTCAGCAATGGCGGACGACAGTCGGCGGGTGCGGAAAATGAGGTAGGGAGGGGGCTCTAGGGTTTATATAGGGCGGAGAGGCGAGGGGATTAGCACGCGGACTCTGGGGCGATCACGGGAATGGCCCGCGCGAATCGCGCGTGGCGATTGCGGGCGGCGGCACTGGCCAGACTTGAGTCCAGGTCGGACTCGAGCTCGGGGACGGCCCTGACAGGTGGGCCCCACCTCTCAGCGGCGCGGGCCAGGGCGCTGGGGCGCTTTCAAAACAGGGAGATGGACGCGGGTGCGGCGCGAGGGAAAGCGAGCCACTGCTGGGCCTGGAGTGGAAGCGGGCCTGCGGGGGGAGGAGAAGGGAGAGGGAGGTAAAGCGGCTAGGTTGGAGAGTTTAGGGGGCTAAAACAGACCGGGCCAAAAGTCCAGGGGGCTAAAGCAGACTTAAATGCAAAAAGCAAATAAACACTCATTCAAAATCAAATTCCATGAGGATTTCAAATATAGATTGAAAACCCATCATATGAATTGCTAGCAAACAAAAATATGCTTTGGCATTAATGCACATGCATGTTTCTAAACTTATATTTGATTTTAAATTTGGCATAAATTACATAAACCCCTATATGACCATGGACAATTCAATAAAAAAATTAATTAAATTCTAATTATTATTAAAGCCTATTTCTTGGGTGTTACAATCGATGTGCGGTATTAAGAATGGCTCACCAGATTCAGGAAATAGATGATGTTGATTGCAGCTATAAACTCGCCAAGAGGGCCCTGATGATCCCCCCTACCTGGCGTGCTAATGATCGGATTTAGGGTGTGGTAAGTCCACCAGGAGCCTCCCCACGGTGGTAGATTCGTTTGGAGAGGGATCGCAGAACCAAGAGCTTGATGATAATGCAAGGCACAAGATATAGATTTATACTGGTTCTGGCCACTGCGGAGGTGTAATACGCTACGTCATGTTTAGGAGAATTGTATTGTGCCTTCCTCTCAGGTCAAGAATCAATGTGAAACTCGGATGTGGATGATGTCCTCCTTGGGGTACCCCTGCCCCTCCATATATACTTCGGTGTGCAGGGTTACATAGCAAGTCCCTTTGTCGGTTACAATTAGTAAATTTAGTCGGACTAGGATTACAACTATACCTACTGCCTTCTAGTCGGACTAGGATTACAACACTTATAGCCAGTTCGGCCCTCCATGAGGGTAATCGAATGTCTACCTCCGTCACCTGAATCGTGATGTTGCAATTGTTAATAAAAATGTTGCAGGAGATGATCTTATGTTACTTATGTGATTTGAGATGTTTCACCATTTGAAACCACATGGTTGATTTTTCAGATTTTCAGTAGTTGAGTTTAATTTCTTCACTTGTTTTGCTTCAATGTGTCACAAAGTTTTTATCCGTTTTTGTTTTCACTTTACCATTACGGGAGCTGTGGATTAAGTTTTCAGAGTTATATCGAGATGTTGCGAACCAGACATAACTTAGTTAGTTAGGTTCCATGTGGTACAACATGTCCTCCTAGGTTCAAGTCCCCGACATGGCAGAGGTGTCGTATTTTTCTAGATTTATATCAGGATTTAACAAGCAATATTCTTTCAGTGGTAGAAAACGCACCCATCGATAGCAAGGTGCCTGTGATGACTTCATCAATCTTAAGATCGAAACAGTCCACCCAGTCTCTCAGTGGTGCTCATAGTTATAGGTTTGCGTGTATGTATGCACAGTGGTGAGTGTACGTGCGTGTGAACGGATGTACCGGTATTTGGCAAAGAAAAAAGTTCTGGTTGGATGCTAGTTTTTAGAGGAGTTCCCATATCCGGATGTTACATGTCGCAGTATGTTGTGGCGGTTTTTTGTTTGATAGATAACCTTATTAAACATAGCACAAGCGTTCGACCGCTGGAGTCTAGGTACTCCCCATCGTGGCTTCAGCTCTGAACTATGACCCTCAAAACAAGTTCAACTGTTCAAGCACTATTTGATACAATTAGAGCGATGGTGATATACAATGTGCGTACTAGAACCAACCGCAACCCAGATTGGCACGTTACCCCGCTCTAAATACTCTTGCATTGTTGCTCCACGGCTGACATCATCTCCAGCCAGTCACAACTAAGGTTTCACTCTTATTAAATGAGATGGCACCGGAACTATGAAAACACAATGGAGTTGCTTCTTCAATATAAAACTAAGTGTACATTGTTTCAAAACTTAAGAATTATTCCACTAAAAAAACTTGGAAAATGTTCATTCGGGTAAACGACCACTACTACACAAAGGACATTTGATTTGGGTGTTTTAGTCCGGGTGTTGACGACCAAAATTGGCATTTGCTTATCAGTTTGGGAAAACCGGTCAAATCAGTTTCCTAATCCGGTTGGACCAGATTTGGTGAGTGTCTCAAAATAGAAATTGGACTTCACCATTGCGTAGTTCTCATCGAGACGATCAAGATGCATATATAGAAAGTCCGATTTGGAGTTCGGATGAGAGGGTTATGGCTTCGGGAAGATCTTCACCTGGACAAAACCGGTGGTACCAATTTTGTAAAACCGGTGGTACCGGGTTTTGGTAGGATCATAATAGATTTGGAGAGATTTTGTAAAAGCGGTGGTACCGGTTTTTGATAGGATCCTAAGAGATTTGGAGATCCATGTGGATTACGACTTCTAAAAGGGTTTTCTTGCGGGGCAAGACCTCCCCACCCTATAAATATAAAAGGCCACGGCCGATTGAGATCTATCCGATCGATCAAAAATATTTTATCTTTTATTTCGTATCAACTTTTTATTTCTCCAACCCTAACTTTTTCAAGCCCTAATTGTTGGTCCTCCCTTGTCTCTACAGCATTTGAGGGCGTCCTAGCAGGCCTGCCGAGCTTAGGGCAACCCAAGGTGCGCATGCCCTGACGGGGTCCCTCCTGGACGAGTGTTGGTTGGTCTTCACGGTAAACCCTAGAAAATCGGTTTCTCTGGTTTCCCAAAACCGATTGTACCGGTTTGTGCGCAGTCAGATCTATGTGCTGTGTTTTCACGCGCATAAGTGTTTGGCGCGGCACATTTTAGCGTCAACACTGGGCCACATTTGGCACCGTGACTAATGGGTAGTCCTGGTTAGGAATCCGGGACTAAAGCTCATCTCCAACCGGGACTACATGTGGTTTCTCTACTAGTGGACAATCCTCTAGTTCTAACCACCTCACATTAAGATCCAATTTGGGAGATCTTTTCCCAAAACAATTTGACTTCTACAGATATTATTTACTATAGAAAAAGAAAACAGCTCCTCCAAACAGCTAGAAAACCGGTGAACCCTAAATGCTATGCCAGACTAAGAAACGACAACATGACATTTCATTGAATAGGGTTCTCGAAATGTTGCAGATGCCGTGGCACACTTACAAAAAAGAAATTGCCACTCTCCGTTAGAATTGGCAAGACAAAGTATAAATTGTTCTTCAAAGATCAAAGATGAAACATCTCCTAAAAGAGAATTGTAATGTAGTCTCTTTATTATTTTTTGATCATCCCATTTTTTTATAGTCCTATTTTAGTTATAGTATCGTATTTGTCATAAATGGTTATTTCGGTTCCTGTGCAGAGTAACTCCTCTAAAAAAATAACTGAGGGCACGTACAACAATTAGACAGCAGTTATTTGTACGAGTCCACGTAAACAAAATGAACAATTTCGTCTAGTGCTCTGGCTCATGCTCCAATGTAAAACAACACCTACTAGAGTATATATTAAATATCACACAGACAGCTAAATAGACAATCTATCTTAAAGCTATCCATTTAACTGTCCATGTGTTTCAAATAGATAAGAGCTATCTAAAATGTTGTACATGCCCTAATGCATACATATTAAAACATCAATATCGAGAAGTTTTCGCGGAAAAACAACAAATATTTAATGACTGATTAATTAGATGATAAGTTTTTTTTCGTTGGTTATTATGCCAAGTGAAATGAGAATAGTAAGATGAACACTAGAATCGTTTCATCTTCCATGATGCCCGCACAGCTGCGGATATCACCTGTAAAAACAAAATCTACATGCGCAGGGGTTAGAAGACAACTCTTCTAATGTATGTTACAACCCTTGTTTTGTTTGTCCAAAGTGCAGTATGTTACAAAAATCTTATCTCTTAAGTACATATCACAGCTAATGGTTGCAACAAGGTAAGTCAACACCTAAGTTGGGTTCTTCACTTCTTGTCATCTCTAAGGACGACGTAGTTGTGGCCATTCGTCTTCTGTATCTTCGAAATTTTCTTCAGAATTTCAGCAAAACCATTCTTGTCCTGCAATGCGACCACAACTCACGTTAAAGGCATTGAGAAGTAAACAACTGTTGGTAAGAGATTCATGCTTGATCGCTGAGTATACCACAAATGAATTAACAAGCTCCCTGATGAGGTGGCGTGCATCATGTTAACCATAACTTATCATTTAAGAAGTATTAGTGGCTTATGATAAAAGAAAAAGAACTATGGACTACAAAATAGCCATTGGTTGAACTATTAGTTGTTCCCTAGCTATTCCTATGGGTATCTAAGCTTGCAAAGTGGTAATGAGCAGACCACAACTAAACAAAATAACAGTGTCAAAGAGGCCTTACCTCTGGACCTCGAAGCCTAGACTTGAATCTAGATACTAGATCTTGTGTGGTGACTGGAGCCACTGCAAGAAGAACACTCCTGATTTCATCCTCTGTGACAGGTGACACATTTGTCCCACTTTTTGATGAAGCAGAGGTCTTCAATGTAGGTTTTGCCAAAGATTGTGCTTCCTCTTTGATGCCTGATGTTTTCGTATCCTATACAAAAAAAAGGAACTGTTACATACCTAGAAAACTGATAGAGCATAGTTATGTAAAAAGTAAAAACTGTAAGTTCACCATTTCATTTTTACACAAAGTAAACATAGATTACTGACCAATTCCACCTTTGCTTTCTTTGAAGCTGCACTGCCAGAAGCTTTTGTATCATCAGCACCAGATTTTCTCTTTTGCTTGGATTTGGAAGCGGGAGGCGTGCTGCGAGCATGTCCTGATGGTGTTAGTTTAGCTGGGCTGTTATCTACAGGTTCATCCTTAACTTGGTCCTTCTGTTTTGGTGCTAGCACTGGAGATGACTCATCTTCCTGCTGGATGAGGAAAAGATCTCTCGGTATTAATTTCATTTTAAACAACAACCTTAGCGCATAATAAAAAATAGGAAAAGTCCAGATTACTCCAAGTATGGTCATTGTTTACTCTCACAACTATGTCAATTGGTCTAATTTACCATTAATGAAATTTGTGTTTTTTATCTCCACACACAAGTGCAGTCTAAAGTAAAATTTTTGCAGCATGATAGTGGACAATAACATATCTTACAAAAATAGATCATGAATTTTTAACCATTATTTTGATAGGGTAGGATATTTTATAATAAATTACTTTCGGGATACAAAACTATACAAAAATAATGATTTAAAAATCATAATATATTTTTTGGCATACGTTGTGACCCTAACAACCTGAAAATTTTGTCTGGTCACAAAAAAACCTGCAAAATTTAAATTAAGATTCCACTTGTGTGTGGACAAACAAAAAGACAAATTGTATTAGAAGGTAAATTGAAGCAAATGACATAGTTTATGCAAAAAATAGTTTAGAGGTTCCAAATTAGGAAAATGTTAATACTCCAAGAGAGTGGATCAGTACATCTTCTTCTTCTTCATCCTCATCAGCATCTGACTCATTTAGTCCAGCAGCGCGCCCAAGCAGTTTTTTTAATTCCTTGCCAGACTTGCTCAGGCCACCTTCTTCTTCATTCTCTTCATCATCCTGCAAGTATCTTAATCAAAATATTTTCATTTGCAATAACCATGGAAAAGAAAATGAGGAACTACCAACTACAACCGAAAAGGAATTAAAAGAAAAATAATATCTTATTTGCTTCAAACAGCTTCACACAAAAAATGTTCATACAAATTCTTGCTGTGACGAATTTGCCCCCTAGTGATTTTCCATAACTCTGGCTAGCATTTAATATTCTTCTATCCCATACTTAGCATTTTGCACAAAATGGAAGGAATCGTATCAAGCATGAAGCTTCCCACTGCTTCATTTCACAATTTTGAACTTGTAGCCATACTAAAGTGTCCCACTAATCACTTTTGTGCCATTGAGTGTGAATGTTGTCAAACTCCAACATAATCACAAGTAAACTGCTGTTGTTGACTCATAGGCATTATGATGCGTGCTCCAGCATAAACAACTAATATGAATTCACATATGGGCACAACAATATTGTTCCCATGCATATGTATCGACAAGTTCTTTGAGCTGTTATAATTGCATCTTTTTAATACATATGTGCACCATAAAGAGGCTGATAAGATGATAAGGTATTTGTGAATCTAGCAATATTAGGGATATAATTTTTAGCATAATACCAATACATCATCAAGAGGAATAGGGTCGTTACACTTTCTGTCCCTATTAGTGAACATATTTACATCTCTTGTGCATCCCCATTAAATGAAACGGATGTTTGGATCACATGGATCATGTAAGTTATCTCAAAACAGGTTTTATTGTGATGTTTTACTTAGGAAAATTGGTTTTACGTTGCAAGTTAGAACTAGATTTATAGATTACATTGTTTGGGTCACATCAATTGAAAAGAGTTCTCACCAATACAGCACACCAGATTGCTTTTCCTTACTTTTAATAAATCGAATCGGCATCAGGAAAGCACTACAACTTAAAATATTTTTTTAACAGATCATTTTTCCTTATTTTAATCAATTGAATCGGCATCAAGAAAGCACGAGTAGTATAAGATATTCTTTAATCTTGTAACATAACAAGAGAAGTAAAAAGGTTAAAACCAGGAATGTTTATTTTTTTATATAGACCCAATATTTAAATTTTAACAACGGATTTGGTTCCCCAACTTATGCTATCTAGCCATGGAAATTTAGGTGATTAGGCTAAAATCTAATTTTAAAATTCTAATTTTGATAAAATTTGGGATCCAAAAACACCGTAAGATCCATAGCACCAAATTTCAGTACTGACTACTGAGTGAAGGTGTTCCATGATAAAGGTATCAGAATAGATGCAGTTCGTAATCTTGAGTATTTCAGCAAGTGTAAACCAACCTGCTTAATTTCAGGCGGAGCAGGAATTTCAGGAGCTAAATCTGCCCGTTCCTCTGGATCGATATCTACAGCCTCATCATCATCAGTGAATGTTTCTTCATGCTCCCAGTCATCACCTGATAAAGAAAATTCCCAGTAAGATGCCAAACTTGGAGCAATAAATACACTAATCATACTAAGGACAATATTTAAATTCTATTGGCAGGGAAACATTTTGGGATAGCTCCGCTGCAACAAAAACAACAGAACCATGCAATAACTCTACGGCAACAGGCCAAAATTATTTCAATGTGGTGGCAACATTAGGCATAGTTGTAAAACTTGATTGTCTATAACAAAATATGGCAGCATAACTTAATGATCATATGGTAAATATAAAATCAAAATAGATTATTTTGCACAAGTGTGTAAATATCACAAGCATATGCTTCTTAAATTGAGATATAATTGAAAGGTCCTGTGTTTCTTGTCTTGTGGTCTCAGGTTTGTAGTAAAAAACCAACTACATGGCATGTCATTCCCATTTACACAACTTTATTATCGACGTTGGCTGGTCAACGACTATGACAGTAGCAGTGCAAACAGAAAATAGCAGAAACAGGATTTGGTTAGGGTGGGGTTTTCATAAACAATATGACCATAAACATGCCAACGACAAGAAACCAGGATTTTATGCAACTGTGTCCAGCAAACCTGGTTTTAATTTAATCAAACGATATAGTCATAAAAAAATCTTGAAATAATCAGAAGAGCGACGTTATCATGTATAGCTCAATGTATTAGTTATAGCTTCTGAACGAAGGAAAGAATTTCAAACCGCAATTGCAAGCTGAGCAAATAAGGGTTGAAACATCTTGGTGAATAGAGATGAGGTTAGCCGCAGAAGTATTACAGTCCACGAAAACTAAGATGCAGACCTTTCTCAATTTCATCATCCAAATCAAAGTCTAGATCTTTTCCACCTTCCTCATCATCATCCATGCCCTTTTTAGTGAGTCCAAGCCTATTCTTGCGTGCTGCATCCTCTTCTTCATCCTCCTCACCTTTATCAGAATTATTACCCTCCTCGTTGCTTTTTCCTTTCTTAGGACGAGCACTTTCTTTTTCCCCGCCGTTTGTGACCTCAAGTTTCTTCATGTCTGAACCAAAGGCAGCTGGCCCATTTGCAGCTGCTTTCATCATCCAACGTTCATAACCAGTTGCACTGGTCTTTCTCTTATTCATCTTTTCTTCAGCCTCTTCCAGTGTCAGTTGTTTGTACTGTGCAATTTTACTGAAGTTATACCTGAAGAAGGATACATTCAAGCAGCAAATAGAATATTAGATTGCTGTGAGGGGGAGGGGTGGGCGGTGATCTTTCTATAACTCCCAGGCAAAATGTGAGTATGTGGCTACTATAACTAAACATAAGTAATCATGTCAACGAAGTGTTTCCTGCTGCTAAAGTTGTATATCATTCCCTCTGGTCACCAAAATTGAATTATCATGTCACAGCATCATAACTTCGACAGATGATATCATTCTAGCTTGTCTAAGAATATGAATAATTTGCTATAGGTGACAATTTTGTAGTTTCATATTTTCATACCATTGATTCTGTACTAGATAAGTTAATGATATCAAAATCAAGTGAACAAAATGACAGTAATAAGACTTGAATACAATCACTCCTACTTAGCATTACATGAAAGCTGATTCAAGCTAACACAACAGCAATCACAATAAAATGTGGAACAAGTGTATTACCAAGAACCAGCAGGATATGCATTAAATTCCTTGCCATGCCTCATTAACAAATAATATGTAGCTGTAGCTGACTGTGATCCTTCCATTTGACCTTGATACTGATGTTGGCCTGTTTCATCTTCCAAAATCCATGGTTTCCTGCTGTATTTCTCCTGGGGTTTCCAAAAAAAAGCATGCATATAGTCAATAGAGTCAACTGCACAAACTAAATAGCAATAGAAAACGGTATAGTTGTTTCTAGGAATGCGATCTAGTATAAGAACTTAATCGCCACAAATAAAAAAGTTGCCATCACAGAGGTTTGAGGAAGGCTGAAGAGCGATGTTCATAAAAAATATGATTGCGCCAGATTAAATAGTAGTACAAATACTATAGGAATTCATAGCCTTGGTGAGCAATCAACTAGGTATCCAGTCAGTTACAGTGAAAAAAATCACCAGCACTCTATGTGCCAAACAAACAAGGATATGAGGAGCTTACAACAGCAATGGTGGAGGATTGAGCTCTAGGAAATATGGAGTGAGGATCGAATTATAGGGGGTGTTTAATTTAATGGAAGATATGGATGGACCTAGGAACGACATGGGTGGATTTAAGAGGTTTCAGAGGCCCATCATTGCCTGATGGGTCTTTTGTGCCTTCCGTCTCTATCATACTCTCCCCACCAACTACAGGCACACCTGCGCGTATTTGGCCACTCCTTGGTATGGCACCCACGTGTTGGCAGACTGTGAAAAATGGGCCACCCATGCTTTGACCAATAATAGGCTGCACAGATGGGACACAATTAAAGGCGCAGACTATGTGATAGGAGTCTTGAGTCATAGACATCCTATCAGTGCATAACCAACTCGACTTCATGTATGATTGTAAGCGAGAAAAATAACAACAAAAACTTGAAAGGGTAACAAAGCACAGATGGTAAAGTGTTTATTCATGTTATGCAAATAGAGAGCACATTGTCAAATAAAGTAAACAACAATGATGGATAATCACCTAAAAGACAGGTGCAGAATATAAAGTTTCATCTTATGAATAAAAAATGATCACAAGAAACTAAAAGAAGACTAAAAATGCAGTGTTTTTATAACTGAAAGAGTTCAGTTAATGATTCACATACCCGCATATTGTCAGGTATCTGACGTCCTTGTAGACCCTCCTTATGAAGAGACCACTTGTTCTCAGCACTCTTCTTCTTCGAGAAAGGAGGTAAACCAGTGACAAATCTTCCAATAGAGTATGTCTTATCCGTAATAGCATTAGCTCGTACATTATATTCCTGCCAAAGAGCAATTGGCACTTACAGATGAACAAATTAATCAAATATCAAACCTAAATGCCTTGCATACAGGATTTCTGCAGCAACAAAAAAGAAAACAGTCTTTGTGAGGGGTAAACTGCAGCACTGACCTCAACCCTAAAGTGTCCTTAGGTAATGCGCTTGCGTATACAGAAACATAAAAGAGGTTAGTCTGGTTGAATTGTCATCCCCAGCATAGGTATCAGGTTAAAGGGTCCTCTCCAGTAGAAAAGAACAACAACAACAACAACAACAACAAAGCCTTCCAGTTCCAAGAAAGTCAGGGTAGGCTAGAGTTGAAACCCAATAGGAGCCAATAATCAAGGTTGGGCAAGAAAGTCGGGGTATGCTAGAGTTGAAACCCAATAGGAGCCAACAATCAAGGTAGGGGCACAGGAAGTCTCCAGTAGAACAGAACTGGAAACAAATTCTACCTATCGATATTAGCTTACATGAACAGATAACGTGGTTATTGTTTAAACAGTTTATCATTCTGAAGCTTGTTTGACTACAAAGCAAACTAATAAACACCACTTATCATTCATACCATCAGTTAAAGATATGTTACTGTGTTTGGCTCTTTAAGGAATGCTAGTTTCTCAGGTGCACCATTTCATTGCCACGCTAGACGTGCTCTAGTCTCCAGTTCAGCTATCCATGCAAATGACATAAGCAAACAACAGATTACAAATGTAACTCATATAGCACATATATGTTTTTAAGGGCTACAAGATCGAATGCATTACAAAACTTCACAAAATTAACTACCTGCTTGGTCAGTATTTTCCCAAAGCCCCGAACACATTAAACACACTATATAAACATAAATTGGCTGATGACATCTCAAATTTGTGTTCATTTGTCACAATACATTATGTACCATA
Source organism: Alloteropsis semialata (assembly GCA_004135705.1). Classification (NCBI taxonomy): domain Eukaryota; kingdom Viridiplantae; phylum Streptophyta; class Magnoliopsida; order Poales; family Poaceae; genus Alloteropsis; species Alloteropsis semialata. The sequence continues at coordinate 21,664,521 of CM014278.1, read as the reverse complement.
GAATGTCGTTTTTCAATGATATATCACTTTTTTTCGTGTCACTGGTTTCTTCCGCCATCAAAGGCTACCTCTAAAGGCCATGTTCTTTATGTTAGAGTGCGCAGCGGAATCCGGTCCGGCCTGCTATCCCCACAGGCCGGTGCCCCATCAAGCCCAGGTCCATCGAAGCCCACAACAACCAAGGCCTCGGGCCTAACTCAACCCAAAAAACTAGTCTGATAGGTGAGGGCTGCCCCTCCTTATATATTGTGCTCCCCCACCATCAATTTCCGATGTGGGACTAAACCTTACAATCTCCCCCGTCACACATCGGGCCCAACTCTTCCATCACACAACCCATGTGATCTCCCAGAAGACGTTATCCCAGGCCCCGAGTCCAACTCTCCAGTCACACACAACCCCGTGTGACCCTCCGGAGACGTTCACGAGATCCCCCGTCACCATGTGACCCCGGGAGATGTTCCAGGTTTCCAACCATTGGCTTTGATACCACTTGTTAGAGTGCGCAGCGGAATCCGGTCCGGCCCGCTATCCCCACAGGCCGGCGCCCCATCAAGCCCAGGTCCATCGGAGCCCACAACAACTAAGGCCTCGGGCCTAACTCAACCCAAAAGACTAGTTTGCTAGGTGAGGGCTGCCCCTCCTTATATGTTGTGCTCCGCCACCATCAATTTCCGATGTGGGACTAAAACTTACACTTTAGTGACCAAATCTGATTGTTCATGGTGTTTTTGTGTATAGTTTTTGTTCATTCCCAAGTGTGTGAAAAACTACAACTTATCCCCTACCGCTGATTCCTAAAATTCAAAATAACACTAATTTTAATGGACATATGGTCTAGTGGTACTCTTTCAATTCCTATCAGGTGGAGGAAAGTTTAGTCCTGCCAAGACCGCAGCTGCTACTTTAGTTACACTAAGTATAGATTATGGATTTAGAACGGTCACATATTGGTAATGTCATTATGCCAAATCTCAACTATGCGGTGTTTTTTTTTCAAAAATGTGATCCAAGTAAAGTTCCCAAGGTCAACCTATGATTAAGGTCTTGTTCATTTGAACAATGAAAACATCACATCGTCCAAGTTATATTGGCCTGATTGCTTTTCTAAAACAATGCCCAGGTATATTCTAGCATCAAGTAAAACAACCACCCTTGCATAGTCTAGGAAAGATGAACGCCAAACATTAAACTGGATCAGCAATTGGTGAATGCGGCCATTTCTGATCACATCAACGTCATGGAAACAGCAATATACCCAATAAACATCCACTATTTCAGAACATATATTATTTAAAAAGCCACGTAAATCTCACTTTACTTTAAGCAACATAATTCAGCACATTGGGTCGGCGGAATCCTATCACACCTTGCAACACCTCAGCCCCGCAACCCCGAACAACAGGCAAAACAGCGCGATTTGCAACCCAACCCTAGGTTAGCGGCCGGGCCACCGAGCCGGTCTTGACACTCGCATGCCCGGGCCGGGAAAGGGGGAGGCGGATGACCGGATCCTTACCCGGATGAGCCTGGTGATGGGCGAGGAGCAGACGAGGCAGCGGGCGCGGGAGCGCGCCATGGACTTGCCGCAATCGCTGCAGAGCGTGGTGTGCTTGCACCCGGTGCCGTAGAGGTCCGACGTGTTGCCGCAGCCCTCGCACGCCGGCTTGAGCACCAGGTCCACACTCCCCATCGCGTCGGCGTGCAGGCGAGGGGACACCGACGACGGCCGGACTGGGAGCTCCGGTTTCTCCGGCGTTTCCGGATGCGGTGACCTGGTGCGGATCGGCAGAGTTCGGCTTCTGTCCGGTCCGATTTGGTAATGTGGGTCAAGTCGCCGTCCTCGGGGCTATATTTAATTTATCGTCACTGTAAGGCCTTGTTTAAGAAAGGGTCAACTATTTTATCTGATTACAGAATGAAACCATATTTGCACAAGATATGAACTCAACTTACATATTTGCTATTTTTGCTGATGTGACGTGCTACATTCTTACGCCAACGTGAATCGGGCATGTGAAGTGACCGTAATGCCTTTGCCTTTTCTCTTAAGCGGGAACCTGTGAGTCTCTTTTCTTAGTGTGTGTTTGGTTGAGAGTCAAGGAGGGACGGGACAAGGTCATCCCTCTTTTAAGGGATAGGACCATCCCAGCAGATGTTTGGTTGGAGAGATGGGACGGTCCTAGTCTTGTGTTTGATTGGAGGGATGAACGACGGGTGCGAGAGATGCCGTTATGCTTCCGTTAGCACTGAGCCCACATGTCATTCGGTATAGCCCATGGGGCCCACATGTCATGTGCTATGAAAAAAGGCAAGTTGGCCATGGTTCTGGCCGGAGATCTCACAGCCCCTACCTCCCGGCCATGGAGCTTCGGGCGGGCTCGCTGGGTGAGCCACCGCGAGGCCCGGGCGGCGNCATGCGAGCGCCACGTGAGGCCGCCGATGCAAGCTCCGGGCAGGGGCGCCGCCGCGAGTGCCGCGCGCGCTCTGCAAGCCATGGAGGAGAAGCTTCGATTTCGGCCGCCCCAGATCGGCGGCGAGCTTCAGGCATGGGAGTGGGGGCCATGTTGATGGTCCATAGACGCGCCAATTGTGAACCGCAAGCACACAGATCATCGTAGTCTTTCCCTTAGAGTATTCCATCCAAGATTTATCAATCCATGGATCGGCAATGAACTATCTAGGGTTTTCTATCTAATCTAACGGATCTATTCCTAGCATTAGGAATAGATTGCATATGAAGGTAACCCTATATGATAAGAGTGTAGTATATAGGTTGATCACATCCGTAAACATAGGCTAGGGTAAAGAGCAACCAAAAGATAAACGGGCATATCATCTTCTAGTTGTAGTTCTAGCAAATAAGAGCAAGCGCATCATGCATCTCATCTAAAGCCGTCTTTAAACCCTTACCTCCGGTCAACCTTTCGAGAACGCCACCTTACACGGGATCACATCCTGTCACGATACTCCCTTTCAGCGTGGTTAGTGCAAGGGCATGCCCACAAGTGAACGTGTCTAGATATCATGAAGGGTCGACATACTAGATCTAATCACCATGATCACATAAAGCATGCTATATAGTCTAACCATGAATTAGACTAAGGAACAATCATATTCATGATAGATAGAAAGCATAAAAGGAGGCATCAAGTCGCTAAGAGATCGGATGACAGGAAGAACATTACTCATATAATAGATGTGTTTGGATCATCACCATCAAATACATACCATTGATGACTTCAACTTGCTCATGAACTCCATCATGGCATAACCACGCACGGAGGCCATGGTGGCTAGGGTAGGGCTATGCCATCCCTAGACAACTTCGAGGACTTGCGGCGGCCGTCGTCTCCTTTTGGTATATGCCCTAGGTTTCGCCGAGTTTTGGTGGATGGATATACGTGGCTCCTGGCATCGGGGCTATAAATAGTCAGAGGAAACCCTAGCTCGAAGGGCCAGGGCTTTTTTGTGGCCCCTCGGTCCCATCTTTCGCGTGCAAGCTTCTAGATCCTCCAGAAATTGATTTGCCAATGCATGTGGATATTTGACGTCGGTTGCTTCGGGATAAGATCGGGTCTTGATGTCTTTCCATATGTCTGTCTGATTCGCCTTGATCCCGAAGTCATCCGACCTTCTTTTTAAGTCTTTGCCCTTCCTCATTCTTGGAGGTTGGTTCACCATAGATGAGAGCGAACGAAATCCGAGTTACGTGGCCTTCATTCTTCTGCTCTATGCATGATCTTGGTCTTTGTCCAAAAGTGCTCATTTATAGCTCAAATACCTGCGTAAACCAAAATCCTCCAAAAATACATGCATATGCAAAAACGGGGTTATTTCAAGTGCCAAGTAGCGGGTTAGTATATGAATTAGTCCCAAAACACCACTTAAATAGCACTAAAAGTGTGTCGCTAACGAGCGTCAACGGGTCGCGACGACCCTAGGAGCAGCCGTGGGCACTGCTGCCACCTGAGCTCCGTGGCAATCTCCGGCGGGTATCCTGTGCGCGACGAGGAAGGAGATAGCGGGGCATAAGAGAGATGGAGATGAGACGGGAGCGCCGACGGCGTTCGCAAGGGACGGATCGGTCCGACTGATTTGGAGGGATCGATCCGTCCCCTATTTCTAGAGAATATTCTCTCGAGATGCTGTCTCGTCCTACCTGTCCTTGAACCAAACACCTGAAGGAATGGATCGGTCCCGTCCCGTCCTGTCCCGTCCCACCAACCAAACACACCCTTACATATGGGCCATCTTCTTCCACCTCCCGCTGATGCACTGGATCCCCACCACACACCACGACCCGATGACCGTCAGCACCTACAAGAACCCCGTGTTTATAGTTGTCCAAATGGCACGAGGCCTGTGGGCCGGCCCGTGACTCGGATTTTTGGCCTGGTCCAAACACGGCCCGGCACGGCTGCCAGTGGGCCCGTGCCGGCCCGGCCCGGGATGCGGGCCATGTCTGGGCCGCATTCTTGGCACGGTGTGCTGGCCCGGGCCGGCCCGATGCTTGTATATAAGGTCCACCTCAAACCCTAAATCCCTTGGTCCTTCTCCCGTAGCCGTCGCCCCCACCTGATTCTGCGCTCGTCCGAGCCTTCCCCTTCTCCGCTCGGCCCTCACGCTCTCATGCGGTCATGCCCATCGGCTGCGGTGGCCAGCAGCACAAAAGGGGCGGTGGCCAGCAGCACAAAAGGGGCGGTGGCGAGCAGCAAGAAGGCGGCCGCCGCGGTGAACAGCAACCGGTCGGTGGCGACGACGGGCACGGCGCCCACGAGCGAGCACGGACCGTTGGCGTGCCGTGTCTGGGCCTGCTCGCCAGCCCGTGGTCTAGCACGGCACGTCACGAGTGATGTCCCGTGCCTTGCCGTGCCGTACCTATCCGCGCCGTGCCTGACCGTGCTCGTGCCGTGTCGTGCTGGGCGGCCCATTTGGACATCTATACTCGTGTTCCATGAAATCGCCCCGGCGGGGCTTCGCAGCCTGTAGCTGCTGGCGTCCGCCTAACCTCCCCATGTTCCTCGCGATCTCCCTTCCACCTCTCCACGTCCCCAATTCGACACACGGACGTGAGGAGCCGCTGAACCACATGAGGCGGCGCGGCAGCGGGGCAAGAAGCTGAACGGCGCTTCTACGTGCTACGCGCGATGGTGCCCAACGTGTCCAAGATGGCAAGATGGACAAGGCATCGCTGCAGCAGACGTGCTCTCCGCAGTCGAGATGAAGCTCGGGAACCCAACCGCGGTGGCCGCTTGACCTATGGCTCCTACGTTCCGGCCGCTAGCTTGAAATGGTACTTGGATGCTTCACGAGCTGAGCCCTCGGGAACCTCTGCCCGTACCTGCTCATCTCACGTGACCAGGCCACAAGCATGAAGCAATGGAACAATCGATTACAATAAGATTCATGTGTGGGGAAGAAGCATGGAGAGGGATGACAATTATACCCATGGGTACAGGTACCTGTGGGTACCCTATCCGATGGGTAAGGGTTAGGGTAAGAAATTTTGCCCGTGGATATAAAGCGAGCAAGAAATCTCACCCGTGGGTAACCTATGGGCACCCATGATTTGTTACTTTGATCTGTGAATGTGAGACTGTGAACATCAAATGCGGTTGTTTACTTGTTTGTGACTTTGTGTAACTGTAAGCTTGTGGTTGATCTGCGAGTGTGAGATTATCATCAAGTGTTGTTGTTTACTTGTTTGTGACTTTGTGTGACTATGAGCTACTGGTTATCTAAACTTTGAAGAGTGAAGTTTTATTGTACCTATTGCTATGGACATTTTGATGTATAAATTAGTACTCAGTACATTACCCAACGGGTACCCAATACCCAGCGGGTACCCGACGGGCACGGGCACGGGTACAGAATTGTACCCATGGGTATATTGGCGGGCGGGTAAAACTAGGAATGTCGGGTATGCTAACAGGCGGGTAAATGCTTTACCCGGTCTCGCCCTACCCATTGCCATCCCTAAGAAGAGCCGTTGCTGGTTGCTACTCAGCGCAGAAGAAGCAAGCATAAGACGAGGAGCAGGCTTGTCATTTCGCATCACGGATTCAACGCGGATGGATGATTTGTCGTGCCACATAGGACAAAATGGTAAATTTGTAAACCAAACATGTTTCTCAGAGCAAATATGTTGCTTCCATTCTTGTAATGGCATCTCAGGAAGCGGCATTTCTTATGGTGGCAATAAATTAAATATCCCTCCTCGGGGTAATCACTTTATGCCATTCTTGTTTGTCGCTCCATCAATATGAAACTTAAGATGTGTTTGGCAACTAATGGAATGGAGCAAAGGAATTAGTGATAAGTTGAAGTAGCAAATTCATTTGAGAATATGATTTTATATTAGACTTCATATCCTTTGTTTGGTGTGAGAGTTTAGAGGTGCAAAATTATATTAAGTCATGATTAACGGTGTAGATGCATTCATCTTTCACTTAAAATAAATTTCCACCCAATTCTCACCTCTCCCCCTGGAAAGTGATTGGTGGCAGTTGTTCCTCCAAGCTCCCATCCTCATCCCATTAGAACTACCATGCCCACCAACACAAACAATAGAATTTTAGTCTCTCTCATCTAAACTCGCTTTCCCTCCTATCAACTAGCTCCAACAAAATGAGTTGTTAGGTAACATTTGTTACACCAACTTCCGCGGATCCTACTCTAGCTCCTACTTCTAAGAAAGATTTAAAAAACAAAAAAAAAATCCAGTTCAAGATCTCTACTCATGCCTCTAGAGTAGTGAGTCACCAAATTCCCCCTTTCGGCCTTTTTCTCCACGGATGGAAAGGTCGTAGTCCCTCCCTCCCTCGTGTGCGCGCACAAAAGCTTAATCCCCGTGCTTATTAGAGTATGAGTTGTAATAGACTAGGACTAGGGCAATATAGTTTGAGTAGGACTCTTTAGTATTATGTAATTAGGACTCTAGGAGTCTGGAGTATATAATGAAGTCCAGATATCCCTAATGGTTAACCTATTCCAAAGATATTCCAAAGCTATTTTAATAATATTTTCTATATGGTATTATAGCCATAAGACTAACGTTGTTTGATCCTAGGACAGGCAACACCTTCCGTTCGCGTCGCCCTGGGGAGATCAATCATAATCTTCCTGAGGCGCCGCATCAATTAGTTAGTCTCCCATTATCTGTAAATTAGTTAGTTTTTTTAAGATTAGTTTCGACTGTTCGACAAATTCTCTGTGCTCACGTCGACCGAGGCAACATCAAGTCACACGAAGATCTTTCCTCCTGGCGTGCAAGTGTCATTTTTTATACCGGCTAGCCTACTATGGGGGGTCCCTAAGTAGTCGAGTTGTTCGTGAGGGCCTCGCCGGAACCAGAAGCACGATGGTGAACACGAGACGATTTAGACAGGTTCAGGCCGTCTCGAGTAGAGAGCGTAATACCTTACGTCCTGTATGGTGGATCTTCTCGTATTGATGGTTATGATTTTACAAGGGGTCCCTGCCTCACCTTATATACTCGGGAGACAGGGTCTACAAGGCAAGAAATACAAACTTCTAGTCGGATACAATACACAGAGTCCTAACATGAGTAGACCGGGTTGTTTCCTAGTACCCGACTAGTTTCCTTAAGCTGTACGCTCCTTCCTTGTATCAGTCAGAGTTGCCGGCCCAATTTCCTAACAGGACTGTGGCCCATGAGGATTCCCATGGATCCTGGACTGTCAAGCCCCCGAGCGTCTTCATGTCTTCACGCCTGCCGGGTTGTTTCTCAACATTTTCAGCATCAGCCGAGTTGTTTCCTCGTCGTCTTGCTTGTTGAAAACCTTCAGAAGTGAACATGATGTGCTCCTTTGCCGACTTCTTTTACAGCCAGCCCCCGGGCCTTCGTTCATAAACCAAGATTGATGCAAAAACATCCCCATTTACTATAATGGTGTCCAGCTTTTGAAAAAAGATGGACCCATTATGGGTCTAGCCCCCGAGCCTAGAAATATTTTCAAGGATTAAAAACAATTCTAGGGTCTTTATTGAAAAAACTTTTCAAAAGAAATATACTATTTCCCCCCAGCCCCCAAGCTTAAAGCAGATGACAATAAGCTTAAAGACTTCTGTTGAAATATGTATATTCTTTGATGTGGAAATAAATCCTATTAAGCATCAGCCCCCGAGAATGAAAAGTTCATCGGAAAATGACCTAGCTCGTTAGGAAATGGCCGCACAAATATGCATCTGGTTTGTAACCGTGAATACATAAGTGTTGGCGTATTTTGGAAAACGGGTTACAGAAAATATGCTTAGGGTTACCGCTTCAATCTTATAAGACAGAGGGTGAACCGTTCGTATTCTGCTCCCCACCACCGTCGCTTTCACAACTGAAATCCTCAAACTCTTTTCGCCTCTGCGCGCAATCCCCAATTCACTCAAGCCCCGTTCGAGAATCAATCTAAAGTCTCGTCCGGCAGGATGGATCGGAAACCTGCTTCCAGCAAGCCTACTGAGAGCAAATCCGCCACAGGCAAAAAGAAATCTATGATCCCAACCACAGATATGCCGGTGTTCAAGAACTCCCCTGCGCCGGCTCTTGCCTGGAAGCCATCCAAGGCAACAGACGAGATGGTGCAGGGTCTTGTGGAGCAAGGCTATCTTCTGGATAAATTAATCTCCTGTTGGCGCACCGATGCTGGTAAGGCCTGGCCTTTTGAAGAAATCCACGAAATCATGGTTTTTGTTGCTTTTTATGAACGCGGATTCGCCCTCCCCGCTCATGATTTTCTCCGAGGGCTTCTCTCCTACTACAAATTAGAACTGATTCATCTCAATCCCAATTTCATTCTCCAAATCTCCCTCTTTATTCATCTCTGCGAAACCTTCTTGGGATCGATCCCCACTTCAATCTGTTCCGATGCCTCTTCCGTGTGAAGTCCACCCCGGACAAAGTAGTCGGTGGGGCCGGATTTCAGCTGCGTCAGGGGATGAAGAACATCTACTTCGATTTCAAGATGAATGACTCCATTAAGGACTGGAATGACAAGTGGTTTTATGTGGAGAATCAGCCCCCGAGGCTATCCAAACACTCCGGTCATCTGCCTCGGCCGCAAGATTCATGGAATGAATCCCTCGATAGGGATAAGGTTGATGGAATTGCCAGGCTTCTGAAGATGATCACTGCTTTGAAGGATCAAGGCCTAACTGCCATCGGGATTGCCAGTTCTTTCCTGCACCGGCGCATACAACCCTGCCAGAAACGGGTACACGCTGGCTATGAATATACTGGCCTCGAAGACCCGATCAGGATCTCGACCAGTGATTTATCGTCAGATGAAGTCACCGTCCGCGTCAAGGCACTTTTCATGGATGCCCAGGATCTTCCACGCCGGGTACCCGAGTACTCAGCAAGTCATCCCGCGTCATTGGTAAGTTTGAAAACAACCCGAATATCAATTATGATATACACCTTCTTGCTTCTTGACAACTAATCAATTGTTGTGTTATCCAATGCCAGGAATTGCGGACCAGACTTGCTTCCTCGCCTCCGGAAGTAGCAGAGGACCAATCCGGGTTGCCTGGATCTCCCCCGCCCCAGCAAACTGCTGAAAGTTCAGGGAAAGGAAAGAAAAAGGCAGCACCAGATATGGACGAGATAATTCTGGAGGAAGAATCCTCTTCTAATGATGATACACCCCGACCACCTCCTGGGAAAATACTTGGGCAAGGAGGATCAGGCCTGAAGAGACCTAGTGCTGAAGATGCTCCAAGTCCACCAATCCCCAAGAAGAAACGGGCTCTACGGAAGAAAGTGTCTCGTTCATTGAAGAAATCATCAGATACTGTTCTTGATGAAGCGGAGGCACCTAAAGCAGAGCCTGAAACCAATGTGGAGATTCCGGTGGAAATCCCACTGCAGTCATCTCCACCCAAGGTACCCCAATTGTCTTATTTGCAAAAAATCTTGGTTCTTGCCTCTTGCCGAGTTGTTTTCTGAATTGAATGTATGATTACAGAATCCTCAACAAGAAGAACCCGCTCAGTCGGAAGAGCCTCAAGGACCTCAAAACAACCCTTCTGGCGGTTTTGACTTTGTTGTGGATGAACCTGAATTCAACATGAAATTTGCCAGGTAAATCACCCAACCTTAATGGAGCCAAATTTTGAAATTGGAATATTGCTAATCTTCAGTTGTTATGCAGCCGTTCGCCTACTCCTGCCCCGACAGATGTACCAAAGACTCCAATCATGGAAACAGGAGGAGGAGAAGGACCAAGCCCCCAGGCATCTCCACAGCTCCACCCCCAAGCACCAAGCGACAACGTCACACCGCCAGCCCAGGTCCCAGAACAAGCCGCTCCAGGTACTTCGGCATCTGGATCATGGCCCAGAGCCACAGAAAGTATCCGGATGGCGAGCCTGCGGACTGAGGAGCTAGGCGCCGCCACAAGCCTGGAGAAGGAGACAGACATCGAAGAAATCATCCGGGAATAGAAGAAACCCCGCGAGCCTACACCAGAGCCATTCCAGATCTTCACTGGCACACCCGGCATCAACGCAAATGAAGATGAAGACGCCTTTCTATTCAACTCGGAAGTTGACCACGGAGATCTAGAGAAGGCCACCGAACTGTACAAATAACTCTCTAAGCTCACAGAGGTTAGTAGAAATAGCGTAGTATTGTAAATACTTAGCTCCTGTATACTTTAATCATCCATGCCTCCTTTATTCTGGATGTAGAGTATACTTGTACGATCTCAGCAGAAATCTGAGATGCTTCGGAGAGCCAGCACCTCGATCGCCCGCGCCGAAAAAGCCACAGCCGATCTGGCCAAGGGGCAAGCAGCCTGGGACCAAGAACGTGCCCAATTGCACCAAGAACTGGATGAGGCGTACAAGAAAATTAACTTGTACCAAGACCAGCGCGATGACATTGTTGAAAAGAATAAATCTTTACGACAAAAAACTCTAAGGTGTGTACACCGAGTTCTTCTTCTCTGTCTGCGTAGATCATATAATGAATAGAATATGATGTGTTGTCTGCAGAGAGTGAGAAGCGCGTTGAAGCTCTAAAAGGCGAGTTCATTGATATGAAGAACCGCTTTTATCCGGAGCAAGAGCGAGCAAACCAGGCGGAGCGGCGGGAAACGGAATGTATGGCGAATCTTGCGGAAGAGCAAAAGATGCGCCGACATGCCGATGCCCAACTCATTGAAGACTTGACCAAGATCCGCAACCAAGAGGCTGAAATCCAGGCTCTTCGCGTAGAAGTCAATCGTCGAGGCGCGGAAATTGAGTCTTGGAAAGAAGCCGCCCTGCCTTTGGTTGATGTATATGCCAAAGTACCCGCAGGAAGTGTTACTCCTCCTCTCCTTGATCGCCTTCGAGCAACTCCTGGGCAGGTGAAGGTGTATTGCCAACGGATCGCCCATTCGTGTACTAAACAAGTACTCGGGGTTGTCCGGTCATGGTTCCCTTCACAGCCGTTAGGTGTTACTGAAGGAAGAATCAACCCGGCTTGTACCCGGGCCATGTATGATACCTACATGGAGGAGGAGAAGGACACCGTAGAGAAAATTGTATCTCGTCTTAAGTTCTAGAGCCTCTTTTGTAAGAAAACCCTTTGTAAAGAACGTAGTTTCAGATGTAAATACTTAATGTTTTATTAACAAAAAGTATCTGTTTATCTGGTTGTGTGCGCCCGATCTCTCTGTGTGGTACAAAGAGTAAATGGCCTTTGAATGTAGTCTTCCTGGATTGTTTTTAAACAACCCGACTAGATTCAAAGAATAAGTGCGCCCGATCCTTCTGTGTGAAACAGAAAGTAGATGGCTTTTTGAACGCAACCTTTTCTAGATTGTTTTTAAACAACCCGGGATGAGTCAAAAATGAATGTGCCCGATCCTTCTGTGTGAAACAGAAAGTAGATGGCTTTTTGAATGCAGCCCTTTTTTGGATTGTTTTAAACAACCCGGGGTGATTCAAATTTGTAAGATTGTATCTGAATTCCAAGCTTGAAGACAATGGAATATTGACACTTTATTATTATTAGGCTAACAAGCTGATATCAGTACATAGAAAGGACTGACTTTTATTGACTCTTGAAAAAAAACTCTAATAACTTCTTTAAGGGTAGAAACGCCGCAAGTGCTCAATGTTTCAAGCATTGGGCACCTCTGTTCCGTCTTCCCGTTGTAGTTGATAAGTACCCGGACCGATGACCCTTGATACTATAAACGGACCTTCCCAAGGAGAGGACAGCTTGTGCTGATCTTTTGTACTCTGAATTCTCCGAAGAACCAAATCACCAATGTTAAATGACCGCATTTGGATGTTTTGGTCATGATACCTCCTGAGTCCTTGCTGGTACGTGGTTGTCCTGATCAACGCGGCTAGCCTCGCCTCTTCTAGCATGTCCACCTCCTCTGCCCTACTTTACTCTGCTGCTTCCTCCGTGTAGTTTTGAATTCTTGGAGCATTGTACTCGATGTCTACCGGGAGTACTGCTTCTGAGCCGTAGACCAGAAAGAAGGGTGATTGCCCCGTCGCGCGGCTGGGCTGGGTTCTGAGCCCCCATACCACGGCTGGCAATTCTTGCACCCACTTGCCGCCGTACTTTTTGAGTGGTTCATAGAGCCTTGGTTTGAGACCTTGGAGTATGAGGCCATTAGCTCTCTCAACTTGTCCATTGGTTCGTGGATGCGCCACTGATGCGTAGCGGACTTCAATTCCCAGGTTGTCGCAAAAATCAAAGAACTCGCTCCCTGTGAATTCTGAGCCGAGGTCAGTGATAATGCGATTTGGGACGCCGAAACGATGAGCAATGTCTTGGATGAACTCGGCTGCCTTTGCTGCTGTAGCGTTAACCAGCGGCTTGACTTCAATCCACTTGGTGAACTTGTCGATCACCACGTAGAGATACTTAAAACCTCCTGGCACAGTCTTGAGTGGTCCAACCATATCGAGCCCCCCGCATGCGAAGGGCCAAGAGGGCGGTATGGTGTTGAGGGCCATTGTGGGGGCATGAGCTTGCCGGGCAAAGAATTGGTAGCCCTGGCAAGTCTTCACGATTTCTTCTGCATCGGCCACAGCAGATGGCCAATAGTACCCGGATCGGAAAGTCTTGCCGACGATCGTGCGGTAAGCGGCATGGTTGCCACAGATCCCACCATGGATTTCTTCAAGGATTTCCCGTCCGGCTTCTGGAGTGACACACTTCATCAAGACTCTGGATGATGCGCCACGTCGAAAGAGGGTGGACCCGACTACTACGTAGTGCTTGCTTCGCCTGATAACTTGCTCAGCCTCCACCTTATCTTCGGGCTCCCTTTGGTGTAGTATGTACTCGATGAAGGGCTTTGTCCACTCGGGTCCCTCTGGTGCAGTATGTACTCGATGAAGGGCTTTGTCCACTCGGGTGTAATCACCATGACTTGCTGATGGGGTGGTGTTGTAGTCGGCTGTACTTCCTGCTCCTTGATGGATGGTTGTAACAGCTCATGGACGAAAACACCGCCTGGTACTTGCGCTCGGTGGGAACCCAGCTTTGAAAGTGCATCAGCAGCCATGTTGTTGTCTCTAATGACGTGATGAAATTCGAGCCCATGAAAGTGCTTCTTGAGTTTTCGCACCTCCATGCAGTATGCATCCATGTTTTCCTTGATGCAGTCCTAATCTTTATTGACTTGATTGATCACCACAGAGGAATCGCCGTACACCACCATGTGCTTGATGCCAAGGGAAGCAGCCAGGCGTAGCCCGTGCAGTAGAGCTTCATATTCGGCTTCATTGTTGGTGGCTTTCCAGAGGATTTGGAGCACATATTTGAGCTGATCGCCTTTTGGAGATATGAGTAGTACTCCTGCACCAGCCCCTTCAAGCTTCAATGATCCGTCGAAGTACATGATCCAATGCTCTAGAGGTTCTTCTGGTACTGCGTGTTGTATTTCTGTCCACTCAGCAACGAAGTCCACCAGGGCTTGAGATTTGATGGCAGCTCGTGGGACGAAATCGATGGCGTGAGAGCCCAACTCGACCGCCCATTTGGAGATTCGCCCTGTCGCGTCCCGGTTGTGGAGGATGTCGTCAATTGGAAAAGAGGTGACCACAACAACCCGGTGGGCGTCGAAGTAGTGGCGCAACTTGCGAGATGTGATCAAGACAGCATATAATAGCTTCTCGACCTGGGGTATCGCACTTTTGATTCTGAAAGCACCTCGCTGATGAAGTAAACTGGCCGCTGTACTTTGTATACATGGCCGGGTTCCTCCCGCTCGACTACGATAGCAGTACTCACGACGTGAGTTATTGCTGCGATGTAGAGGAGCAGTGGTTTCTGATCAGCTGGTGCAGTCAGTACTGGTGGTGACTGGAGAAATTTCTTGAGATTTTCAAACGCCGCATCAGCTTCTGGAGTCCGTACGAACTTGTCTTGCTTTTTGAGGAGCTTGAAGAAAGGTAATCCTCTGTCACCCAGCCTTGAAATGAATCGGTTGAGGGCCGCCATGCATCCAGTCAGCTTCTGAACGTCCTTGAGGGATTTTGGAGACGCCATGGATGTAATAGCGGTGACTTTCTCGGGATTAGTTTCAATTCCCTGGTGGCTGACTATGAAGCCCAGTAGTTTTCCCGCGGGCACGCCAAACACACACTTGGTAGGATTGAACTTCCATTGGAATTCCCTGAGATGTGCAAAGGTCTCGGACAGGTCGTCGATGAGACTATCCGGGTTCTTTGTCTTGACGACGACGTCATCAACATAGGCTTCCACATTGCGGCCAATCTGAGCCTTAAGACAACTCTGAATTGCACGCTGATATGTTGCCCCTGCATTCTTAAGTCCAAAGGACATTGTAGTGTAGCAGTAGGCGCCGAACGGAGTGATGAACGCCGTCTTGATCTGGTCGTCTTTATGTAGGCTTATCTGATGATAGCCCGAGTAGCAATCCAGGAAACAGAGTAGAGAGCAGCCAGCTGTGGAGTCCACCACCTGATCAATGCGAGGTAGCCCGAAGGGATCCTTTGGGCAGTGCTTGTTCAGGTCGGTGTAATCGACACATATCCTCCACTCGTTGTTGTTCTTCTTGCGGACCAGGACAGGATTAGCGAGCCAGTCAGGGTGGAAACCTCTTTAATGAACCCGGCTGCTAATAGTTTCGCCAGCTCCGAACGGATGGCTTCCTTCTTGTCCTGGGCGAAGCGTCGTATGCGTTGTTTCTTCAGTTTGGCGGCAGGATCGACGTTGAGTTTGTGCTCAGCCAACTCCCTTGGGACTCCCGGCATGTCAGATGGCTTCCATGCGAAGATGTCGCGGTTGTCCCGTAAGAAGCTGGTGAGCGCGCTTTCCTATTTGGTAGGCAGGTCAGCGCCGTCTTGGAGGGGTCGCCCGTCCCTAGGTCGATTGCCTTGATTGAAACTTCCTGGAAGGGCTTCATGTTTGACACGGCTGGCCTTTTTGTTGGGATGTCCAACTCAGCCTCGCCGAGTTGTTTCGCCATAGCTGCTACGATTGCTGCCTGGCTCGGTTGCTGCATGCTTGCAGCAATCGTCACTGCCTCGGTGTCGCAATCGTAGGAGGTCTTCAGGTCGCCCTTTAGGGATAGAATCCCCTTGGGGCCTGGCATCTTCAAGACGAGGTAGATGTAGTGTGGAATCGCCATGAACTTTGCCAGAGCAGGTCTTCCCAGGATCGCGTGGTACGATGATTCGAAGTCGGCGACCTCAAATGTAATGTACTCGGTCCTGTAGTTGGCCTCAGTACCAAATGTAACTGGAAGTGATACCTGGCCGAGGGGCACGGCAGCGTTGCCAGGAACGATGCCGTAGAAGGGTGAGTCGGTGGGCTGGAGCAAGTTGGTGATGTCCAAACCATCTTTTTCAGCGTCTTGGCGAACAGGATGTTGAGTCCACTTCCGCCATCGATCAATGTTCTTGTGAGTCGTGCGCCAGCTACCACAGGGTCAAGTACCAGGGGGTACCGCCCCGGGTTCTTGATGTTGGTCCATTGATCGTCGCGAGAGAAGCTGATTGGTACTTCTGACCACTTCAGGAAGGTAAGGATGGTAGGCTCAATGCAAGCAATCTCGCGTTGGATAAGCTTTTGCTTGCGCTTTGATTCTGACTGAGTAATTCCCCCAAAGATGACGTTGACCACCTTGTCGGCTTGTTGGTAGCCGGTGTTTTTATCACCCTTGTCTCCTTTGTTGTTAGGGTTGTTTGGTTTGGGGGCGCCCTCTGCTGAGAACGCTTTCTTGAGCGACCAGCAGTCCCTGCTTGAGTGCTTATCCTTTGGGTGGAAGGGGCACTGCTTGTCGAGTAGTTTTTCGAACTTCCTGCGGGAAAAGTTCTTCTCAGCAACGTTGACCGTGTCTTCAGGTTTGCGCTTCTTGTTGTTGAAGTCGCGTTTGCTGTTGTTGTCAACTTGCTTGCCCTTGTTACGGTCATTGTTGTTGTTGCGGTCTCCTCCCGACTTGTTGCGGTTGAATCTTTCACGCTGCAGGTCTTCAGCATCTGACCAGCGACTGATGAGGTCTCGCATCTGCTCTAGTGTCTTTGGCCTGTTCCTTCCGAAGTCGAGGTGCAGCACGGGGTCTGTAAGGCCGCCGTGGAAGCAATCAATGATATCTTGGTCGGATAGGCCTGCACAGGTTGAGCGCTTCTCCCAGAATCTTCGGTTGTAACTGCGCAGATACTCATTCTGGCCTTGTTTGCACTGGGCTAGGTCAAAGTGAGTACCCGGCTTCTGCCATGAACCCTGGAAGTTATTGATGAAAGCCTTGCAAAGCTCATCCCAGGAGTCGATGGAGCCCGGCTTGAGCCCTTCTAACCAGGTCAGTGGGGCCTGGTCGAGGACTACTGCGCATGGTGTCGGTGTTGCCTCTTGCCGCCTTGTTTGCTGAGTAGTAGATGCGAATCCACTGCTCGGGATCGCGTTTCCCGTCATATCTATCGATATGAGCTGGTTTGAACTTGTCGGGCCAGGAAGTAGCGCGGATGCGGTCTGAGAAGACCGGGAACCCTTCGTACTTGTGGAGGTTGTGGTGATCCTGACCCGGCGGCCCGTAGACTTGGTCGTACTCCTGGCGTCTGCGGCATTCTTGTTCTTCGCGATCGCACGCCCGTGATGAGATGATGGTGCGCGCGTCCCTGGGTGGCAATTGTTGTCACAGATCCCTGTTGTTGTCGTGGTTGCCGGGGCGTCTGTCCCTGTTCCGGTTGCCGTCACGCCCGCCGACGTGGCTCTGCTGAACTTCGCGATTGCTTGGTCCGGCGCCATGGTCACGACCTCCGCCGCCGAGTACCATGCCTCCCTCGTTTTGGCTTTGGCGTTGTTCTCTGCTCGGGTGGTGGGACTGGTTGCCTCGGTTTCCAACTTCAGGATGTCGGCTGCTTGCCTAACGGCTTGGTGCTCGGGTGATCGTCTTCGCCGGGTTGACTGCGTCATGCTGGATGGCCGCTGTCTCAAGCATTGTCTTCATCCTGAGGATTTCAGGAGTTTCGGGCATCTGTCCCAACTCTGTGACGACAGCCATGATGTTGGCTATGGCGCTGGAGTAGACATCTTGACCAGCGACCTGCTTGAACTTGGCATTGAGGTCCTGTGGAGGTAGCCTACGGCCGAGGCGGCGGCGACGTTCTGCGCGGGCAGCGTTGCGCTCCCTGCGTCGGTTATGGTCAGCTTCAGCTTCGTTCTCCACAGTTGGTTCGTCGTTGGAGACTTCTTGTTCCTGGGCGATGATCACCATGGCTTGACGCCCTGGTGAGTAGCTTCCTGTGCTTGAAGTTACTGGGATAGTTGAGCCGCGACTGCTTGAAGAATTCAGGGGTTGCCCATGTTGAAACGGGAGTGGATCAATGCACGCGATGATGCGAGACATGTCCAGGTCCTCCTGTGGTGTTGCTTCAAGCGTTGGCTTGCGTCCCGGCCAGTGAACAAATCGTCCTTCGGGGGTTGAAGTGATGACGAGTCTGACTTGTTTCCCGTTTAGGGGAAGTTCGTCAATTCGACCAGAGATCGAAGTTGTTTTGAGGACGCTGCCTGGAAAGCAGAGGTGGGGCCCGCGAGTCCAAAAGAATATTGGCTCGGGGTGTCGGCCTCATGCTTAACAGTGGCTGGACTCCTTTTCTTCTGGATTTTTGAATTGGCGGTTTTTGGCGTAACCGATGGTTCAGAAACTGACTCGGATCGCTTGGCCCGCTTCGGAATTTTCCTGGCCCGAGTTGGAATCGAGCTAGGAGTAGTGGTTCCTTGAGTCCGAGTTGAGTTCGAACCCAAGGTTCCCCGAGCCCGAGTTGTATTCGGACCCGGGGGCGCGATCTCGTCGAGCTTGTCGGCGAGTTGCTCCGGAGCTGGCGACTTGAGGACATGGTCGAAGTTGCCCGCGCCGTCCACCGTGCAGACCCAGGAGCCGAAGACGAAGGTGGCGCCTTTCTCGAACGCCATGTCGCCGTCGCAGTTGATGATGACTGGTGCCATCGAGCTTGCTGAACGATTCTCGACGAGAGCCCCTACCTGGCGCGCCAGCTGTCGGTTTTTTATACCGGCTAGCCTACTATGGGGTCCCTAAGTAGTCGAGTTGTTCGTGAGGGCCTCGCCGGAACCAGAAGCACGATGGTGAACACGAGACGATTTAGACAGGTTCAGGCCGCCTCGAGTAGAGAGCGTAATACCTTACGTCCTGTATGGTGGATCTTCTCATATTGATGGTTATGATTTTACAAGGGGTCCCTGCCTCACCTTATATACTCGGGAGACAGGGTCTACAAGGCAAGAAATACAAACTTCTAGTCGGATACAATACACAGAGTCCTAACATGAGTAGACCGAGTTGTTTCCTAGTACCCGACTAGTTTCCTTAAGCTGTACGCTCCTTCCTTGTATCAGTCAGAGTTGCCGGTCCAATTTCCTAACGGGACTGTGGCCCATGAGGACTCCCATGGATCCTGAACCGTCAGCAAGCTAACGGCTTGGAAAGCAATCAAGCCGTCAGTTGGCCTGCATGCATTGCACTTGGACGTGCATGTCGACGTCCCGGATCAAGACAAAGATATCGCCGGTCTTCAACGTCATGGTCTTCGTCGAGCCGCCGCAGCCACTTCGCCCATAAATTGGACATCTCATGTCTTCTGACTGGCAATCTACAAGACGCTTCATCGACGACGATCAAGATCACGTCAATTTATGACAGCAAGACTGCATCAACAAATCATCCTCTGACATATGCAAGACATAACGTCCTCTAACATATGCAAGACAAGTCCTCTGACATATGCAAGATATCACAGTCCTCTGACATATGCAAGACACTCTCAAATAGCATCCTCTGACATATGCAAGATTAAGTCGTCCTCTGACATATGCAAGATGCCCCCAATGGCAACCTCTGATAGGTGCAAGGTGCCTTCTTCTATGCAACTCTGTCTTTACAACAAACACAAAAAATTTGCACCTTTCGGCTATGTGCGGCTACATCGACGACGACCACTTCATCGACCACGACTACTGCATTGGCTACATCAACTCATCGGCAACAACTCCAGTCAAAAGCATCCATGTCATCAATATGACAGTCCCGCTATGACCGTGGGAGGGAATAGAGGATAAAAGCGGAGAAGACGACAGAAGCACAAGACTTCAAAATCAGTCGTAATCATCCTCTTCGCTCCTGCTATGATTGAGGGGGGATGTTAGAGTATGAGTTGTAATAGACTAGGACTAGGACAATATAGTTTGAGTAGGGCTCTTTAGTATTATGTAATTAGGACTCTAGGAGTCTGGACTATATAATGAAGTCCAAACGTCCCTAAAGGTTAACCTATTCCAAAGATATTCCAAAGCTATTCCAATAATATTTTCGATAGTTCTATAGTCCCAAGTTCCATCACTGTGAGGAGAACGTCCATCGTAAGGATCCACCACTCTCCAACGAGATCCACTGTGGGGAGACAAGAGCGGCTCGATTCATAACGGCGTTCTCGACCTCATGTCTATCGTTGCACCACTGCTTCCAAATCCACCTTTAGTGCTCCACTCCATCCAATTTTGTTGTGGTGGCTCGATTCAGGCATTCAGGCGAGCCCATGCATGAGGCGCTCCTCAGCCTCCGCCTGTCAGGGATGGACCCCCGTGTACCACCAGAACCTGGACTGGCCCCACCAGCAGGGGCACCCCAGGATGGGGCTTACCGAGAAGACGGACCGGCACATCTAGGCTGGCCCCACCATTCGGGCGGCCCAGCGTGGAGGTTTGGCGTGTGGAGCACAAAACAAGACAGCGTGATCCGTACGAAGCTCGTAGATCAAGATAAACTAGCTGGATATCTAGAAAAGATCTATGTAATCGTTATAGAGTTAAATCCTTGTAATCCATGTAGGATACGATCCAACCGACTTGTAACCCAAGGCAGTCGGACTATATAAGACGATCTGGGACCTCCTCCAAAACAGAGAACCAACCCAGATACCTCGACAATCCAATACAATCCACAACACCCAAGACAGAATTGTTGACACCAGATTTTGACTCGGCTAACGGGGTAAAATACTGATTTTTATAGAGCTGATGATAGCAGGAAAGAAAGTATTAAGCCGCTTCATTCGGTGGAAGAAGAACGAGACCAATTCTGATTTGGCGAGTCCGATTCCGATTGAAGATGTCCGATGAGTCCTAATCAGACACGGCAATATAAGGCCAGAGCCTTTATGACTGCGGGAAGACGTGCGTCTCGAAGCTTCTCTAGGGCTTAGTTGTTTTAGGTAGTTGTAATTCTTTTGGTGATTTAGGATTAGATTTGCTTTAAATAGATTAGAGATATTGTCGTGTCCGACAAGGACTAGTTAGTTTTCCAGGGTATAAATATAAACCCTGCTCCATTGTAATCGATGTTCACACAACCATCAATACAAACAAACTCTCGGCCTCACGCCAACAACCTCTTTTCGTTGAGTTCTTCAGCAAGCAGGGTTGCATCATCTTGATCTCTGGTTTGCCTGTAAGCATGACACTTATCAAATTATTTTAGGCTTTATATTGAGACATATCACCCTTCTTCGTCTATTTAATTCATCAATTTACTGAGTTGTTCTAAGCTTTAGATTGAAGCGTATCGCTCTTCTTCATTTAGATCGCTCAACCCTTATCGTAGCTCTTGATTTTGTCTCATCGGCTTACATTTATTTACAAGATCTATTTTGCTTCGTTCTCTATCTTAATCATCATATATCTTGCAATAGATCCATTTGTTTCTCTTGTTTATAAAGCTGATTAGATCTAATTATTGAGTTACAAATAAATTGAATTTAGGCAAGCTCTTTAATACGTATAGATCTATTAGTGCGATAGACCAAATCGGTGCCCTGCTAGTAATTAACATTGTCCCGGTTTGGTCCGATCTGATTGCTAGTAACATTGATCTTAGTTTATTCAAGTCTTTAGAGGTATGTGTAATAGGGAACATGATTAAATTTAATTTATTTTCAAATCGGCTCTTATAGTCGATGATTTACTTTATGACATGTTACATCATCACGATTCGGACTCATGACCGTGGGAACGAATCGGGGCTTTGGCCGATGAGTTCCATTGAAATTACTAATCAAATTCTACCTTGTCAATTTCAGTTCAAATTGACTGGCACGCCACAAACCTCAAGATTTTGGACCTGCACTAAAGTTCAAGCAAATCTTCCAGGCCACAGTGTTGTTTCTAGAAAGTCAGCACCTGATTTTTTTTGTGTCAACACATTTTGGCACGCCCTGTGGGGCCAAAGACAAGTTTCTAGGATGGCGCCTGGATACAAGGCTAATGTCAATCCGATCACCATGGATGACCTCAGCAAGGATCAGAAAAAGCTAGTAGAAGCACAACTTGAAGAATTCAAGAATCTGTGTTTGGACCCATTCAGCAGGACGCGCAACACCGTGATAAAAAAGAATCAATTTCCAGTGTCAAAATTAGCATTTGACAGGATTACGGTTGCTGAGCGGAATTTCTTTCAAGAATATGTTAATGTTGGAATGAGTCATGCTTTGATCAATCAATCTGGTGTACTGGTAAATACAGTAGTTGGATTGATCATTAAGTTACTAGATGGAGCAGTACTGAAGGATGCGTAGGAGGGACCCGCTTACTTTGATACTGGTGCTCGTGCAGTAAAAGAAATCAAGAAGAAGATTGTGCAGATTGCTTCATCAACTTCGCCTGAGTCACACCCTGAGTTGTATGAAACTCCTAAAAATAAAAAGCTTAAAGCCAAGGTTGATGGGGAGGAAGAAATGGAAAATCAAGAAGAATCTGGTCCATCTAATCCCCATGGCTAATGGGAAGATGGTTTATCCTTCCTTCTTTGATACTGAGAATCCATCAAGGCAGAAGATAAGTGATTATCGTGAGCAATTGAGTGGATTTGTAGAACCACAAATCATGATGTCGCCGACTCATGCGCAACGCAATCAGGCAAATTATACTCAGGAAGATTGGGCGGATAAAATCGCTGATGTGATGAAGAATCAATTCGGTTTAAAGCCTAAGAAGCAATCTTATCTATATCGGAAGCCGTATCCCGATTAGTTTGACCCTTTACCAGTACCGCCCCGATACAGAATTCCTGATTTTCATAAATTTTTTGGGCAAGGAGATGTTACTACCATTGAGCACATTAGCCGATATACAATCCAATGTGGTGAAGTGGCATCGATTGATCCTTTGAAAGTCAAGTTCTTTCCATTGTCCCTTTCTGGTTCAGCCTTTTCGTGGTTTGCTTCATTGCCACCAAATTCCATCCAAAATTGGGCCAATCTGGAAAAATAATTTCACACTTATTTTCTTTGTTGGTGTGCAAGAAACAAGATTGTCAGATTTGATTGCTCTCCGACAAAGGAATGGAGAATCGGTTGGTGAGTTCATTCAGAGATTTAAAGATATTCGCAGCTGATGCTACTCATTGCACTTATTGGAGGGCCAATTGGTTGATTTGGCTTTTCAAGGATTGTCGCCTCAGGTTAAGGATCGGTATACGAGTCATGAGTTTGAAAGTTTGGGGCACATGATCCAGAAGCTTTCTCATCATGAAGCACGTAATAATGATTATCGGAGGGAAAAATATCAAAGAAAAATTGCTAACATTGAGTATGAATCAGAGGGGGAGGAAGCTGAAATTGGTTTAGCCGAGTGGACTAAGAATAAGAAGCCTATTGCATGTCCATGGGTGAAAGCCGATCCAAAAAAATATAGATTTGATATTAACAAGGCCAATCAAATATTTGATTTATTGCTGGCACAAAAACAAATTCGGCTGTCTCCTAATCATATGATTCCCTCGCCTGAAGAACTAAAGAAAAGGAAATATTGCAAATGGCATAATTCAGTTTCTCCTCATACCAATGAATGCAAGGTTTTTCATAATGAAATTCAGTCAGCTGTTGAGCAAGGTGTAATCAAAGTTGAATCATATTTCTGTGCATGATCAGCGTGAGTATGAAAATCGGTGCTATGACCGTTGGGACGATGATCGCCGTAGATATAATGATAGCCAAAAATATAATGAGATCGTATTTCTGTGCATGATCGGCTGGTTTAGAGGAAAAAGGAAGATATACAAAAACCAGACGATCGACAAGAGGTCAAACAAGGACCGCATCCCAAAGTGAATCCACAGTGGTGTCCAGATGGTTTAACTAAGACCCAGAAGAGGAGTGTTCAGCGTCTCTGATTTGGGGAGCAACTCAGGGAAAAGCACCAAGACCAGGAAGGTGATCAGACCAAGATCTGGAGAGCAAAGCCCTAGCCCGATGATGAAGGCCCATCGGCGTCAGTTAACATGGTATTTATACTTCCTGTAGAGTATAGTGTAAGTTCTACTGATGACGAAGCTGGCGAACAGGAAGAAGCTATGGCGCAATTAATTCTGCAACCTCAATAAGCTGTATTTGAAAAGCCTGTAGATGAAAAGTATCGGCATTTGAGGCCTTTATATGTTAACGGATATGTTGATGAGAAGCCGATGACTAAGATGCTTGTTGATGGAAGAGCTGCAGTGAATTTGATGCCGTATACTATATATCGGAAACTTGGCAAAGGCCCTGATGATTTGATCAAGACCGATATGATGCTCAAGGATTTTGGAGGAAATCCATCATCTGCTCGGGGGGCATTAAATGTTGAATTGATGGTTGGGTACAAAACTTCGCCTACAACCTTTTTTGTCATCGACAGCAAAGGTTCTTATAGTTTGCTCCTGGGGCGTGATTGGATTCATGCTAACTATTGTGTACCATCTACCATGCATCAATGTCTTATTCAATAGCATGGGGATCATATTGAGATGGTCCAGGCGGATGAATCGGTTAGCGTAGCTGCGACTGATTTGACAGTTTGGGAATTCAAAGGCATAGAGTGCTTATCGGGCAAGGCTTGGGAAGGTGATTTCTTACAAGTGTCCAATGAAGGTTTGAAGCCGATCCAAGCAGTCGGCTCTAAGAGTCTGTATTAATGGAAGAGTTTATAGAAGATGAGGGGAAACTTGGTCAAGGTTTTATGTCGACAGATGAGTTAGAAGAAATAGATATAGATTCAGGTGATAGACCACAGTTGACATATATTAGTGCTAAATTGGATCCTGAGTTTAGACAAGAATTAATAAAGTTATTAAAATAGTATCATGATTGTTTTGCTTGGGATTATTATGAAATGCCAGGATTAAGTCGATCAATTATTGAACATCGGTTCCCGATTAAACAAGGATATCGGCCTTTTAAACAAGCACTGAGGCGATTTAGGCCTGAATTAAATGAAGATATAAAAGCCAAAATAACTCAGTTATATGAAGCTAAGTTTAATCTACCTTGCCGATATGCTGAATGGATATCTAATATTGTTCCTGTTTTTAAGAAAATAGGCAAGTTGCGAGTTCGTGTGGATTTTAGGAATCTTAACAAAGCTACTCTGATGGATGGGTATCCGATTCCGATTGCTGGTATGTTAGTGGATGCAGCTTCGGGGCATAAGGTGATTAGTTTTATGGATGGCAATGCTGGATATAATCAAATATTTATGGCAGAAGAAGATATTCCTAAAACTTCTTTCCGATGTCCTGGTGCCCTTGGATTATACGAATGGGTTGTAGTGACTTTTGATTTGAGAAATGCTGGTGCGACATATCAGAGGGCAATGAACTACACATTTCATAAATTGATCGGCAGGATTGTTGAAATTTACATTGATGACGTGGTGGTGAAGTCCGATGACTACAAACAACATTTGGCCGATTTACGGGAAACTTTGGAGTGCACAAGGAAATATGGTTTTAAAATGAATCCTACCATGCATTTGGAGTATCGCCTGGATAATTTCTGGGATTTATGTTTCATAAAAAGGGTATTGAAATCAGACAATAGAGCTTGAAGGCTATTAATGATGCTAAGCCACCTATACCGATAAGACGAGTCTTCAGTCGTTAATCGGTAAGATTAATTTTATTTGAAGATTCATATCGACTTTATCTAGAAGAATTCATCCCTTCTCTCCGCTGCTGAAATTGAAAGCCGATGATGAATTCATGGGGGAGAAGAGCAACAAAGGGCATTTGATGATATAAAAAGATATTTAGTGTCACCGCCAGTTTTGATTCCGCCTCAAAGGGATAAACCATTCAGATTATATTTGCCGACCGATGAGTTATCAATCGGGTATGTTCTCATACAAGAATTTGAAGGAAAAGAACAAGTGGTTTATTATTTGAGTCGAAAGATGATCGATGCAGAGACAAGATATCCTCCTATTGAAAAATTATGTTTATGTTTATATTTCTCTTGCATCAAGTTGAGACATTATTTATTGTCTACCGAGTGCATAGTAATTTGCAAGACTGATGTGGTTAAATATATGTTGTCCATGCCGATTTTGAAAGGGAGAATTGGGAAATGGATGTTGGCTTTATCGGAGTTTGGCTTGACATACGAATCTGCTAAAGCAGTAAAAGGGCAAGTGATGGCTGATTTCGTGTCTCAACACATTAGAGATGAAGTGAAATTAATCGAGCCGATGCCATGGATTTTATTCTTCGATGGATCTTCATGTGGTCAAGGATGTGGTATCGGAATAGTTATTGTGTCGCCTCGGGGAGCAAATTTTGAGTTTGGTTATTTAATGGATCCGAGTTTTACAAATAATTGGGTTGAGTATGAAGCATTGTTTAAAGGATTAAAATTATTATTAGAAATCAGGGCTGAATTCATTGAAATATTTGGGGATTCTCAATTGGTGGTCAATCAATTAATTGGCAAATATGAGTGCAAAGTTGATATTTTAATTGAATGTTTTGAAGAATGCCGATGATTGTTAAAAGAATTTATGATGATTAATATTGAACATGTCACCAAGTCTCAGAATCAAGAGGCTAATAATTTAGCACAAGCTACTTCTGGCTATCGGCCTTTCCATGAAATTATGATGATCGAGCCAGAAATTGGTGATTGGAGATATGATATTGATCCATCACAAAAAGTTTCTAGGAAATTGAGATTTATGGCCGTTAAATATGTTTTGCTTAGTGATCAGTTATATTATAAGATGATTGATGGTGTTTTACTTCGATGTTTGAATGAATCGGAATCTAGAGAAATGATGGATGAAGTGCACGAAGGGGTTTGTGGAGCACATCAATCGACTTATAAGATGAAATGGATAATTAGAAAAATGGGTTGTTTTTGGCCAATGATATCGGAAGATTGTTTTACATATTACAAATGGTGCCAAAAATGCCAAAGATTTGGGAACATGCAAAGGGCTCCCGCATCGGCTATGAATCCGATCTTAAAGCCGTGGCCTTTCAGAGGGTGGAGAATTGATTTGATTAGACAGATTTATCCGTCATCGAGTAAAGGGCATAAGTTCATATTGGTGGCAACTGCTATTTTACTAAATGGGTTGAGGCAAGTCCTTTGAAGATTGCTAATTCCAAGAATATGGTGGATTTTGTAAGATAACATATTATCTATCGGTTTGGTATCCCTCAGACTATTACTACCGATCTGGGAACTATGTTTATGTCTGATGAATTCCAGGGATTTGCTACCAGTATGGAAATTAAATTATTGAATTCTTCTCCTTATTATGCACAAGCTAATGGTCAGACAGAGGCGTCAAATAAGAGTATTATTAAAATTATTAAATGGAAGATTGATGAACAACCAAGGCGATGGCATTTGATGTTGACCGAGTCACTGTGGGCTTATCAGATGGCATGTCATGGAGCTACTAAGTTATCTCCGTATCATTTGGTATATGGACATGAAGTTGTGTTGCCGTGGGAAGTCAAAATCGGATCTAGACGCATATCGGAACAGGACAATTTAACCGCCGATAAATATAAAAGTTTGATGAATTTTGAAACAGATGATTTAGCTGAAACTCGTTTGAGAGTATTAGAAAATATTAAAAATAATAAAGCTAGGGTTGCCAGACATCATGATTAAAAGGTTAAGCGTAAAGAGTTCATTCAAGGAGAATTTGTTTGTAAACTGATTTTGCCGATAGGGACTAAAAGTTCTAAGTTCAAAAAAATGGTCGCTTAATTGAGAAGGACCCTATCGTGTGAATAGGTGCGTATTTGGAAATGCGTATATTTTGGAAACTTTAGAAGGAGAAGAATTTCCCAAAATGCTTAATTTGAAAATATTTGAAAAAATATTACCCAATTATTTGGGTTGACTCATAAAGCCGATAATCTGAAAGATATCGACTAAGGGTAGCCGATATGATACGTATCACCTCTAGTGCAAAAATATTGACAAATTAACAAGTTCTTCGATTATTACTATCATTGGATCAGGCCAATAAAGTTCAAAGATTACAAATGATCACAGGTGCTCCTGGATCATCTCTATCGCACACAGGCGGACATCGTCAACGCTCTTGATTGCTTCTAGGTCAGCCACATTGGAGCCAGGCACAACCTTGATACCCTTGTGGATTTGGCGCACTTCGGCTAAGTGTTTCATCATGTCTTCTTTGGCCGATGCGGTGGTTGATGGAATCAGATTGAGCTCGCTCTGAGTGTTGGCAATTTCTTGGCGCACATCTTCAAGTTTCTTGACCAAATCGGCTTCAGTGATTTGTAGTTGGTGAATCCGATCCTTCAGCTGATTTGGTCTAGCCTCCAAGGAGTTGATCTGGGATTGCATCTCTTTGAGGCTTTGCTTGCCCTTGTTTCTTTTCTTGATAAGGTCTTGCTGAGCAGATCGCTCTAATATCTAATGACGGGCTGCAAGAACTAGAGGTTGATGGCCTTCAATGAATGCAGTCGGGATGATAGCGCTTTCTAATTTCGATGGGAGTTGGCCTTTGAGTTCTTTGAAAATTTGGCGGATCGGCTAGGCGTCTTCAACTGAGATGGCAATGTTCTTATTCAAGTGTACCAGCATATCTTTTAGCTTTGCCTTGGTTTGATCGGAAAGGCCATGAGCAGATTGTTCGGTGGAAATTTCCACATTGCTGATCAAAGAGTCCAAGTCGAAGGATGTGAAGCTAGCTGCCGGTGAATCTTGTGCCTGAAATAAAGCTTAAAATAAATACAAGTTATTGATATAATGTGAGATTGACATAAGGAATCGACGCAAGTACCAGTTTGCATTGTCCCTCTCGAATGTAATTAGGAATTACTTCTGCTCTTGGCATGGTGGAGTTTGGCCTGTTTGTTCGATGTGTGCGGATGAGCTAGAGATCTCCACAGCAGGAGGGACGACGTCGGTCCTTGGTGCTATCGGACGCGAGGCGATTGGTTGAGTAGTGATTGGCTGATCCGGTTGACCAGTGCCTATCTCCGATTGTGTATCTCCGATGGGTTCTTCAGAGATAGGCTGGAGAGTAGCACGAGGAGAAATCTGCGAATTGGATCGGTTAAAGTTTGGATTATGATAATGCTTTAGGATTGATTAGAATATGAAAACAAAACAACCTGTTGAACCGATTCGGCCCGTGCCTATGGAAGTGGACTTGGTTGTGGCTTGGGGAGAGAAATGTTTGTTTCCAGAAAGGTTTTATTAGAATTGTTTGAGTTAAAAGACAAAAGGGAAGCAATCAGATTGTTACCTCTACTGCGCTAATGAGCATTTTTGCGGCTTGGGCAGCTTGTTCTTCGACAACTTTCGAAGTTGATTGGCCCAAGATTTTTCCTCTCACATCGATAGTATTACGATCGAAGGAATTAAAAATGAATCGGATTCATACCAGGGGTTATCTGACTTCTTCTAGGAAGAAATAATTTTGCTTGAAGCTGGTTTTCTTTTGAGGTTCCCTTTCATTATATCGGCCAGTTACGGTGCATCGGAGCCGATGCACGAAAGAGGAGTGTTTGCTGCATATTGAAATAGTCTTCTGCTCTGACTTGTATTTGGGATGTCTGTCTCGACCGGTTGATAAAAATAAAGTAAGAATTTGTAAATTTAAAGGGGATTAAGAAGATGCTAATTAAAAAAAAACTTACGGGATTCTCTAGCACTTGAAAGTCTGGGTCGCTGAGGCTACAGAAGGTGAACGAAGGCACTCTGAAATGGTGTGTAGCCCATTCTCTCCACCAGGACTTGAAGAGTTTGGATTGGAAGCTGGTGCATAGCCATTCAATAATTTCATAATTGGCTTTGGGGGCAAGCGCCATAATTTGATCCATCTCCAAGTTGGTTGTTATCACTTCTCGGTGTTTTATTTTATCAGTAAAGTACAAACCAATTGTCAATTGTCCGAGTCCTAGCTGCTGAGCCGCAACCTATGGATTGTAAAACTCATATGAGCAGTTCTTACGGCCATGCGATATATTGCTTCCAAGAATGGCAGGGGTGATAAATGATTTGAGCATGGGAACGACCGATTCAAGCTCGTTAAGGATGTTGAAGAAAGGCATCTCATATTCCCGATCAACATCTTCATACAGGAAATAGCGAAGGAAATTTTGTGCAATGCCATAATAAAAACTTTCAAAGAAACTGGCTATAGTGTTCGGCTCAAGTTTTGCTCCTGGACAGGCCGATGTTGCTTCTCCGAAAGACATGCATCGGCGCATGGTTACCTCATCTTCTTCTGCATAAAAGGCTGGGAATTGATGATCTTTGAAATTTTGGTGCAGAGCGAATCGGAATTGAGTTTGCAGCCAGAGCCGGATGAACCATTAAGGACCTCCAATATCACCGACAGGTTGACCTACCGATAACTTGGCCGCTGCTTGACGAAGGAGGTGATAAGCAGCTCCGAGGAGAAGGCGCCCGAGGGGGATTACTTGACCGCGTGCTAGACGTTCTGCTATCGGCTGCATATTTGTAGTTGCTCCAAGGGTGGCGCCGCGGAAAATGAATCGTTCAAGCCACATGCTCTCTGTCATCAATAGAGCCGGTTTAGCAATTATTGGCAATATATTTCTTCCATCCCTTAGAGGCTAGACTGACCAACCGATGTTCGAGATGGCCTAATAAATTCCTTGGATTGGAATTAGAGATAGTGTTGAGCCGATCAGCATGTGAACATCCATCAATGTTGGGGTCATCGGAGTGTAGCCGAAGAGATAGGCATTCTGAGCATCAGACTAGAATAATGACGTAGAAACCAGCAGGTTTTCGTCTTTGGCCACATCGGCGAGAGAAAGGGTGATGCATTGACTTATATCTTCTTCATCCCAAAAGGTCGATTTGGCTGCACGAACTCTAAGCAGCCAGTTCCTCCACCTAGGGATGTCCTTGGCCACGATCGGAAAGAGTTTGTCCAATCGGAAGCCTTAAGATTTGACCCTCTAAAATGGATCCGCTCCGATTCTAAGTTAATGAAATCGGTCAGATCAGGGTTGCCCATCGGGCCCAAGTAATAGGCTGATGGAAGGTGGGATACTGGTATAATGATGTCATCTTTAAGGTTCTACAAGGAAGATAAATGGTGAATAAAAGATACGCCGACACAAATGATCTCGAGGAAGGAAAATTGCAGGGAAAAGAGTGATAAATCTTGGGAGAAATGTGGTGTTCGTACAAAAATTTCTTACCTCCAGGACATGGGTGCTCGTAGCCTTATCCGAGGTCGCCATTGTTGGATCTAGAGGAACATTGACCTAAGATGAGAAAATGCAAAAAGTAATCAGAAAAGATCGATGATAACC
This sequence comes from Alloteropsis semialata, assembly GCA_004135705.1. Classification (NCBI taxonomy): domain Eukaryota; kingdom Viridiplantae; phylum Streptophyta; class Magnoliopsida; order Poales; family Poaceae; genus Alloteropsis; species Alloteropsis semialata. The sequence goes on along the minus strand of CM014278.1, from coordinate 21,633,421 downwards.
CAGATGCGAGGCATGAATCATATGCGGGTAGGGTCTTTATCAGGATTGCGGTGGAAGTTTTGCAAATGATGATCTGAGTCTGCCGAACGAAGATTTGGAATGCGGCGGCGGAGAGCTTGAGTGGCTTGACAGGAGGCGAATGGGAGGAAGAAGAAGTACGGTTTGTATTCGGTATTTATAGGGCTTACGAAGGAAGGAACCGCCCAAAGATCGAGGCTCTGCACTCGCGTGGGGTTCAAGGGTCTCAACAATGTAGGAAGCACGGTTTCTATAAACTATTCACTGCAGGGGTCATCATTGCTTGAAAGAATTTTGGAACAAAATAATATTTTATCCTAAAATTGGGGGCATATTTTGACACCAGATTTTGACTCGGCTAATGGGGTAAAATACTGATTTTTATAGAGCTGATGATAGCAGGAAAGAAAGTATTAAGCCGCTTCGATTCGGTGGAAGAAGACCGAGATCGATTCTGATTTGATGAGTCCGATTCCGATTGAAGATGTCCGATGAGTCCTGATCGGACATGGTAATATAAGGCCGGAGCCTTTACGACTGCGGGAAGACGCGTGTGGGGAAGCTTCTCTAGGGCTTAGTTGTTTGCGGCAGTTGTAATTCTTTTGGTATTTTAGGATTAGATTTGCTTTAAGTACATTAGATATTGTTGACGCTCCTTAGCGACACCTTTTTACCCTTGTTTATCTTCAATAATGGCATGAATTTGATATCTAAACTATTGATCATACTCTATAACTGGGGCGTTTTCGTATATGCATGTGTTTTTGGAGGATTTCTGTTTACGCAGGTTTTTGGGATAAATTGGAGCACATATGGACAAGGCTTGTGACCAAGGACAACATGGTAAAAGATGAAGGCCAGAGGCCCGTAGAAAAGAGTAGGTCGGCCGGCCTATGATGTTCCAAGGCCCATTCGTGCTCGTCTTTGGTGAACTGTCCTCCAAGAACGTTTGAAAGGCAAGTGCTTCAAGATAAGGTCAAGTGACTTCGGGGTCAAGGTAAATCAATTGGAGAATTTGGAAGGTCATCCACTTCCCATTCTTATCTCGAAGATATCTCAAAGCAAACGACGTCCAAAAGCCCACATGCATAGATGGAACAACTACTGAAGCTTCCAGAAGACTTGGGGAGAAAGATAAGGACGAGGCGGCCAGGAAAGAGGCCAGGCCGGCCGGCCTGGGCCTCTCTAGGCCGGCCGGCCTAGGCCCCCTGGCGGCGCCTCGACCTCCCCTTCGACCTAGGGTTTCTCAGGGTATAAATAGCCCTTGTGCCCCCTGCCACGCAGAAGATCATTCATCATTCGACACCGAGGAGCAGAGGAGCTAGAGGGACACCTTTCAGAGAGCTGAGAGTCGTGCTAGTTGTCTAGGGTTTTGCCCTAGATGACATGGGAACCCTGCGAGGAAGACCACGTCGGAGTTCTGGAGCTAGGATCATCAAGATCAAGGTAGGATCCCAGTGGTGATCTTGTGATGTACTATCAATCATGGTGAAGTTATTTGTGTTTCCGAATCTATAGCGATCAAGTGCCTCTTTCTATGATTTTGTTCTCTCTTGGTTTTGCTTCTTTTCCAATCTATTCTCGAGATAGATTGCTTGGGGTATTCTTGTAGCCATGGTGTCTACGGGTTCATACCAGATCTACCAAGTGGTTCGACACGTTCACTTGTGAACGTGCCCTTAAGTTACCCTTGCCGATAGGGAGCATCGTGATATGGTGTGATCCCATGTATGGTGGGGCTTTCGAGAGTTTGACCGGAGGTCATGATTTAAAGATGCTTTTTATTGAGATTCACATCTATCTTACTTCACTCTATTTGGCTCGGAGCTACAACATATGCATGATCTAGGCGATCTAGATTGGTTATCTCTAACTCTCTTTTGCTACCTTCGGTGTTTGGTTTTAGTAGATTAGATCTGTTTTACAAGCTCTTCAAGACTAAAGGATTTCTATGCTAGTTAGACCACTTTCTATTTCTTTAGTTCCACGGATTGATAAACCTTGGGGGAGTACTCTGAGGGAAGAGCTACAACTGATCCGTGCGCTTGCGGTTCACGATTGATGCGTGTAAGGGCCGTCAACAAGCTTTTCTGGTGCTGTTGCCGGGGAACTATCGATTAAGATTCGATTTGACTAGCATTCGTAAATATTTCGTTTTCTTGATTTTTTTTGATTTCTCTCTTTTAGATCTCTTATTTTCTCTTTTATCAAAAATCGATCTAATTCACAAAAATAAATCTAATCTAGTTTTGCTTTATTTTTATTTCATTCTATCTTTTTCTTTTAGATCTCATATATATTTTGCTTTCACTAACCCTAACAGGAGATGGATGGATACCCCTCCAACAAACCAAAAAATTTTGTGGATGATCCAGAAAAACTTTACAGGTGAAGGAGACGCGAAGCAGAAGCTAAGAAGCTAGAATTCATAGATCCGAAAGGCAAGACCAGAAGTTCATCGTCTACACCTCAAGAAACTCCACCACCAAGTCCAATGAAGCCACCACCGCAACCCGAGATGGCGGAACGTACGATCGGAGAGCTATGCATCTCGGACATCGAGGATTTGCCTATCCAAGACCTCGGTGATATTGGAGGATCATTCGAGATCAAGACTTTAACCATCCGTATGGTGCAAAGCTCGCCCTTCACCGAAAAAGAAGATGCCAACCTTCACCTTCAAGCATTCGTCCAATTATGCCGCACCTTCGACATGCAAGGAGTAACTCAAGATCAAGTGAGAGCGAGGCTCTTTCCATTCTCTCTACTTGGGAGAGCACTTCAATGGTTCCTTCTCTACCGGTGGAGAGGGTGCAAAATTGGGATACCTTGATGAAAGCTTTCATGACTGAGTTCTACTCGCTGGGCAAGACTCAGATTTTGCACAACAAGATTGCTACCTTCGCGCAAACCCTGACGGAGACCATTGCGGAAGCCTATGAGCACTTCAACGACTACATCCGAGCCGTGTCACATCACAAGTTTCCAAAGGAGGATATAGTCCAGAAATTCTACAAAGGCCTCACGACGGTATCAAGGACAATCATCGATGCATCGGCTGGAGGATCCATCATTGAGCTCACCCCAACACAAGCTCTCAAGCTATTCAAGAAGGTGGTGGACAATGATGCGTGGGCATCATTGGGACGGCTGCACCCTACACCATCCGCGGGCATTGCTAAAAGTGTTTTGCAGGTGGAGCGTGAAGAACTACTAGAAGGGAAGATCGATTCGCTCTTGAGAAGGTTGGAGAAGATGGAGGTGGACAAGAAGGAAGCCCATGCTATAGATTTGAAGAGCCGAAGCAAGGTCTATATGTGAAGATTGTGGAGAGTATGGCCATGTCCAGAAGAATTGTCCGGAGGAAGCTAAAGTGCTCGAGTACATGAAGAAGGGGGATTGGTTCCCTCCATCCAACTTCCACTAGGACAAGGTAGACCTCATTTTAATGCAAGCTCGTCCCTTCAAAACTCGGTGCCTCTTCATATACAATTGAAGGAGTTCATGGAGGAGCAAGGCAAGGTCAACAAGGACACCGTCACTAAGTTCAAGGCTATCGACAAGATATTAGAAAACATTGATGGCAAGGTGACGGAGGTCGGAAGCTCTAACCATCAAGTGCTCAACATGATGAAGATGTTAGAGACACAAGTGACCTAGCTAGCCGGATGCCTACCTAGTAATGAAGGAAGATTACCGGAGCAACCTCAAAATCCAGAGATGGCAAAAGCAATTCAAACTCGCTCGGGTAAGGAGATCGAAGATCCCGAACACCCGGCCGGAGCAAGGAAGCATAAGCCAAGTGTTGAAGCCGAGATGACATCAAAAGAGAAGGCACCTACTCCCGCACCAAAAATAGTCACCGAAGAGCCAGAGTTTGAGATGATCGATGAAGATACCAAGATTCTTCCTCCCAGGCCATGTTACCATAAATGTAAAATTGATGAGCATTTCAAAAAATTTGTTGAAGTGGTTCGCATGTTGAACATCAAAATGCCGCTTTTGGATGCTCTACAAGTTCCAACACACTCTTGCTACTTCAAAGGCATCCTTGCAAACAAGTGCGAGATGCCGCCACCAAGCACCATCAAGATGACCGAAGAATGCAGTGCGGCCATCGCCGATCAAGCTCCCGAGAAGAAGAGGGACCCGGGGTGTCCAACCATCCCGTGTTCCATTGGATCATACATGTTAGAGAGGGCATTGTGTGACCTTGGCGCAAGTGTGAGCGTCATGCCGAAGGCCGTGTACGAGAAGCTACGCTTATCGATGCCAGAACCTACCGCCATGTGCCTAGAGTTAGCGGACAACTCTGTTCGCTATCCTTTGGGCATCGCCGAAGACGTACCCGTGAAGATTGGAGAACACCTAGTCCCCATTGACTTTGTGATTCTCGATATGGGAGAAGGGACAAAGTCGCCACTCATCCTTGGGAGGTCGTTCCTCAACACTGCATGGGCAAACATCGACGTTGGCAAGGGGGAGATTAAGTTCGACATCAATGGCACCATGAGCGAGTTCAAATTTCGCCCATGCCTCGAGGTATGCAATATGATCAATGTCAAATATATTCCACCTCATCGACGTGACACCAAGAGGAGCCAAAGAAGAAGGAAGCGAAGGAGACCAAGGAAGTTGTTGCATCCGTCGAGACAAAAGCTCAACGCCCACATGTGAAGACCAAAAAGATGACTAAGCCGAAAAATAATCCTGCACCCAAGCCAAGGATCATGCAGAAGTGGGTACCCAAGACTGCAACGCCATCATCGAGCGTTGGTTCGAAGTGAAGAAAAGCAAGAAGTCTAGCTAGAGACTATAAATGAAGCGCTTTGCGGGAGGCAACCCATTCGTCGAGTCAAGAATAAGCCGCTGGGAGGACAACCCTGAAGGCATTTGAGTAAGTGAGTCATGAATTTTGCTACGCAAGACTTGATAAACATTTGTTAAATTGGTCATTCGGTCGGACATTTAAATTAGAGTTTACATTGCTCGGTCATTTTGATTTGATTTCTTATTCTAAACCAATGACTTGAGCCTTCCCATGATTTAATTGCTTTTCTTGAGAAACCCAAAACCAAAATTCCCAAACCCATTTTGGCGACCGTCCTTTCCATGACGTCCGGACCAACTTGATCATTTCAAAGACACGAGTAGAGCCAAGCGTTGTTCTTAATTCTTTAAATTATTTGACGCATGCTAGGCTCACGCAACCTTAGGAATTTTTAGTTTTGTTTCCCTGGAATTAGAATTTTTCTAAGCCTCATTTATTATTATTTCATTCAAAATATCTCTCTCATTTGGCCAAAATTTAGAACCTAAACCCATGACCCACGGTTGAACTCGGGAGTGTTCACTATCAATTCATGAAAGGGAGCAATACCGGTGCAGTCAAAATAAACGTAGTCAGAAAATATTTCTCGACTTACAATTGTTGAAGATGCCCAAATTCCCCTCTAATTATTTATTCAAACTCATTACTTGCTTTGAGTTGGTTCTTATTTATCAAAGGTTAGAGGAGGGGTTAAGCATCTTAACATACTTTGGAAGGGTTTATGAGCATGATTACTACTAATGACCAAGATTGAGATCACGAGAAGAATTTTTGTGCTCTGCACCTAACACCACATGCAAGAGAATCCAAGGGGGCAGCCATGCATGGTGGTACACTTATTTTTGCAGGAGAAAGCAACATTTGGAGTGTAGTTGAAGTAAAGGACAAAGGCATGAATCATGGTGGAGAAAACAATGTGCAAGTTGGAAACTTTAGCAAAGAATGAGTGGTTCACAACAATTGGGCGGTGCAAAGCAAGTGGAGATGCTGGACAATGATCAAGATTCATCTCAGGAGAATGTGGGAGCAAGGACACATGAAGGTGGCCAGGGAAGACCCTAGGCCGGCCGGCCCCATGCACTTAGGCCGGCCGGCCTGACCTCCTCTTAAGCCCCCTGGTGCCCCTCTTTCATAGGTACATCTCTCACATATTTCTTAGTCTATGTTCTTCAAGTTCTTCAGCTTAGAACTCCAGCAAGAGCTCTGAAAATTTCATGAATCAAAATCAACCCCAAAAATCTCCAAAAATTCACTACAATTAGTTTGCTCTCCTCTTCGATATATCATTTTTCCACCGGCGAGAAACCCCCGGTGTGTTGGTTTTTGTGTTTGTGCAGCAAGGCACCATGAGGTGGAGTGTCATAAACTTCATCACCGGAAAGAAGATAAGGTCGTCGGCGTCCAACACACCATCGGCGAGCTCTTCGCGGAGGCACTCGATTGCTGAGTCACAGCGAAGCATGGAGGAAGACAACCCCGCACCGAGGAGCGACATGCTGCTCCTTGGTGGGATGCAAGACCCAAGAAGTATCTCCATGCAGTTCACCGAACCGCATGGACATGCCGGCGCACCGCCTCCTCCACCTCGACGTTCCACAAGATCAACCGCACCACCACCGTACAAGCCAAAAATTTCAGAATATGGGTTTGTCATCTTATCAGATGAAGAAGAAGCAAGGCTTAAGAATTTAAGAGGAAGGTTGAGAGCAAACACCGATTTTGATGATGATGCACTACGAAGATTAGGATTCTATGGTGACATTTATGGGCTATTGGAAAACCTTGGGTCGAGGTAATTTTCCGATGGTGTTCCAGTGCATGTGCATGGAGAAATCACCATGGAGATGATGATGACCATGAGGGTGGTGACAAGAAGAATTGATGAGTGAGAAATACCATGCCTAGAATTTAGGTTGAAGAATGAAGGAAGGTCCATCACCTTTGAGGATATTGGAAAATTTGCTTGGTTTTAAGGGTGATGCACCGGAAAGAGACGAAGTTGAAGAAGGAGGGATCAATAAATTTTGGAAAAAAATAGCAAAGGATGACAACCGCCAAAGAAAGAATATAAACAATGTTATACTTCAAATATTTTATTCTTGGATGAGCAAGAGAATCTTCGGAAGGATGAGAGAGTCCAAAGTAACCGATGTGGAGTTAAATTATTTATACGCCGCATTGGTGAAGAAGCAAGCAATTGATCCCACCTACGTGATGATCAATAGGTGGGTATGTGAAGCAACATCCGGTTCCGGAGATATTGGCTCGGGTTGTTACCTTACCATGATAGCAATTTCATTGAACCCAAGAGTGGAGACAAACTCGGCATTCTACATGAAGGGAACCGACCATGGAATTGAAGCTATGAGGCAAGGTCAATACATCGGGGGAGATGAGAAGAATGGTTTCAAAATTGCAAATACAAATATTTATCTCCCTGATGCAAGATTGAAATTATTTGCAAGAGCAAGAGTTGATTGGCGTGATGAGAAGATTTTGGTCAAGGCTAAGAAGAATAAAAGAGGGAGGCATGTTGAAGGAACATCGGCACAGGTTGAAGAAGAGGTGGGAGAGGAATTACCACCGGCTAGTTCTGCTTATTGGATGGCTGAATTTCAAAATGCACCATGTGGAACCGAAAAGAAGCACAAGATGATTGGAGCCTACGCTGATAGAAACTTGGAGGACATTAATGCCATCCAGAGGCATACGGACCGACTAGAAGATGGAACCGTGGGGATTGCGTATCAAATGGGATTCCTAGCATTAACGCCACTGGAACAATTTGAAGGAGGAGCCTCGCAAGTGTACTATGACCAAGGATATAGCGCAAGACATCTGCCAAGCCAATAGGAGTGACCGATGAAGGATCAAGAATAAATTGCTCGCACGTGTGGTTTGAGTTTTCCCTTTCTTTTATTTATTTTCAGCGTGTGTGCAAGCTTGTGTGTGCGTAGCAATTTTCTGTTTTATTTATTTTCAGCATATGTCTTAGTATGTTCTTTTGTTTATCATCACCATGATCACTATATATATCACCTATGCTTTCATGATATGATTATTAGTGATGATAGAAAGTTTATGCCATGTTGAAATATGATGATCGCTGCCGCTTTGTCTATTTTTGCGCTTGGCTTATGCATGATTAAACTAATGCTCTCCCTAACATGATCTGAAAATTATCTAAATATGGGCTCAATCTTTTGTGGAGGTTATGATAATTTAATACCCCTATTTATTATTCTTGCTCTCTATTTTAAACTTGTCAAGAGATAGTTAATTGCTGAATTTTATTGAGCTAGCCTTGTCATTAATACATTTTGCAATTGCTCTACCTATCCAAAGCCTAAATGATATATCATGATGAACCTTGGTGCAAGAATTATTTTCAAGTGAATTAATTTAGGACTTATCTTCTCTGGTATGAGACTAAGAAGCTGACCATTCCGTTTTGCGTACCTTCTTTTTGCTAGCCTTTCTATCCATACATTGTGAGTTTCTACACCGGAAACTTCACAAACTTCACTGGATATCCTCCCTAAACCCAAATTATCTTTTTGTGAAATACCTCCTTGACCACAACCCAAATTTCAGTATGGATCATTATCTTGAGGAAATTCTGAAGAATCAAGAGCTTGATACAAGAAACATATATTTGGGAGGCATCAAAGAGTACACAACGAAAAAATCAGAAGAAATGAAGGTCCATCAAGAGTGGGCTGGCCGGCCCAAACACCCTGAGCCGACCGGCCTACCCCCTGTCCTCCATCAATTGCTTCAAAATTCAACGAGAAGATACTCCCTAAAGATTCAAACCATTTTCCAAGAAGATCAAGATGGATACTTACTTCAACATTAGCCATCACCTCTATGCTTGAGGATGAGCAATCGTTTAAGCATGGGGGAGGGGTGCTGAGTAAGTACTAATGTTGCTAAAAGTTTTGAGGAGCAAAAAGGAAATAAAAAAGAAAAATGATGAAAAAGGAAAGAAGAAAAGAAGAAAGATATGATAAAAAAATAAATGCTCCTCTGTTCTTTTTGTTTCATTAATTCCATGAGTGCTTTGAAGACTATTCCATACTCAATTATTCCAACCATGTGCAATCCGATAACGAGGACTTCATTTGTGTCTCGGGATCAACCGTTGCCATTTGCACATGTCCATTATCTAAAAGTGTGTGTTCCATTTCTCCTCTCTCCACAAAACAATTATTTTCCATGGTCTTTTTGACGAGTCTCAATAAATCCATGGGAAGTATTTCTTGTTTTGATAATATCTTGATTATAATATCTTTTGTTAGGGCTAACCTTCCCATAGCTCCAGATAAAGCCTTACACATACATGAGAGAAAGGAAGGTGAAGAGAGTTCTAGCAAGTTTGAGAGACAAGATGAGCTGAGAGTTTCCATGAGCAATTGCAATGAGGTTTAAATTATTGATCTTGGTTTAGCAATTCTTTTGGAGCTAACTTCTTAATTTTTGAGATTTGTTTAAATTGGAGAGCATATGTTTAAAGTCTTTGTGGGGAACACTTAATTCATATCTACCCTACATACTAGAAAGAACTGGTTACAACTTGAAGAATTAACCGCAAAATATTTTGACGGCATTATGTTTTCTCGTGTATGATAAAGTGCAGGGATTGGACACCGAAAGGCAACGCTAATTTTTATTAAAGACTTACTCGAGGACGAGCAAGGTTTAAGCATGGGGGGATTGTTGACGCTCCTTAGCGACACCTTTTTACCCTTGTTTATCTTCAATAATGGCATGAATTTGATATCTAAACTATTGATCATACTCTATAACCGGGACATTTTCATATATGCATGTGTTTTTGGAAGATTTCTGTTTACGCAGGTTTTTGGGCTAAATTGGAGCACATGTGGACAAGGCTTGCAACCAAGGACAACACGGTGAAAGATCACCAGAGGCATAAAGAAAAGGGTAGGACGGCCCGCCCCACATGGCCTAGGCCGGCCGGCCTATGATGTTCTAAGCCCCGTTCGTGCTCATCTTTGGTGAACCGTCCTCCAAGAACTTTTGAAAGGCAAGTGCTTCAAGATAAGGTCAAGTGACTTCGGGGTCAAGGCAAATCAATTGGTGAATTTGGAAAGTCATCCACTTCCCATTCTTATCTCAAAGATATCCCGAAGCAAACGACGCCCAAAGGCCCACATGCATAGATGGAACAACTACTAAAGCTTCCAGAAGACTTGGGGAGAAAGATGAGGACGAGGCGGCCAGGAAAGAGGCCAGGCCGGCCGGCCTGGGCCTCGCCAGCCTAGGCCCCCTGGCGGCGCCTCGACCTCCCCTTCGACCTAGGGTTTCCTTAGGGTATAAATAGCCCCTGTGCCCCCCTACCACGCAGAAGATCAATCATCATTCGATGCCGAGGAGCAGAGGAGCTAGAGGGACACCTTTCGGAGAGCTGAGGGTCGTGCTAGTTGTCTAGGGTTTTGCCCTAGCCGACGTGGGAATCCTGCGAGGAAGACCACGTCGGAATTCTGGAGCTAGGATCATCAAGATCAAGGTAGGATCCCGGTGGTGATCTTGTGATGTACTATCATTCATGGTGAAGTTATTTGTATTTCCGAATCTTTAGCAATCAACTGCCTCTTTCTATGATTTTGTTCTTTCTTGGTTTTGCTTCATTTCCAATCTATTCTCGAGATAGATTGCTTAGGGTGTTCTTGTAGCCATGGTGGCTAGGGGTTCATACCAGATCTACCAAGTGGTTCAACACGTTCACTTGTGAACGTGCCCTTAAGTTACCCACGCCGATAGGGAGCATCGTGATAGGATGTGATCCCATGTACGGTTGGGCTTTCTGGAGTTTGACCGGAGGTCATGATTTAAAGATGTTTTTTATTAAGATTCACATCTATCTTACTTCACTCTATTTGGCTCGGAGCTACAACATATGCATGATCTAGACGATGTAGATTGGTTATCTCTAACTCCCTCTTGCTACCTCCGGTGTTTGGTTTTAGTAGATTAGATCTGTTTTACAACCCTTTTCGAGACTAAATGATTTCTATACTAGTTAGATTGCTTCTTATATCTTTAGTTCCACGGATTGATAAACCTTTGGGGAGTACTCTAAGGGACGAGCTACAACTGATCTGTGCGCTTGTGGTTCACGATTGACGCGTCTAAGGGTCGTCAACAGAGATATTGTCGTGTTCGACAAGAACTAGTTAGTTTTCCATGGTATAAATATAAACCCTGCACCATTGTATTCGATGTTCACACAACCATCAATACAAACAAACTCTGGGCCTCGCGCCAACAACCTCTTTTCGTCGAGTTCTTCAGCAAGTAGGGCTGCATCATCTTGATCTCCGGTTTGCCTGTAAGCACGACACTTATCAAATTGTTTTAGTCTTTAGATTGAGGCGTATCGCCCTTCTTCGTCTATTTAATTCACCAATTTTCTGAGTTGTTCCAAGCTTTAGATTGAAGCGTATCGCTCTTCTTCGTTTAGATCGCTCAACCCTTATCATAGCTCTCGATTTTGTCTAATCAGCTTACATTTATTTGCAAGATCTATTTTGCTTCGTTCTCTATCTTAATCATCATATATCTTGCAATAGATCCATTTGTTTCTTGTTTATAAAGCTGATTAGATCTAATTATTGAGTTACAAATAAACTGAATTTAAGCAAGCTCTTTAATACATATAGATCTGTTGGTGCGAATAGACCAAATCCGTTTCTTTTCTAATTGATTCCATGAGTGAATTGTACCGGGAGTTAACGAAGAAAACCAAGAGAAAGCAGTTCCAGTCAAAGACAATGAAAACAAGCGAACTTTTAAAGCATCACTAGAACTAGCCTCTCCTAGTTGAGCAAGATATTGTCTAATGTGTTCCCATGTGGTCTTACTATCATCACCATTAAATTTCACAAAATTAGGAACATGCCAATTATTAGGATAAGCTACAGCATCAAAATCAGCAGAATATGGTTTTTGATATAATCTAGAATTACCCACATCAATGCCAAGTTTATCCTGCATCATACTAGCCAACTCATCCTTTAATTTAAAGAATTCAACATATAAATTGGAACGAGCTAGATCAGATTGCCCTGTGGCTGTACTTTGAGCTTGAACAACATGAGGCATGCGAGTAGGACCTTGCCGCAAATATTGATCATATACATCATTAGGAATCCCACTAGAATTAATGTTTTGATTAGGTATAGGGGGTGATGTATAAGCATGTGTTCCAATATAAGCAGATCCATTAACTACCTCTGTATTTCGGTTAGGGACTACTTAAAGAGGAGCTGTGGTGTGGGGTACTAACTGCTGCGCAGCCGGGGCGACAAAACTGGTGCCACCGGTTTCTAGAACCGGTGTCACCGGTTTCACCGTGGCTGGTGAAACGTGCGGCGGCGGCGGCATTTGCTCTGGATAAAAATTAGCCGGCATACCATACAATGGATTTTCTGGTGTTTTTCCTGGTGTAGCAGACACATTCGCATGCGTATTCTCATGTTGCATAGGTTGTATATTATGTGCATAATAAGAAGATTCTAACAACCTATCCTTTTCAATTTTATCTATCCTGTCCATAAGAGTGCTCACTACTTCATCGGTATGTAAAAGCGCAGCACCAAGCTTATCATCAGGATTAGAAGTAGAAGGTTCGGGTGGGTGTGTAGTTACCGGAGGTATTTCTTCCACCTTCTTGTCCTTCATCAGGAACGCCGGCATCATAAATTCATGAGTTCTTGTCACCTTGCCGTGGCGATCCTTCTTTAGCCCCATCAGAAATTGATTCTTGAAGAACTCTTGGGCTGCTTCGAACTTCTGGCGTTCCTCCTCACTGATTTCCTCCATGAAGGGCACAATGATGTTCTCTTTGTTGAGATTTGAAATAGAGCCCATCTGGCTAGGATTTGATAAATCGGTTATTAAAACCAAGATTTCCAAATTCTCTAGCAGAGTCGCCCAAAATGTATTGACGCCTTTCACGGTCAACACACCGAATTGCGCTAGCTCGCGTGGATCCGCAATGGATCGATCAACTGCAGCAGGCCGAGCAAAACCGGTGGAACAGGTTTTGGGATTCCGGTGGTACCGGTTTCCTAGGGCTTGCTGCGTGAGCCTAAGATCGCCGGCCCAGGAGGGACCCCGTCAGGGCAGGCGCGCCTAGGGTTGCTCTGAGGTCGGCAGGCCACTCAGAACGCAGTCAACGCCGTAGAGATGAAGCATGAACAACAATTAGGGTTGGAAAAGCTAGGGTTTGGAGATGACAAAAAGCAAAGGTATTTTATGTTTGATCGATTGGATAACCCTCAATCGGCCGTGGCTCTTTATATTTATAGGGTGGGGAGGTCTTGCCCCGCAAGGAAAGTCCTTTTACAACTTGGATCTACAAAAAGAGTCCAAACCTACTAGGACTCGGGGAAAACCGGTTCCACCGGTTTCCAAATCCGGTGCCACCGGATTGCCTTGCCAGACGGGCAACAGGAACCAAAACCGGTTCTACTGGTTCTTGAATCTGGTTCCACCGGTTTTCCTGCAAATCCTGCTCTGTGCCAATTTTGATCATCAACACTTTGTTTCTATTAACGAAGCGGTAACCCTAAGCGTATTTCACGAAAGGCATTTTCTCCAATACGCCAATAGATTATGTATTCACGGTTTTAACTAGATGCATAACTGTATGATTTTTCCTTGCAAGCTAAGTCACTTGTGGAGGCGTTGCCACGCTCGGGGGCTGACGTTTAATGGGATGAGTTTTTCCGAACCAAAGAATATACCTATTTCCACGTACCTGGTCTCCAGAACAAGGCGGGTCACGCATGGCGGGCAGCTCAGCGGCACCTGGTGCCCCAACAGAACCCGATCCAGTAATGGCTTTTCCTCCATTGGCCTCTCTCGAGCGTTTGCGGGAGCCAGCGGGGAAAATGGCCTTGTTGCTGGACGAGGCTCTCTTCTCCTGTACAGGTGGCGGTTTGGGCACCTCGGCCGTTGGGGTCTTTTCACCCTGAGCTGGTGCTGGTTCCTCTTCATCCTCCGGCTCGATGGCACCGCTTTGAGGAGGAGCGTCAGCAGCCGGAGGGGCCTCGTCGGGACAAAAAATAACTTCATCTGTAACAAAGCAAAGGTGGTATTTCTGGAAGAAAGCTTATCTCTGGAGCAGGGTTGTCAGCACAAAAGGGTAGCAGGATGCCAGTCCAGTCAGGGATTGTGGCATTCAACATCTTTTTTAGACGAGCCGCCACTTCCTCCTCTGGTATAGCTGTTGGTTGAAGAGTCATGATATCAAATGATCGAACAATATCAGAAAACGTACCGAACAATGGAAAAGATTATTTACCTTCACATTTCATCCTGTTCGAGTCACTATCACCCGTGAAGAGACTGGCTAGGCGGTCATGAGCCATGAGCGGAATGAACCTCCGTCTGATGAAGGTTTCTGCCACATGAATCATAGCCAGCCCCTTCTCACAGAGAAATTGGATCCGATCAATGTGTTTCTGCATCTCTGCAGTCACCTTCGGCAGGGCCTTGGTCTCCTCTTTGAGATACGACATCAGATATTTCCCCTTTACCGATGAGGCTTGGGGAAGGGTGATGTAAAACCAGTGATGTCAATATCCTTTACAGGGAATCTTTGACTGGGAAGGGGATATAAAGCTCCCGATCTCTTAAGGAAAAGCCAAGTGACCCGATCATGAGTTGGTCCTTATAATATGCAGGGGTATAAAAATACCTCCATAGGGTCAATGACGGTTTAATCCCTAACCAAGCCTCGCACAGAAAGGCGAAGACGCAAAGCATTGCCATGGCGCCCGGCTTTATGTGCACGAGCTCGATCTGGTAGAACTCGCAGACCTTGTGGAGGAAATCTAACGGATAGACCCTAAACCCACAGTAGAAGAACTTGACGAACACCACAAGATCTAGGGTGTCGGGTGTCGAGTGAAGCTGACCTTTAGCCGGCCGGCGAGGGAAGGTTGTGGTGTCGGGGAGAAGCTCAAGATCTTCAAGTTTCTGCAGCTGGTTCACTGTTGTGGTCGAGCTCTCCCAATACTTGTCGGCTGTGCAGATGCCGGTTCCGCTCCGCAGTTCCCTTTCGAGGGCGGCGGCACTGCTCTGGTCGCTGGAGGATACATCCCCGGATGCGGATTGGCGAGAGGAGGCCATAAGGTGAGAGTTTGGCTGGGGCTTGTAGGTTGCAAGAAATCGATTTAGGATGGCGACTGTTGCAGGTGAGAGCGTGGAAGATGAAGGCTCAAATGGTGACCAGGTGGCCGCGCCTAGGGGCTTTATAGTTTTGAGAGAGAGCACGAGCCCCGAGAAAGCTGGCCTCGATCCGTGTTGTGCACAGTCACTGTTGGGTCAAAAGATTCTTTCCTATCTCTGCAGCGGGTGTCGTTTCGAAAACTATGCAAGTCAAATTCAATGCATTTGGGACTGGTAGCTTACTAGATAAGCTAACAGTTTTAAATGACCAAATATAATATGTTATGAGAAAATACCCCGATCATCCGTGGCCGGGGACAAGTTTCCCGAACATGTTACGAAAGTGAGTTGGTTTGTTCAGCAGAGCTTTGTTCGGGAGTTTTTTTTTGCCCTCTGGATGAACGATTTTTGCACATAGACCAACATAAAATTTGTGAACACAAAGAAAAGGACATTGTGACATCTTCCAAGTGAAATGACTTCATTAATTCGAAAGGAGTGCATTTTACGGAAGATCGGTAACTGTCCTGAAACTAAAAATTTAAAATAAATCATCCTTGCGTGAGCCTAGTTCGTCGACGAGGATGATGGCGCTGTGGCACCAGGCGATGGGGGCTCCTCCGCGTCCTCTTCCTCGGAGTCGCTAACGAGGTCCACGAGTGCGCCGTCTCCTGGAATCCCGATCAGCTCTCGGTTTAGGGAGATGAAGAGGCGCCTGGCGAACTCCTAGTCGCCGCTGGTGTCGACCGGAGCAGAAGACAAAGACGCGTCCGCGCGTGAGGACTCCGGCCTAGGACGAGCACTGCTCATCCCGTGTTCTGACTCATCGTCAGAAGGGATGGTGATGGGGGACGCCGGGGGTGGAGACGGTGGCGCTGGCCTTTTCTCGGTAGCGGCGCTTGATGGCGCAGCCTCGGGGCGCTGGGACGCCATTGTCGGCGTTTCTTCTTGAGGAGTGACTTGAACTCCCTCATCGTGCCAGGGGAGAGTTGGGAGCGGGCCTTGAGGGGAAGAGGAGGGCGGAGTCGCCGCCGACGGACCCTCCGGCCCGCTAGGCGGAGGCTCGGCGGAGCTGCGAGGAGAGTCTTCGAAAAGGAGATGAGACATCTTGAACTTGCGGCTAAGCTTTTTCTTTCCCATGGCGCAGGTGAAGGGAGCTTAGTGGAGAAGGTTCTGGTACGGGTCTATCCAAGGGATCATGTATTTAAAGGGCCCAGATGCGACGCTTCATGCGTGAATCGAGGAGCCAGAACAGTGCCGCGATTTATGGCGCATACGCTGCCAGAGTTTCGGGAGGCATGCGTAGTGGGGTTTAAATGCGCGAAACATAATTCAACAGCCCTTGGCATTTCAGTTTCCAAGATTAAATATTTCTTTATTCACTTTGATTGTGGCTGTTTATTTTCTCTGACCTTGTCATTTAGATTTAGACTGTACCATTTGATGTACGGGATCTTTTTCTAGCTCTCACTTAAAAGTGATGTGAGATATTTACATACCCAGAATAACCCAAAGATCCAAAAAGACCCGATGACTATTCGAGAAACTACCTTCTGAAGAAGATTAGCTCGGGGGCTACTGTCGAGGCCATAATACCAGGGTGCCCGATCACGAGGATTGCCGACTACCGACTTCACACGAAGAAGACCTCGAACAGGACACGGCAGCTGGACCAAGGAAGGAAGGCTTGAAGATGTTAGAGTCTTACTAGGTTTAGGTCTGTTTTGTCTTCTAAGGCACGTCTCCCCGGGCATAAATAGTGGGGGGTCCTGCACTTAGAGGGTATTCCCAACTTTCATCAATCCACGCAAGGGTACTTGTTGCACAATTGTAATCTGTACTCGCTGAGATAATACAAGCAAGCAACTGGATGTAGGGTTTTTACTCGATCTCGAGGGCCCGAACAAGTATAAAATCCCGAGTCTCTTTGTTCATCTACTGTGATCGATCTTTGCAAGAAGCAGGGTGCCTGCCGGACTAATATCTGCCAAGTATAACCTCGACAAAATTAAGTCATGCTCTTGTGTGAATGTTATGATAATTGATATCTCCTTTTTGCATGTTCCTCTTCCCTTAAAAGAAGTTGCTTTTAGAGACATGGCTATCCTTTGAATAAAGAGCCTTCATGTGCTCAACTTTTTTTTACATACTTGGACCTTCATGTGTCCAAACTTTTTTCATAAGCCCATGTCTCCTTTTGCAATATGGCTTTTGGGAAGAGTACCATACCTTCTTTTGTGGAGCTTTTATTTGGTGCATGGATGAGTGTCATGCTTACTTCCATAGTAGAAACACAGCATAAAAATGGTGGCGTGTGCATGATCTTGATCTTAAAAGCATGAAGTAAATCTCCTAAGAATCGCAATGATCTTGACAAAACTTAATGCAACAACAAGTAGCTTTTGTAGGAGTTGAAACAATATAGGCTTTGATAGGAATTTGAATCACCATAAGGAACTCTTTATTTCATTTTCAAAAAGGAAAAACTCAAGATATCAAGTCTCACTTGGTATGAGCTTAAGGTAACTTAGGTCTTATGATATCATAGCCAACAACAACTTAGACTACAGCTACCATATGCTACCCACAGCTTGGTGTCGGTTTTTTATACTGGCTAGCCTACTATAGGGGGTCCCTAAGTAGTTGAGTTGTTCGTAAGGACCTCGCCAGAACCAGAAGCACGATGGTGAACATGAGACGATTTAGACAGGTTCAAGCCACCTCGAGTAGAGAGCATAATACCCTATGTTCTGTATGGTGGATCGCTTCGTATTGATGGTTATGATTTTACAAAAGGTCCCTGCCTCACCTTATATACTCGGGAGACAGGGTCTACAAGGCAAGAAATACAAACTCCTAGTCGGATACAATACACAAAGTCCTAACATGAGTAGGCTGGGTTGTTTCCTAGTAGCTGACTAGTTTCCTTAAGCTATACGCCTCTTCCTTGTATCCGTCAGAGTTGCCGGCCCAATTTCCTAGCGGGCCTATAGCCCATAAGGACTCCCATGGATCTTGGTCCGTCAAGCCCCCGGGCGTCTTCATATCTTCATGCGTACCGAGTTGTTTCTCAATAGTTTCAGCATCAGGCGAGTTGTTTCTCATCATCCTGCTTGTTTGTTGAAAACCTTTAGAAGTGAACATGACATGCTCCTTGCCGACTTCTTTTGCAATCAGCCCCAGGGCTTTGGTTTTTGAACCAAAGATGATGCAAAAACTTCCCCATTTACTATAATGGTGTCCAGCTTTTGAAAAAAGATGGACCCATTATGGGTCTAGCCCTCAAGCCTAGAAATGTTTTCAAGGATTAAAAATAATTTTAGGGTCTTTAATGAAAAACTTTTCAAAAGAAATATACTATTTCCCCCTAGCCCCCAAGCTTAAAGCAGATGACAATAAGCTTAAAGACTTCTGTAGAAATAAGTATATTCTTTGATTAGGAAAACAATCACTCCTACTAAGCATCAGCCCCCGAGTATGAAAATACATCGGTAAACGACTTAGCCCGTTAGAAAATTGCCACACAAATATGCATCTGGTTAAGAACCGCGAATACACAAGTGTTGGCGCTGATGAGAAGACGGCTTTCAAAGAATACGCTTAGGTTTACCGCTTCAGTTTATAAAAACAGAGAGTAAACTGCTTCATATAACCATCTGTTCCAGCCGCCACTCCCAAATCTCAAATCCTTCCATACTCGCGCGCACCCTTGAATCCATCCAAGCTCCGCTCGAGATCTCCCCTGACAATCTGCAATCAGAACAAATGGGGAAGAAACTAGTGCCAAGCAAGCTCGCAGCCAGCAAATTCGCGGCGAGCAAACCAACCACAGGCAAGAAAACCCCCAAAGTTCCAATCACAGACATGCCAATCTTCAAGAATGCTCCAGCTCCCGCACTCGTCTGGAGGCCATCCAAGGCGACGGACCAGATGGTGCAGGGCCTTGTGAATCAAGGATATCTCCTGGACAAGTCAATTTCTTGCTGGCACACCGACATTGGTAAGCCACGGCCCTTTGATGAAGTCCACGAGATCATTGTTTTCGCTCCTTTCTATGAGCGGGGATTTGCCCTACCCGCTCATGATTTTCTGTGTGGTTTGCTTTCCTTCTATAAGCTGGAGTTAGTGCATCTCAACCCTAACTCCATCCTGCAAATCTCTCTTTTCATCCACCTATGCGAAACCTTCCTTGGAATCGATCCACATTTCAATCTGTTCCGCCTTCTTTTCCGAATAAAGTCTAGCCAGGATAAAGTAGTCGGCGGAGCCAGAATCCAATTGCGTCAGGGGATGAAGAGCATTTATTTTGATTTCAAGTTGAATGACTCTATCAATGACTGGACGGATAAGTGGTTCTATGTAGAGAACCAGCCCCCAAGATTGACAAAGCATTCTGGCCACCTGCTCCTTCCTCAGACCAACTGGAATGAAGCAATCAGTGACGACGAGGCGGGCGGGGTCCCGGGTTGCTGAAGATGATTGCCGAGTTGAAGGAGAAGGGCCTGACGGCCATTGGAATAGCCAGTTCTTTCCTCCACTGTCGCGTGCAGCCCTGTCAGAAGCAGGCGCACGCTGACTATCGCTATACCGGCTTCAATGACCCAACCAGGGTCTCCACCATAGACTTGTCGACAGACGAAGTTGCTCTCCGCGTTCAGGGGTTGTTCACGGACGCCGTAGAGCTCCCTCGCCGTGCACCCTAGTACTCGGCCAGCCGTCCTCTAGCAGCAGTGAGTTGAAAATCAACCCTAATATCTTGTATTTGATATCCAATTTTTATCTAAACATGATCTGATAATTTTTCTTTTGCCCAATTCTACGGATTGTGCACGAGGTTCGCTTTCGCACCTCGTGCAGTGGAAGATAGCTAGACCGGCTTGCCTGAGCCGCCCCTTTCCCCACCGCCCCAGCAGTCCGCTGGTGGCTCTGGGAAAGGGAAGAAGAAGGCAGCGCCGGTCGCCGATGATGTAGTGCTGGAAGAAGGATCCTCCTCATCGGATGATGATGCACCCCCATAGCCTCGCCCCAAAATTCTTGGTCAGGGAGGATCAGGCCTGAAGAGGCCTTGGTCTGACGACGTGCCAGGTCCCTAAGTTCCCAAGAAGAAACAGGCTATGTGGAAGAAGACCCAATCTGCTGTGGAGAAACTTGCTGACGCAAGCCTGCCCATAGCAGAGGATGTTGGCACAAAGACGGAGAAGGATGCAGAAATACCAATAGGTGTTCCTCTGCAGGCATCCTCGACCAAGGTATGTCGAATAACACTTGAAATCCTTCATCTTGACCTGTTCCGAGTTCTTTCCTTGATCTGAGTTCTTTTATGCAGCAAACACAGGAAAAAGAACCCGCTCGCCAAGAGGAAACGCTCGACCCTCAAGACATCCCGTCTGGAGGAATCACCTTTGATCTAGATGAGTCGGAGTTTGATATGGACTTCGCCAGGTAAGAGTCTGTCTTGTTGGTCAATGCCATCTGATCATCCACTGTTTCTAGTAGAATGATCGTTGTGTTCTTCTGTCTTGTTCAGCCGGCCACCCACTCCCCTGCCCACTCAATCGTCGAAGATCCCGAAGGTCAATCCATCCATGGATACCCAGGGCAAGGAAGCGGAAGTGGAGCAAGAGCTGAGCCCCTAGATGTCGCCGCAGCCTCGTCCTCAGAAGTCAACCACCACTACTTCATCTTCCTCACAAGTACCAGAGCAAGCCGCTTAGGGTACGTCTGCTCCCGGCACATGGCCTAAATCCGCAGAAAGTATCCGGATGGCGAGCCTGCGTACCGAGGAACTCGATGCGGCAGCTGGACTTGTGAAGGCGGCGACCATTGAAGAGATCATCCGGGAGAAGGCAAAGATCTGAGAGCCATCACCGGAGCCGTTCCAGATTTACACTGGGTCTCTGGGTGCCGGGCCTGATGATGATGATGCCTTTCTGTTCAACTCCCAAGTTGATCAGAAGGACCTTGAGAAGGCTGCCGAGCTGCAGAAGCAACTCTCTAAGCTCACAGAGGTTAGTATAAAGTAAATCAATACTGTAAGTATACTTAGCTTTGCTAGAATTTGAATTAACAACTCTGCCGTTTTGTTTTGACCATAGAGCATCCTTCACCGCTCGCATCAGAAGTCAGAGATGCTCCGCAGAGCCAGTTCATGCTTTACGCGAGCGGAGAAGGAAGCAGACGACTTGGCCAAGGGTCGAGCGTCATGGGAGGAATAGCGCGCCAAGCTTCGCCTCGAGCTGGATGAAGCTTACAAGAAGATCAACCTGTATCAAGACCAGCGCGAGGATGTTCTCGAAAGGAACAGGTCGCTTAGGCAAAAGCTCTCAGGTATATCACCAACTTCTTCTCCCCGTTGTTAGCACAAATCATAGAATATAAAAATAATAAGATTTGTTTGATGCAGAGGACGAGAAGTGGATTGAAGCTCTGAAGGCCGAAGTAGTCGACATGAAGAATCTTTTCTACCGGCAGCAGGAGCGCGCGAACCAGGCAGAACAGTGGGAAAGGGATTGCATGGCGGAGCATGCTGAAGAGCAGAAAATGCGCAAGGACACTGATGCACAGCTCGTTCAAGACATGACCAAGATCCGCGACCAAGAGGATGAGATCCAGGCTCTCCGCATGGAAATCAACCGTCGTGGTGCAGAGCTTGAGTCTTTTAGAGAAGCTACCCTTCCACTGGTCGATGTGTATGCCAAGGTACCTGCGGGTAGTCCTGCTCCTCCCCTCATTGATCGTCTCTGGGCAACTCCTGGGCAGGTGCGAGCGTACTGCCAGCGGCTTGCCCGATCTTGTACTCGGCAAGTACTCGGGCTGGTACGGTCCTGGTTCCCCGCCCAGCCCTTGAGCATTACGCAAGGGAGGATCAACCCAGCGTGCACCCTAGACATGTACGACGGCTATATGGAGGAGGAGAAGGACACAACGGAGAAGATAGTTTCCCGCCTTAAGTTCTAGGTTTTCTTTTTATGTAAGAAGAACCCATGTAATGAACTTTATCAGATGTAAATACTAATGTTTCGTCAACAAAAGTACTTGTTTATCTGTATTTTGGTTTGCCCGATCCTTCTGTGTGAAACAGAAAGTAGATGTCTTTTGTTTGAGTGTAGCCTGTTTGGATTGTTTTTAAACAACCCGGCATGATCCAAAACTTTATAGTATATGCGTTACTTGGCAAGCAAGCATAGCATGATACTGTATCCGAATTCCAAGCTTGATGACGATGGAATATAAACACTTTATTATCGTTTGGCTGAAAAGCCGATATCAGTACATTGAAAGGATTGACTTTATTGACTCTTAACAACTCCTAAAAACTTCTTAAGGGTAAAAACGCCGCAAGTGCTCAATGTGCCAAGCACTGAGCACCTCTGTTCCGTCTTCCCGCTGTAGCTGATAAGTACCCGGGCCAATGATCTTTAATACTATGAATGGATCTTCCCAAGGCGAAGATAGCTTGTGCTGGTCCTTTGTACTCTGAATTCTCCAGAGGACTAGATCACCAATGTTGAACGACCGTGCTTGGACGTTTTGGTCATGATACCTCCTGAGTTCTTGCTGGTACTTGGTTGTCCTGATCAATGCAGCTAGCCTCGCTTCTTCTAGCATGTCCACATCTTCTGCTCTACTCTACTTTGCTGCTTCCTCCAAGTAGTTTTGGATTCTTGGAGCATTGTACTCGATATCCACCGGAAGTACTGCTTCGGAGCCGTAGACCAGGAAGAAGAGTGATTGCCCCGTCACACGGCTGGGCTGGGATCTGAGCCCCCATACCACGACCGGCAATTTTTGTACCCACTTGCCGCCATACTTTTTGAGCGGTTCATAGAGCCTTGGCTTGAGTCCTTGGAGTATGAGGCTGTTAGCTCTCTCAACTTGTCCATTGGTACATGGGTGCGCCACTGATGTGTAGCGGACTTCAATTCCCAGACTATCTGATAGAACCCACTTGGGTTTGTTCCTGATCCTTCGATGAGAGTTGGGGATAACTTCGATTTGGGGTGGATTCGACGTTGGCTGTCCGACTACAACGACCACAAGGGGCTGCGCCTTAGCAACAGGTACACCGTCTCCGATTGTGATGTTCTTGCCGTGCTAAGAACACCGCTGCTCCTGCTAGCAATCGAGAACAAGCAAGAACAAGATGAACAAGCAAATAACTCACGGATTGATAACCAAATGGCGAATCTGGTACACAAGTTGGGGTCTTGAATCAAGCAAATCGGGTGGTCTGATCGACACACGCGTTTACAAACTGGTTGCAAGAAGCTAACTCAGATCTAAAACAAAACCCAAAAGGTCCTTGGCTGCTGGTGGTGGTATTTATAAGTGGGAGAGCAGTCTGAGAGGTGCTGGGGTCGAAACCCTAGCTTAGGAGGCGCCCCCTCATGGGCTCAACTGGATACAAAAGGCCTAAGGCCCAAAACTGAGGTTCTGCGCAGACTGGAGGTACGGAGGTTGTTTCTGTAATTGTGAGCATTCCAGGACGAATCGAACAATGAGGTTAGATCCATATGAAAGTAGACTTCAAGAGCTTTCCAACAAGTGCTCATGGGCCTCAAACAACTGCCGGAGTGAAGAGTTATGCCCATCTCAATCAGGTGCTGCTTGTAGGTCCAAACAGGCAGTCCGAACATGCTGTGTGATCTTGCGTTGCTTGGAGGTCCAATCTTGGTGTCCAAGATGAACTTCCAATCTTGAGCCCTTGTGTTCTATTCCCATGTTCCTAACAATAATACAATCATCACATGGCTTTAGTAGCATCCCATTCATATAATAACTTGTTTGGACCACAAGGAACAACTTTACCTGATAGTTTAGTATTCTTATTCGATCTCTTTCCATTGGTCCTTGTTGTGCACTAGGCATGGTTGTATCCATGGGAGGGATGTCCTCATCATCCTCCCCTCCTTGCATTTGAGTCGTCCTTGACTCAAGCTCATCCATGATTCGCGCAAGTGGCTCCAAATCAGCAACACACCCAAATCCTCCAATGGGTGTTAAAGGTGGCGGCCACGGGGGCACTCTAATTTGAGCACTCAAGATGCCATCACCAAGTGCTTTGTGTGCAGCCTTGTTGTCGACATAGTTGTTCATGGGGAAGTATCCATGTTGCTGCAAGGTTGAAGATGTTGGTGCAGCCATGTTGGTGTTGGTCACATCATCCTCCCCTTCTTGACGAGAAGTCGTCCTCGACTTGTTCCACCAGGCAGCAAAAGCGTTTGCTTTGGCGTTAACGAGTGGAGCCATGGCTGTGTTGCATGACCACAACCTACAATGTTTCCCTTCTTCTAGCTGACCTTGCTGCATAAAGACAAAACAAGGAGAACTAGGCAAGACATGGTTAGCGTTAGTGCAGCCCTGTATTTGAGCATGGTGTTGCAGCCCAAATAGAGAGCAAATATAAACTTTATGCACCAAATATTCTCCTTTGCTATCATATTTGCCAATTGCATAAAGTGAGCAATGATCAAAACTTCGCAAGCCGGAATTAGATTTTAGTTTCTCTTTTAGACATTTCAGATTACAAAGAATGTCTAATTCAATATAACCTATTGTGTTAAAAGAGGACATGAGTTTCACCTCTTCCTTCTTGCTAGCAATGCAATGAACAGGTGTAGAAACCATATGTAGTTCATTGAAAACAGATTTAACATGCGCTTGTTGTTTTTCTGGTATACATGGAACATTTTCAAACAACTCCTTGCTATGGTGAGAAATGCATGTCATTCGAGACAACGCATACACTGTAGGAAGTCCCACAAAGGATTGTGGAAGGCTAGCATGAATAGTAGACAATTGCATTTCACCATGAGCATACTCACATAGAGGGTTTGCAGCACCATACATTCTGCTTTTCTCACACTTATCCGATGGGGAGGGTGCTGCACAATCATTATTTTCCATCTCCAACAGCGGCTCAAGGTTCTCAAGTTGCTCGATGCACTCTATGGAATTGTTCCCATCCTCCAGCAAAATGTTAGGTACAGCAAGGGAAACAAAAGAATGCTCCATCTCAAGTTGTGGTGATGAAATGAGAGAAGTATCACACAACTCTTTTTTATCACAAGGTTCAGCAAACAAATCACATTGTGACAAAGGCAGTTTAGCATTGGTTTCCACTATCTTTTGCTCATTTTCAGCATGTAAAATGGAAACATATTGGTCATTTTGTATCACACCATTCTTGCGAGTATTCACATATAGCAGAATCTGATTTTCAGCTTTACAAGCAAGACAAAACAAGTGAGAGATATGGCCATATGTTTCATTAATGAGCAAAGTTTGAATTTCAGAATTGAGCCCTCTCATGAACCTACTCGTTACATATTCCATGCATTCATTCAAGCCACCAAACATGATACAGATTTTAAAATCATGGTAGTATTGTTTGACAGTCTTACTACCCTGTTTTAATTTATCAAGCTTGGTAAGCAAGCGATCAGCATAATATGCAGGAATATAAACCTCTCTAAAAAGAAGTTTTAAGTCATTCCAAGACTTAGGAACCTTTTTGTGCTTACAAATATGTTTCCATTCGTACAAAGCATCTTTAGTTAAAGCATTAGAAGCAAGAAAAACCATTTGCTTCTCAGACAAGTCATATTCCTCAAATTCCTTGTCTACCTTCAGCTCCCAATCAATGTATGCATGAGGGTCAAATTTTCCCTCAAAGGAAGGTAATGTAGAATTGATCATAGCAAGAGCATCATCATGTACCTCTAATTGGGGTGCTCCCATGTATTGTCGAGGTCCTGAATATCCATGATGCAT
>CM014278.1:21525643-21607585 GCA_004135705.1 Alloteropsis semialata | reverse complement strand
GTGGGAGGGGGGATTTGCAAAAGTGATCTTGCTGTGATTAAGGGTGGGCGGTGATTTTGCAAATCCCCCCTCCCACCTCTCTCTACGCGCCCCCTTGGATCAAGATCATGTGGTCCAGATTGAGGTTTGCATAGTTTGCACGGGGAGGTTGGTTTGCACCTGATACGTTGCCTAAATATGTGGAGCTCTAGGTGGCTGCAAGGTAAATCAAGGATAAGCTAGAACCACATAATCAATACAAATTGAATAATCGTTCAACAACAGTACTATGCTGGTCCTAGACTAAACCATGCTAGAGACGTGAGCCTGGGCACAAAGGTAGTCACAGAAAGGAACCAACAGTAGCACAATCTAAACTGCAGAATTCAGCACTTCTTCTTTTTTCTTCTCTTTCTATCTCCTTTTTTTCTTCTTTGATCCTCTTCTTTTTTTTTCTTTTCTTTTGTAGAGGCCTAGAACCTTTTGTTCAGCGGCATTACAACTGCAATAAAAATCATTGTACACAACCCAAGCGAATTCAGAGTAACAACTCTTGTTTCTGGTTTACAAGCACAAATGTCGAGCCCGACTGCTACATGCTCAGAACAAATTTGGAAGCAAGGTCAAATCCATTGGAAAGAGCACAAACAAATCTTTCCAGATTGTGTCTAAACTCATGAATCGGACATTTGGAAAAGAAATTATGGCAGTTTTATTGTCGTGCTGAAATGGAACTCCGAAACAAACTACAGCCCGAATTAAAAAGCTTCCCCCTTTGTGGATTCAAACCTGAATATAGATAGGGGGTATTTGGATCTGGTGGGGATTATTGAAGTGGTGGTGATGGTACAACTCTTGGGGAAAGTTCTTGTGCAGCCCTAAATCAGAATCGTTGTGGGATTAGTAGTGGATTTGTGGAGGAAAATGATAGTGGAGATGTATATGGTGACAGCGGATCTTGTAGTGACCAAAACGTGACAGAACTCAAAACTCTAAAGGATTAGAAACTAAGACCAGCAGTTCTACACGTTGATGCAACCGAAAATTCAACAAGCAAAGATTACGAAGAACAGCAAGGCACAGACTTGTTGATGGGATTTTCGGATCTAACCTGCTTGGGGGATTTTTTTGGACTATAGGTAAAGTAAGAACGGATAAAAACTCTCACCGAAAACCTTGCTCTGATTACCACATGATAGAACCCACTTGGGTTTGTTCCTGATCCTTCGATGAGAGTTGGGGATAACTTCGATTTGGGGTGGATTCGACGTTGGCTGTCCGACTACAACGACCACAAGGGGCTGCGCCTTAGCAACAGGTACACCGTCTCCGATTGTGATGTTCTTGCCGTGCTAAGAACACCGCTGCTCCTGCTAGCAATCGAGAACAAGCAAGAACAAGATGAACAAGCAAATAACTCACGGATTGATAACCAAATGGCGAATCTGGTACACAAGTTGGGGTCTTGAATCAAGCAAATCGGGTGGTCTGATCGACACACGCGTTTACAAACTGGTTGCAAGAAGCTAACTCAGATCTAAAACAAAACCCAAAAGGTCCTTGGCTGCTGGTGGTGGTATTTATAAGTGGGAGAGCAGTCTGAGAGGTGCTGGGGTCGAAACCCTAGCTTAGGAGGCGCCCCCTCATGGGCTCAACTGGATACAAAAGGCCTAAGGCCCAAAACTGAGGTTCTGCGCAGACTGGAGGTACGGAGGTTGTTTCTGTAATTGTGAGCATTCCAGGATGAATCGAACAATGAGGTTAGATCCATATGAAAGTAGACTTCAAGAGCTTTCCAACAAGTTCTCATGGGCCTCAAACAACTGCCGGAGTGAAGAGTTATGCCCATCTCAATCAGGTGCTGCTTGTAGGTCCAAACAGGCAGTCCGAACATGCTGTGTGATCTTGCGTTGCTTGGAGGTCCAATCTTGGTGTCCAAGATGAACTTCCAATCTTGAGCCCTTGTGTTCTATTCCCATGTTCCTAACAATAATACAATCATCACATGGCTTTAGTAGCATCCCATTCATATAATAACTTGTTTGGACCACAAGGAACAACTTTACCTGATAGTTTAGTATTCTTATTCGATCTCTTTCCATTGGTCCTTGTTGTGCACTAGGCATGGTTGTATCCATGGGAGGGATGTCCTCATCATCCTCCCCTCCTTGCATTTGAGTCGTCCTCGACTCAAGCTCATCCATGATTCGCGCAAGTGGCTCCAAATCAGCAACACACCCAAATCCTCCAATGGGTGTTAAAGGTGGCGGCCACGGGGGCACTCTAATTTGAGCACTCAAGATGCCATCACCAAGTGCTTTGTGTGCAGCCTTGTTGTCGACGTAGTTGTTCATGGGGAAGTATCCATGTTGCTGCAAGGTTGAAGATGTTGGTGCAGCCATGTTGGTGTTGGTCACATCACTATCGCAAAAATCAAAGAACTCGCTCCCTATGAACTCGGAGCCAAGATCAGTGATAATGCGATTCGGGATGCCGAAACGATGAGCAATGTCTTTGATGAACTCAGTCGCCCTTGACGCTGTAGCGTTGACAAGGGGCTTGATTTCAATCCACTTGATGAACTTGTCGATTGCCACATAGAGATATTTGAAACCTCCTGGCGCAGTCTTGAGTGGTCCAACCATGTCTAGCCCCCAGCATGCGAAAGGCCAAGAGGGCGGTATGGTGTTGAGGACCGTTGCGGCGATGTGAGCTTGCAGGGCAAAGAATTGGCAACCCTGGCAAGTTTTCACGATTTCTTCTGCGCTGCCACTGCTGATGGCCAGTAGTACCCGGACCGGAAGGCCTTGCCCACGATCGTGCGGTGGGCAGCATGGTTGCCACAGATTCCACCATGGATCTCTTCAAGGATCTCCCGTCTAACTTCTGGAGAGACGCACTTCATCAAGACTCCAGATGATGCGCCACGTCGATAGAGGGTGGAGCTGACTAGTATGTAGTGCTTGCTTCGCCTGATGACTTGCTCGGCTTCCACCTTATCTTCGGGCTCTTGCTGGTGTAGGATGTATTTGATGAAGGGCTTTGTCCACTCGGGTGTAATCACCCTGACTTGCTGATGAGGGGGTGTTGTAGTCGGCTGTATTTCCTGCTCTCTGATGGATGGTTGTGACAGCTCATGGACGAAAACGCCACCCAGTACTTGCGCTCGGTGAGAACCCAGCTTGGAAAGTGCATTAGCAGCCATGTTGTTGTCCCTGAGGACGTGATGAAATTCGAGTCCATGGAAGTGCTTCTCAAGTTTGCGGACCTCCATGCAGTATGCGTCCATGTTCTCCTTGGTGTAGTCCCAGTCTTTGTTGACCTGGTTGAAGACCACCGAGGAATCACCGTAGACCACCATGTGCTTGATGCCAAGGAAAGCAGCCAGGCGTAGCCCGCGCAGTAGAGCTTCGTACTCGGCTTCATTGTTGGTGGCTTTCCAGAGGATCTGGAGCACGTACTTGAGTTGATCGCCTTTTGGGGATATGAATAGTACTCCTGCGCCGACTCCTTCAAGCTTCATTGATCCGTCAAAGTACATGATCCAATGCTCGAGTGGTTCTTCTGGCACCGCTTGTTGTATCTTCGTCCACTCAGTAACAAAGTCCACCAGGGCTTGCGACTTGATGGCAGCGTGTGGGACGAAGTCGATGGCGTGAGAGCCCAACTCGATCGCCCATTTGGAGATTCGCCCTGTTGCGTCTCGGTTGCGGAGGATGTCACCAATTGGGAAGGAGGTGACTACAACAACTCGATGAGCATCGAAGTACTGGCATAGCTTGCGAGACGTGATCAAGATAGCGTATAATAGCTTCTCGACCTAGGGGTAGCGTACTTTTGATTCTATAAGCACCTCGCTGATGAAGTAGACTGGTCGCTGTACCTTATATACATGGCCGGGTTCCCGCTCGACTACAATGGCAGTGCTCCCTACATGAGTTGTTGCTGTGATGTAGAGGAGCAGTGGTTCCTGATCAGCTGGTGCAGTAAGTACTGGTGATGTCTGGAGGAATTTCTTGAGATCTTCAAACACTGCATCAGCTTCTGCAGTCCACACGAACTTGTCTTGCTTCTTGAGGAGTTTGAAGAAAGGCAATCCTCTGTCACCCAGTCTTGAGATGAATCGGTTGAGGGCTGCCATGCATCCGGTCAGCTTCTGGACATCCATGAAGGATTTGGGAGGCACCATGGATGTAATAGCGGTGATCTTCTTGGGATTGGCTTCAATTCCACGGTGGTTGACTATGAAGCCCAGCAGTTTCCTGTGGGCACACCAAACACGCACTTGGTGGGATTGAGCTTCCATTGGAATTCCCTGAGGTGTGCAAAGGTCTCGGACTAGTCATCAATGAGGTTGTCCGGGTTCTTTGTCTTCACGATGACGTCATCAACGTAGGCTTCAATCATTGCGGCCAATCTGAGCCTTTAAACAACTCTGAATTGCACACTGATATGTTGCCCCTGCGTTCTTGAGTCCGAAGGACATTGTGGTGTAGCAATAGGCGCCAAACGGAGTGATGAATACCGTCTTGATCTGGTCGTCTTCATGCAGGCTTATCTGATGATAGCCCAAGTAGCAATCGAGGAAACAGAGTAGAGAGCAGCCGGCTGTGGAGTCCACCACTTTATCAATGTGGGGTAGCCTGAAAGGATCCTTTAGGCAGTGCTTGTTCAAGTCAGTGCAGTCGACACACATCCTCCACTCGTTGTTGTTCTTCTTTTGCACCAAGACAGGGTTAGCGAGCCAGTCGGGGTGGAACACCTCCTTGATGAACCCGACTGCTAGTAGTTTCGCCAGCTCCGATCGGATGGCTTCTTTCTTGTCCTGGGCAAAGCGTCGTAGTCACTGTTTCTTTGGTTGGCAGCTGGATCAATGTTGAGTTTGTGCTCAGCCAACTCCCTTGGGACTCCCGGCATGTCTGATGGCTTACACGCGAAGATGTCGCGGTTGTCCCCTAAGAAGCTGATGAGCGCGCTTTCCTATTTGGTAGGCAGGTCAGCGCCGATCAGCGTCGTCTTGGAGGGGTCACCCGTCCCTAGGTCGATTGCCTTGATTGGAACATCCTGCGAGGGCTTCATGGTTGACGCTGCTGGCTTTTTCGTTGGGATGCCCAACTCAGCCTCGCCGAGTTGTTTCGCCATAGCTGCTACGATTGCTGCCTAGCTCGGTTGCTGCATATTTGCAGCAATTGTCACTGCCTCGGTGTCGCAATCGTAGGAGGTCTTCAAGTTACCCTTTAGGGATATGATCCCTTTAGGGCCTGGCATCTTCAAGACGAGGTAGATGTAGTGTGGAATCGCCATGAATTTCGCTAGAGCGGGGATTCCCAGGATCGCGTGGTATGATGATTCAAAGTCGGCGACCTCGAATGTAATGTACTCGGTCCTGTAATTAGCCTCGGTACCAAATGTAACTGGAAGTGATACCTGGCCAAGAGGCACAGCAACGTTGCTTGGGACGATGCCGTAGAAGGGTGAATCAGTGGGCTTGAGCAAATTGGTAATGTCCAAGCCCATCTTCTTCAAAGTCTTGGCGAATAGGATGTTGAGTCCACTTCCGCCATCGATCAATGTCCTTGTGAGTCGCGCGCCAACCACTACCGGGTCCAGTACAAGAGGGTACCATCCCGGGTACTTGATATTGGTCGTCGCGGGAGAAACTGATCGGGACCTCTGACCACTTCAGGAAGGTGGGGATGGCAGGCTCGATGCAGGCAATCTCGCGTTGGATAAGGTTTTGCTTGCGCTTCGATTTGGTCTGAGTGATCCCTCCAAAGATGACATTGACCACCTTGTCGGCTTGTTGATAGCCGGTGTCTTTTTCACCCTTGTCTCGTTTGTCGTTAGGGTTGTTGGGTTTAGGAGCGCCTTCAGAGGTGAAGGCCTAATTGAGCCCATAGCACTCCCTACTTGAGTGTTTGTCCTTTGGATGAAAAGGGCATTGCTTGTCGAGTAGTTTGTCGAACTTCCTGCGGGAAGAGCCTTTCTCAGCAACGTTGACCGAATCTTTGGGCTTGCGTTTCTTGTCATTGAAGTCGCGCTTGCCACTGTTCTCGACTTGCTTGCCCTTGTTGCGGTCGTTGTTGTTGTTGCGGTCACCTCCCAACTTGTTTCTGTTGAATCTTTCGCGCTGCAGGTCTTCAGCGTCTGCCCAGCGACGGATGAGCTCGCGCATCTCCTCCAGCGTTTTTGGCCTGTTTCTCCCGAAATCAAGATGCAGCGTGGGATCTGTGAGGCCGCTGTGGAAACAGTCGATGACGTCTTGGTCGGTTAGGCCCACACATGTTGAGCGCTTCTCCCAGAATCATCGGTTGTAGCTTCGCAGGTACTCGTTCTCACCTTGTTTGCTCTGGGCTAGGTCAAAGCGATTACCCGGCTTCTGCCATGAACCCTGGAAGTTGTTGATGAAGACCTAGCAGAGCTGGTCCTAGGAGTCGATGGAGCCTGGCTTTAGCCCTTCTAACCAGGTTAGTGGGGCCTGGTTGAGGACTACTGGCAGGTAGGTGCACATAGTGTCAGTGTCGCCCCTTGCCGCCTTGATCGCCGAGTAGTAGATGCGGAGCCACTGCTTAGGATCACGCTTCCCGTCATATCTTTCGGTATGAGCTGGTTTAAACTTGTCGGGCCAGGAAGTGGCGCGGATGCAGTTTGAGAAGACCGGGAACCCTTCGTACTGGCTAAGGTTGTGGTAACCTTGGCCTGGTGGCCAGTAGACTTGGTCGTATTCTTGACGCCGCCTGCGCTCTTCTTCTTCGCGATCGCGGACCTATGCCGAAATGATGGTGCGTGCATCTCTGTTCCGCAGGTGGTGTCGCAGATCCCTGTCGTCGTCGCGGTAGTTGTGGCGTGCATCCCTATCCCTGTTACCGTCACGCCCGCTGTTGTGACTCTGTTGAGCAACGTGGTGGCTAGGCCCGGCGCCATGGTTTCTACCTCCGGCACTGACTACCATGCCTCCCTAGTTGCCGGGTTCTTGGCAGGCTCTGCTTGGGTGATGGGACTGATTGCTGCGGTTGCCGCCGTCGGCAAGGCGGCTACTTGCCTGACCGCTTGGTGCCTTGGACCTGGTGATGGTCTTGGCAGGGTTGATTGCGTCATGCAGGATGGCCGGTGTCTAGAGCATCGTTTTCATCCTTTGGATTTCTGGAGTTTGCACCAGATTGTCGAGCTCTCCTACAACAGCCAGGATGTTGGCTGCAGCGGTGAGGTAGACATCCTGTCCGGCGACTTGCATGAATCTTTCATTGAGGTTCTGCGGAGGAAGTCTGCAACTAGCACGGTGACGACGATTTGCACGAGCAGCGTTTCGCTCTCTGCGCCT
The DNA here is from genome assembly GCA_004135705.1 of Alloteropsis semialata. Classification (NCBI taxonomy): domain Eukaryota; kingdom Viridiplantae; phylum Streptophyta; class Magnoliopsida; order Poales; family Poaceae; genus Alloteropsis; species Alloteropsis semialata. Next base: position 21,600,285 of record CM014278.1, on the reverse strand, counting down.
GTTTCGGTCAGCTTCGACTTCATTCTCCACGATTGGTTCATCATTGGAGACTTCTGCTTCTTGGCCAATAATCACCATGGCTTGGCACCCTGGTGAAAACCTTCTTGAGCTTGAAGTTACTGGGACAGTTGAGCCGCGCCTGCTTGAAGAATCCAGGGGCTGCCCGTGTTGGAATGGGTGTGGATCAATGCACGCGATGATGTGAGACATGTCCAGGTCTTCTTGCAGTGTTCCTCCAAGCTTTGGCTTGCATCTGGCCAATGAACGAATCATCCTTCAGGGGTTGAAGTAATGACGAGTCAGACTTGTTTCCCGTTTAGAGGAAGTTCATCGAATTCGACCAAAAATCGGAGTTGTTTTGAGGACGCCGCCTGGTAAATGGAGGTGGGGCCCGTGAGTCCAAAGGGAAACTGGCTCGGGGTGTCAGCCTCACGTTTAGCAGTGGCTAGACTCCTTTTCTTCAGGATTTTTGAATTGACGGATTTTGGCACGACCGAGGGTTCAGAAACCGACTCGGACCGCCTAGTCTGCTTTGAAATTTTCCCAGGGTTCAGAAACCGACTCGGACCGCCTAGTCTGCTTTGAAATTTTCCCAGTCCGAGTTGGAGTCGAACTAGGAGTTGAGGTTTCCCGAGCCCGAGTTTCCCGAGCCCGAGTTGAATTCGGACCCGGGGACGCGATCTCGTCGAGCTTGTCGGTGAGTTGCGCCGGAGTCGGCGACTTGAGGACGCGGTCGAAGTTGCCCATGCCGTCCGCCGTGCAGACCTAGGAGCCGAAGACGAAGGTGACGCCCTTCTCGAATGCCATGTCGCCGTCGCAGTTGATGATGACTAGCGCCATCGAGCTCGCTTGACAATTCTCGACGAGAACCCCTATCTGGCACACCAGCTGTCGATTTTTTATACCGGCTAGCCAACTATAGGGGGTCCCTAAGTAGTCGAGTTGTTCGTAAGGGCCTTGCCGGAACCAGAAGCATGATGGTGAACACGAGACGATTTAGACAGGTTCAGGCCGCCTCGAGTAGAGAGCGTAATACCCTACGTTCTGTATGGTGGATCGCTTCGTATTGATGGTTATGATTTTACAAGGGGTCCCTGCACCTTATATACTCGGGAGACAGGGTGTATGAGGACTTGCTTCCCGTGGGCTTGCTAGGCGCTGGCTTCCGACCCATCTCGCCAGCCGAGGTCTTTGGATTGAACCTCGAGCGGGGCTGGAATGGATTGGAGTATCCGCGTGAGTATGGAAGATTGGGGATTTCAAATTTGAGAGTGGCGGCAGAACAAATGAGAATACGAAGTGGTTTACACTTTATTTTTATAAACCGAAGCGGTAACCCTAGGCGTATTCTCTAAAAGCCGTTTTCACTGTAAGCGCCAATACTTGTGTACTCGCGGTTGTTTACCAGATGCGCATTTGTGCGGCAATTTCCTAACGAGCTAAGTCATTTTTCGATGTATTTGCATTCTTGGGGGCTGATGCTTAATGGGAGTGATTTTTTTCCAAATCAAAGAATATACTTATTTCTACAGAAGTCTTTAAGCTTATTATTATCTGCTTTAAGCTTGGGGGCTGGGGGGGAAATAGTATATTTCTTTTGAAAATTTTTTTCATTAAAGACCCTGGTATTGTTTTTAATCTTTGAAAACATTTCTAGGCTCGGGGGCTAGACCCATAATGGGTCCATCTTTTTTCAAAAATTGGACACCATTATAGCAAATGGGTCAAGTTTTTGTATCATCTTTGGTTTACCGAACCAGAGCTCGGGGGCTGACTGCAAAAAGAAGTCAGCAAGGAGCACATCATGTTCACTTCTGAAGGTTTTCAACAAGCAGGATGACGAGAAAACAACTCGGCTGATGCTGAAACTGTTGAGAAACAACCCGGCAGGCGTGAAGACATGAAGACGCTCGAGGGCTTGACGGTCCAAGATCCATGGGAGTCTTCATGGGCTGTAGGCCCGCTAGGAAATTGGGCCAGCAACTCTGACAGATACAAGGAAGAGGTGTACAGCTTAAGGAAACTAGTCGGCTACTAGGAAACAACCCAGCCTACTCATGTTAGGACTTTGTGTATTGTATCCGACTAGGAGTTTGTATTTCTTGCCTTGTAGACCCTGTCTCCCGAGTATATAAGGTGAGGCAGGGACCCCTTGTAAAAGGAGAACCATCAATACGAAGCGATCCACCATACAGGACATAGGGTATTACGCTCTCTACTCGAGGCGGCCTGAACCTGTCTAAATCGTCTCGTGTTCACCATCGTGCTTCTGGTTCTGGCGAGGCCCTCACGAACAACTCGACTACTTAGGGACCCCATATATTAGGCTAGCCGGTATAAAAATCCGACAACACACACCAGAAGAGGAGCTCTCCTTTGCTACAAGCTTAGTCTTAGTCTTAGTAGTGATAGTGCTAGTATTAGATCTTCTGAAGGGCTTCCGGAGGAGTCTTGGTAAGTTCTAGAGCTCAATTCTTGTATTCTCTTACTTACTTGTAATACTCTAAGCTTAATGGAAATACCTTCATACTTATGTTGTATGCCTCAATTATACTTTATCTACTAAGTATATACTACTTATGTCTTGCACCTTATTCAAGTGGATGTATGCTATGACATTGGCTCAATGTGCCTCATGGTTGCTCTGTTTATTAACGTGATAGATAGAGTTGTATTTCATATTGCAAGCATGGTGTTTGGAATACGGAATACAGTTGAGGGTATCACTGCCCCATGGATTAGTAGAGGTAGGCGGCAGGTGGTGACAGCCCTGTCCGTCCTTTGTAATCCTCCATATTCGGGAGATGATATTAGGCCTTTATGATAAGACGTCCAACTGTCATTCCTTGATGAGGGAACCACTGGATACCTCGATATGTCCTCTTGCATATAACCATTGAATGAGCTTATATAGGGTATTGTAGTATATCCAAGTCCCATATGTATGATGCTAATGAACCCTTAGTGATATACCTTTACTAATGTTTTGTTACTAACTAAGACTACTTAAAGATGAGCAATGAACTTCTATGTGTCACATTACCAATTCACTTTCATATCCTTTACCCCGACCTAGATTATGGTATACTAATAATGTTGTAAGTAAATGCATTGGATGACATCTCTCTTTAACTAAACGCTTTCCCTACGGATAAACAAATAACGATACACTGGAATACTTCCGGGTGAAATGCTACAACGTACTTCTGTGCGTTTGTAGAATATCTGTAACGTTTAGATTTACGATAAGGTATCTCTAGTGACATCACTAATTTAGTGGTGACGCTAAGAAATACCAACAAGCATTTCTGGCGCCGTTGCCCGGGAAAGCAATGGTTAAAGAGTTTTGATCATCCATGTATTTAATGCAGCATGATTAATTGCCTGTAATCTAGTAGGTTTACCCTTTTGCTCTGTTTCTTTGTGACGTGAAACAGGGTAGTGTATGATTGGTTTCTAATTACCATCCAACTATGTCGAGAACCCGAATACCATAGGAAGGAGGGTACGTTCTCGTGTCGTAATCCCTTAGGTGTTCTTGTCGGAGACCAAGCCAGTCATCGGAGAGTCATCCATCCATGGAGAACAACCCGTTCCCGTAGCACCCCAACCGAAAGAAGCCATGGCCGACAGGACAATCCGCGACTACTCCGCCCCGTCCGCTGCCCAGTTCCCTACGGGTCCGAAAGTGACCGTGGGGGAAAATGCTTTTGAGCTTAAGGCCCCATTAATCAACATGGTGCAGGCTAGTCCCTTCTGTGGGAAAGCCAATGAAGATGCTAGTGCTCACCTGCAGCACTTCCTAGAGGTGTGCAGCACCATCACCATCTGAGGAGTCCAACAAGAGGTCATCAGGCTCCGCTTGTTCCCATTCTCACTATTGGGGAGAGCCAAACAATGGACCTATTCCAACCGTGATGCAGTGAACACGTGGACAAAATGCTCCAATGCGTTCTTGGCAAAATTCTTCCCCATTGGGAAAACCAATGCCCTTCGGGAAGAATCTCCAATTTCCAGCAAGAATCCGGGGAGACTATTCCGGAAGCATGGGATCGCTTCCAGGACTACATTCTGGCATGCCCACACCACGGTATGCAAGAGTGGCTCCTGTTCCAGAACTTCTACCATGGGCTGTCCCAGACAGCTCGTGAACATATGGATGCTGCTGCTGGAGGCGCATTTCTCTCCTTGACCATGACCGCTGCTAAGCTGCTCATTGAAAAGATGGTGTCAAACCAAGCCTGGAACGATGACTGTCTTCAGGGGCGCAAACGCGGTATGCACACCATAAAGGAGGTGGACATGCTGGCCGCCAAGATGGACCTCATCATGAAGTGCCTTGATGACCGCACCAAGGATGGGGGCGACAACACTGAAGGGCCACTAGATTCACACATGACGTGTTAAGTCTGTGGAGAAACCGGCCATTCGGGGAACAACTGCCCCGAGACACAAGAGGAGGTACAGTTCATAAACGGCAACAACGGGTACCAGCCTCAAGGGAACTGGAATCAGCAACGCCCATTCTACCAGGGAGGTAACAACAACAATTCTTTTTCTAACCAACCCTCTCTGAAAGATATGGTCCTTGGTCAGGTCAAGATTAATGAACTATTTCAAAAAGGCTTGCTGCTAATGATAAGGCTCTGGAGGGCATAAATTCTAAAATAGAAAGTTTGTCCTCCACCTTTCAGAGCCAGCTGAGCTTTAATAAAATGCTAGAAACTCAGTTAGCTCAGCTAGCCGCCGCTGTTCCTTCTGGAGATAAGGGACAAATTCCTGGGCAACCGGATTCTTCCTTTGAAAATGTAAAGACTGTTTCCACGAGGAGTGGTAAGGCTACTTGGGATCCAGTCCCACCTAACCATGCAGGGAAGACAGCAGCGCTAAGAAAGGAGATCCCAGAAGAAGGAGAAGAGCCTAAAGCTGAGCTGGCACCAGTTGGACAAACTGCGCCACATGAGTTCTACGATTCCAACGCCTTGACATTCCCTCAACGCCAAAAGAAACCATCGGCAGATGAACAATTTGCCAGGTTCGTAGAGGTCATTCAAAAGCTAAACATACATGTGCCATTGCTGGATGCTATGTAGGTTCCGACCTATGCGAAGTACTTGAAGGACATACTCAACAACAAACGTCCACTCCCAAGTACAGAGGTCATAAAGTTGACTGAGGAGTGCAGTGCTGCCATCCTGAACAAGGTCCCAGAGAAGAAGAAGGACCCAGGGTGTCCCACCATCACGTGCACAATCAGGACACAGCATTTCAAGCACGCACTCTGTGATCTGGGGGCAAGCGTCAGCGTCATGCCAAGGGTAGTCTTTGATCGCCTTAATTATACTACCTTGTCCTCTACTCCCATGAGACTGTAGCTGGCCGATTCCACGGTCCGCTATCAGGAGGGGATAGCCGAGGATATTTCGGTGCGCATCCGGGATTGCTTCGTACCTGTTGACTTCATGGTACTGGACATGAACGTGAGCAATGACTCATCGCTCATCCTTGGGTGACCCTTCTTGAGCACAGCGGAAGCTCACATTAATGTGGGTGCTAGAGAGATCCAGCTCCACATTAATGGTAAGAAGGAGAAGTTTGAGTTTAGGCCAAAGGTAGAACAATGCTCCATGATCAAGATCAAATACAGGAGAAACAGTCAGAATGTCAAGGAAGTGGAGGTTACACCCCCAGAAAAAGACAGCTTGATAAAGTTCATGGAGAAGTTCTGAGAGAAAGAATTCCCCATCCGGTATCATGCAAAGAATAAGAAGCCTATACGAGGTACGAAAGCACAGGCGAAGAAAACACCGGAACAAGCTATCGACTGCCAGAAAAAGGTAAAACAGGTATGACGGGTTAAATCATCTGCATCCTCATCTCCAGGGTCAGATGCTACTTCATGAAGTTGAATCCAACAAAGGAGACGTCTTCGCTCGACGACGTAAAACACGAGTCCTGTGCTGACAGGTTCATCAGTGTCAACAAAATAGCTTGGGGGAGGACCCCCAATTAGGTAAGTTCAGGTAAGCATTATTGAATAAAATTTTCTTTCAAATAAAGTTAGTAAAAGAGAGCTATCTAAATTAGTCCCTTAATTATAAGTCTATGCTTAAATCTTTATTTTGGATATGATGAAAAGTTGCTTTTATTTCTCTCTTGTACCTATGTTTCAACCTGCTATTCTCCTAAGCTTTGAGTTTGCTGGTTAAGCATGACCTTTTCTGTTATCTAGTCTATCTGTGGGTAGCATATGCAAGCTCTAGTCTAGGTTGTTGTTGGCTATGATATGATAAGGCTTGAGTTACCTTAAGATCTTACTAAGCAAGACTTGATGACTGGAATTTCTTTTAAAAAGAATAAAAGAGTTCCTTATGGTGATTAAATTTCCTACCAAAGCTCATATTGTTTAAACCCCTGCAAAAGCTACTTGACGTTGCATTGAGTTTGGTCAAGGTCATTGTGATTTTTAGAGATTTACTTCATGCTTTTAAAGCCAAGATCACGCACACACCACTATATACATGTTTCACTTCTACTCTGGAAGTAAGCATGCCATCCATCCACTAAATAAAAGTTCTACATAAAGTATGGTACTCTTCCCCAACTTTATTGCAAAGATGAGACATGGGCTAAAAAATGGACACATAAAGGTCCAAGTATGTAAAAAAAAGAAGGGAGCACATGAAAGCTCTTGATTCAAAAAAAAATAGCCATGTCTCTAAAAGCAACTCTATAAGGGGAAGAGGAACCTGTAAAAAGGAGCTATCATACATCGCAACGGAAAATTTTTTACCGTTGATTTTATTTGGCTTCGTCGAATTTGAATTTCTATGACGGTTCATTTACCGAGACGGTTAACAGTCGGATTTTTCACCCGCCTATAAATAGGACCGAGGGGGGTAACTTTACTTGCTTCGGTTTTAAGCTTTCTGTGATAGCTTGTTGCTGACGCTTTTTGCCTGCTTCGCAAGTTTTAGCTTTTCAGCTCTCCCGTCATTTCGGTCACAAGTAAGTTTCTTAGCTAATTTGCTTCATTTGGTGTTCTATTTTGGTTATTTGCTTCATTTGCTTATCGCTATTTTTGCCTTTTGTAGCGGCTCGTACGAAGCAGACAGCTCGTTTGATTGGGGCTTCTGACTCTGAGGGAGAGGGTTCTCATAGCCCTGCCAACATGACAGAGGACGAAGCTGCCGCTTTTGCTGCACACCTTGAGGGAGGTGATGACAATATGGAAGCTGAGCCAAAAGGCAAGGCCGTCGCAGATGAGGGTGAGAATTCTGATGACGGGGAAGATGATGGCGATGCTGAGTCCCTAGCCGATGAAGCCATTGAGGATGTTGAGGCAGATGTGTCAGACCTGGTTGATCCGAAGAAGAAGGCTCGCACCACTATTTTTGGAAAGTTTTTCGTGAGTGATGCTTTGATTAAGTTTTATGAAGAGAAAGGCTATTTCCCCGTTGGACATGGCCGAGCCCCTGGCAACAAAGTTACTCCCGTTCCTTAGTCGGACGAGGCTGTTGTTTTCCGAGACTTTTTCACTGCTGGGCTTCATATGCCAATTCACAACATTATTGCAGAGATGCTTGGGAGATTTGGAATTCAACTTTATCATCTTACTCCCAATGGCATCACCCATTTGCTTCGGTTCTTTTGGGCAGTTAAGACCAATGGTTCTGATGTTGATGTCGATGGTTTCATCTGCTATTTTGAGGGCCATCGCCAAATGAAGGCCGTTGAGATTGACGGTATTGAGTATGAGCCTGATTATGGTAGCATCAGCTTCTGTGCCCGCCATCGTCTTACTGACCTATAGTCAGAAGAATGCTTGGGACCAAAACTGGCGCAAGTACTGGCTGTACGTGAAGGTTCCTTCATTGGAGAGAATTTTGGAGGATGGCACGAAGCAAATAAGCTTTCCTTTGCATGACCAAGTCCTTCCGAGTAATTTCATTTCTTGCCCTCCTTTCAATCCGAAGGCGCCTACCTACAGCCGTTGCGAGTCGGCTTTTTTCAAGGCTAGTCGTATCAGGAGCAGCCGCGACCTTATCGAGGAGGGCCTTGCCATGGGCGTGAATTTTCTTTCGGCCAGCTGGAAGCCATTTGCAGTCGACGTGAGGTCGTACCGGGGGGTTTCCCATGTATGCTTCCCTCATTTTGGGGCAAAGAAGCCCCCGCATATGTCCGATTATGCCTTCGTTCAGTCCATCGAGCTGATGGCTGAAATAATTCTTGGAAAATATACATCGAAGGAGCATGATAACTGCGTTGCTCTGTTGGGAGGTCATCGTTTTATCAGGGTTTTTGAGGAAATGAAAGTCAGTTATCCTCAACGTGTTGCTCCTCCCAAACCTGGCAAGAAGCTTACGGCTTCTGATCACCCGAGCACACAGCCGCTTCCGAAGACAACCCGTGGCCGTGGGAGAAAGGGTCGTGGCGGCGGTCATGGCTCTAGTGGTGGTTCTGATGAGGGCAGGGACGAAGGTGGTGGTAGCAGCGCCATAGCCCCTTCTGGTCGTGGAGGTCAAGCGAGGACTCGTGGCACTAAAGCCATCCCGACTAAGAAGCGTGCGTCCACCACCGCGCTCGAAGCTTTGAAGCGGCAGCGGTTGAGCGGGGCCTTGCCTGTTACGCCCATTTCAAGTGCGCCTCCACCACCATTGGCTTCGACTACTCCTCCTACTGTTGATGCTGTTCCAGCTTCTGCCACTTTGGCAGTGCCTTCTTCTGTTGCGCCTGCTGCCCCTGCTGTTTCGGCTTCTACTACTCTGGCAGCACCTTCTTCTGTTGCGCCTGCTTCGGCTTCGGCTGCTATAAACTTTAGTTTTGGAGGTTAGTTGTTTATGTTGTCTTTTGTCTCTTTAGGTTGTTTTTGCTAACTTGTGTTTGTTTTTCTCCAGTGAAATTGCCTACTGGTCCTTTCCTCCAGGTTCGTATCCCGAGGTGTGTTGATGACGAAGAAGATGACGTGAGCTATAGCCGCCTTCTGAGGGAGGATGAAACTAAGGATTTAGCTTCTGCAGACCTTGAAGTTTCATCGTCCCAAGTCATGCCTTCTTCTCTTGATGTTCTTGCAAAGGCGGCGGCTAAGTCTCCTCTTGAGACTGTTCGGGAGGATGTTGAGCATCTTAAGACTGCTGCCGAAGCTGGCGAGGGTTCGGGTGATGTGCATGCAGCTGCCGCCTCACCTATTGTTCCTATTCATGGAGTGGAAGCAGAACCCTCTGCCAGCCCGGCCAAAGTTGCTTCCGGGCCTGTTGGGTTAGTAGCCGAAGCCAATGAGCCCAATCAACAGCCAAGACAGAGAACAGAGACAAGCAACAATAAATTACTTATCAACAGTGTTCTCGGGAATCAGCCCTTTACATGTTGGTGGGAGATCCCCTTTTATAGGGAGGTCAAGAGGCACATTTTACATTCCCCTTATACCCCTGAAAATCAGGCATCATCCTCTACACTATACAACCTACGGTTCCCAAGGGCATATGGGTACATGTACATGTCTCAATGTGAATGCGTAGACCAGTAACTCCGTCTTTGACTCGGTTTGGACTTGGTCCACGCTGCCTTCACCATGCCTCCAGTGACCTTTGTCGCCTTCACCACCCGGTGTGCCTTCGGTCAAACAACGCCTTCTCCCGCTCAAAGAGGAAACCCAAACCGCCGCGCCACCACCCGGGCTTGTCCTTGTCCTGTGTAACAAGATGAAACAATCATACGCAGGTGATATCTGTAAGTTACCTGCGCATCTGCCTAAAATCCGACTGGGAGAGCGAAGGTAACAGATCAGCTCATAATGCCTTCGCATTCAGTTTCAGTGCCATCCAGCACCGAGAGCACCGGATCACCCCTCGATGCCCAATCTCCCGGCGAAGGAGAGAGAGAGAGAGAGAGAGACCGGACGCATGCAATGCTCATATTTATCTTCGCATGTGAGTACTTGAAATCAATGTTGCGAAGGTAATGAACCACAACACAACACCCTGACACCTGCAAAGGCAGCGAGCTTTCAAATATGTGTAGCGAGGCAAATTCAAGGGGCTCAAAAACAAAATAACGGTGAAGGCGTTTCTTTGGCAGGCCAATCCCCCAACAGTAGCCCCTCGCGGATGAGGGCTTTCTCCAACAGGCCGATGAACTCGAAAATTTTGGATTGTCTTCGCCTTCTCAAAGAAACACCTCCTCCCGTTGGAGTAAGTTCTGAGTCGGTGACTTCGCTTGAAAATTGCCTTCGCACTCAGTTTTTTGTTTTTATTTTGCACTTTATTTTTATTTTTATTTGATTTGTTTTTTTGTAAATTTCTGGGCCTTTTCGAATTCTGAGCCGCGGTAACGGTCACTTTTTTTACTGCCCTATAAATAGGACCGAAGGGGTCCCCCCTTTTTACCTTTCTTCGCTTTCACTGTCAATCATTTTCAGCTTGCGTAAGCTCCTTCGTTTTGCGTCTACTTTCACCATCGTGCCGTTTTTCGCCTTGTGATACATACTTTTTTACAAGTAAGGTTCTTTTGCTATATTTTGATATTTTGTTTTCACTTATTTCCTTCGCTGAGAAATTAACAGTTATTGTTGTTCCTGCAGCGGCACGCACCAGGCAGACTGCTGTACTTATTGACATGGCTGGCGAAGGCAGCCTCGAGGCACAACAAGCGAGTGGATCTCCTCATCGTAAGGAGATGGATGACACAGAGGCTGAGGACTTTGCTCAGCAACTGGAGGATGAAACTCCGGCTGTGGAGGAGACATCTGGCGACGATCATGGCGAGGATGACGAAGCTGGTGAAGACGAAAATCTAGATGACGTCGAAGCCGACGTGGAGGAGCTAGTGGATCCCAGCAACAGGGCGAAGACACTTGTGTTTGGCAAGTCCAACGTCGGCAAAAGCGACATCAAATTCTATGAAGATAAAGATATTTTCCTGAAGGTTGGGGCCGCGCTCCTGGTCCTGATACTATCCCTAACCCTCGCGAAAATGAAGTTGTGGTCTTCACTGATTTTTCCATTGCGGGCCTGAAGATGCCCATTGACAATATCATCACGAAGATGATTGCGCCTTAGGGCCTGCAGCTGCATCATCTGACGCCAAATGCCATCAGCCATCTCCTTCGGTTCTTTTGGGCAGTGAAGACGCATGATACGGCAGTTACAGTTGATGGTTTCCTTCGGCTATATGAAGGGCACAATCAAAGTAAGTCATCTGAAGTCGAAGGCGAGTTATTCACTTCGGACTTTGGGTGTGTGACTTTACTGGGCGCCGCCGGGGTTCTCATTTTGTGAAAGTTGAAACTTCCTTTGCTAACAGAAATAAATGGACCAAGGACTGGCAAAAATATTGGTTTTATGTAAGGGTGCCTTCGGAGGAGACCACTCTGGAAGATGGGACTAAGTCTGTCTCTTACCCTCTGCATAGCCATATTGATTGGCTTAAGTTTGTTTCCTGCCCGGTTTTCGACGCAGAAAGCCCTGGATTCACCGAGTGTTGGAAAGCTTTTCAAAGGGCTTCGCAAACGTTTTGCAGTCGTGATATCATTGAGGAAGGTATCGCCGCCGCACTTGCCTGTGGATTTTATTTCCTATCTACCGATTGGGCGTCTTATAAGGTTGAGTGGAGGCCTTTTGGTGAATATACTAGGGTTGCTTTCCCTCATTTTGGGGCGAGGATCCCCGAAGGTATGACCGTTGTTGGGGGATTGGCCTGTCAAGGAAACGCCTTCACCCAGTTACCTTGTCTCAGGTTCAAGGAAATTACCTTCGCTACTTATCCCCGAAAGGAAATTGCCTTCGCTTATGACAGACAGAAGTTCACCGTACTCACATGCGAAGGCAGTCTGTGAGCTTCACACACGCCTGAGTTCGGCTTCTCTCTCCTTCGCTGGGAGAATGGGCATCGAGGGGCGATCCGGTGCTCTCGGTGCTGGATGGCACCGGAAATGGATGCGGAGGCATTATGAGCCGATCTGTTGCCTTCGCTTTCCTAGTCGGATTTTAGGCAGGTGCAAAGGTAACTGGCAGATATCACTTGCATATGTTTGGTTCATCTTGTTACACAGGACAAGGACATACTCGGGTGGAGGCGCGGCAATCTTTTCCTCTCTGGGCGGGAGAAGGCGCTGCCCGACCGAAGGCACATCGTGTGGTGAAGGCGGCAAAGGTTACTGGAGGCACGGTGAAGGCAGCATGGACCAAGTCCAAACCGAGTCGAAGACGGAGTTGCTGGTCCACGCATTCATATTGAGACGTGTAAATGTACCCTTATGCCCCTGAGAACCGTAGGTTGTATAGTCTAAAGGATGATGCTTGATTTTCAGGGGTATAAGAGGAATGTAAAATGTGCCTCTTTACCTCCCTATAAAAGGGGACCCCTCACCAACGTGTAAAGGGCTGATTCTTGAGAACACTGTTGATAAGTAATTTACTGTTGCTTGTCTCTGTTCTCTGTCTTGGCTGTTGTTTGGGCTCATTGGCTTCGGCTGTATCCCAACAACTGGCGCCCACCGTTTGTGCTGTGCACGAAGACAACCCACGAATACCACCATGCCACCAAGAAGAACAATAAAACCACCAATCAACACCATCGAAGACACATCCCCAGCCGGCGAAGCCGATCCCCAAGCCATAATTCCACCAAGCACCCTATTACCCATAACCGAAGCCGTCAATGAAGACACGGAAGTTGACGAAGACACTCTCACCACCGAAGAAAAGCTGCGCAGGGTGGAGGACAGGCTCCGCCTTCGCCGTCTGGAGCAGCAAAGAGAGCTCGAAGCTGCTCAGCTTGAGTTGCAACAGCAAATGCAGGAGGAAGAGGAAGAACAGCAACACCAGCTGCTGCAGGTCAGGAAGCAGTTGGAGGAGCTGAGGCAAGCGAAGCAAAGAAGATTGAACTCCACTGGTTCTAGAGCTGCGAAGCTCCGAGAAGAACTCGAGAAAGCCAAGAAACAAGTTGCTCAACTCCAAGCCAAACTCAATGACCCAATTGCCTTCGCCAGCGCAGGAACAAATCACATTTCCACATCGGAAACTGGCTTCCAAGTGCTGCACACTCGTCCCATCGACCGTACCTGCCCTCTCTCAGAAAGTCTGCAGCTGGCAAGATGGCCGCCTTCATACAAGCCTATCTCTCTACCAAGATACAATGGCCTCACTAACCCCAAGCAATTTCTCATGAGCTATGAAGCTGCAATAGCTTCGGCAGGGGGAGATGACGTCGTATTGGCAAAGTCTTTCATCATTGTTTGCGATGGCACCGCAATGAACTGGTACACCAAGCTTCCAGGGTTATCTATCACCAGCTGGTATGATCTGAAAAGAGAGTTGATCAAGAATTTCAGCATAATGGGAGACCAAGCACTCTCATACGCAGAACTAACTCTACACCAACAGCCGAAGGAATCTCTGGAGGATTACTTTCGTAGGTTTGTGGGACTGCGATCTCAAGCTCCTCATATTCCTGATGAAGCCACCAAATTTGCAGCAATTCAGGGGCTTCGGCCAGGTCCTTTCGCTCAACACATTGCAAGGGAAACACCAGCAACCCTTGGAGATATGTATGAAGAGTTCAAAAAATATTGTCGGTCCGACAATGACAACCGAATGCGGATCGCCAGAGAAGCCGTCCTGAAAAACCAATATGATTCCCAAAACAAACAGCACCACTACAACCAATACCACTACTAAAGCTACCCATCCCAAACCATCATGAGCGTGGAAAGCCCGCCTTCGCTCCAAGACAACAAACCTACCTACCCAGGAAACCAGTACCAGAGCCAAAGAAATGAGCCCACCCAAAGGGGTGGAAGAACCGGCAGAGGCCGAGGAAGAGGAAGGGGTCCACCTTCAGGACCAGAGCTATTTTGCCAGTACCATGGCAAAAATCACACCCATGGCACAGAACAGTGCCGAGACATCAAGAAAACCATCGACAAGATGAAGGCAGAAAAAATCCAAGCCACCCAAACGAAGCCATCTCCGGCTTCGCACCCAAACACCCAAACCCAAACATAAACCCAAGCTATCCAGCCTTATTGCCCAGTTTATCCCTCTCTAAACTCAAACTTTGTTCATCCCACAACCGTGATGGCGACTCAATTTTCGCCTTCGCCCCAAGCATTCCAGCATTATTACCCACAAAGCATGTACCCACAGTTCTACCCTCAAAACAATCAGCCTATCCCAAACAAAGACATCAAAGTGGAGGAATTACCACCACCACCCTCACCACCTCAAAAACAGCAAGACCACAACCCAGCAAACCCATTGCCCAGTTATGGCCTCATCATGCCTATAACTGGAGAATCCTCACTTGCCTTCGAGACAAAGAAGCAAAGAAAGAGCTACTTTCGCTAGGTCAACAACATCTCAGTTGACGGTCCATACAAGAAATCAGAATGGTCTCACATGCCAATTACCTTCACCGAAGAAGATCTCAAGCTCCACAACTTTCCACACAATGACGCAATGTCGATTGAAGCCAACATTGCTGGCTGGAGAATTGGGAAAGTGCTAGTGGACACAGGCAGCTTTGTGGACATCATCTTGGCAAAAACTCTCAGATCCATGTCCAACATCAACCCAGATAATTTGGAACCATCAGACACACCTTTAGTCGGCTTCGGGGGAAAGCGCACTGCAACTTTGGGGAAAATTACACTGCCAGTATCTTTTGACGACACTTCAAATGCAAGAACAGAGTTCATTACCTTCGACGTCGTTGACATGTTCTTCGACTACAATGTTATCTTCGGCAGGGGAGTCATAAATGCCTTCGACATCATCATAAGGCAAGCTTTCTTATGCATGAAAATGCCAGCTCTCAAAGGGGTCATCACCATCTATGGCGACCAAACAGAGGCAAGAAGAATTGAGTATGCCAACACCCCAGGCCAGCGAAAGGTTCATGTCCTCAAAGAAAGTGATCCCATTTACCCAGAGGAGAAGCTAATTGCTGACAAAAGCAGCAACAGTATGCAAGGCGCTGCAGAAACAAAAGAAGTGCAATTGCAGCTGTCTTCGACAGGAAAGTCATCATCGGCTCAGATCTTGAGCCAGACGAAGAGGAAAGACTCATCGAGTTCTTGAGAAACAACAAAGATGTCTTCGCCTGGTCAAGCAAAGATTTGCCAGGAGTTGACAGGAGCATAATCGAACACAAACTCGCAATCAGCCCCGATATGAGGCCAAAGAAGCAGAAACTGAGGAAAATGTGCGAAGAAAAAGTGAATGCGGTCAAAGCCGAGGTGCAAAGGTTGCTCGATGCAAATTTTATACGCGAATTTGAATATCCCAAGTGGTTAGCAAACACTGTGCCTATGAAAAAGAAAAATGGCAAGTGGATTGACTTCACCGACCTCAACAAGGCATGTCCAAAAGATGATTTCCCACTTCCAAGAATTGACAAAATTATTGATCAGGCTGCTGCAAGTGAGATGATGTCTCTCCTGGATTGCTTCTCGGATATCATCAGATCTGGATGAAGAAAGAAGACGAAGAAAAAACCAACTTCATTACTCCTCTTGGCACCTTTTGCTTCGTCAGAATGCCCGAGGGGCTTCGCAACGCCGATACCACTTTCTGCCGCATGTCCAGCACCGTATTCAAAGAAGAACTCTTTAAAACCATACTTGCATATGTCGATGACATCCTGGTCAAAAGCGTCAAAAGACAAGATCATGTCTCTGATTTGGCTGTCGCCTTCGCAAGAAGGAGACAGATCGGTCTAAAGCTCAATCCGGAGAAATGCGTCTTCGGAGTAACCAAAGGGAAGATTCTAGGCTGTCTGGTGTCAGCCAATGAAATTGAAGCCAATCCTGACAAGATCAATGCAATTCTCAACATGGAAGAGCCAAAATGCATTAGAGATGTACAGAAACTCTCTGGCAGAATCGCAGCACTTAACAGATTTATTGCAAAGGCCGCCGAACGCAGTTTACCCTTCTTCGCAACTCTAAGAAATGCATCAAAGTTTGAGTGGGGAGAAGAGCAGTCGAAGGCATTCTACGAGTTAAGACAATACTTAATGTAGCTCACGAAGCTGACAACCCCTGACCCGAAGGCACCCTTGCTGTTATACATCGCAGCCTCACAATCAGCCGTCAGTGCTGCACTTATTGTGGAGAAGCTGGTCGAGGGTAGAAATATACAGCAGCCTGTGTATTATGTCTCTGAGGCACTGGCTGGGTCGAAGCTGTTCTACACTAAGATCGAGAAAATGATTTATGCCGTAGTAATGGCATCCAGGAAGCTAAGGCACTATTTTGAGGGCCACACCATCAAAGTGCTCACAGATCAACCCCTAAAAGAGTTATTAAGCAACAAAGAAGCTTCGGTAAGAATACGCAAATGGGCTGCAGAGCTATCTGAAAATGTGGTCGACTTCGAGCGAAGAACAGCAGTTAAATCACAAGTCCTGGCTGATTTCATAGTCGAGTGGACATCGCCTTCGACACAAACTCTGATCAGAGAAGAAAGCTGGCTAGTACACAGTGACGGAGCTTGGGGGACAAAGGAGCTGGCATGGCAGCGATTGTGCAATTGCCTTCGGGTGTTAAGATGAGATATGCAGCGAACCTAGAGTTCGGCAAAAATAGCGACAGAAGTACGAACAATGTTGCTGAATACGAAGTCATCCTATTGTGGCTCAGAAAGGCGAAGGCGCTGGGGGCTCAGCGCTTCGTTGTAAAAACTGACTCGAAGGTGGTAGCAGACCACATTGAAGAAGAAAGCGTTGCAAAGCAACCCGAGCTGATCAAATACCCAAATACAGTCCGATCAATGGAGAAAAGTTCAAAGGCTTCACAATAGAATACATTCCAAGGGCAAAAAATGAAGAAGCTGATGCACTGGCCAAGTCAGCAGCAAAGGGGGACAAGTTGTCACCCGATGTCTTCTTCCAAACGCTGACAGTGCCTTCGATCAAAGAACTCGATGAGCAGCCGCACTTGATCAATACAATAAATTCAGAAGATTGGTGGTCTTCCATAATGGCATATCTCAGGGGATACTACGAACCAATTGACGAAGATGACCTCAAAACCATGCAGCAGAGAGCAAGGGCATACCAAATCATCGACAACGCCTTGTACAAGAAAGGAGTTCCTTGGCTTCGCTGCGTGTCCATCAGCGAAGGCTGAGAGCTAATTCAAGAGATACACGGCGGCCTATGCGGAGCTCGCTTTGGAGCGAGGGCAATTGTGGGAAAGGCAATGAGACAAGGGTTTTATTGGCCCTCAATTATCAATGATGCAACCAACACAGTCATGACCTGTGACGAATGTCAAAAATGTGTTGCAACCAGAAAATCACCTTCGGAGTTATCACAGCTGATAACCCCTACTTGGCCACTGCAAAGATGGGGCATCGATCTTGTGGGTCCTCTCCCCACAGCTCAAGGAAACCTGAAATATGCAATAGTTGCAGTGGAGTATTTCACCAAGTGGATTGAGGCAAGGCCATTGGCAAACATTACGGCGAAGACAATTATCAAATTCTTCTGGCAACAAATAGTGTGCAGATTCGGAGTACCAAGGGAAATAACAGTGGATAATGGGAAACAGTTTGACTGTGACGAATTCAGGCAGTATTGCATGTCCATCGGGACGAAGGCAAGATTCGCATCAGTATACCACCCCAATTCAATGGCGCAGTTGAAAGAGCAAATGGCATCATCTTCACTGCCATCAGAAAATGCCTTGCAAATTGTAAGAAAAAAGGAAAATGGGTAGAGGAAATATCGAAGGTAATCTGGGCTCACAACACATCCACTTCAAGAGCAACTTAGTTCACACCATTCAAGCTATTGTATGGCGAAGAAGCAATGTGTCCCGAGAAAATTCTTCACAAGGGGCTTCGCACTCAGCAGGAAGCACCAAAAGATAGCGAAGCTATTGATAAAGATCTCACACAAATTTACAGGCTGCAAGCAGCGAAGAACATTTCCAAGTACCAGGAAGAAACCAGGAAATGGCGTGACAAGAAAGTGGTAAGAAAAGACATAAAGATAGGCGACTGGGTGCTAAGGAAGAACCCAAACATGCCTTCGGGGAAGCTGCAAAACAAATGGGAAGGCCCATTCCTAGTCATTAAGAGTAACAGACCAGGATCATATCACCTAGGCGATGGCGAAGGTAATGAGCTGCCGCATTCATGGAATGCGGACAGCTTGCGAAGGTACTACCTGTGAATACCATGTAACAATTGGCTTCGTAATCTATAAACGAAGTCAATTGATAGAATAAATTTTCACTTTTTCCTTCAAAAAAGCCCGTACTCTTTTCCTCACAGGGGAACCCTTACCAAGGGGTGAGGTTTTTAACGAGGCGGTGCTAATTGTAACTCGTCCGAAATATATGAACGAGCTATTTCCCCAAAGAAGTTGCATCGAAAGCGATTGGCTTCGACCAAATCGCCAGTATTCGATAAAACAAGTAGAACTGAACTGACCCTACCAGGGGTAAGGCCAGCTCAGATCTAAATTGCTTACTCTAAGGAGTAAAAGGGGCTTTGGCTCAAATCATTTTCTATATACAATGCTTACTCCAACAAGTAAAAGGGGCTTCGGCTCAGATCAAACCTTGTATGATGATGCTTACTCTAAAACGAGTAAAAGGGGCTTCAGCTCAAACAACTCTCAAAATTAAAAACGCTAATTGGAGCATGAACTCCAAAGAGTAAATCCAGAGGCAATTCCCCATCTAAACGCCAAAAATCGCCATTTGAGCGCGACGAACAAAAAACACAAACTCGCTTCGGGGGGAAGAGGCGTCTCTCTCAAAAATTAAGGCAAACCGAGTTTGATCTTTTTCACTCAAACAAATCAAACTTATATACGCAAACAATTTTTTCACACATCATAAACAAATTCATCTTCGCATGAATAAACACAAGCTCGCTTCGGGGGAGGAGGCGTTTCTCTCAAAAACGAAGACAAATCGAGTTCATATTCATTCATACGAAGACATAATTACATCATGAGTTCCATACATTTACACCAAGCATTCTCAAAACATTTCAAACACATATCCATAAAACTGCTCGCCAGACCTCCTAAAACGAGGAGTGTTGTAAACGTAAGCAAAGTCCTTAACATCGGGTCCAACATCCAAAGGCTCCATCTTTGGAACGCCCAGGGAAATAGCTTCGGCATTTCTCCTAGCAGCGAGCTCAACTCGATCTGAGCCGTGAGCAACAAACGCTGTGAAAAAATCAAAAACACTGAATTCTGTGCGACGATAAAACTCGTGACAATACTCCAAAAAATTGTGATGGCTTGAGTTTGGATAAAGTCATTGAAATTCCTTCCATGCGAAGCCAAAAATACAAAGCGGCCCATCACGCATGGCCAACGGAGTAACTGCAAGCATTTCATCGCCCTGAATATACACAAATGTACAAGTTCAAAAGAACCGCCCGCTCAATAAGTCCTAAACTCTAATTACAATTCAAAAGGTCCTTAGACCTGTGGATCGACCCTGGGGGCCCCTTGGTCACCCTGTCCTTGCGAAGAAGAAGCATCGACTTCACCGGCAGAAGCACCGGTAGCAGCAGAACTTGTTCCCGCACCAGCTTCGGCAGCTTCTTTGATAGCGGCCTCCCTCGCGGCTGCTTCGGCTTTGGCCTTTTGCTTCTTCAGCTCCTTTGACTGAGAATACAGAAGCTACCAAATAAAATAATAGAAAATTAAAAACAAAAATGAAACAAAGTAGACCATGATGGCAATTAACGAAATACCTTCGCAAGCCGGTCGCGGACAATGTTCTGAGTCGCTTGACGACCACTGGCAACCCAGAAATATCTCAAGAAGAGCGCCTTCGCAACTAACAGCTGCTGCGGAAAATAATTAGTGTCGGCAGGATCTTTGGGAGCCGGATACGGATAGCCTTTCCGAACCAAGGCATTATAGTGATCACAGCCGTTGTCTGAGAGAATCTTCAGCAGGTTGCTTGAACACATGTTGACAGCGAAGTCACTGACAACTTCCATGACATTTGGAAGCGAAGCAAATTCATTGTCAATCCAATTGAAAAGCTTGTCAAAGCTATACTCTTTGCTGGGAAAAGGAGCAGGGCCTCCTTGTATAGGCGATACAGCTTTAGGCCATGCTCCCAGGCAACATCAACTACACTTTCATTTTCCTTGCGAAGCGAAAGATTCATAGTTTGCAGCGACAAGGCCTCACGCTCAAAATTTTCGCTGCGAGACCGATATGTATCGACATCGCCCGAAAGTTTTTCCTTCGCATCATTGAGTGTATTCACCTCACCCTTTAGAATGGAAATCAACTCATTATCTTCAACAATTTTTTCGCGAATGCCCTTTAGGGTGTCATCCTTGTCAACAATCTTAGCCTCCAAGGCAGAAACCTTCTCCTTAAGCAGGATGGCTTCGCCAGGTTGAGCTTCCAAAGCAGCAACCTTGTCCTTCAAAGATTTGTTCTCACTAATAATGGACTCCCGGTCCTGGCGAAACAAACTCTTTTCTTTTTCAATATCCTCCTTGATCCTGTCAATAGTTGCTTGGATCTGGAGAAGCTCAGCCTTTTCCCTTCGCAATTTCTCCAGCTCCGCGCGCTCAGCAGCAACCAAATTGAAGTTCGGAACTTGAGTATGCAGTTCATTGATAGCCACAACAACCTGCGAGAGAAAACAATCACCTCGATCAATACTATGAGCTTGGCAACTTGAAGCCAAGTTAGTAAAAAACAAAAAGTGAAGGCATGGAGTTCTCACCTTTAATCCCGCAGCCAAAATGTTAGAACTGATACTTTCAGGATCCAAGGTTCGCACAAGACGTTCATACTCTACAAAAAATAATCTCAACTTTATTATCTTTGCAAAAAATAGCTAAAGCAAAAAAAAACTAGCTATAACCCCGATCAAATAAGACACCTTCCCAATCAAAGTCTCGAAGAGGCCCACCTTCGCGCACGGGAGACGGCCCATCTCCCTCGCCACCTAATAAACAAGTCTCCATCGCATTAGCATCAAACAGCAAAGCAAACAACGTCGCTAAAGGAAAAAACGAAGAAACATCACTAGTACCTTCGGCAAAAAAAGGAATACTCCCACCCATATCAACATCCATATAAGATTGAGAAGCAGCAGCCCTTTCGGTGGCTTCGGAAGTTTCAGCTTCGGCAACCTCTTTCCCCTTAGCCTGGGTATCCACGTCAACTGTCCCGATAGCATGGGCCAAAACCTCCAAAGAGTCACTGGCAGGAGGGGCAGAAGCCAATACAGGCGATGGAGGGCTAATCGGCGGAGTGTCCACAGGAGCTTCGGCTGTAGGCTTTTCAATGTTGGTTTCGACGTGAACCTCCTCCAGCACATCCTCAATAATAGGGGCACCTCGAATGGGGGTGTCCTCAAACATGCTAATATCAATGCCATCGTCGAACGGATTCGGAACCCGAACATCCTCTGATGTTTCAGCATCGCCTTCACAAGTAATATTGATATCAATCACGGGATTCTCCGTTAGGTACCTCGCTAGCAAAGGAAGACTTGAGCCCTGAAAGTAATTGCCAAAGAGTGCAACCTCACCTAGAAAAATATCATCCCCACTCCGGGGGGCTGAGCTCTCGAAGCCAGTCACCGACGAAGCCGGCAACCGCGTTGGAGCCGGAGCTGCCGCTGGCACACGAGGAAGAGGTGGACGACCGCCACGCGAAGCTGAAGAAACAGCCCCAGTAGTCAAACGACCACTACACGAAGCTGTAGAAGTGGCTCCAGCAGGTGGAGCCGCAACAGACAATGGAACAGCAGCAATCGGCTCTTGGCGACGCCTCTTCTCCGCAGACTCATGAGAGCTGCTGCTGCCACGCTTGGCCGGGACGAAGAAGGAAGCTGTCTTCGCAACAGTTTTTCTACCACGGCCTCCACCGCGACCAGACCGAGCACCACCACGAGGAGCGCGCGAAGGAGCAGATTCATCTTCATCCTGCTCCTTCGCCTTAGCTTTCCCTCTTTTTTCCTTCTCTTTATTCTCCTTCTTCTTCTCCTTAGCGGGGGCGGTGACCTCACGAGCACCGTAAGAAATCTTTAGTTCCTCAAAAACTCTGTTGAGTCTAACATGAACATAGTTGTCTTCGTTTATACGATGCTCCTTCAAGGTATATGGACCAAGAATATCTGTGGCCCGCCGCTCCACTGTGGCAACGAACTCCGCCGCTGACATGCCTTTGGGTAACTTCACTCCAAAGTAAGGAAAAGCAACCCTAGTACGTTCACCAAAGGCCTTCCATTCAACTCTGTAAGACTCCCAGTCGGCAGACAAGAAATAAACCCCAGCAGCTAGATCGGCCGCAACGCCTTCTTCAATAAGGTCACGGCTGCAGAATGTCTGCGAAGCCGCTCGAAACGCCTTCCAGCACTCCGTGAAACCAGTGCTCTGCACGTTAAAAACAGGACAAGAAACAAACTTGAGCCAATCAATCTGGCTGTGGAGAGGATAAGAGACTGATTTCGTACCATCCTCCAAAATAGTTTCCTCCGAAGGTACCCTCACGTAAAACCAGTACTTCTGCCAGTCTTTAGTCCATTTGTTCCTCTGAGCGAAGGAAGTTTCCACCTTCGCAAAATGAGAACCCCGGCAGCGCCCAGTAAATGTCACACATCCAAAATCTAGAGTGAATAGCTCGCCTTCAACTTCAGATGATTTACTCTGATTATGCCCTTCATATAGCCGAAGGAAGCCATCAACAGTAATCGCCGAGTCATGTGTCTTTACCGCCCAGAAGAAGCGAAGGAGATGGCTGATGGCATTGGGCGTTAGATGATGCAGTTGCAGGCCATAAGGTGCAATCATCTTCGCAATAATGTTATCAATTGGCATCTTAAGGCCAGCAATGAAGAAATCCGTGAAGACTACAGCTTCGTCTTCGCGAGGGTTAGGGGTAGTTTCAGTGCTGGGAGCACGACCCCAACCCTCAGGAAAATACCCTTTTTCTTCATAAAATGTGATATCATTTTTGCCGACCTTGGACTTGCCAAACACAAGTGTCTTCGCCATCTTGTTGGGATCCACTAGTTCATCCACATCGGCCTCCACATCATCCAGATTCTCTTCTTCACCACCATCATCATCCTCGGCAAGATCATCACCAGATGTCTCCTCCACAGTCGGAGTCTCATCCTCTATCTGTTGTGCAAACTGATCAGCTTCAGCATCATCCATCTCACGGCGAGGAGAAACTTGCTGGGCATTGGGGCTGCTTTCGCCAGCCATTTCAATAAGTACAGCAGTCTGCTTGGTGCGCGCCGCTGCAGGAATGACAACAATTGTCATTACTCAAGCAAAGAAAATTAATAAGAACAAAAGTATCTAAATACAACGAGAGAACCTTACTTGTACAAAAGTGGGTATCAAAAGAGAAGCAAACACGAGCGCGAAAGCAGATGTCAGCTTACGACCTGAGCGAGCGAAGAAGTTTCAAACCAGAAAGCGATTGATAGCGAAAGCAAATGAAGGTAAAAAGAGGGGACCCCTTCGGTCCTATTTATAGGGCAGTAAAAAAAGTGACCGTTACCGCGGCTCAGAAATCGAAAAGGCCCAGAAAAATCCAAAAAACAATACAAATAAAAATAAATAACAAAGTGAAAAATCAGGAAAAAATACGGGATATGAAGCCGAATCAGGAGCGAAGACAACGACTCGGGATTTACTCCAACGGGAGGAGGCGTTTCTTTGGAACAGGCGAAGGCAATCCTGAATTTTCGAGGACATCGGCCTGTTGGAGAAAGCCCTCGTCCGCGAGGGGCTACTGTTGGGGGATTGGCCTGTCAAGGAAACGCCTTCACCCGGTTACCTTGTCTGAGGTTCAAGGAAATTACCTTCGCTACTTATCCCCGAAAGGAAATTGCCTTCGCTTATGACAGAAAGAAGTTCACCGTACTCACATGCGAAGGCAGTCTGTGAGCTTCACACACGCCTGAGTTCGGCTTCTCTCTCCTTCGCTGGGAGAATGGGCATCGAGGGGCGATCCGAAGCTGTCGGTGCTGGATGGCGCCGGAAATGGATGCGGAGGCATTATGAGCCGATCTGTTGCCTTCGCTTTCCTAGTCGAATTTTAGGCAGGTGTAAAGGTAACTGGCAGATATCACTTGCATATGTTTGGTTCATCTTGTTACACAGGACAAGGACATACTCGGGTGGAGACGCGACAATCTTTTCCTCTTTGGGCAGGAGAAGGCACTGCCCGACCGAAGGCACATCGTGTGGTGAAGGCGGCAAAGGTCACTGGAGGCACGGTGAAGGCAGCGTGGACCAAGTCCAAACTGAGTCAAAGACGGAGTTGCTGGTCCACGCATTCATATTGAGATGTGTAAATGTACCCTTATGCCCCTGAGAACCGTAGGTCGTATAGTCTAAAGGATGATGCTTGATTTTCAGGGGTATAAGGGGAATGTAAAATGTGCCTCTTGACCTCCCTATAAAAGGGGACCCCTCACCAACGTGTAAAGGGCTGATTCCCGAGAACACTGTTGATAAGTAATTTACTGTTGCTTGTATCTGTTCTCTGTCTTGGCTGTTGTTTGGGCTCATTGGCTTCGGTTGTATCCCAACAACCGCCGCAGATTTTGTTGTTGCTACTGTTGAGCGGCAGGTGTTGGGATATAGCCAAAGCCAATGAGCCCAAACAACAACCAAGACAGAGAACAGAGACAAGCAACAATAAATTACTTATCAACAGTGTTCCTGGGAATCAGCCCTTTACACGTTGGTGAGGGGTCCCCTTTTATAGGGAGGTCAAGAGGCACATTTTACATTTCCCTTACACCTCTGAAAATCAAGCATCATCTTCTAGACTATACAACCTACGGTTCCCAGGGGCATGAGGGTACATTTACACGTCTCAATATGAACGCGTGGACCTACAACTCCGTCTTTGACTCGGTTTGGACTTGGTCCACGCTGCCTTTACCGTGCCTCCAGTTACCTTTGTTGCCTTCACCACCCGATATGCCTTCAGTCAGACGGCGCCTTCTCCCGCTCAGGGAAGAAAAAACTGTCGCGCCACCACCCGAGCACGTCCTCGTCCTGTGTAACAAGATGAACCATACATATGCGAGTGATATCTGTTAGTTACCTTCGCACCTGCCTAAAATCCGCCTAGGAGAGCGAAGGCAATGGATCGGCTCATAATGCCTTCGCATCCAATTCCGGCGCCATCCAGCACCGAGGGCATCTGATCGCCCCTCGATGCCTAGTCTCTCAGCGAAGGAGAGAGAAACCGGACTCAGGCGTGAACCTCACAGACTGCCTTCGCATAAGAGTATGGTGAACTTCCATTTTCCATTCAGCGAAGGTAATTTCCTTTCGGAGATAAGTAGCGAAGGTAATTTCCTTGAACCTGAAACAAGATAACCGGGTGAAGGCGTTTCCATGACAGGCCAATCCTCCAACAGTAGCCCCTCGCGGACGAGGGCTTTCTCCAACAGGCCGATGTCCTCGAAAATTCAGGATTGCCTTCGCCTGTTCCAAAGAAACGCCTCCTCCCGTTGGAGTAAGTCCCGAGTCGTTGTCTTCGCTCCTGACTCGGCTTCGCATCCCTTATTTTTTTCTGATTTTTCACTTATTTATTTATTTTTATTTGTACTGTTTTTTAGATTTTTCTGGGCCTTTTCGATTTCTGCGCCGCGGTAACGGTCACTTTTTTACTGACCTATAAATAGGACCGAAGGGTCCCCCCTTTTACCTTTCTTCGCTTTCGCTTTCAATCGCTTTCTGCTGCTCAATCTTCTTCGCCTGCTCCGATCATAGCTTGATAAGCGCTTTCGCGTTCGTGTTTGGCTTCTTGTGATACCCACTTGTACAAGTAAGGTTTTCTCTCTATTCTTTGATACTATTGTTGTTGCTGGTTTCCTTCGTTTAGGTTTTGAGAATTGTTGTTATTTCTGTAGCGGCGCGCACTAAGCAAACTGCGATACTTATTGACATGGCTGGCGAAGGCAGCCCTGATGCCCAACGAATAGGAGTTTCTCCTCGTCGTGGAATGGATGATGCTGAAGCTGATCAGTTTGCACAACAAATAGAGGATGAGACTCTGACTGTGGAGGAGACATCTGGTGATGATCATGCCAAGGATGATGATGGTGGTGAAGAAGAGAATCTGGATGATGTGGAGGCCGATGTGGATGAACTAGTGGATCCCAGCAAGAGGGCGAAGACACTTGTGTTTGGCAAGTCCAAGGTCGGCAAAAATGATATCAAATTTTATGAAGAAAAGGGGTATTTTCCTGAGGGTTGGGGTCGTGCTCCCGGCACTGAAACTACCCCTAACCCTCGCGAAGACGAAGCTGTAGTCTTCACGGATTTCTTCATTGCTGGCCTTAAGATGCCGATTGGTAACATTATTGCGAAGATGATTGCACCATATGGCCTGCAACTGCATCATCTAACGCCCAATGCCATCAGTCATCTCCTTCGCTTCTTCTGGGCGGTAAAGACACATGACTCGGCGGTTACTGTTGATGGCTTCCTTCGGCTATATGTAGGGCATCATCAGAGTAAATCATCTGAAGTTGAAGGCGAGCTATTCACTCCAGATTTTGGATGTGTAACATTTACTGGGCGCCACCGGGGTTCTCATTTTGCGAAGGTGGAAACTACCTTCGCTCAGAGGAATAAATGGACTAAAGACTGGCAGAAGTACTGGTTTTATGTGAGGGTAACTTCGAAGGAAACTATTCTGGAGGATGGTACGAAATCAGTCTCTTATCCTCTCCACAGCCAGATTGATTGGCTCAAGTTTGTTTCCTGTCCTATTTTTAACGCGGAGAGCACTGGTTTCACGGAGTGCTGGAAGGCGTTTCGAGCGGCTTCGCAGACGTTCTGCAGCCGTGATCTTATTAAAGAAGGCATTGCGGCCGATCTTGCTGCTGGGGTTTATTTCTTATCTTCCGACTGGGAGTCTTACAAAGTTGAGTGGAAGGCCTTTGGTGAACGTACTAGGGTTGCTTTCCCTTACTTTGGAGCAAAGTTGCCCGAAGGCATGTCGGCGGCGGAGTTCGTTGCCACAGTGGAGTGGCGGGCCACAGATATTCTTGGTCCGTACACCTTGAAGGAGCATCGTATAAACGAAGACAACTATGTTCATGTCAGACTCAACAGAGTTTTTGAGGAACTAAAGATTTCTTACGGTGCTCGTGAGGTCCCCTTCCCCGCTAGGGAGAAGAAGAAGGAGAAGAGAGAGAAGGAGAAAAGAGGAAAAGCTAAGGCGAAGGAGCAGGATGAAGATGAATCTACTTCTTCGCGTGCTCCTCGTGGTGGTGGTCGCTCTGGTCGCGGTGGAGGCCGTGGTAGAAAAACTGTTGCGAAGACAACTTCCTCCTCCGTCCCGGCCAAGCGTGGCAGCAGCAGCTCTCATGAGTCTGCGGAGAAAAGGCATCGCCAAGAGCCAATTGCTGCTGTTCCATTGTCTGTTGCGGCTCCACCTGCTGGAGCCACTTCTACAGATTCGCGTAGTGGTCGTTTGATTACTGGGGCTATTTCTTCAGCTTCGCGTGGCGGTCGTCCACCTCTTCCTCCTCGTGTGCTAGCGGCAGCTCCGGCTCCAACGCGGTTGCCGGCTTCGTCGGTGACTGGCTTCGAGAGCTCAGCCCCCCGGAGTGGGGATGATATTTTTCTAGGTGAGGTTGCACTCTTTGGCAATTACTTTCAGGGCTCAAGTCTTCCTTTGCCAGCGAGGTACCTACTGGAGAATCCCGTGATTGATATCAATATTACTTTTGAAGGCGATGCTGAAACATCTGAGGATGTTCGGGTTCCGAATCCATTCGACGATGGCATTGATATTAGCATGTTTGAGGACACCCCCATTCGGGGTGCTCCCATTATTGGGGATATGCTGGAGGATTCGACGATGGCATTGATATTAGCATGTTTGAGGACACCCCCATTCGGGGTGCTCCCATTATTGTGGATATGCCAGAGGAGGTTCACGTCGAAACCAATGTTGAAATGCCTACTGCCGAAGCCCCTGTGGACATTCCGCCGGTTAGCCCTCCATCGCCTGTATTGGCTTCTGCCCCTCCTGTCAGTGACTCTTTGGAGGTTTTGGCCCATGCTGCCGGGACGGTTGACGTGGATACCCAGGTTAAGGGGAAAGAGGTTGCCGAAGCTGAAACTTCCGAAGCTGCTGAGAGGGCTCCTGCTTCTCAGTCTTATATGGATGTTGATATGGGTGGAAGTATTCCTTCTTTTCCCGAAGGTACTAGTGATGTTTCTTCATTTTTTCCTTTAGCGACGTTGTTTGCTCTGCTGTTTGATGCTAATGCGATGGAGACTTGTTTATTAGGTGGCGAGGGAGATGGGCCGTCTCGCATGCGCGAAGGTGGGCCTCTTCGAGATTTTGATTTGGAAGGTGTTTTTTGTTTGGGATTATAGCTGGCTTTTGACTTTGGCTTTTTTGCGAAGATAACAGTGTTATCATTATTTTTTACTTGCAGAATATCAATGACTTGTTCGGACACTGGATCCTGAAAGCATAAGTTCTACCATTTTGACTTCGGGAATGAAGCATAAGTTCCTGATTGTGTTATTGACCTTAGCTTCGTTTCGTCGGTTTCATAGTATTGAACGGGTTTTTTTTTCCTACCATAGGTTGTTTTGGCAATCAATGAGTTGGCTGCTCAAGTTCCCAACCTCAACTTAGTTGCTGCTGAGCGTGCAGAGCTAGAAAAATTGCGAAGGGAAAAGGCAGAGCTTCTCCAGATCCAAGCAACTATTGACAGGATCAAGGAGGATATTGAAAAAGAAAAGAATTTGTTTCGCCAGGACCGGGAGTCCATTATTAGTGAGAAGAAATCTTTGAAGGACAAGGTTGCTGCTTTGGAAGCTCAAGCTGGCGAAGCCAACCTGCTTAAGGAGAAGGTTTCTACCTTGGAGGCTAAGATTGTTGACAAGGATGACACCCTAAAGGGCCTTCGTGAAAAATTGTTGAAGATACTGAGTTGATTTCTATTCTAAGGGGTGAGGTGAATACGCTCAATGATGCGAAGGAAAAACTTCCGGGCGATGTCGATACATATCGGTCTCGCAGCGAAAGTTTTGAGCGTGAAGCCTTGTAGCTGCAAACTGCGAATCTTTCGCTCCGCAAGGAAAATGAAAGCGTAGTTGATGTTTCCTGGGAGTGTGGCCTGAAGCTGTATCACTTATACAAGGAGGCCCTGCGACAGTTTGGAGCGAAGCCTGCTCCTTTTCCCAGCAAAGAGTATAGCTTGGACAAGCTTTTCAATTGAATTGACAATGAATTTGCTTCGCTTCCAAATGTCATGGAAGTTGTCAGTGACTTCGCTGTCAACATGTGTTCAAGCCATCTGCTGAAGATTCTCTCAGACAACGGCTGTGATCACTATAATGCCTTGATTCGGAAAGGCTATCCGTATCCAGCTCCCAAAGATCCTGCCGACACTCAATTATT
The DNA here is from genome assembly GCA_004135705.1 of Alloteropsis semialata. Lineage (NCBI taxonomy): Eukaryota > Viridiplantae > Streptophyta > Magnoliopsida > Poales > Poaceae > Alloteropsis > Alloteropsis semialata. Next base: position 21,570,870 of record CM014278.1, on the reverse strand, counting down.
TTTCGCAGCAGCTGTTAGTTGCGAAGGCGCTCTTCTTGAGATATTTCTGGGTTGCCAGTGGTCGTCAAGCGACTCAGAACATTGTCCGCGACCGGCTTGCGAAGGTACTTCGTTAATTCTTGTCATGGTCTACTTTGTTTCATTTTTGTTTTTAATTTTCTATTATTTTATTTGGTAGCTTCTGTATTCTCAGTCAAAGGAGCTGAAGAGGCAGAAAGCCGAAGCCGAAGCAGCCGCGAGGGAGGCCGCTATCAAAGAAGCTGCTGAAGCTGTTGCGAGAACAAGTTTTGCTGGTACCGGAGCTTCTGCCGGCGAAACCGGTGCTTCGTCTTCGCATGGACAGGGTGACCAAGGGGCCCCAAGGGTCGATCCACAGGTCTAAGGACCTTTTGAATTGTAATTAGAGCTTAGGACTTATTGAGCGGGCGGTTCTTTTGAACTTGTACATTTGTGTATATTCAGGACGATGAAATGCTTGCACTTACTCCGCTGGCCATGCGTGATGGGCCACTTTGTATTTCTGGCTTCGCATGGAAGGAATTTCAATGACTTTATCCAAACTCAAGCCATCACGATTTTTTGGAGTATTGACACGAGTTTTATCGTCGCACAGAATTCAGTGTTTTTGATTTTTTCATGGCGTTTGTTGCTCACGGCTCAGATCGAGTTGAGCTCGCTGCTAGGAGAAATGCCGAAGCTATTTCCCTGGGCGTTCCAAAGATGGAGCCGTTGGATGTTGGACCCGATGTCAAGGACTTTGCTTGCGTTTACAACGCTCCTCATTTTAGGAGGTCTGCGCGAGCAGTTTTATGGATATGTGTTTGAAATGTTTTGAGAATGCTTGGTGTAAATGTATGGAACTCATGATGTAATTATGTCTTCGTATGAATGAATATGAACTCGATTTGTCTTCGTTTTTTAGAGAAACGCCTCCTTCCCCCGAAGCGAGCTTATGTTTATTCATGCAAAGATGAATTTGTTTATGATGTGTGGAAAACTATTTGAATAAAAAAGATCAAACTCTGTTTGCCTTCGTTTTTAAGAGAGACACCTCCTCCCCCTGAAACAAGTTTTTGTTTTTTGTTCGACGCGCTCCAGTGGCGATTTTTGGCATTTAGATGGGGAATTGTCTCTGGGTTTATCTTTGGGGTTCATCCTCCAATTAGCGTTTTTAGTTTTGAGAGTTGTTTGAGCCGAAGCCCCTTTTACTCTTTTTAGAGTAAGCATTATCATACAGGGTTTGATCTGAGCCGAAGCCCCTTTACTTGTTGGAGTAAGCGTTGTATGTAGAAAATGATTTGAGCCGAAGCCCCTTTTACTCCTTAGAGTAAGCAATTTAGATCTGAGCTGGCCTTACCCCTGGTAGGGTCAGTTCAGTTCTACTTGTTTTATCGAATACTGGCGATTTGGTCGAAGCCAATCGCTTTCGATGCAACTTCTTTGGGGAAATAGCTCGTTCATATATTTCGGACGAGTTACAATTAGCACCGCCTCGTTAAAAACCTCACCCCTTGGTAAGGGTTCCCCTGTGAGGAAAAGAGTACGGGCTTTTTGAAGGGAAAAATGAAAATCTATTCTATCAATTGACTTCGTTTATAGATTACGAAGCCAATTGTTACATGGTGTTCACAGGTAGTGCCTTCGCAAGCTGTCCGCATTCCATGAATGCGGCAGCTCACTGCCTTCTCCGTCCCCTAGGTGAAATGATCCTGGTCTGTTACTCTTGATGACTAGGAATGGTTCTTCCCATTTGTTTTGCAACTTTCCCGAAGGCATACTCGGGTTCTTCCTTAGCACCCAATCGCCTATTTTAATATCTTTTCTTACCACTTTCTTGTCACGCCATTTCCTGGTTTCTTCCTGTTACTTGAAAATGTTCTTCGCTGCTTGCAGCCTGTAAATTTCTGTGAGATCTTTATCAATAGCTTCGCTATCTTTTGGTGCTTCCTGCTGAGTGCGAAGCCCCTTGTGAAAAATTTTCTCGGGACACATTGCTTCTTCGCCATACAATAGCTTGAATGGTGTGAACTAAGTTGCTCTTGAAGTGGATGTGTTGTGAGCCCAGATTACCTTCGATATTTCCTCTACCCATTTTCCTTTTTTCTTACAATTTGCAAGGCATTTTCTAATGGCAGTGAAGATGATGCCATTTGCTCTTTCAACTGCGCCATTGAATTGGGGGTGGTATACTGATGCAAATCTTGCCTTCGTCCCGATGGACATGCAATACTGCCTGAATTCATCACAGTCAAACTGTTTCCCATTATCCACTGTTATTTCCCTTGGTACTCCGAATCTGCACACTATTTGTTGCCAAAAGAATTTGATAATTGTCTTCGCCGTAATGTTTGCCAATGGCCTTGCCTCAATCCACATGGTGAAATACTCCACTGCAACTATTGCATATTTTAGGTTTCCTTGAGCTGTGGGGAGAGGACCCCACCAGATCGATGCCCCATCTTTGCAGTGGCCAAGTAGGGGTTATCAGCTGTGATAACTCCGAAGGTGATTTTCTGGTTGCAGCGCATTTTTGACATTCGTCGCAGGTCTTGACTGTGTTGGTTGCATCATTGATAATTGAGGGCCAATAAAACCCTTGTCTCATTGCCTTTCCCACAATTGCCCTCGCTTCAAAGTGAGCTCCGCATAGGCCACCGTGTATCTCTTGAATTAGCTCTCTGCCTTCGCTGATGGAAACGCAGCGAAGCCAAGGAGCTACGACTCCTTTCTTGTACAAGGTATTGTCGATGATTTGGTATGCCCTTGCTCTCTGCTGCATGGTTTTGAGGTCGTTTTCGTCAATTGGTTCGTAGTATCCCCTGAGATATGTCATTATGGAAGACCGCCAATCTTCTGAATTTATTGCATTGATCAAGTGCGGTTGCTCATCGACTTCTTTGATCGAAGGCACTGTCAGTGTCTGGAAGAAGACATCGGGTGGCAACTTGCCCCCCTTTGCTGCTGCCTTGGCCAGTGCATCAGCTTCTTCGTTTTTTGCCCTTGGAATGTATTCTATTGTGAAGCCTTTGAACTTTTCTCCATTGATCGGACTGTATTTGGGTATTTGATCAGCTCGGGTTGCTTTGCAACGCTTTCTTTTTCAATGTGGTCTGCTACCACCTTCGAGTCAGTTTTTACAACGAAGCACTGAGCCCCCAGCGCCTTCGCCTTTCTGAGCCCCAATAGGACGGCTTCATATTCAGCAACATTGTTCGTCCTTCTGTTGCTATTTTTGCAGAACTCTAGGTTCGCTGCGTATCTCATCTTAACGCCCGAAGGCGATTGCACAATCGCTGCAATGCCAGCTCCCTTGTCCCCCCAAGCGTCGTCACTGAGTACTAGCCACCTTTCTTCTCTGGTCAGAGTTTGTGCCGAAGGCGATGTCCACTCGACTATGAAATCAGCCAAGACTTGCGATTTAACTGCTGTTCTTCGCTCGAAGTCGACCACATATTCAGATAGCTCTGCAGCCCATTTGCCTATTCTTACCAAAGCTTCTTTGTTGCTTAATAACTCTTTTAGGGGTTGATCTGTGAGCACTTTGATGGTGTGGCCCTCAAAATAATGCCTTAGCTTCCTGGATGCCATTACCACGGCATAAATCATTTTCTCGATCTCAGTGTAGAACAGCTACGACCCAGTCAGTGCCTCAGACACATAGTACACAGGCTGCTGTATATTTCTACCCTCGACCAGCTTCTCCACAATAAGTGCAGCACTGACGGCTGATTGCGAGGCTGCGATGTATAACAGCAAGGGTGCCTTCGGGTCAGGGGTTGTCAGCTTCGTGAGCTGCATTAAGTATTGTCTTAACTCATAGAATGCCTTCGACTGCTCTTCTCCCCACTCAAACTTTGATGCATTTCTGAGAGTTGCGAAGAAGGGTAAACTGCGTTCGGCGGCCTTTGTAATAAATCTGTTAAGTGCTGCGATTCTGCCAGAGAGTTTCTGCACATCTCTAATGCATTTTGGCTCTTCCATGTTGAGAATTGCATTGATCTTGTCAGGATTGGCTTCAATTTCATTGGCTGACACCAGACAGCCTAGAATCTTCCCTTTGGTTACTCCGAAGACGCATTTCTCCGGATTGAGCTTTAGACCGGCCTGTCTCATTCTTGCGAAGGCGACAGCTAAATCAGAGACATGATCTTATCTTTTGATGCTTTTGACCAAGATGTCATCAACATATGCAAGTATGGTTTTGAAGAGTTCTTCTTTGAATACAGTGCTAGACATGCGGCAGAAAGTGGTACCAGCATTGCGAAGCCCCTCGGGCATTCTGACGAAGCAAAAGGTGCCAAGAGGAGTAATGAAGCTGGTTTTTTCTTCGTCTTCTTTCTTCATCCAGATCTGATGATATCCGGAGAAGCAATCCAGGAGAGACATCATCTCGCTTGCAGCAGCCTGATCAATGATTTTGTCAATTCTTGGGAGTGGGAAATCATCTTTTGGACATGCCTTGTTGAGGTCAGTGAAGTCAATACACATTCTCCACTTGCCATTTTTCTTTTTCACAGGCACAGTGTTTGCTAACCACTTGGGATATTCAACTTCGCGTATGACATTTGCATCGAGCAGCCTTTGCACCTCGGCTTTGACCGCGCTCACTTTTTCTTCGCACATTTTCCTCAGTTTCTGCTTCTTCGGCCTCATGTTGGGGCTGATTGCGAGTTTGTGTTCGATTATGCTCCTGTCAACACCTGGCAAATCTTTGCTTGACCAGGCGAAGACGTCTTTGTTGTTTCTCAAGAACTCAATGAGTCTTTCCTCTTCGTCTGGCTCAAGATCTGAGCCGATGATGATTTTCCTGTCAAAGACATCAGGCTGCAATTGCACTTCTTTTGTTTCTGCAGCACCTTGCATACTGCTACTGCTTTTGTCAGCAATTGGCTTCTCCTCTGGGTAAATGGGATCACTTTCTTCGAGGACATGAACCTTTTGCTGGCCTGGGGTGTTGGCATACTCAATTGTTCTTGCCTCTGTTTGGTCACCATAGACGGTGATGACCCCTTTGAGAGCTGGCATTTTCATGCATAAGAAAGCTTGCCTTATGATGATGTCGAAGGCATTTATGACTCTCCTGCCGAAGATAACATTGTAGTCGAAGAACATGTCAACGACGTCGAAGGTAATGAACTCTGTTCTTGCATTTGAAGTGTCGCCAAAAGATACTGGCAGTGTGATTTTCCCCAAAGTTGCAGTGCGCTTTTCCTCGAAGCCGACTAAAGGTGTATCTGATGGTTCCAAATTATCTGGGTTGATGTTGGACATGGATCTGAGAGTTTTTGCCAAGGTGACGTCCGCAGAGCTGCCTGTGTCCACTAACACTTTCCCAATTCTCCAGCCAGCAATGTTGGCTTCAATCGACATTGCGTCATTGTGTGGAAAGTTGTGGAGCTTGAGATCTTCTTCGGTGAAGGTAATTGGCATGAGAGACCATTCTGATTACTTGTATGGACCGTCAACTGAGATGTTGTTGATCTGGTGAAAGTAGCTCTTTCTCTGCTTCTTTGTCTCGAAGGCAAGTGAGGATCCTCCAGTTATAGGCATGATGAGGCCATAACTGGGCAATGGGTTTGCTGGGTTGTGATCTTGCTGTTTTTGAGGTGGTGGTAATTCCTCCACTTTGATGTCTTTGTTTGGGATAGGCTGATTGTTTTGAGGGTAGAACTGTGGGTACATGCTTTGTGGGTAATAATGCTGGAATGCTTGGGGTGAAGGCAAAAATTGAGTCACCATCGCGGTTGTGGGATGAACAAAATTTGAGTTTAGGGAGAGATAGACTAGGCAATAAGGCTGGATAGCTTGGGTTTGTGTTTGGGTTTGGGTGTTTGGGTGCGAAACCGGAGATGGCTTCGTTTGGGTGGCTTGGATTTTTTCTGCCTTCATCTTGTCAATGGTTTTTTTGATGTCTTAGCACTGTTCTGTGCCATGGGTGTGATTTTTGCCATGGTACTGGCAAAATAACTCTGGTCCTGAAGATGGACCCCTTCCTCTTCCTCGGCCTCTGCCAGTTCTTCCACCCCTTTGGGTGGGCTCATTTCTTTGGCTCTGGTACTGGTTTTCTGGGTAGGTGGGTTTGTTGTCTTGGAGCGAAGGCGGGCTTTCCACGCTCATGATGGTTTGGGATGGGTAGCTTTGGTAGTGGTTTTGATTGTATTGGTGCTGTTTGCTTTGGGAATCATATTGGTTTTTGAGGACGGCTTCTCTGGCAATCTGCATTCGGTTGTCATTGTCAGACCGACAATATTTTTTGAACTCTCCATACAGATCTCCAAGGGTTGCTGGTGTTTCCCTTGCAATGTGTTGAGCGAAAGGACCTCGCCGAAGCCCCTGAATTGCTGCAAATTTGGCGGCTTCATCAGGAATATGAGGAGCTTGAGATCGCAGTCCCACAAACCTGCGAAAGTAGTCCTCCAGAGATTCCTTCGGCTGTTGGTGTAGAGTTAATTCTGCGTATGAGAGTGCTTGGTCTCCCATTATGCCGAAATTCTTGATCAACTCTCTTTTCAAATCATACCAGCTGGTGATAGATAACCCTGGAAGCTTGGTGTACCAGTTCATTGCAGTGCCATCGCAGACGATGATAAAAGACTTTGCCAATACGACGTCATCTCCCCCTGCCGAAGCTATTGCAGCTTCGTAGCTCATGAGAAATTGCTTGGGATCAGTGAGGCCATTGTACCTTGGTAGAGAGATAGGCTTGTATGAAGGCGGCCATCTTGCCAACTGCAGACTTTCTGAGAGAGGGCAGGTACGGTCAATGGGACGAGTGTGCAGCACTTGGAAGCCAGTTTTCGATGTGGAAATGTGATTTGTTCCTGCGCTGGCGAAGGCAATTGGGTCATTAAGTTCGGCTTGGAATTGAGCAACTTGTTTCTTGGCTTTCTCGAGTTCTTCTCGGAGCTTCGCAGCTCTAGAACCAGCGGAGTTCAATCTTCTTTGCTTCGCTTGTCTCAGCTCCTCCAACTGCTTCCTGACCTGCAGCAGCTGGTGTTGCTGTTCTTCCTCTTCCTCCTGCATTTGCTGTTGCAGCTCAAGCTGAGCAGCTTCGAGCTCTCTTTGCTGCTCTAGACGGTGAAGGCGGAGCCTGTCCTCCACCCTGCGCAGCTTTTCTTCGGTGGTGAGAGTGTCTTCATCGACTTCCGTGTCTTCATTGACGGCTTCGGTTATGGGTAATAGGGTGCTTGGTGGGATTATGGCTTGGGGATCGGCTTCGCCGGCTGGGGATGTGTCTTCGATGGTGTTGATTGGTTGTTTTATTATTCTTCTTAGTGGCATGGTGGTATTCGTGGGTTGTCTTCGTGCACAGCACAAACGGTGGGCGCCAGTTGTTGGGATATAGCCAAAGCCAATGAGCCCAAACAACAGCCAAGACAGAGAATAGAGACAAGCAACAATAAATTACTTATCAACAGTGTTCCCGGGAATCAGCCCTTTACACGTTGGTGAGGAGCCCCCTTTTATAGGGAGGTCAAGAGGCACATTTTACATTCCCCTTACACCCCTGAAAATCAAGCATCATCTTCTAGACTATACAACCTACGGTTCCCAGGGGCATAAGGGTACATTTACACGTCTCAATATGAACGCGTGGACCTGCAACTCCGTCTTTGACTCGGTTTGGACTTGGTCCACACTGCCTTCACGTGCCTCCAGTGACCTTTGTTGCCTTCACCACCCGATATGCCTTCAGTCGGACGGCGCCTTCTCCCGCTCAGGGAAGAAAAAACTGCCGCGCCACCACCCGAGCACGTCCTCGTCCTGTGTAACAAGATGAACCAAACATATGCGAGTGATATCTGTTAGTTACCTTCGCACCTGCCTAAAATCCGCCTAGGAGAGCGAAGGCAACAGATCGGCTCATAATGCCTTCGCATCCAATTCCGGCGCCATCCAGCACCGAGGGCATCGGATCGCCCCTCGATGCCCAGTCTCTCAGCGAAGGAGAGAGAAACCGGACTCAGGCGTGAAGCTCACAGACTGCCTTCGCATAAGAGTATGGTGAACTTCCGTTTTCCATTCAGCGAAGGTAATTTCCTTTCGGAGATAAGTAGCGAAGGTAATTTCCTTGAACCTGAAACAAGATAACTGGGTGAAGGCGTTTCCATGACAGGCCAATCCCCCAACAGCAGGCCATTGACATTCTTGGACCGTATAACTCCAAGGAGCATCGCAGTTCCGAAGACAAATATGTTCATGTTAGACTCAACAGAGTCTTTGAGGAACTGAAGATTTCTTACGGTGCTCGCGAGGTTCCTGTCTCCACTAAGGAGAAGAAGAAAGAGAAGAAAGTGAAAAATGATAAAAAAAGGGAAGGCAAAAGCGAAGGAACAAGATGAAGACGATTCTGCTCCTTCGCGCGCTCCTCAGGGTGGTGGTCGGTCAGGGCGAGGTGGAGGCCGTGGCCAAGGTCGCGGCCGAGGCGAGAGCAAAAAGGCTGTTGCGAAGGCAACTTCATCCGTTGTCCCGGCTAAGCGTGGCAGCAGCAGCGCTCATGAGTCTGTTGAGAAAAGACGTCGTCAAGAGCCGATCTCTGCCATTCCATTGTCTGTTGCGGCTCCGGCTACTGGGGCCACTTCTTCGGCTTTACGCGTTGGTCGTTCGACGATTGGAGCTGTTTCTTCTGCTTCGCGCGGCGGTCGTCCGCCTCTTCCTCCTCGGATGCCACCGGCGGCTCCGGCTCCAGCCCGGTTGCCGGCTTCGCCAGTGACTGGTTTCGAGAGCTTAGGCCCCCGGAGCGGGGATGATATTTTCCTAGGTGAGATTGCTCTCTTTGGGAATTATTTTCAGGGCACGAGTCTTCCTTTGCTAGGAAGCTATTTGATGTAGAATCCGATGATTGATGTCAATATTACTTGTGAAGGCGTTGGTGAAGCAGCTGAGGATGTTCGAGTTCCAGATCCATTCGATGATGGCATTGATATTAGTCAGTTTGAGGACACCCCCATTCGGGATGCTCCCATTATTGAGAATGTGCCCGAAGAGGTTCATGTCAAAGCTAATATTGAGAAGCCTACAACTGAAGCCCCTGTGGACATTCCGCCAGTTAGCCCTCCATCGCCTGCTTTGGCCTCTCCCCCTCCTGCCGGGGACTCTTTGGAGGTTCTGGCTCATGCTGCTGGGACGATTGAAGTGGATGCACAGGCTAAGATGAAAGAGGTTGCCGAAGCTGAAACTTCTGAAGCCGCTGAGAGGGCTACTGCTTCTCAAGCTTACATGGATGTTGATAGGGGGGGGGGAGTATTCATTCTTTTCCCGAAGGTACTAGTGATGTTTCTTCATTTTTTCTTTTAGCGACGTTGTTTGTTCTGCTGTTTGATGCTAATGTGATGGAGACTTGTCTAGTAGGTGGCGAGGGAGATGGGCCGGCTCACGTGCGCGAAGTGGGCCTCTTCGAGACTTTGATTGGGAAGGTGTTTTATTTGATCAGGGTTATAGCTAGTTTTTGATTTTACCTATTTCTACGAAGATAACAGTGTTATCTGCCTTGTAGAATATCAACGGCTTATACGGACTCTGGATCCTGAAAGCATAAGTTCTAACATTTTGACTTCAGGAATGAAGGTATAGTCTTGCTACCTTCGCCTTTGATTTTGTTGTTGACCTTGGCTTCATTTTGCCGATTTCATAATACTGAAGGAGATTAATTTCTGTCGTAGGTTGTCTTGGCTATAAATGAATTACAAGCTCAAGTTCCCAATCTGAACTTGGTTGCTGCTGAACGCGCGGAGCTGGTAGAGTTGCGAAGGGAAAAAGTTGAACTTCTTCAGATCCAAGCAAATATTGACAGGATCAAGGAGGATATTGAAAGAGAAAAGAATCTGTTTTGTCAGGACCGGGAGTCAATTATTAGTGAGAACAAATCCTTAAAGGATAGGGTTGCATCCCTGGAGGCTCAGGTTGGCAAAGCCAACTTGCTCAAGGATAAGGTGGTTGCCTTGGAGGCTCAGGTTTTGAACAAGGATGATACCTTAGAAGGCCTTCGGAAGAAGATCGTTGAGGATTCAGATTTGATTTCTGTCCTAAAAGGCGAGGTAAACACCCTCTCAAGTGTTAAAGAAAAACTTTCGCGCGATGCTAAGTCATATCGGTCTCGTAGCGAGGATTTTGAGCATGAGGCCTTGTCGCTTCGGACTGCCAATCTTTCCCTTCGCAAGGAAAAAGAAGATGTGATCAAGTTGCGTGGGAACGCGGTCTAAAGCTATATCACCTGTACAAAGAGGCCCTGCGGCAGTTTGGAGCGGAGCCAGTGCCATTCCCTACTAAGGAATACAGCTTGGACAAACTTTTGACTGGATTGATAACGAGTTTGCTTCGCTTCCAAATGTCATGGAAGTTGTCAGTGTTCATGCAACTTGCTAAAGATTCTCTCGGATAATGGCTGTGACCATTACAATGCTTTGGTTCGGAAGAGCTACCCTTATCCGGCCCCCAGAGATCCTGCCGACATTGATTATTTTCCAAAGCAACTGTTACTTGCGAAGGCGCTTTTCCTGAGGTATTTCTGGGTTGCTACCGGTCGTCAAGCGACTCAGAATATTATCCACGATTGTCTTGCGAAGGTATTTTGTTAATTTCTATCATGGTCAACTTTAATTTATTTTTGTTTTTAATTTTGTATTATTTTATTTGATAGCTTCTGTATTCTCAGTCAAAGGAGCTGAAGAAATAGAAAGCTGAAGCCGAAGCAGCTGCGAGGGAGGCCGCTGTCAAAGAAGCTGCCGAAGCCGGTGCCGGGACAAGTTCTGCTGCTACCGGTGCTGCTGTCGGCGAAGCCGGTGCTTCTTCTTCGCAAGGACAGAGTGAACAAGGAGCCCCCAGGGTGGATCCACAGGTCTAAGGACCTTTTAAATTGTAATTAGAGTTGGGACTTATTGAGCGGGCAGTCCTTTTGAACTTGTACATTTGTGTATATTCAGGGCGATGAAATGCTTGCACTCACTCCACTGGCCATGCGTGATGGGCCGCTTTGTATTTCTGGCTTCGCGTGGAAGGAATTTCAACGACTTTATCCTCATTCTAGTCATGGCGACTTTTTGGAGTATTGTCACGAGTTTTATCGTCACACCGAGTTTGGTGTTTTTGATTTTTTTTCACTTCATTTATCGCTCATGGCTCGGATCGAGTCGAGCTCGCTGCGCAGAGAAATGCCGAAGTTGTTTCTTTGAGTATTCCTAAGGCGGAGCCATTGGAAGTTAGTCCTGAAGTTAAAGACTTCGCATGCGTTTACAATGCGCCTCGCTTTAGGAGATCTGGCGACCAATTTTATGTATATGTTTTTGAAATGTTTTGAGCGCTTGATGTATGGAACTCGTGATGTAATTGTGTCTTCGCATGAATGAATATGAACTCGATTTGTCTTTGTTGTTGAAAGAAACGCCTCCTCCCCCGAAGCGAATTTGTATTTATTCTTGCGAGGACGAATATATTGAATGAAAAAGATCAATCGATTTGCCTTCGCGTTTGAGAGAAACGCCTCCTCCGCCCGAAGCGAGCTTGTGTTTTTCGTTTGATGCGCTCAAATGGCAATCTTTTGGTCGTCGAGTTAGACGGGGTGTTGTCTCCACGTTTACTCTGGGGTTCATGCTCCACTTGGAATTTTTGGTTTTTTAAGATAGATTTGAGCCGAAGCACCTTTTACTCCTTGGAGTAAGCATTTTTGTATATGAAAAATAGTTTGAGCCGAAGCCCCTTTTACTCCTTGGAGCAAGCATTTTAGATCTAAATTGGCCTTACCTTTGGTGGGGTCAATTTAGTTCTATTTGGCTTATCGAATACCAGCGATTTGGCCGAAGCCAATCGCTTTCGATGCCACTTTTTTGGGGAATAGTTCGTTCATATATTTTACACGAGTTACAGTTGGCACCGCCTCGTTAAAAACCTCACCCCTTGGTGAGGGTTCCCCTGTGAGGAAGAGAGTACGGGCCTTTTTGAAGAAAAAATGAAAATCTACTCTATCAATTGACTTCGTTTATAAGTTACGAAGCCAATTGTTACATGGTGTTCATAGATAGTACCGTTGCAAGTTGTCCGCATTCCATGAATGCGGCAGCTCATTGCCTTCGCCATAACCCAGGTGGAATGATCCTGGCCTATTGCTTTTGGTTACAAGGAACGGGCCTTCCCATTTGTTTTGCAGCTTCCTTGAAGGCATACTCGGGTTTTTTTCTTAGTACCCAGTCGCCTATCTTGATGTCTTTTCTTAGTACCCAGTCACGCCATTTTCTCGTTTCTTCCTGGTACTTGGAAATGTTTTTGGCTGCTTGCAGCCTGTATATTTCTGTGAGGTCTTTGTCTATAGCTTCGCTGTCATCGGGCGCTTCCTGCTGAGTGCGAAGCCCCTTATGAAGAATCTCCTCCGGGCACATTGCCTCTTCGCCATAAAGCAGTTTGAAAGGTGTGAACTGGGTTGCTCTTGAGGTGGATGTGTTGTGAGCCCAGATTACCTTCGGCATTTCCTCCACCCATTTGCCTTTTTTCTTACAATTTGCAAGGCATTTTCTGATGGCAGTGAAAATGATGCCATTTGCTCTCTCGACTGCACCATTGGACTGTGGGTGATATACTGATGCGAATCTTGCCTTCGTCCGGATGGACATGCAGTACTGTCTAAATTCGTCACAGTCAAACTGCTTCCCATTATCCACTGTAATTTCCCTTGGGACTCCAAATCTGCAAACAATTTGTTGCCAGAAGAATTTGATAACTGTCTTCGCTGTGATGTTTGCCAATGTCATTACCTCAATCTATTTGGTGAAATATTCCACTACAACTATTGCATATTTCAGATTTCCTTGAGCTGTGGGAAGAGGGCCCACCAGATCGATGCCCCATCTCTGCAATGGCCAGGTTGGAGTTATCTGCTGTGATAGCTCCGAAGGCGATTTTCTGGTTGCTGCACATTTTTGACATTCGTCGCAAGTCTTGACTGTGTTTGTTGCATCGTTGATGATTGAAGGCCAATAAAACCCTTGTCTCATTGCCTTCCCCACAATTGCCCTTGCTCCAAAGTGAGCTCCGCATAAGCTGCTGTGTATCTCTTGTACTAATTCTCTGCCTTCGCTTATTGACACGCAATGAAGTCAAGGAGCCACAACTCCTTTCTTGTATAGAATATTGTCAATGATATGACCTTTCTCTCTGCTGCATGGTTTTGAGGTCGTCTTCGTCAATTGGTTCATAGTATCCTCTGAGATATGCCATTATGGATGACCGCCAGTCCTCTGAGTTTATTGCACTGATCAATTTTGGTTGCTCATCAAGATCTTTGATCGAAGGCGTTGTCAATGTCTGAAAGAAGACATCGGGTGGCAGTTTGTCCCCCTTTGCTGCTTCTTTGGCCAATGTATCAGCTTCTTCGTTCTTGGCCCTCGAGATGTATTCTACTGTAAAACCCTTGAATTTTTTCTCCATTGCTCGAACTGTAGTCAGATACTTGATCAGCTCTGGTTGTTTTGCAACACTTTCTTTTTCGATATGATCTGCTACCACCTTCGAATCAGTTTTCACAATGAAGCGCTGGGCCCCCAGCGCCTTCGCTTTTCTGAGCCCCAATAGCATAGCTTCATATTCAGCAACATTGTTCGTACTCCTGTCACTGTTTTTGCAGAACTCAAGATTCGCTGCATATCTCATTTTGACACCCGAAGGCGATTGTACAATTGCTGCGATGCCAGCTCCTTTGTCCCCCCAAGCGCCATCACTGTGTATTAACCAACTTTCCTCTCTGGCCACATTTTCTGCTGAAGGCGATGTCCATTCTGCGATGAAATCAGCCAAGACTTGTGATTTGATTGTTGTTCTTCGCTCGAAATCAATAACATATTCAGACAGCTCTGCAGCCCATTTACGTATTCTCACTGAAGCTTCTTTGTTGCTTAATAACTCTTTTAGTGGTTGATCTGTAAGTACCTTGATGTTGTGCCCCTCAAAATAATGCCTTAGCTTTCTGGATGCCATTACCACGGCGTATATCATTTTCTCGATCTCAGTGTAGAATAGCTTGGACCCATTCAGTGCCTCCGAGACATAGTACACAGGCTGCAGTATATTTTTGCCTTCAATCAGCTTCTCCGAAATGAGTGCGGCACTGACGGCTGATTGTGAAGCTGCTATGTATAATAATAAGGGTGCTTTCGGGTCAGGTGTTGTTAGCTTCGTAAGTTGCATCAGATATTGCCTTAGCTCATGGAATGCCTTCGACTGCTCTTCTTGCCATTCAAACTTTGATGCATTTCTGAGAGTTGCGAAGAATGGTAAACTGCGCTCAGCTGCCTTTGCAATGAATCTGTTAAGTGCTGCGATTCTGCAAGAGAGTTTCTGCACATCTCTAATGCATTTTTGGCTCTTCCATGTTAAGAATTGCATTTATCTTGCCAGGATTGGCTTCGATTTCATTGGCTGACACCAGACAGCCTAGAATCTTCCCTTTGGTTACTCCGAAGACACATTTCTCTGGGTTGAGTTTGAGACCCGCTTGTCTCATTCTTGCGAAGGCAACTGCCAAGTCTGAGACATGATCTTGTCTTTTGACACTTTTAACCAAGATGTCATCAACATATGCAAGTATAGTTTTGAAAAGTTCTTCTTTGAATACGGTACTTGACATGCGACAGAAAGTGGTACCAGCATTTCGAAGCCCCTCGGGCATTCTGATGAAGCAAAATGTGCCAACAGGAGTGATGAAGCTGGTTTTTTCTTCGTCTTCTTTCTTCATCCATATCTGATGATAACCGGAGAAGCAGTCTAGCAGAGACATCATCTCGCTTGCAGCAGCTTGATCAATGATTTTGTCAATTCGTGGGAGTGGGAAATCATCCTTGGGGCATGCCTTATTGAGATCGGTGAAATCAATGCACATTCTCCACTTGCCATTTTTCTTTTTCACTGGCACCGTGTTTGCTAGCCATTGGGGGTATTTGACTTCGCGTATGACATTTGTGTCTAGCAGCCTTTGTACCTCAGCTTTGACTGCACTCATTTTTTCTTCAGACATTTTCCTTAGTTTCTGCTTCTTCGGCCTCATCTCAGGGCTGATTGCAAGTTTGTGCTCGATAATGCTTCTGTCAACGCCTGGTAAATCTTTACTTGACCAAGCGAAGACGTCTTTGTTGTTTCTCAAGAACTCGATGAGTCTTTCTTCTTCGTCGGGCTCAAGATCAGAGCCAATAATGACTTTCCTGTTGAAGACATCATGCTGTAATTGTACCTCTTTTGTTTCTGTTATGCCTTGCATGCTTTTATCTTTCTCAGCAATTGCCTTCTCCTCAGGGTAGATGGGTTCTTTTTCTTTGAGCACATGTACCTTTCGCTGGCCTGGAGTGTTGGCATATTCGATTCTTCTTGCCTCTGTTTGATCACCGAAGATGGTGATGACGCCTTTGAGAGCTGGCATTTTCATGCACAAGAAAGCTTGCCTTATGATGATATCGAAGGCATTTATAACTCCTCTGCCGAAGATAACGTTGTAGTCAAAGAACATATCAACGACGTCGAAAGTGATGTACACCGTTCTTGCATTTGATGTATCGCCAAAGGATACTGGCAATGTGATTTTCCCCAAAGTAGCAGTGTGCTTCCCCCCGAAGCCAACTAAGGGTGTATCTGATGGCTCTAGATTGTCTGGGTTGATGTTGGTCATTGACCTGGGTGTCTTCACCAAGATAATATCTGCAGAGCTGCCTGTGTCCACTAGCACTTTCCCAATTGTCCAGCCAGCAATGTTGGCATCAATCGACATTGCGTCATTGTGTGGAAAGTTGTGGAGCTTGAGATCTTCCTTAGTGAAGGTGATTGGCATGTGAGACCATTCCGATTTCTTGTAAGGACCGTCAACTGAGATGTTGTTGACTTGGCGAAAGTAACTTTTTCTCTGCTTCTTCGTCTCGAAGGCAAGCGAAGATCCTCCAGTTATAGGCATAATGAGGCCATAGCTGGGTAAGGGATTTCCTGTGGTTTGGTCTTGTTTTTGTGGTGGTGGGGGTGGAGGTGGCAATTCCTCTACCTTGATATCTTTGTTTGGGATAGGCTGGCTAGTTTGAGGGTAGAATTATGGGTACAGGGTTTGTGGGTAATAATGCTGGAATGTTTGCGGCAAAGGCGAAAATTGAGTCGCCATTGCTGTTGTAGGATGGACAAAGTTTGAGGTTAGGGAGGGATATACTGGGCAGTATGGCTGGGTTGCTTGGGTTTGTGTTTGAATTTGGGAGTTGGGGTGCGAAGCAATGGATGGCTTCATTTGGGTAGCTTGGATTTTGTCTGCCTTCAACTTGTTACTCTTGATGTCTCGGCACTGCTCTGTGCCATGGGTGTGATTTTTGCCATGATATTGACAAAACAGCTCTGGTCCCGAAGGTGGACCCCTTCCTCTTCCTCGGCCTCTGCCGGTTCTTCCACCCCTTTGGGTGGGCTCATTTCTTTGGTTCTGGTATTGGTTTTCTGGGTAGATGGGTTTGTTTTGTGGGAGCGAAGGCGGGCTCTCCACATTCATGATGGTTTGGGATGGGTAGTTTTGGTAATGGTTTTGGTTGTAGTGGTGCTGCTTGTTTTGGGAGTCATACTGGTTTCTCAAAACGGCTTCTCTAGCAATTCGCATTCTGTTGTCATTGTCAGATCGATAATATTTCTTGAACTCCTCATATAGATCTCCAAGGGTTGCTGGTGTTTCCCTTGCAATGTGCTGCGCGAAGGGACCTGGCCGAAGCCCTTGGATTGCTGCAAACTTGGCGGCTTCGTCAGGAATATGAGGAGCCTGAGATCGCAGTCCCACGAACCTGCGAAAGTAATCCTCCAGAGATTCCTTCGGCTGTTGGTGTAAGGTTAGTTCTGCGTATGTGAGTGCTTGGTCTCCCATTATGCTGAAATTCTTGAGCAATTCTCTTTTCAGATCATACCAGCTGGTGATGGATAACCCTGAAAGCTTGGTGTACCAGTTCATTGCGGTGCCATCGCAGACGATGATGAAAGATTTTGCCAATACGACGTCATCTTCCCCTGCCGAAGCTATTGCAGCTTCATAGCTCATGAGAAATTGCTTGGGGTCGGTGAGGCCATTATATCTTGGTAGGGAGATAGGCTTGTACGAAGGTGGCCATCTTGCCAATTGCAGATTTTCTGAGAGAGGGCAATTGTGGTCAATGGGACGAGTGTGCAACACTTGGAATCCGGTCTCAGATGTGGACATACGGTTTGGTCCCATATTAGTGAAGGCAGCTGGATCGTTGAGTTCTGCTTGGAGCTCAGCAACTTGTTTCTTGGCTCTTTCAAGTTCTTCTCGGAGCTTCGCAGCTCTGGGATTTGCGGTGTTCAGTCTTCTTTGCTTCGCTTGCCTCAGCTCCTCCAACTGCTTTCTGACCTGTAGCAGTTGGTGTTGTTGTTGTTCTTCTTCTTCCTGCATTTGCTGTTGCAGCTCGAGCTAAGCAGCTTCGAGCTCTCTTTGCTGCTCCAGACGGTGAAGGCGGAGCCTGTCCTCCACCCTGCGCAGCCTTTCTTCGGTGGTGAGAGCGTCTTCATCGACCTCCGTCTTCTCAGTGACGGCTTCGGTTATGGGTGGAAGTGTGGCTGGTGGAATTGAGGCTTGAGCATCGAGTTCGCCGGTGGTGGTTGCGTCTTCGGTGGTATTTCTGGGGTTTCTGGTAACTCTTTTGGCTAGTGGCATGGTGGTGGTCGTGGGTTGTCTTCGCGCACAGCACAAACGGTGGGCGCCAGTTGTTGGGTTAGTAGCCAAAGCCAATGAGCCCAATCAACAGCCAAGACAGAGAACAGAGACAAGCAGCAATAAATTACTTGGTCCACGCTGCCTTCGCCGTGCCTCCGGTGATCTTGGTCGCCTTCACCACCCGGTGTGCCTTCGGTCAAGCAACGCCTTCTCCCGCTCAGAGAGGAAACCCAAACCGCCGCGCCACCACCCGGGCTTGTCCTTGTCCTGTGTAACAAGATGAAACAATCATACGCAGGTGATATCTGTAAGTTACCTTCGCATCTGCCTAAAATCCGACTGGGAGAGCGAAGGTAACAGATCAGCTCATAATGCCTTCGCATTCAGTTTCAGCGCCATCCAGCACCGAGAGCACCGGATCACCCCTCGATGCCCAATCTCCCGGCGAAGGAGAGAGAGAGAAACCGGACGCATGCAATGCTCATATTTATCTTCGCATGTGAGTAATTGAAATCAATGTTGCGAAGGTAATGAACCACAACACAACACCCTGACACCTGCGAAGGCAGCGAGCTTTCAAATATGTGTAGCGAAGGCAAATTCAAGGGGCTCAAAAACAAAATAAGGGTGAAGGCGTTTCTTTGACAGGCCAATCCCCCAACAGGGCCTGTCCACGCGGAAGGTAATTAATTGTTTTACCTTCGTATTGGTTTTCTTAGTTTGAACTTTTTGCAAAAAAGCACTAAGTGGTTATGTGATACGTTTCAGGCACCGCTAATGTTGGCGTTGATTCCTTTGTTAATCGCCTTCGTCGAGATGGGCTTCGTTCTATGAACGATGTCCCTGATTTTTCTCCAGATGGTATTATTTGCTATCTCTTGTTTTTCCTCTGCCATGATCTTTTTGGCTTCGTTACTAATTATAATGTTTTTGTAGATTTTGAAAATCGTGTGAAGAATTTTGACCTTGATGTCGTTGTTGGGTCGTGCATCACTGGCAACAGATGGTAACTGATGTTTCCTTCGACCTTGTGTTTCTGTTTTATTTTCGTCTTCGATTGAGTTATTGCCGTTGTTTTCAGTCAATGATTTCGCTTCACGAGATCTATGCGCGCCTTCCGGTTCATCTCAATGATATTGAGAGCGAGAGGGCCGAATTGGAGGCTTTGCGGAAGGAGCGCGAAAAATGGGCTTCTGAGCAAGCTAATGTTGCCAGATTGAAGGAGTCTCTCGAGGCTGAGAAGGAACAGCTTCGTATTCAGCGTGAAAGTTCTCACATAGAGATTTCTTCACTTAAGGACAAAGTGGCTTCTCTTGATGCTGAGCGAACTCGCAATATCGAGACCATCGAAGGGCTTCGTACCAAGATAGTTGAGGATGCCACTTTGGTCCATGATTTGAAGAATCGGATAAAAAGTTTGGAAGGTGCGAAGGAGAAGTTTTCTGCTGACGCTGAAAAGTATAAGAAAGACCTTCTTATGGCAGTCGATATGAAGAACTCTCTGAGTGACGAAGCTAATAGGCTCAGGGCTGCTGTTAAGAAGCTTCATTCCGAGAAGGAGAAGATGGAAGAAGAGATCTATTGTCGTGGTTCGCGAGCTTATCGCGGATATGAATTGGCTCTCAAGCAGTATGGTGCAGAGCCGATTCCTCTTCCGAACCAAGACTTTAGCTTCGAGAAGCTTTTTGACTAGCTTGACGACGAGTTCAAGTTCCTTCCGGACGTTTTGTCCAAGGTTGGGGACTATGCTGCTCGTACATGCATAACAAATGCCTTGAAGATGCTTTCGGATATGAGTTCTCACTACAAGAATTTTCTGAGGAGAGAGTATCGATTCCCTGCTACTCTTAATCCCGATCAGGATGATTTGTTCAGCGAAGCTGTTGTTGCTACTCGTGGCATATTCTTGAGGAAGTTCTGGGCCATTACTGGTCGGGAATGCGCGCGTCGCATGGCTCATGATCGACTTGTCAATGTTAGCTTCATTTGTCATGTTCTTGTATTTGTTTGTTTTTTCAATGAAGCTTGCTGTTATTTTCTTCTGATAGCTCATTTTGTCTCAGGCTAAGGAGTTGTTCGCGATCGAGATGCAGCAGAAAGCTGAAGCCGATGCTGCTGCCGCTGCCACTGTTGCTGCCGCTGGGGCTTCCACCTCAAGAGCTGGAGCCGGAGCTGGCCAGGGTGAAGCTGGAGCCGGGGCATCCGATGCTGATCCGAAGGTTTAGCTTCGTCAGATCCAATGACTTTTGAGATTTTGTTGAGAGATTTTAAACTTGTAAATTTGTATATATTCAGATCCCTGATGAGGGAGATGTTCTTGAACTTGCTCCGTCGGGATGGTCCCCAACGTTTCTGGCTTCGCATGGGAGGAATGTCGGTGGCGTTATCCTCATTCAAATCTCGGTGATTTTTGGGAGTTCTGCCATGAGTTCTATCGTCATAACAAATTTGATGTTTTTGACTTTTTTACTTCGTTCATCGCTCAGCGCTCGCAGCGCGTCGAGCTTGCTAGGTGGAGGAATGCCAAAGCTGCCCGTTTGCTTCCTGTGAAAATTGAGCCAGATAGCCTTAGCACTGGTCTTGAGGAGTTTGCTTATGTTTTTAATGCTCCTAGATTTATGTGATCTGGCCAGCAATTCGATGGCTATGTCTTTGAGATGTTTTGATCATCTCTTTATGAATAATCTGTTGTAATTGACTTGAGATGGTGTATCCGAATTGTTAGTGTATGAATGAATGGAAACTCGATTCGCCTTCGTTTTCGAGAGAAACGCCTCCTCCCCCCGAAGCGAGTTTGTGTTCATTCATGCGCTCTACTATTTGTTTTGCCAGGTACGAAGCTATTGCTTAAGATGTGATTATAGTGAGGCACGATGTGCTCTTTTTGAATTCGCTTGGGAATGATTTTGTTTTTGATTACAGATGGGCTTAGCCAGCCAATTGCTTTGTCATTGTTCGGTTCGAAGCCCCTTTTGCTCTTTAGGTAAGCATTTTATACAAAGTGATTGTTATTTGAGCCAAAGCCCCTTTTACTCCTTGGAGTAAGCAATTTATACAAAGTGATTGTTATTTGAGCTGAAGCCCCTTTTACTCCTTAGAGTAAGCAATTTATACAAAGTGATTGTGATTTGAGCCGAAGCCCTTTTTACTCCTTAGAGTAAGCATTTTGTGCAAAATAAATGTTTAAATGAGCCGAAGCCCCTTTTACTCCTTGGAGTAAGCAATTTTAAACAAAAGAGAAATATTATGAGCCGAAGCCCCTTTTACTCCTTAGAGAAAGCGTTTTTAGATCTAAATTGGCCTTACCTTTTTGGTAGGGTCAATTTAGTTCTACTTGTGTTGTCAATACCAGCGATTTGGTCGAAGCCAATCGCTTTCGATGTAATTTTTTGGGGAATATCCCGTTCATATATTTGCACGAGTTACATTTAGCGCCGCCTCGTTAAAAACCTCACCACTTGGTTAGGGTTCCCCTGTAAGGAAAAGAGTACGGGCTTTTTTGAAAGAGAAAAATCTACTATACTTATTGACTTCGTTTATAGATTATGAAGCCAATTTTTACAATTTTTCACAGGTAGTACCTTCGTAAGCTGTCCGCATTCCATGAATGCGGTAGCTCATTGCCTTCTTCATCGCCTAAGCGAAATGATCCAGGCCTGTTGGTTTTGAGAACTAGGAATGGACCTTCCTACTTGTTTTGTAGCTTTCCTGATGGCGTGCTTGGATTTTTCCTTAGGACCCAGTCGCCTACTTTGATGTCTTTCCTTATAACCTTTTTGTCCCGCTACTTCTTTGTTTCAGCTTGATATTTGCAGATGTTCTTGGCTGCCTGCAGCCTGTAGATTTCGATGAGGTCTTTGTCGACAGCTTCACTATCTTTTGGAGCTTCCTTTTGGGTGCGAAGCCCTTCACGGAGTATTTCCTCTGGACATACTGCTTTTTCACCATATAGCAGTTTGAAAGGAGTGAATTGGGTTGCCCTTGAAGTGGAAGTGTTGTGAGCCCAAATCACCTTTGGTAGCTCTTCCACCCATTTGCCTTTTTTCTTACAGTTTGCTAGGCACTTTCTGATGGCTGTAAAGATTAAGCCATTTGCTCTTTCAACTGCCCCATTGGTTTGCGGATGATACACTGATGCAAATTTTGCCTTCGTTCCAATTGACATGCAATATTGTCTGAATTCGTCACAATCGAACTGCTTCCCATTATCAACTGTGATTTCTCTTGGGACTCCAAATCTGCATACTATTTGCTGCCAGAAAAACTTGATGACTGTTTTAGCTGTGATGTTAGCCAATGGTCTGGCTTCGATCCATTTCGTGAAGTACTCAACTGCTACTATGGCATATTTGAGATTTCCTTGAGCTGTTGGAAGCGGGCCAACTAGATCTATGCCCCATCTCTGCAATGGTCAAGTGGGAGTTATCAATTGTGATGGCTCCGAAGGAGATTTTCGGGTTGTTGCACATTTTTGGCATTGATCACAAGTCTTGACTGTGTTTGTTGCATCATTGATGATTGTAGGCCAATAGAATCCTTGTCTCATTGCCTTCCCCACAATTGATCTTGCCCCAAAGTGAGCTCCGCATAAGCCGCTATGTATCTCTTGGATTAGCTCTTTGCCTTCATTGTAAGATATGCAACGAAGCCAAGGGGTTACCACCCCCTTTTTGTACAAGACATCATCAATTATTTGGTAGCACCTTGCTCTTTGTTGCATGGATTTTAGATCATCTTCATCAGTGGGCTCATAGAATCCTCGAAGGTGTTAAGATTGATGGATTTGAGTATGAGCCAGATTATGGGAGTGTCAGCTTCTGCGCTCATCGGCGCCTTACTGATTTAGAGAAGGTAGAGCTTACCTTCAGCCAACGTAACGCCTGGGATCGTAACTAGCGCAAATATTGGCTTTATGTGAAAGTACCTTCGTTAGAGGTTACTTTGGAGGATGGCACGAAGCAGGTGACCTTTCCCTCGCATGGCCAAGTTTTGCCAAGTAATTTTATTTCCTGTCCTCCATTTAACCCGAAGGCGCCTGGCTATAGTCGATGTGAAACAGCTTTTTTCAAGGCCAATCGTGTTAGCGGCAGTCGTGATCTCATCGAAGAGGGACTTGCCATGGGAGTAAATTTCCTTTCAGCTGATTGGAAGCCATATGCAGTTGAGATGAGGTCATATCGAGGCTTAGAGCATGTATGCTTTCCTCTCTTTGGGGCCAAGAAGCCTCCACATATGTCAGACTATGCCTATGTTCAGTCCATTGAGCTTATGGCTGAAACTATTCTTGGGAAATATACGCCGAAGGAGCATGATAGTTGTGTCGCTTTGTTGGACAGTGTCCGCTTCAACAGAGTGTTTGAAGAAATGAAAGTTAGCTACCCTCAGCGTGCTGCCCCCCAGGCCCGGTAAGAAACTCATGGCTGTTGACCACCCAAGTGTGGTGCCTGCTACGAAGCCGGGCCGTGGTCGTGGGAAGAGGGGTCGTGGCTCAGGCCGTGGTGGGGGTCATTCTGATGATGCTGGTGACGAAGCCGGTGGCAGCAGTGCGGCAGCCCCGTCTGGTCGATGTGATGGCCAGGCGAGAGGTCGTGGTACCAAGGCCGTCCCAACTAAGAAACATGCTTCCACTTCAGCCCTTGAGGCTTCGAAGCGACAACGACTCGGGGGGGCGTTACCCATTGTGCCCATTTCCAGTGCGCCTCCGCTGCTAATGGCTTCGTTTGTGCCGACAACGGCTTCGACTGCTGTGCCTCCACCGACGCCTGCCTCTCCTGCTGTCCCTGTTGCTGCTTCGGTAGCTATTGATCTTAATTTTGGAGGTTGGTTCTTTTGTTGTTTTTGTTTAAGTTATATTCATTTAACTTGCATTTGCAATCTGCAGTTAAGCCCTCCGCTGGTCCCTACCTTTGTGTTCACATCCCGGGGTGTGTGGATGATGAAGAAGATGATGTCAGCTATAGCCGTCTTCTGAGGGAGGACGAGACTAAGGACTTGGCTTCTGCCGATCCTAAGGTCTCATCAGCTCCTACCCAGCCATCCTCCCTTGATGTCTTGGCTAGGGCTGCAGCCAAGTCCCTTCTCACAGCTGTTGCTGAGGAGGCTGAACATTCCACGCCCGTTGGTGGTGATGATCGGGGTTCTGGTGAGGTTCTGCCGACGGCTGCTGCTTCGCCTGTCATTTGTTTGCAAAATATCGAATCCAGAACCGCTGTCAGTCCCGTCCATGTTGACTCGTGCCGCAACGATGATGAAGGTACTATTTGTTTTTATTTTTGAATGGCTTCGCTTTATTATCACTCTTTTCTTGTAGGTTGTTTTTGTACCCTTATACATGATTCTATTTCAGGCACCAGCAATGCTGGCTTCGGATCTTTTGTTGATCGCCTACGATGAGATGGGCTTCGTTCTGCGAACGATGTTCCTGAGTTGTCCCCAGATGGTATTTTTTGTTTTTCTTACTTTTACTGCGCCGAATGTTCTTTAGCTTCGTTATTGATCTTGTTCTTTTTCTTTATATAGTTTGAACACCGAGTGAAAACTCTTGATCTGGACGCTCTAGCTGTGTCCAGTATCAGTGGTAACATGCAGGTGATTGCTATTACCTTTGATCTTGTAACTTTAGCTTTTTGTTTTTGGCTTCGTTACTGATTCAGTGTCGTTGCTTTAGTCTATGATATCAATGCAGGAGCTTTTTGCCCGCCTTCCGTGTCAACTTAATGACATTGAGAACGAAAGAGCTGAATTAGAGTCCTTGCGGAAGGAGCGTGAGAGATGGGCTTCTGAACAAGCTGCCGTTGCTAAGCTAAAGGAGTCTCTTGAAACTGAGAAGAAACAGCTTTGTATTCAACACAAAACCTCCCATTAGGAGATTTCTTCGCTTAAGGACAAAGTGGCTATTCTCGAGTCTAAGAGTACCCGCAATGTCGAAACTATTGAGGGGCTTCGTACCAAGTTGGTTGAGGATGCCACACTAGTCCATGAATTGAAGAATCAGATAAAGAGTTTGGAAGGTGCGAAGGAGAAGTTCTCTGCTGATGCTGAGAAGTATAAGAGAGATCTCCTTGTCGCAGTTGACATGAAAAACTCTCTTGGTGATGAAGCTAATAGGCTCAGGGCCACTGTTAAGGGCTTCGTACTGATAAAGAAAAAATGGAGGAAGAGATCTATTGTCGTGGTTCTAGGATATATCATGAATACGAAGCGGCTCTCAAGCAGTATGGTGGAGAGCCTCTTCCTTTTCTGAACCAGGACTTTAGCTTGGAGAAGCTTTTTGATTGGCTTGACGATGAGTTTAAGTTCCTTCCGGATGTTCTGTCCAAGGTCGAAGATTATGCTGCTCGTACCTGTGTCACCAATGCATTCAAAATACTTTCGAACCAGGGTTGCTCCCATTATAAGGATTTCTTAAGGAAGGAGTATCAGTTTCCTGCAGCTTTGAACCCTGATCAGAAGGAACTTTTCAACGAAGCGGTTATAGCGACCCGGGCCATATTTTTGAAAAAGTTTTGGTCTGCTACTGGTCGTGAGTGTGCACGTCGCACCGCCCATGATCGTCTTGCCAAGGTTGGCTTCGTTCATTTATATTCTGTTTTCCTTTACTTTTTCAATGAAAGCTTGTTATTACGTTGTTTTGATAGCTTGTTTTGTTTCAGGCTAAAGAGTTATTCGCGCTGGAGATGAAGCAAAAGGCTGAAGCCGATGCTGCAGCTGCTGCCACTACTGCCTGAGCTTCCACCTCAAGAGCTAGAGCCGAAGCTGGCTAGGGTGGAGCTGGAGCTGGAGCATCCAATGCTGATCCGAAGGTTTAGCTTCGTCAGATCCAGTGCGTTTTGAGATTTTGTTGAGAGGTTTTAAACTTTGTAAATTTGTATATATTCAGATCCCTGACGAGGGAGATGTTCTTGAACTTGCGCCCTTGGCCATGCGTGACGGTCCCCTTTGTGTTTCTGGCTTCGGATGGGAAGAATATCGACGTCGTTATCCAAATTTGTGCCTTAGTGATTTTTGGGAGTTCTGCCATGAGTTCTATCGTCATAACGAATTTGACGTTTTTGACTTTTTTACTTCATTCATCGCCCAGCGCTCTGAGCATGTCGAGCTTGCCAGGAGGAGAAATGCTGAAGCTGTTTCTTCTCTTCCTGTTAAAATTGAGCCAGTGGACCATAGCACTGGTCTTGATGAATTTGCTTATGTCTTTAACGCTCCTAGATTTAGGAGATCTGGCCGTCAATTTGATGGCTATGTCTTTGAGATGTTTTGATCATCTCTTTATGAATAATTTGTTGTAATTGACTTGAGTTATTGTGTTTTGATTATGAGCGTATGAATGAATGGAAACTCGATTTGCCTTCGTTTTCTTAGAGAAACGCATCCTCCCCCCGAAGCGAGTTTCTGTTCGTTTGAACGCGCTCTTGTTTGCTTTGCGTGATGCGAAGCTGTTGCTTGAGATGTGATAATGATAAGCACAATGTGCTCTTCTTGAATTCCCTTGGGAATGTTTTTGCTTTTGGTTACAATTGGTCTCAATGAGCCATTTGCTTCGTCATTGTATGGGTCGAAGCCCCATTTACTCTTTGAGTAGGCTTTTTATACAAAGTGAATGTTATATGAGCCGAAGCCCTTTTCTCTCCTTTAGAGTAAGCGATTTCGAACAAAGGGAAAACTTTATGAGCCAAAGCCCCTTTCACTCCTTGGACATTTTTAAGTAAAGAAAAAGCTTTTTTGAGCCGAAGCCCCTTTTACTCCTTAGAGTAAGCATTTTTAAGTAAAGAAAAAGCTTTTATGAGCCGAAGCTCCTTTTGCTCCTCAGAGCAAGCGATTTTATTTAAATAAAAAAATTGTTGAGCCGAAGCCCCTTTTGCTCCTTAGAGCAAGCTTTTTTAGATCTAAATTGGCCTTACCTTTTTGGTAGGGTCAATTTAGTTCTATTTGTGTTGTCGAATACCAAAGCAGTTTTATGGGGAATATTTTGTTCATATATTTTGCACGAGTTACACTTAGCACCGCCTCGTTAAAAACCTCACCCCTTGGTCAGGGTTCCCCTGTGAGGAAAAGAGTACGGGCTTTTGAAAAGAAAAATCTACTCTACTAATTGGCTTTGTTTATAGGTTACAAAACCAATTTTACAATCTTTTCACAAGTAGTACCTTCAAAGGCTATCTGCATTCCATGAATGCGGCAGCTCATTGCCTTCTTCATCTCCTAAGCGAAATGATCCAGGCCTGTTGCTTTTGAGAACCAGGAATGGGCCTTCCCACTTGTTTTGTAGCTTCCCTGGTGGCATGTTTGGATTTTTCCTTAGTATCCAGTCTCCTATTTTGATATCTTTCCTCACTACCTTTTTGTCATGCCACTTCTTTGTTTTAGCTTGATATTTGAAGATGTTCTTGGCTGCCTGCAGCCTATAGATTTCGATAAGGTCCTTGTCAATAGCTTCGCTATCCTTGGGAGCTTCCTTTTGGGTGCGAAGCCCTTCATGGAGTATTTTCTCTGGACATACTGCTTCTTCACCATATAGCAGTCTGAAGGGTGTGAATTGGGTTGCCCTTGAAGTTGAAGTGTTATGAGCCCAAATCACCTTCGGTAGTTCTTCTACCCATTTGCCTTTTTTCATACAGTTTGGTAGGCATTTTCTGATGGCTGTAAAGATTAGGCCATTTACTCTTTCAACTGCCCCATTGGTTTGCGGGTGATAGACTGAAGCAAATTTTGCCTTCGTTCCGATTGACATGCAATATTGTCTGAATTCGTCGCAATCGAACTGGTTCCCATTATCAACTGTGATTTCTCTTGGGACTTCGAATCTGCATACTATTTGCTGCTAGAAAAATTTGATGACTGTTTTTGCTGTGATATTGGCCAATGGCCTGGCTTCGATCCACTTTGTGAAGTACTCTACTGCTACTATGGCATATTTGAGATTTCCTTGAGCTGTTGGAAGCGGGCCAACCAGATCTATGCCCCATCTCTGCAATGGCCAAGTGGGAGTTATCAACTGTGATGGCTCCGAAGGAGATTTTTGGGTCGCTGCGCATTTTTGGCATTGGTCACAGGTCTTGACTGTGTTTGTTGCATCATTGATGATTGTAGGCCAATAGAATCCTTGTCTCATTGCCTTCCCCACAATTGATCTTGCCCCAAAATGAGCTCCGCATAAGCCGTTGTGTATCTCTTGGATTAGCTCTTTGCCTTCGTTGTATGATATGCAACGAAGCCAAGGGGCCACCACCCCCTTTTTGTACAAGACATCATCAATTATTTGGTAGCACCTTGCTCTTTGTTGCATGGATTTTAGATCATCTTCATCGATGGGCTCGTAGAATCCCCGAAGGTAAGCCATTATTGGCGATCGCCAATCTTCTGAACTTATCACACTGATTAGCCTTGGTTGTTCATCTGTGTCCTTTATCGATGGTGTTGTTAGTGTTTGGAAAAATATGTCTGGTGGAAGCTTGTCCCCTTTTGCAGCTGCCTTAGCCAGTGCATCTGCTTCTTCATTTTTTCTCCTTGGTATGTATTCTACTGTAAAGCCTTTGAATTTTTTCTCCATTGATCTCACTGTACTTAGGTATTTGATGAGCTCAGGTTGCTTCGCAACACTTTTCTTTTCGATGTGGTCTGCTACCACCTTCGAATCTGTTTTCACAATGAATCGTTGAGCACCCAATGCCTTCGCTTTCCTTAGCCCCAATAATACAGCTTCGTACTCAGCGATGTTATTTGTGCTTCTGTCACTGTTTCTGCAGAACTCTAAGTTCGCCGCGTATCTCATTTTTACGCCCGAAGGCGATTGCACAATTGCTGCGATGCCAGCTCCTTTGTCCCCCCAAGCGCCATCACAATGTATCAACCAGCTTTGCTCTCTGGCTAGATTTTCTGCCGAAGGCGATGTCCATTCTACTATGAAATCAGCCAAGACTTGTGATTTGATTGCTGTTCTTCGTTCGAAATCAACCACATATTCCGACAGCTCTGCGGCCCATTTGTGTATCCTTACCGAAGCTTCTTTGTTGCTCAGAAGCTCTTTAATTGGTTGGTCAGTGAGTACTTTGATGTTGTGCCCCTCAAAATAATGCCTTAACTTTCTGGATGCCATTACGATAGCGTAGATCATTTTCTCGATCTCTGTATAGAATAGCTTCGACCAGGCCAATGCCTCAGACATGTAATATACTGGTTGCTGTACCCTTCATCCATCTATCAGTTTTTCCGCAATGAGTGCAGCACTGACGGCTGATTGTGAAGCTGCAATGTACACTAGCAGAGGTGCCTTCGGGTCAGGTACTGTCAGTTTGTGAGCTGCATCAAGTATTGCCTTAGCTCGTGGAATGCTTTTGACTGTTCTTCTCCCCATTCAAATTTTGACGCATTTCTGAGTGTTGCAAAGAAGGGTAAGCTTCGTTCAGCTGCTTTTGCGATAAATCTATTAAGAGCTGCGATTCTGCCTGATAGCTTCTGAACATCTCTTATGCATTTTGGCTCTTCCATATCAAGAATCGCGTTGATCTTGTCTGGATTAGCTTCGATCTCGTTAGCTGATGCCAGACACCCAAGTATTTTTCCCTTGGTTACACCAAAGACACATTTCTCTGGGTTAAGCTTGAGGCCAGCTTGTCTCATTCGCGGGAAGGCGACTGCCAAATCTGTGATATGGTCTTGCCTTTTGACACTTTTGACCAGAATATCGTCAACATATGCGAGTATAGTTTTCAACAATTCCTCTTTGAATACTGTGCTTGACATACGACATAAGGTAGTGCCTGCATTTCAAAGCCCCTCGGGCATTCTAACGAAGCAGAATGTGCCAACTGGTGTAATGAAGCTGGTTTTTTCCTCATCCTCCTTTTTCATCCAGATTTGGTGGTAGCCAGAGAAGCAATCTAGGAGGGACATCATCTCACTTGCTGTGGCCTGATCAATAATTTTGTCAATTCTTGGAAGTGGGAAATCATCTTTTGGGCAGGCTTTTGTTGAGGTCGGTGAAATCAATGCACATTCTCCATTTGCCATTTTTCTTCTGCACTGGTACAGTGTTAGCCAGCCAGGTTGGGTATTTCACTTCATGTATGACATTGGCATCCAGCAGCCTTTGCACTTCGGCTTTCACAGCATTCACTTTTTCTTCGGACATCTTTCTTAGCTTTTGTTTTTTCGGCTTCATATCGGGGCTGATTGCCAGTTTGTGCTCAATTAAGCTTCTGTCGACACCGGGCAAATCTTTGCTTGACCACGTGAAGACATCTCTATTATTTCTCAAGAACTCTATGAGCCTGTCTTCTTCATCTGGCTCTAAATCCGAGCCTATAATCACTTTTCTGTCAAAGACGTCAGGCTGTAGCTGCACCTGCATCGTCTCTGTTGCTTCTTGCATCCTCTTGCTATCTTTCTCGATGTTTGGCTTTTCTTCTGGGTAGCATGGTTGCATTTCTTCAAGTAGATGTACATTTCTTTGGCCTGGAGTTTTGGCTCTCTCAATGTTTCTGGCTTCCTTCTGATCACCAAACACAGTGATAACTCCTTTTAGGGCTGGCATCTTCATACACAAGAATGACTGCCTTATGATGATGTCGAAGGTATTTATGACTCCCCTTCCGAAAATAACATTGTAATCGAAGATCATGTCTACAACATTGAAGGTGATGAACTCGGTTCTTGCATTGGATGTATCACCAAAGGATACTGGTAATGATATTTTGCCCAGTGTTTGCGTGCGCTTCCCCCCCGAAGCCAACCAGTGGAGTGTCTGATGGCTCCAGGTTGTCAGGGTTGATATTGGTCATGCATCTTAATGTTTTTGCTAAGATGATGTCAGTGAAGCTTCCAGTGTCCACTAGCACTTTTCCAATTGTCTAGCCAGCAATATTGGCTTCTATTGACATTGTGTCATTGTGTGGAAAGTTATGTAGCTTCAAATCATCTTCAGTAAACGTGATTGGCATGTGGGACCACTCTGATTTCTTGTAGGGACCGTCAACTGAGATGTTGTTGACTTGGCGAAAGTAGCTCTTTCTTTGTTTTTTGGTTTCGAAGGCGAGTGATGATCCTCCAGTTATGGGTAGAATGAGTCCATAACTTGGGAGTGGGTTAGGTTGTTCTTGTGTTTGGGGTTTTGGTTGTGGTGGTTGTGGTGGTGGCAGTAGCTCCTCAACCTTGATGTTTTGCGAAGCCACTTGCTGGGAAGTTTGAGGGTATAGCTGTGGGTATAAGGCTTGTGGATAATAGTGTTGAAAGGTTTGTGGCAAAGGCGTGTACTGGGTCGCCATCGCTGTTGTTCGGTGTACAGCGTTTGAACTCAAGGATGGGTATATTGGGCAATATGGCTAGATAGCCTAGGTTTGTGTTTGGGTTTGGGTATTTGAGTGCGAAGCCAAAGGCGGCTTCGTTTGGGTAGCTTGGATTTTTTCTGCTTTCATTTTGTCAATGGTTTTCTTGATGTCTCGGCACTGTTCTGTGCCATGAGTGTGATTCTTGCCGTGATAGGCAGAAAAATTCTGGTCCCGAAGGTGGACCTCTTCCTCGGCCTCTGTCGGTTCTTCCACCCCTCTGGGTAGGCTCATTTCTTTGGTTCTGGAATTGGTTTTCTGGGTAAGTGGTTTTGTTCTCTTGGAACGAAGGCGAGCTCTCAACATTCATGATGGTTTGATGGGAATTGTTTTGGTAGTTGTGCTGGTTGTGGTGGTGGGGTCTATTTTCAGGTTCATGTTGGTTTCATAGGATGGCTTCTCTGGCTAGTCGCATTCGATTATCATTGTCAGATCGACAGTATTTTTTGAATTCCTCGTACAGATCTCCGAGGGTGACTGGTGTCTCTCTCACGATATGTTGTGCGAATGGACTCGGACGAAGGCCTTGGATAGCTGCAAATTTGGCAGCTTCATCAGGGATATGAGGAGCTTGAGCCTTTAGTCCTACAAATCTGCGAAAGTAGTCTTCCAGTGGCTCCTTTGGCTGCTGGTGTAATGTGAGTTCAGCGTATGAAAGTGATTGGTCTCCCATGATGCCAAAATTTTTGATGAGCTCTATCTTCAAATCATAGCAGCTGTTGATGGATAAGCTTGGTAGCTTCGTGTACCAGTTCATTGCTGTGCCATTGCAAACGATGATGAAATATTTTGCCAGCACCACATCGTCTCCCCCTACCGAAGCTATTGCGGCTTCGTAGCTCATTAGAAATTGTTTGGGGTCGGTTAGGCCATTGTACCTTGGCAGAGGGATAGGCTTGTACAAGGGCGGCCATCTTGCTAATTGTAGGCTTTCTGATAGAGGGCATGTATGATCAATGGGACGAGTATGCAGCACTTGGAAGCTGGTTTCCGATGTGGAAATACGGTTTGGCTCATTAAGTTCTGCTTGGAGCTCAGCAACTTGTTTTTTGGCTTTTTCGAGTTCTTCTCGTAGCTTCGCAGCTCTAGAATTTGTATTGTTTCTTTGTTTCGCTTGCTTCAACTCCTCCAACTGCTTCCTGACTTGCAGCAGCTGGCGTTGTTGTTCTTGTTCTTCTTCCTGCATTTGCTGTTGTAGCTCAAGCTGAGCAGCTTCGAGCTCTCTCTGCTGCTCCAGACGGCGAAGGCGGAGCCTCTCCTCCACCCTGTGCAGCTTGTCAGCGGTGGTGAGAGTGTCTTAATCGAGTTTTGTTTCATCGATAACAGCTTCAGTTATGGTTGGTAGGGTGCTTGGCGGAACTATGTCTTGGGCATCAGCTTCGCCGGTTGGGGGTGTATCTTTGGTGGCTTTGGTTGGTGGTCTTGTTGCTACTCTTCTTGGTGGCATGGTGGTATTCGTGAGTTGTCTTCGTGCACAGCACAAACGGTGGGCGCCAATTGTTGGGTTACTGACCGAAGCCAATAAGCCCAGACAATAGCTAAGACAGAGAAATAGAGACAAGCAACAATATATTACTCATCAACAGTGTTCTCAGGAATCAGCCCTTTACACGTTGGCCAGGTGTCTCCTTTTATAGGGAGGCCAAAGGGCACTTTTACATTCCTCATACGCCCCTGAAAACCAAGCATCATCCTCTAGACTATACAACTTAGATGTTCCAGGGACATAATTGTACATTCGCAATCATCAGTGTGAATGCGTAGACTGGTCACACTGTGATTGACTCGGCTTGGACTCGGTTCACCTTGGCTTCGTCGTCGTGTAGGAGGGCGCAGTCACCTTTGCAACTTGCTTTGGTCTTGACAACAGCGACGACGATCCTCCACCAGCTCCCGAAGCCATTAGCCCATCACCGAATCTGCACTATAATCAGAAACGAAGCAGGCTAGAGCTCTGCTTATCACATTTAGCACTTAACGCTACCTTTGTTTCATCAAAACAGCTTCTGAAGCCATTCTATGGCCGTGTTCTGGTGTTTCACCCATTTCTCAGGACGAAGCCAATCCAACGGCATGAGCCAGGACGAAGCCAAAATGACCTGCCCTTTCATTGGACGAAGGCAATGTACCTGACATGCTACTCAAAATGTACTGAGGTGTTTCTTGGCAGGCCAATTCCCCAACAGATTGTCAATAGGCTCAGAAAATCAATAGAGATCCATGACTTAGACAATTGTATTCAAATAATGTTGTAGCATGCATATATAGAATATATTTGAGTACAGGGACTTTGGAGCAAAAGATGGAGGGAAATGGGCCCAAACCCAGGTCGGCCGACCTTGCTAGGTCGGGCGACCTGGCCTGGCACTCATTCAAGCCCAATTTCCCTGCAGGCAAAGAAGCACACCATAGAGTCATCGTGAGCGTAGATTCAATGACGATTGGAAACAAAGGACAAGATTTTGCCTCAACACCATCACATGTATTGAAGGGCCCACAATCGGAGTTTCATGCACCCAAACCGACGGTACCCCACCTGGAACCGACCTCAGGACCAACACGGAAGTCTTCCAGAGAGAGGTGGGCCCAAGAGGCGGTTGGACAGGGTCGGTCCACCCCCCTAGGTCAGCCTACCTCCCCGCGCGCCCGACTCGGCCCTCCCATGACCAGTACCTGTAAACCGCCTTGGAGATCACATCTGAGCCGTGCGTCACTGGAGGCGGTGCATCAGAGGGTCGGCTGAAGCCCCCACTTCGGCCGACCTGGGCCCACAGCCAAATGGCCTCAGCCGTCTCTGGCTGGTTCCCCTCCGCCTATGGATGCTATAAATAGTTGCAAGGGGCGCCGTATCCAACACACACCAGAAGAAGAACTCTTCTTTGCTACAAGCTTAGTCTTAGTCTTAGTAGTGATAGTTCTAGTAGTTGAGCTTCTGAAGGGCTTTCGAAGGAGTCTTGGTAAGTTCTAGAGTTCAGCTTTTGTATCTCTTTACTTACTTGTAATACTCTGAGCTTAATGGAAGTATCTTAATACTTATGTTGTATGCCTCAACTTTATTTTACTTACTTAGTATATACTACTTATGTCTTGCACCTTATCCGAGCTGACGTATGCTATGACATTGGCTCAATGTGCCTTATGGTTACTCTATTCATTAACGTCATAGATAGAGTTGCATTTCTTATTGCAAACATAGTGTTTGGAACACGGAATACTGTTGAGGGTATCGCTACCCCACGGATTAGTAGAGGTAGGCGGCAGGTGGTGACAGCCTTGTCCGTCCTTTGTAATCCTCCACATTCAGGAGATGATATTAGGCATTTATGATAAGACGTCCTCCTGTCGTCCCTTGATGAGGGAACCACTGGACACCTCGATAAGTCCTCTTGCATATGTCCCTTGTATGAGCTTGTATAGGATAATGTTGTATATCCAAGTTCCATTTGTATGATGCTAATGAACCCTTTGTGATCTTTACTAATATTCTATTACTAACTAAGACTACCTTAATGATGAGCAATGAACTTCTGTGTGTCACATTAACCCTACACTTGCATATTATTTACCCTTGTCTAAACTATGGTAGATTAATAATGATGTAAGTAAATACATTGGATGACACATCTCTCTTTAACTAAACGCTTTTCCTGCGGATAAACAAATAACGATACTCTGAAATACTCCCCAATGAAATGCTACAACGTACTTTTGTGCACTTGCAGAATTATGTAAACATTAAAAAATACCAACACTGCACCGCTATGGGCAGAATGACCACGATGCAGAATATGACATCTTCGACGGCTTCGCCGCTTTCTTCGCCCGGCTCCGGGCTGTCCAATGGCCCGACTCATTCAAGCTGGACCATGTCAAGAAGTTTGACGGTTGCTCCGACCCCAAACTTTGGCTCAAGACGTACCACATGGTGGTCAAAGCCACCCATGGCTCCAACGATCAAGCCGCCGCCTACTTCCCCGTGATGCTCGGCAAGGAAGCCTTGCTATGGCTCGAGGGCCTCCCTCGGGATACCATTGACAGTTGGGCGGATCTCTGCCTAGCCTTCACCAAAAACTACCAAGCGAGCTACGCTCGCCCCGGGTCCAGATTTGACCTGAACAACGTCAAGCAAAAGAAGGGAGAAAGCCTACGAGACTACACAAACTGCTTCTTCGACAACCGCAACAAGCTCACCAACGTGAAAGATCGAGATGTCAATGATGCATTCAGGCGTGGCCTCTACAACACCACCTTTTTCCGCACCCTCTTCAAAATCAACCCAAGGACGGTTGGCCAGTTGATGGACATCATCAACCTCGAAGCCCGTGTTGACGAAGCTGAGCAGACCTAGTTTAGGGGCAAGAATAAGCACCAAGAGGACGACGACCGCCCGGAGGACGCGAAGCATCATGAAGCACCCAGAGTGCAAAGACGGGGTCAGGAACCCGTGGTGGCACTGGCAGAAGGCGAAGGCCGAATGGAATCCAGGTTCCTCTTGGTAGAGTTCCATGACACCATTAATGACCAATGCCCCTTCCACAAGGAGGCAAAGTACAGTCTCTGCGAGTGCCACACACTGCTCAAAGAGCTCGGCATCCTACCGCCAACCAAGAAGTAGCGCTACAACGACAACTCACGCTACAACAATGGCAAATGTTACAACAACTATCACCACGATGGTCGTGACGACCGCAGTCACTGTGATGATTACCATCGCGGTGACAACTACCACTGTGGCGATGACCAGCGCCACGACGAGCAAGCTCATCGCGACGCCGCACGCCACCAAGATGACGAGCACCGACAAAAAGAGTGGGAGCAAGCCCCTAGACGCGGGGGCAATGGCGAGTTCCAGCCGGCCGACCGCGAAGTGCATGTCATCATTGGGGGGCCCGGCGCCTTCCCGAACAGGTGCAAAGAGATGCTCCACAAACGCGAGGTCAAGATGGTGTCCACCAAGCCAGTCGAGTATCTCCATTGGTCAGAGACGCCTATCATCTTCTGCTGCGCTGACCACAGGATCCACCTCCTCGAGCCCAGGTCTTACCCCCTCATGGTCGCCCCCGTCATCGATCGCGTACTCCTCTACAAGGTCTTGGTCAACAGTGGCAGTGCCCTCAACATCATCTTTACCAGCACCCTGAACAACATGAGGTTTGACTACAATTGCCTCCTGAGTGCCGATGAGCCGTTCTTCGGCATAGTACCTGGAAAGGCCTCCTACCCGATAGAAAGGGTTGTTCTCCTAGTCACATTTGGCACGACCGACAACTACCGCACGGAGCACATGTACTTCGAGGTGGCCGACTTCTAGAGCTCCTACCATGCCATCTTTGGCAGGCCCATGTTGGCCCAGTTCATGACTATCCCGAACCACACCTACCTTGTCCTGAAGATGCCGACGCCAAATGGGGTCCACTCCATCCATGGCGAAATCAAAACCTCGTTCGAGTGCGATGGGGAAGCAGTCCAGATCACCAAGCTATCTCATCAACTCAGCAACAATGCTCTGCTGGCAGAGGCAGTCAAGAAACTAGCACCCGATGAACCGGTGTTCCCATAGCAACGCCTGAACCCAACGATGCTGACACCCGGGGAAGCACCCAAGGCGATCTACCTGGGCCTCGACAACCCAACTAAGACAACCTTCATAGTACCTGGAGTCACTACCAAATTGGAAAGCGTGCTCACCTCCTTCCTCCGGGACAACTAGGATATATTCTCATGGAAGCCATCAGACATGCCAGGTCTTCCAAGGGAGAAGGCTGAGCGCTCCTTAGACTTGAGTAAAATGGCCAAGCCGGTCAAACAAAAGCTGTGTCGGTTCACCCAAGATCGCAAGGAAGCCATTAGGGTAGAAATAAATAAGCTCTTAGCTACCGGTTTCATCCGAGAATTCAAGCACCCTGTTGACACCAGCGGTGGCAAACAGAAAGTCCGCAAGCGCACGGCTGTCGTAGTACCTTTCACCCGTGAGTAAACCAGGTATCGAATCCACAGGGAACGTAAAGGCTATCTAATCACTAAGAATGACTGGATCGATCGAGTGTATAAAATGGCTGGGTAGAGAGGATAACTTAGCACTAAGGCTATGAATATAGCGAAGGGAATTCTCCTATGATTGCTTAGTATCCTAGACCTCTAGAAAATTGCCAGCAAACAGCTCTACACCGTACCCGAACGTGGAGGATTACAAAGGACGGACAGGGCTGTCACCACCTGCCGCCAACCTCTTCTAATCCGTGGGGCTACGAGGTAAACGAGGGTAAATATACACCTAAGCACCACGCCTAAGATAATATCAGCTATCCTAACCTTGATCAGAGATTAGAATACCTTACGATTAAAGCAACGAACCCACAAGCACAATAGAGAACTCAGCTTTCTATAACTCAGACTTAAGTACTAGTTGAATCCTGGATACTTACTAAGTAGCTTGCATCCGTCGAGGTACAGGTGGAGGGTCGCCGACACGCCCGGACTCCTCCATACTCTCCCTCACTCTCTCCCTATTTCTACTCTAGATATGAGGAGGGCTTCGCCTTGGATCTTCACTTCATCTCGATGATGTTGAGCCCTGCTCCGAGTCCAGGTATTTATAGCATGGAGAGACAGTTTAGAGCCGGTGTGCGATGGTTGAGACAGTTCGGAGGTGGGCCCAGGTCGGCCGACATAGGGGGATCGGCCGATCGTGGGATTCACCGACTTCGGTGATACATGGCACGGATGGCTCCCTGGAGGCGGTTGACAGTTGTGGGTGAAGGCGGTGGCAGTTTCGTCGCTCGGCCAGATCGGCCAACCTGACTAGGTCGGCCGTCCGGGGTTGTGGCCCCTCGGCCCTACTCTGCCAGGGTCACTCTCCTGTGGGCCCCATGGTCGGTTCCCGGTGGGTAATTGTGAAGATATGTAATTTAAATCGGGGATGTGGGCCCATGAATCCATGTGCTTGCCACATGGCCCAATCCCATCTCTTCACTTCCACCGACTTGATCTCAACGTCTCTGATCAATCCCGAGTGTGCTTCTATTGATGGGCTAAGGATGGACCTCACTGGGCCAGGTCCCAGGTCAGCCGATCATGGGAGATCGGGAAACCTGGCCGTGGGCCCACTTTTGTCCTTCTTTTGCCACTTTATTCCTGTAAGCACATATGCACCAAAACTCGTGGAATTCATTAGTAAATAACACTATGTCTATTTGTTTTATCATTCTTTTATATCTTTGTTGGCAGTAATAATTTATTATTAAGAACCGCCAACAAGCTCCCCCACACTTATCCTTTACTCGTCCTCGAGTAAAATCTAAGCTTCATCATGAAAATCATAAACAAACATATAGGTTATTCCCAAACATTTAGGCTTAGTGGAATTATATGAGTGGCTAACATGTCTTCTTGGGTTATTGCAGGAAGGAACAACTTTTTCTATGACATGATACACTTTACTCTCAAGTACTTGGGTTTTCAGAATTTTGCAAAGAAAACCAATGCCTTGCTTCCTAAAGAGTTTCTGTCTGAATAATCATGGTGGTTGGACAACACTCATGGTCTCCAAAATAGAACTTTATATGTGGATCTCTCAAGATACATACCTTATTTCACTTGTGTTGTCATTCCAAGGATTGGATCCAAGTCAGAGACACGTCATGTAATCAAATCAAGATGTGCAAGTGTGTGATAAGAGGTGGACATGTAGTGGTACTCCGTTGTCTGGACTTCCTTCCCTTTTCTTTTCTTTTTGGATATGGGCTATTGCACTTTTGCTTTGCTCTTTTTTTTCACTCAATGCTTTTTAGCATGAGTCTCTTTCTTCTTTCTCTCATTTTTTTCTATGCATATAGCCCATATCTTCTTTTCATCTTGATTTTTGGGAAGAAAGCCATTTTAGGAGTATTTATTCATGAACATGGAACAAAGGCATGTTTTGCTTCACCCTCAGTGTAAGGGTTTAGCTATCTATGGTGGAGTGTACGTGATCTTGACTTTAAAAACATGAAGTATCTCTATTACGGGTCACAAGACTTGGAACAACTCAAAGCTCAAAGGATATGCATGATAAATGTAATTGGTTGTCTCTAAAACCCATGAGGAGCATAGCAAGGTTAAAAGTTTTAAAAACTTTTCATAAATTCCAAGTACTCGAGTAAGCAAAAGCATCTTTCATATTAAAGCCATATCTCAAAATGCAATAACTTAGATGACATGAGTTCCTATAAATATGAAGATTTAAACAAGCCAAAGGTACAGGGAATAAAATATATGTAAGTTAATATTTTCCATGTGATTGGGAGATGCAAAAGGGTTAATTTTATTAAGTTCAGAATTCCATGATCGTGTTCTGCAAATATTCAACTGAAATAGGGTTTAGGATAATGTCACACCCGAATTTACGAATAAACCCCAATGCTACTATATGTGTACCCAGGAAGTCCAACACACACATATAGCTTTAGGATAACAGAATATCAAAGTAAATCAAGTGCTTGAATACGAAAGAATAGCACCTCAGAATTATTACAAATAAGACTCACGTCTTTAACCAAAGTTTACGCATACAAAAAGATAAACTCTCGTGGCTCCACAAACTCCACAAGGACACCGACTGGTTGACAGCTGCCTAGAAGTCCGAAACATCTTCAGGAAACTCCACAACACCTTCGGGTTCATCTGATTACCCATCCGGGATTTTGTTGAATAATGCAAGTGTAAGTAAACCAACTTTACTTAACAAATATAACACGAGGGATGAAGGCTTAAAAGGCTAGACACGGTTTAACTGCGGTAAGCACTTTTAATAGTTCAATTTTAGCATTAACCAAATTACTAAAATGTAATAGGTAATTCCCAGTTGTAACCCAAATTAAGTATAAGTAGAGAAGTATCATAGTCCACCATCATTCCAGTTTCATTCCATTTTTAAACATCACCGGGGTAAAAGTCACTGTCAAAAAGGATCCAGGCCACTCATAACCGTGAGTACGGCTGTTATAACAGTTTTACACCCTGCAGAGGGTGTACACTTTTCCCACAGGTCGCGTAAAGTTCAGAATGACTGTAACCCAACCACGCAGTGCTAGCTAGGCACATTCATCACACGACCTTTGGTGTGACTGCATAGGGACGCTACGAGACCTTTCAAAATTTACTTAGTCAAGACCAGAGCCCATTTGATTCCCATGGTTGCACTGTTCTCCCAGGTTGCCACTTTAAGATAGACCATAACTAGTGATGCCCAGAATAAAGCACACAGCAATTGTTCCAGTTTAAAGGTTGATTAAGAACAAAGCACACAGCACATGTTCTGATTTAGGTTGGATGGAGCAAAGCACACAGCACATGTCCAAATTAAGGGTTGCCTAGAACAAAGCACACAGCACATGTTTCAGATCGTGAATTGCCTAGAATAAAGCACACAGCACATATTCTAGAACAAGAGTTTGCTGAGAACAAAGTACACAGCACATGTTCCAGCTACTAACCAGGTTGCTAAAAGCAAGTTTTAACCATTCATTATTAAGAGGTATCAAGTATCACTGTCCAAAGACAGTAAGCGCAAGTTGTAAAGCCTTGCTTAATTTACCCATCAATGCATAACCCGGTTGAGCATGAAAGTAATTCTCAGAAGTACTAGGGATATCCTAAACAGTTTAACTCATGCATGAATGTATGTGATTAATAATGTGTATAGGTATCAAGGATTTCTCGTGTTATACTTGCCTTCCTCTTGGTACTGTAGCTGCTGCTCTTGCTTCTCGAAGTGTTGCTCGAAGGACGGCTCGAACGGCTCACCGGCTAGACTCGATCAACAATCACCAACACACAATCCAGACAAGCCAGTACATGCATAAACACACAATCCAGACAAGCCAGTACATGCATATCAAGTGAAATAAATTAGAACAGTACACCAAAAAATGCAAACAGTGGCTAAAAAGTTAATAAAACTATTCTACGCATCGCTACGAACACATGAGCACAAGAATCATTGAATCGGAGCTAAAACGCATAATCTAGGGCTAAAACAAGGTCTAGGGACTTGCTGGCAAAGAAACTAAACTTCCAGGGACCTATCTACGAGAAAACAGGGGCCTAAATGTAATTACGTATAAAAAAAGAAGGTTTAGCGTGTAAATAAACCTAAACCTAATTATTTTTGAACTACGCAAGACTGCGGGTTAATTTCAGTAAAGCCAAGGGGCTTTTCTGTAAAATGGGTGCTGCGTGGCTGGCTGGGCTGGCGTGGCGCTGATGTGGCACCCACGTGTCAGCCACGCGGCGCTGACAGGGCCGTAGACCGAGCCGTGGACTCGGCCCACGGGTCCACGGTGGACCGGTTACGGGATGAAAGGGTACGGGCTGATCTTAGTCGTCCGTGCTAGATCGGACGGCTGAGGTTTGAGCGGGCGGCGGGCGGTGACCGGCGGCGAGCTGGGACGCGGCAGCGGCGACGGTGAGCGGCGGCGCAACTCTGGCGAGACCAAAACGGGCGCTAGGGGCCTCGGTTTCGAGTGGTTCTTGGCTTGAGAGAGAGAGAGGAAGGCACGGCGAACTTACCTAGGGGCTCGGGTGCGTCGATTGGGCGGCGGAGAGGTGTCGTCGGCGTCGAGGAGCGGCGGGCGAGCTCGGTCCTCGGCGGCTACGGTGCTTCGGGGCTCAGTTCGGCTCGAGGATGACGGGAAAAGGTGCGCGGGGTTCCTGCGAAGTTGACCACGGGGTTAGGGACGGCGTTGGGTGGCCGGACGGTGGCGCACGGCTCGGCGGTGAAGCTCTCACCTTGGCGGCAATGGCGGCAGCGGCGGTTGTTCGGAAAACAGGCCAAGGGGAGGGGGTCCGGGGTTTATATAGGGCGATGGGGCTTGGAGGATAGGGTCGCGGCGAAACCGGGGCGGATAGGGGCCGGGCACGCGCTTAAGGCGGCGGCCGTTGCGTGGCGGCGGGCGGACTCCGAGCCCCGGGCGAGTCCGAGCCGGAAGGGACAAGCCCGACAGGTGGGGCCCACCTATCGGTGACCCGGGCGGAGGCGTACCGCCCCTGGGCGCTTTCGGCTGCGGGGAGGCGGAGGCGGAGCGGGGCGCGGGCAGCTAGGCCAAGCGGGCCGGGCCGAAGGGGGAGGTAAGTTGGGCCGGGGTTAGGAGTTTGGGGAGCAGAGGTGGATAGGGCTGGTAGTTTAGGGACCGAAAACAGACTTAAAGCGATAAAGCAAAATAAACACTCATTCCAAAGCAAAATAAATGAGGATTTCAAATATAAATTCCAAATCCATCACTTAGGTTGCTAACAAACAAAAATATGCTTTGGCATGAATGCACACACAAGTTTTTCTACGCTTACCTTTGTTTTTAATTTCTAACCAAAATTTTAATTATCCCCTATATGATATGGACAATTCAATAAATTAAAATATTAAATTCTAATTTTTATTTAGGCCTAATTTTTCGGGTGTGATAGACCTACCCCCCTTAAGATGAATCTCGTCCTCGAGATTCGGTTTCAGATTGGAAAAGATTGGGAAACTCTGCCCTCAAGTCCTCTTCTCTCTCCCATGTTGCCTCATCCTCTGAGTGTTGGCTCCACTGTACTTTGCACATTCTTATCACCTTGTTTCGGGTAACCCTTTCTGCTTCCTCCAGCACTCTGATCGGATACTCGGTGTACGTGAGATCCTCCTGCACATTCAGCTCTTCCATAGGCAGTTGTTCGTCTGGCACTCTTAAACACTTCTTCAGCTGCGACACATGGAACACATCATGAACCCCTGAGAGTCTTTCTGGTAATTCCAACCGATATGCCACTTCACCTCTTCTTTCCAGCACCTTGAATGGGCCGATATACCTGGGGGCTAACTTATCCTTCATATGAAATCTGTGAATTCCCTTCATGGGTGACACCTTAAGATACACGTAGTCCCCAACCTCAAAGCTAAGCTCTCTTCTGCGCACATCTGCATAGCTTTTCTGCCTAGACTGGGCTGCTTTCAAGTTCTGCCTGATGGTTTGCACTTGTTGTTCTGCCATTTTGAGAACCTCCGGTCCAAACACTTGACTCTCTCCCGTCTGATTCCAGAACAATGGTGTTCTGCACTTTTTGCCATACAATGCCTCAAACGGTGCCATCTTGATACTCTGCTGGTAGCTATTGTTGTAGGAGAACTCTGCATAGGGCAAGCTCTTGTCCCAACTAGTCCCATACTGTAAAGCACAAGCTCTCAACATATCCTCAAGAATCTGATTAGTCCTCTCTGTTTGCCCATCGGTCTGCGGGTGATATGCTGAGCTGAACTTCAATTCAGTGTCCATAGCTTCATGGAGCTTCTGCCAAAAGTGTGATGTGAACTGTGTCCCTCGGTCTGACACAATTCTCTTGGGTACCCCATGTAGGCACACTATTCTCTCCATGTACAGCTCTGCTAACTTGGCACCTGTATACGTGGTCTTTACCGGAAGAAAATGTGCCACCTTAGTCAGACGGTCGACGATTACCCACACCGAGTCATAACCTCCCTGCGTACGCGGTAGTCCAGTGATGAAATCCATTCCAACTTCTTCCTACTTCCATTCTGGTATCCGGAGTGGTTGCAGTAAACCGGCAGGTCTTTGGTGCTCTGCCTTAACTCTTTGGCATGTATCACACAAGGCAACATATTCCGCGACTCCTCTCTTCAATCCATACCACCAATATCTCTCTTTGATATCGAGATACATCTTAGTGCTGCCCGGATGAATCGAATAAGCTGAGTCGTGAGCTTCCCTTAGTATAGCTGATGAGGACATCCCTTCCATTGATACAACCATGCCTAATGTTCAGCAACGACCAATGACTCGAGCCCATGCACGACAACTCAACTATCAGGTAAAGTCGTTCCTCGCTGTTCACACAAATCCATCTCAGAATTGGATGCTACTAAACTACGGTGATGAATGTCTTATTCTTAGGAACATGGGACATAAGGAAGAGGGGAGAAGCAGGCACAACAACCCAGAACGTCAGCAAGCTCCACGTTTGGAGATGAGGGGCGCTCCCATGCAAACGGAGTGATTCCTCCCGTTTTGAGTCAAGCGGACAGCAACACAACACCAGTTTGTTTCGGCCATAACTCTTAGC
This sequence comes from Alloteropsis semialata, assembly GCA_004135705.1. NCBI lineage: Eukaryota > Viridiplantae > Streptophyta > Magnoliopsida > Poales > Poaceae > Alloteropsis > Alloteropsis semialata. The sequence continues at coordinate 21,526,794 of CM014278.1, read as the reverse complement.
TCCGGAGTTTGTTTGGGGCATATGAGTACTTGATGGAAAGCTCTTGAAGTCAACTTTCAGATGGATCAATAAACACCCTCAGATTCCTACGGAGTCGCCCAGAATTTACAGAGAGACATTCGGACCTTCCAGCCAAAGGCTGATAGCCTTGTATCCAGTTAAGCCCAATAGGGGCCCATTTTATTTTAGGGTTTACACCCCCCCCCCACGCCTCCTGGCTGCCTCCCATGTATAAATACATGCCCCAGCCGCCAAGGAAGGGTTGGGTTTTATTTAGATGCAAGTTAGCTACTGCTACTTCCTAGTGAACGCGTGGGTCAATCTGACCACCCGATTTGCTTGATTCAAGACCCCAACTTGTGTTCCAAATTCATATTATTTCCAATCCGTGAGTTATTTGCTTGTCATCTTGTTCTTGCGTGTTCTCGATTTCTAGCAGGAGCTTTGGTGTTCTTGGCACGGCAAGAGTGCCTCAAACGGAAACGGTGTACCTGTTGCTAAGGCGCAGCCCCGGTTGGTGTTGTAGTCGGACAGCCAACGTCGAATTCCACCCCCAAATCGAGATTACCCCCAACTCTCATCGAAGGTCGGGAACAAACCCTAGCGGGTTCTATCAATAGCTTCTCTGATGTGCTTCACCTCTGGTACGCATAACCTCCTGCCATACCACAATGTTCCTTGTTCATCCACTCTAAAACCCGGTGCATTACCAAGCGGAATCTGTTCTGCGATTTCCTGTAGTTTCTTATCCTCTAACTGTGCCTTGCGAATTTCTTGTTCTAGAGTAGGTTCCACTTCGAGTTCTACCAAGTTGGCTACCATCCCCATGTTTAGTCGTTCGAATTCCTTAGCCAACTTATCTGGCATCTGAGCCACTTCTATCATGTTGGCGTAGCTTCTTCTGCTCAGGGCGTCAGCAACTAGATTCGCCTTCCCTGGGTGATAATGAATCTCCAGGTCATAGTCCTTGATCAACTCTAGCCACCTTCTCTGCATCAAGTTCAGATCAGCCTGAGTGAACACGTACTTCAGACTCTTGTGATCTATGTATATATCACATTTGTGGCCAATCAGATAGTGTCTCCAAATCTTCAAAGCATGTACCAAGCTGCCAATTCCAGGTCATGAGTCGGGTAGTTGATCTCATGTTT
>CM014278.1:21494832-21524114 GCA_004135705.1 Alloteropsis semialata | reverse complement strand
CGCCCGCGCGAGGTCGCCGCCGCCCTGTGTCTCCGCCTAACCGGCCCCGCCGCCATTAATGGCCGGCCGCCGCTCCTCACCGGCCTCCACCGAGCTCCCCCTCGCCCCCGGGATATAAAAACCCCCTCCCCCGGCCGCTCCACCGCCGCACCACCTCCACCGAGCCTCCCCACACCTCCCTCACCTTCCACCGCCGCCCATCGCCGCCGTCCAAGCTCCGCGGCCACCGCCACCGTGCCCTCCTCTGCAACCGCCGGCGCCCCGCTCCCACGGGCCTCCCCTGCCCAAGGTAAGGAGGGGAGGGAGTCCCCCTCGGTCTCCTCCCACTCTTGCGCCGCTCGCCGGGCGACGCCATGGCCCGGAAGGCCGGGAACGCCGGCGCAGCTACCGCCCGACGCCCCCTTTCCCCCCCTCTGTTCCGGGCCGAAGGGAGAAGAGAAGAGAAGGCCGGCTGTTTTCAGAAAACCCCCTGCCTTCCCTCTATTCTCAAAAGAATCCTTCCCCTTTAGGATTATTCCAAAAGAAGCCCCTGATCCTTACGCCTATTTCAAAATATGCCCCTGCATATTACCAAAACCCTCAACCACTTTCTCTATTTACAACTAGGTCCTTCCACTATACCAAAATAATTATAGATAGGTCCCTGGCCCTTTATAATTACCATAAAGAGGCCCTAAACCCCTCCATTTAAGCCCTAATCATCCCTTAACCCGTCATTTTATGCGCCAAACTCTGCCGGAATTCCACCAAACTCGAACACATCTTTCTTTCATCTATTCCGACCGAGCTATACACAAATCATTCCAAAATAATCCTCCTTCCTTTTTATTTTATTATTTCCTGTTTCCAACTCATCGGTAAAGGATTGTTGTTTTCTTATTGTGTGTTGTTTGTGCGTGCCCTAGACGACGGAGTGATCGAGGAGGGACAGTACCGCGAGCCGGAGTACGAAGGAGAGTACCGCGAGCCCGACCCCGAAGACTTGTACCGCGGGCAGGAACTCCTGGAAGCTTTTGGAGACGGCAAGTCCAATCCCATCCTTTGATGCATGTTTATCCCATGATTTATAAACACAACCTATTAAGCCTTTGATATTGCATTCTGTTTTATTATCAAAACCCGATTGGTTAGCCACCCCTTGATTGCTATGATATTCCTTGACAACCTAGTTATCACTAAATATGATATGCTCTGTTTAGATGATAACCAATTCTAGGATGCTTAGGAACTATTGCTTCTTATTCAATCAATCATGACTATACACTTGTTTTATCAAAGAATAAATGTGTGAGTGTGGAAAATGGGTTTTGGGTTTACAAAGAAAGAAAATGTGTGGATAAGATGGATGGGTATTTCTTTGTGAAATACTTTTAGTAGGCTTGTACCTTTGTGGTTAAGCAAGTTGGGAGATATCCATTTTGTCCGGTTTTAAACCGAGGTGATGTGTCATCTTGCCTAACCCAATTTATTTCGTACAACCACTCGACTCTTGTATGGTGCAAGGGCTTAGTCTAAATCCCACTAGCCAGGCTGTTAGTTGTCTAGAGGCAGGTGTGCAGCGGGAAACCAAGTGCCGACTTAGTGTCATGGGTGCCGACTTGGTGTCATAAACCCCCTTGGTTATTTCTCGTGATGGCTAGGCAGTTTTGGCTATGGTGGGTAATGGCTTCGATAGGGTCCGCGCTGGCACTAAGGTGACCGTGTTGCGGTACCCTACTTGTGGTGAAAGTGTACACCTCTGCAGAGTTTCCAAACTATTCGAATAGCCATGCCCACAGTCAAGCGCGAGTTATGGCTTGGTCACAATACCGAAGGTTTTTGGGATGGGTTGGAGTGTGTTGGTTTTGGAAATGAGTCCGGCTTTGTACTGGGTAGCTACGGCGGATGGGAAGTCCGGTAGCATTTAAAAGATGGATCCTTTGTGGATCAACCCCACTTAATGACTTGTTACAAAAAAAACTTGTTTTGCTAAAATGCTCCTTGATGAACCCTTGCATGTGTAAAACTAGCTTTATTGCAAATGAATCTTAGCCTTATTCCTTGTTATATCCTGTGCATATTCTGTGTTAACCCCTCCGTGGGTGTGGTTGGACTTGTTGAGTACTTTTGTACTCACCCTTGCTTTTGTTGCTTCAGAAGAAGACCCGGACTTTGTTGTTGAGGACGCTGAATAGGTGGTCGCTTCCGCACCCAACTTTGCCTGTGGAGTTTGGTCCCGCCCAAGATTTCTTCGCTGTCGCGTAGCTCTGATCCCTTTGATGAGCCCGAGTGGTTCTTAGTTTGGCTCGACGCCATGGTTTACCTTTTGGTAATCTTGGCTTGTATCAAGTGCCCGCTCCCTCGGGGGCTGTAAAGTTCTGAACTATCTGTTGAATAAATGTGTATCAGCCTCCTGGGACTGATAATTTGTATCACATTTAGTCTCTGCTTAGGCAGGGGCGCTTCAGGTGGTATTAGAGCCGTAGTTGGTTGTAGGACGTGACCACTAGGACCGTTTAAGCCTTTTGACCAAGACTTAGGTTTTATAAAAACTTCTTGCTCTCTATGCTCGTTTGCAAAAGTAATTTACCCCTGTTCTGTTACAGATGGCCACCGAAGGATGGATCACCAGCCGCTGCTTGGAGGAACCCGGCTTTCCCAAGTTGCTTTTTGCCTGCTTGGACAGAGTTGGCATTTATGAGCGTCCGGAGTACACCATCGTGGAGTACGAGGACCGTGGAACCCCCCGGTGTGAGATCACCATCTGCGTCGGGAAAAGCAGCCATGGAGTGTGACAGCCGTTGGATTTGGGCAACAAGACACTTACCAGAAGGCAGCCCGAAAGGCTCTGCGCCGCCTGTGCCAAGTGTATGAGAAGCACCTCGGCCACACGCCTATGAGGTTTTATCCGCCTGCCAAGAAGGATCGCCCGGTTTGGTTGGCCCGGGTGAAGAATGTGAAGGAACGTGGCCAGCATGAGGATAACCTCACTGTGTTCAACATGGGAGCCTATCTCCTCACCCTGGATGAGTTCTGTGATGATCAGCGTGCGAGACTGAAGCAACAGGTTCGCAGGGCTGAGGAGGCAGAGATGATGGTGAGAAGGCTACAAGCAAAGCTGGCAGCCGCTGAAGCACAAGCTGCTGCAGCCCAGGTTGATAAGGTCGCAGCCATTGAGGCCCTCAAGGAGACTGAAGAACGGCACTCCAAGGAAATAAAGGAGGCCCGCCTTGCTGGACTTACCCGGAGGAGGATGCAGGCCTCTGACCATGAGGAGTTCCTGATCCTGGAAGGAATTCCTATCGCCCGAGGATCCGGCAAGAGGAAGAGCCTCATTGCCTCACTAGCACTATCACCTGCGGGAGCTACCCCCATGGATTCTGGTCCAGATGCTGCCGGAAAGCCTCTACCACTAACGCAGCCAGGGCCAAGTGTGGATGTGCGTTCTCTCTTACCCCCAGGGGGAGGACCCACTCAGGCCAACGACTCCGCCTAAGTGCTAGTGATCGTCAGGGGATGAAGCCGTCTGGTCCTGAGTTGTACCCTTAGTCTTGCAGATGCCCCAGTCTAGAGTTGTACCCTTTCCAGTGTCATGTTGTACCCGGTCGTGTAGTGCATGTTTTGGCTTTGCCCAGTGTTGTACCCCCCTCCTTGGAAGAAATAAAATCGTTTGTGCTTGTTGTGTTGTTAGTCTGTGTGCTCTGTCTTTTAAAAATGCGCATAAATAACTTAAATATCACTTTAAGTCCCAAGTCTCATGAAAACCCCGCTCAATCTGCAGATGCCTCCCAAGCGCGCCAGGACCGCCCCAAGTCAGGCCCATGCCACCCCCAGTGCAGAAAGGCAGCCAAGGCAAAATCCACCCGCCACAGCACCACCAGTTGTGCATGAAGTGAATAATATTGAGGGCGGTGGAGAAAGTCAGGTGGGAGAATGGCTACCTCCACCACCTCAGATTGACCTGGTCCAAGTAATGAACAATCAGACCCTGTTACTGGAAGCTTTGGCCAATGCCATTACTCAGCAGAGACCCCGCAGGCATGGCTTGAATGAGAAGTTGACAGATTTTCTCAGGACCAAGCCACCCACCTTTGGAGGATCCACTAACCCCTTGGATGCAGATTATTGGCTGCGGGTTATTCAGAGGAAGCTAGAGCCATTTGGTTACGAGGACCGTGACAAGGTTCTCTTGGCCGCACATCAGCTTACTGGTACTGCTTTAGCTTGGTGGGAGAATTACTGTGCAGCTGCCCAGGATGCCACCACTATCACCTGGGATGAGTTTGTGACAGAGTCCCGCCGCTATCACATCCCAGTGGCCACCATGAAGCGCAAGGCAGATGAGTTCCGTGAACTACGCTAGGGCAGCAAGTCTGTTGAGGAGTACACCTATTAGTTCATGGAGTTGGCACGCTATGCACCGGAAGAGGTGAACAAGGATGAGAAGAAGCAGGATATGTTCAAGAAGGGCTTGAACGCAGAACTCAGAACACTGCTCACCCCTCAGATCTACCCAGACTTCAACACCTTGATGAACATGGCCATTCTCACAGAAAGGGCTAAGTCGGATGAAAGAAGGGATAACAAGCGCCGGTTCCTAGAGAACAAGGCACATCAGCAGGACCGTTTCCAGAAGCCAAGGAGTTTTGGTCTTTCAGCATCCAGGTCTCAAGCCCCTATGCAGTATCGGACCCAGTCTCAGACTCCGAGCACTCATCCATCCAGTGCTCCATTCAGAAGCCAAGTCAACAAGGTCCCGCAGAACAGCGCCAGTCAGGTCACCGGCAACGCCAGGGCATGCTATAACTGCCGTGAGACAGGGCACTTCATAGCCAACTGTCCGTATGGCAACAACAAGCCAGCAGCTCCAGCCTTCTCCAACTCTGTGAATGGACCAAGGCCAGCACTGTCAGGAGCCAACCGTGTTCCAGTCCGCAGCAACACCAACCCCAACAACAACAACAGCCAGCAGACGAGGCCGCCCCAGCAGTCATTTGGACGAGCTCGCGTCAACCACATCAGCGCGCAGGAAGCTCGAGAAGCTCAGGGCGTGGTACTCGGTGAGTTTTTAGTCAGCTCAGTTTTGGCAACAGTACTTTTTGATTCTGGAGCATCACATTCATTCATATCATCAAGCTTTGTGGAGAAGCACAATATACCTACGGTACTACTAAAGTTACCCCTAGTAACCCGAACACCTGGAGCTGACATTCGCTGTCAACTATGTTGTTCCCGGGTAAGGATCAATTTAAGTGGGGTAGAGTTCTTAGCAGACTTAGTAGTACTTGAGTCTAAAGGAATTTGTGATGGTTAATATTGAACATATCCCTAAAGTTCAAAATCAGGAGGCTAATAATTTGGCGCAAGCCGCTTCTGGTTATAGGCGTTTTCAAGAGATTATGACGATAGAACTAGAAATTGGGGTTTGGATGTATGATATTATAAATTATCTTAGAAATCCATCACAAAAGGTTTCTAGAAAATTAAGATTCATGGCTGTCAAATATGTTATGCTTGATGATCAACTATATTATAAGACGATTGATGGTGTGTTCCTCCGATGCTTGAGTAAATCGGAATCTGAAGATTTAATTGATGAAGTGCATGAAGGAGTTTGTGGTGCACATCAATCGACTTATAAGATGAAGTGGGTGATCAGAAAGATGGGTTGTTTTTGGCCAATGATTTTGAAAGATTGCTTTGAATATTACAAAGGTTGCCAAGAATGTCAAAAATTTGGAAATGTACGAAGAGCACCCGCGTCAGCCATGAATCCGATCATAAAGCCTTGACCTTTTCGAGGGTGGGGGAATGATTTGATTGGACAGATTTATCCATCATCAAGTAAAAGGCATAAATTTATATTGGTGGCAACTGACTATTTTACTAAATGGGTTGAGGCAGTTCCTTTGAAGATTGCTAATTCTAGGAATATGGTGGAATTCGTCAAGGAGCATATTATTTATTGGTTTGGTATTCCTCAAACTATTACGACCGATCAAGGGACTATGTTTATGTCAGACAAATTTCAAGATTTTGCTGCCTGTATGGGTATCAAACTATTAAATTCTCTCCCTTATTATGCGCAAGCCAATGGTCAGGCAGAGGCATCAAATAAAAGTATTATTAAAATCATTAAATGCAACATTGATGAGCAACCAAGGCGATGGCACTTGACGTTGACTGAGTCGTTGCTGGCGTATCGAATGGTGTGTCATGGTTCTACTAAGTTGTCCCCATATCACTTGGTTTATGGACATGAAGCTGTTTTGCCTTAGGAGGTCAAAATCGGGTCAAGGTGTATATCGGAGCAAGGCAACCTGACTGCCGATGAGTATAAAAGTTTAATGAATTTTGAATTGGATGATTTGGCTGAAATGCGTTTGAGAGCTCTAGAAAATATTGAGAATAATAAGGCGTGAGTTGCTAGGCATTACGATAAAAAGGTTAAGCCTAAAGAATTTATTCAAGGGGAATTGGTTTGAAAACTGATTTGCCGATACGGACTAAGAGTTTTAAGTTTGAAAAGTGGTCACCTAATTGGGAAGGTCCCTATCGTGTGAATCAGTGCATTCCTGGAAATACGTATATTTTGGAAATGTTGGAAGGAGAAGAGTTTTCAAAAGTGCTTAATGGAAAATATTTGAAGAAGTATTACTCAAGTATTTGGGTCGATTCATAAAGCCGATAGTCTAAGCGATGTCGACTAGAGATTGCCGATACGACATGTATCGCCTTTAGAGCAAAAATATTTACAACCCAAGTGTGTTCATTGAGATCAAAGTCATCGGATCAGATCAAGTGTTACCAGCAAGTTTAAAATATTACAATGATCACAGATGCTTCCGGATCATCTCAATCGCACGCAGGCGAATATTATAGACAATTTGAATTGTTTCCAGATCATCAACATCGGAGCCAGGCACAGTTTTGATGCTTTTATGAACCTGGCGGACCTCGGCTAAGTGCTTTTTCATATTGTCCTTTGCCGATGCGATAGCTACTGGGATTGAGCCAAGTTCATCTTGGGTATCGGAGATCTCCTTGCGCGCCTCTTCATGTCTTTTGATCAGATCAGCTTCGGTGCCTTGAAGTTGCTGGATTCGATCCTTCAGTTGATTTGGCTTGGCCTCCAAGGATCTGATTTGAGCCTGCATTGACTTGAGGTTTTCTTTACCCTCATCACGTTTTTGGATGAGATCTTGCTGGGCCAACCGCTCCGATATCCTTTGGCGAGCTGCAAATACTTGAGGTTGATGATCTTCAATGAATGACGTTGGGATAATAGCACTTTCAAGCTCCGATGGAAGTTGACCTTTTAGTTCCTTGAAAAGCAGGTGAATCGGCTCTGCATCTTCTACAAGGATAGCAATGTTCTTGTTCAAATGATTCAGCATGTCTTGAAGTTTTGTCTTGACTGCATCGGAGGTGACTTTAGAAGTGTTGGGGGATTGGCCTGTCAAAGAAACGCCTTCACCCTTATTTTGTTTCTGAGCCCCATGTATTTGCCTTCGCTACACGTATATGAAAGCTCGCTGCCTTCGCAGGTGACAGTGCATTGTGTTGTGGTCCATTACCTTCGGAACATTGTTTTCAAATTACTCACCTACGGAGGTAAATATGAGCATTGCATGCATCCGGCTTCTCTCTCCTTCGCTGGGAGACTGGGCATCGAGAGGCGATACGGTGCTCTCGGTGCTGGATGGCGCCGGAAATGGATGCGAAGGCATTATGAGCCGATCTGTTGCCTTCACTCTACTAGTCGGATTTTAGGCAGGGGCGAAGGTAACTAACAGATATCGCTTGCATATGTTTGGTCCATTTTTTTACATAGGACAAGGACATGCTCGGGTGGTGGCATGGCAGTCTTTTCCTCTCTGAGCGGGAGAAGGCGTTGCCCGACCGAAGGCACATCGGATGGTGAAGGCGGCAAAGGTCACTGGAGGCACGGTGAAGGCAGCGTGGACCAAGTCCAAACCGAGTCAAAGACGGAGTTACTAGTCCACGCATTCATATTGAGACATGTAAATGTACTCTTATGCCCCTGGGAACCGTAGGTTGTATAGTCTAGAGGATGATGCCTGATTTTTAGGGGTATAAGGGGAATGTAAAATGTGCCTCTTGACCTCCCTATAAAAGGGGACCCCTCACCAATGTGTAAAGGGCTGACTCCGAAGAATACTGTTGATAAGTAATTTTCTGTTGCTTGTCTCTGTTCTGTGTCTTGGCTGTTGATTGGGCTCATTAGCTTCGGCTATTAACCCAACAACTGGCACCCACCGTTTGTGCTGTGCGCGAAGACAACCCACGAACACCACCATGCCACTAGCCAAAAGAGTTACCAGAAACCCCAGAAATACCACCGAAGACACAACCACCACAGGCGAACTCGATGCTCAAGCCTCAATTCCACCAGCCACACTACCACCCATAACCGAAGCTGTCACTGAGGAAACGGAAGTCGATGAAGACGCTCTCACCACCAAAGAAAGGCTGCGCAGGGTGGAGGACAGGCTCCGCCTTCGTCGACTGGAGCAGCAAAGAGAGCTCGAAGCTGCTCGGCTCGAGCTGCAACAGCAAATGCAAGAAGAAGAGGAAGAACAACAACACCAACTGCTGCAGGTCAAAAAGCAGTTGGAGGAGCTGAGGCAAGCGAAGCAAAGAAGACTAAACACTGCAAATCCCAGAGCTGCGAAGCTCTGAGAAGAACTTGAAAGGGCCAAGAAACAAGTTGCTGAACTCCAAGCAGAACTCAACGATCCAACTGTCTTCACCAATATGGGACCAAATCGCATGTCCACATCCGAGAGCGGATTCCAAGTGCTGCACACTCGCCCTATCGACCACAATTGCCCTCTCTCAGAAAATCTGCAATTGGCAAGATGGCCGCCTTCATACAAGCCTATCTCCCTACCAAGGTATAATGGCCTCACTGACCCCAAGCAATTTCTCATGAGCTATGAAGCTGCAATAGCTTCGGCAGGGGGAGATGACGTCGTATTGGCAAAATCTTTCATCATCGTCTGCGATGGCACCGCAATGAACTAGTACACCAAGCTTCTAGGGTTATCCATCACTAGCTGGTATGATCCGAAAAGAGAGCTGATCAAGAACTTTAGCATAATGGGAGACCAAGCACTCTCATACGCAGAGCTAACCTTACACCAACAGCCGAAGGAATCTTTGGAGGACTACTTTCGCAGGTTTGTGGGACTGCGATCTCAGGCTCCTCATATTCCTGACGAAGCCGCCAAATTTGCAGCAATCTAGGGGCTTCGGCAAGGTCCTTTCGCGCAGCACATTGCAAGGGAAACACCAGCAACCCTTGGAGATCTATATGAGGAGTTCAAGAAATATTGTCGATCCGACAAGGACAACAGAATGAGAATTGCTAGAGAAGCCGTTTTGAGAAACCAGTATGACTCCCAGAACAAGCAGCACCACTACAACCAAAACCATTACCAAAACTACCCATCCCAAACCATCATGAATGTGGAGAGCCCGCCTTCGCTCCCACAAAACAAACTCATTTACCCAGAAAACCAATACCAAAACCAAAGAAACGAGCCCTTTGGGTGGAAGAACCGGCAGAGGCCGAGGAAGAGGAAGGGGTCCACCTTCGGGACCAGAGCTGTTTTGTCAATATCATGGCAAAACTCACACCCATGGTACAGAGCAGTGCCGAGACATCAAGAGAACCACTGACAAGTTGAAGGCAGACAAAATCCAAGCTACCCAAATGAAGCCATCCACGGCTTCGCACCCCAACTCCCAAATCCAAGCACAAACCCAAGCAACCCAGCCATACTTCCCTAACCTCAAACTTTGTCCATCCTACAACAGCAATGGCGACTCAATTTTTGCCTTCGCCTCAAACATTCCAGCATTATTACCCATAAACCCTGTACCCATAATTCTACCCTCAAACTAGCCAGCCTATCCCAAACAAAGATATCAAGGTAGAGGAATTGCCGCCTCCACCCCCACCACCACAAAAACAAGACCAAACCACAGCAAATCCCTTACCCAGCTATGGTCTCATTATGCCTATAACTGGAGGATCTTCACTTGCCTTCGAAACGAAGAAACAGAGAAAAGTTACTTTTGCCAAGTCAACAACATCTCGGTTGACGGTCCTTACAAGAAATCGGAATGGTCTCACATGCCAATCACCTTCACCGAGGAAGATCTCAAGCTCCACAACTTTCCACACAATGACGCAATGTCGATTGAAGCCAACATTGCTAGCTGGACAATTGGGAAAGTGCTAGTGGACACAGGCAGCTCTGCAGATATTATCTTGGCGAAGACACTCAGGTCAATGACCAACATCAACCCAGACAATCTAGAGCCATCATATACACCCTTGGTTGGCTTTGGGGGAAAGCGCACTGCTACTTTGGGGAAAATCACATTGCCAGTATCCTTTGGCGATACATCAAATGCAAGAACGGAATACATCACTTTCGACGTCGTTGACATGTTCTTCAACTATAACATTATCTTCGGCAGAGGAGTCATAAATGCCTTCGATATCATCATAAGGCAAGCTTTCTTGTGCATGAAAATGCCAGTTCTCAAAGGTGCCATCACCGTCTTCGGTGATCAAACAGAGGCAAGAAGAATCGAATACGCCAATACTCCAGGCCAGCGAAAGGTACATGTGCTCGAAGAAAAAGAACCCATTTACCCTGAGGAGAAGGCAACCGTTGAGAAAGATAAAAGCATGCAAGACGTAACAGAAACAAAAGAGGTACAGTTACAGCCTGATGTCTTCGACAGGAAAGTCATTATTGGCTCTGATCTTGAGCCCGACGAAGAAGAAAGACTCATCGAGTTCTTGAGAAACAACAAAGACGTCTTCGCTTGGTCAAGTAAAGATTTACCAGGCGTTGACAGAAGCATTATTGAGCACAAACTTGCAATCAGCCCTGAGATGAGGCCGAAGAAGCAGAAACTGAGGAAAATGTCCGAAGAAAAAGTGAGTGCAGTCAAGGCCAAGGTGCAAAGGCTACTTGATGCAAATGTAATACGCGAAGTCAAATACCCTCAATGGCTAGCAAACACGGTGCCAGTGAAAAAGAAAAATGGCAAGTGGAGAATGTGTATTGATTTCACAGACCTCAACAAGGCATGTCCCAAGGATGATCTTCCACTCCCAAGAATTGATAAGATCATTGATCAAGCTGCTGCAAGTGAGATGATGTCTCTGCTAGACTGCTTCTCCGGCTATCATCAAATATGTATGAAGAAAGAAGACGAAGAAAAAACCAGCTTCATCACTCCGGTTGGCACATTTTGCTTCATCAGAATGCCCGAGGGGCTTCGCAATGCTGGTACCACTTTCTGTCGAATGTCAAGCACCGTATTCAAAGAAGAACTCTTTAAAACTATACTTGCATATGTTGATGACATCTTGGTTAAAAGTGTCAAAAGACAATATCATGTTTCAGATTTGGCAGTTGCCTTCGCAAGAATGAGACAAGCGGGTCTCAAGCTCAACTCGGAGAAATGTGTCTTCGGAGTAACCAAAGGGAAGATTCTAGGCTGTCTGGTATCAGCCAATGAAATCGAAGCCAATCCCAACAAGTTCAATGCAATTCTTAACATGGATGAGCCAAAATGCGTTAGAGATGTGCAGAAACTCTCTGGCAGAATAGCAGCACTTAACAGATTTATTGCAAAGGCAGCCGAACGCAGTTTACCCTTCTTTGCAACTCTCAGAAATGCATCAAAGTTTGAATGGGGAGAAGAGCAGTCGAAGGCATTCCATGAGTTAAGGCAATATCTGATGCAGCTCACGAAGCTGACAACACCTGACCCGAAGGCACTCTTATTACTATACATCGCAGCTTCGCAATCAGCCGCCAGTGCCGCACTCATTTCGGAAAAGCTGATTGAAGGCAGAAATGTACAGCAGCCTGTGTATTATGTCTCTGAGGCACTGAATGGGTCGAAACTATTCTACACTGAGATCGAGAAAATGATATATGCCGTGGTGATGGCATCCAGAAAGCTAAGGCATTATTTTGAGGGGCACAACATCAAGGTACTCACAGATCAACCACTAAAAGAGTTATTGAGTAACAAAGAAGCTTCAGTGAGAATACGCAAATGGGCCGTAGAGTTGTCTGAATATGTTGTTGATTTCGAGCGAAGAACAGCAATCAAATAACAAGTCTTGGCTGATTTCATTGCAGAATAGACATCGCCTTCAGCAGAAAATGTGGCCAGAGAGGAAAGCTGGTTAATACACAGTGATGGCGCTTGGGGGGGACAAAGGAGCTAGCATTGCAGCGATTGTACAATCGCCTTCGGGCGTCAAAATGAGATATGCAGTGAATCTCGAGTTCTGCAAAAACAGTGACAGGAGTATGAACAATGTTGCTGAATACGAAGCTGTGCTATTGGGGCTCAGAAAAGCGAAGGCGCTAGGGGCACAGCGCTTCATTGTGAAAACTGATTCGAAGGTGGTAGCAGATCATATCGAAAAAGAAAGTGTGGCAAAACAACCAGAGCTGATCAAGTATCTCACTACAGTTTGAGCAATGGAGAAAAAATTCAAGGGTTTTATAGTAGAATACATCCCGAGGGCCAAGAATGAAGAAGCTGATGCATTGGCCAAAGCAGCAGCAAAGGGGGACAAATTGCCACCCGATGTCTTCTTTCAGACATTGACAACGCCTTCGATCAAAGATCTTGATGAGCAACCAAAATTGATCAGTGCAATAAACTCAGAGGACTGGCGGTCATTCATAATGGCATATCTCAGAGGATACTATGAACCAATTGACAAAGACGACCTCAAAACCATGTAGCAGAGAGCAAGGTCATATCAAATCATTGACAATATTCTATACAAGAAAGGAGTTGTGGCTCCATGGCTTCGCTGCGTGTCAATAAGCGAAGGCAGAGAATTAGTGCAAGAGATACACAGCGGCTTATGCGGAGCTCACTTTGGAGCGAGGGCAATTGTGGGAAAGGCAATGAGACAAGGGTTTTATTGGCCTTCAATCATCAACGATGTAACAAACACAGTCAAGACTTGCGATGAATGTCAAAAATGTGCAACAACCAGAAAATCGCCTTCGGAGCTATCACAGCTGATAACTCCAACCTGGCCATTGCAGAGATGGGGCATCGATCTGGTGGGCCTCTTCCCACAGCTCAAGGGAATCTGAAATATGCAATAGTTGCAGTGGAATATTTCACCAAATGGATTGAGGTAAGGCCATTGGCAAACATCACAGCGAAGACAGTTATCAAATTCTTCTGGCAGCAAATCATTTGCAGATTTGGAGGCCCAAGGGAAATTACAGTGGATAATGGGAAGCAGTTTGACTATGATGAATTTAGGCAGTACTGCATGTCAATCGGGACGAAGGCAAGATTCGCATCAGTATATCACCCACAGTCCAATGGTGCAGTCGAGAGAGCAAATGGCATCATTTTCACTGCCATCAGAAAATGCCTTGCAAATTGTACGAAAAAAGGCAAATGGATGGAGGAAATGCCGAAGGTATTATGGGCTCACAACACATCCACCTCAAGAGCAACCCAGTTCACACCTTTCAAATTGCTTTATGGCGAAGAGGCAGTGTGCCCGGAGGAGATTCTTCATAAGGGGCTTCGCATTCAGTAGGAAGCACCCAAAGACAGCGAAGCTATAGACAAAGACCTCACAGAAATATACAGGCTGCAAGCAGCCAAAAACATCTTCAAGTACCAGGAAGAAACGAGAAAATGGCATGACAAGAAAGTGGTAAGGAAAGACATCAAGATAGGCGACTGGGTGCTAAGAAAGAATCCGAGTATGCCTTCGGGGAAGCTGCAAAACAAATGGGAAGGCCCATTTCTTGTAACCAAAAGCAATAGGCCAGGATCATTTCACCTGGATGATGACGAAGGCAATGAGCTGCCGCATTCATGGAATGCGGACAGCTTGCGAAGGTATTACCTGTGAACACCATGTAACAATTGGCTTTGTAATCTATAAACGAAGTCAATTGATAGAATAAGATTTTTATTTTTTTCCTTCAAAAAAGCCTGTACTCTTTTCCTCACAGGAGAACCCTTACCAAGGGGTGAGGTTTTTAACGAGGCTGTGCTAATTGTAACTCGTCCGAAATATATAAACGAGCTATTCCCCAAAAAATGTTGCATCGAAAGCGATTGGCTTCGACCAAATCACCGGTATTTGATAAACCAAAATAGAACTAAATTGACCCTACCAGAGGTAAGGCCAATTCAGATCTAAAATGCTTACTCTAAGGAGTAAAATGGGCTTCGGCTCAGGTTACATTTTACACGCACAAAATACTTGCTCTAAGGACTAAAAGGGGCTTCAGCTCAAATCGTCTGCTAAACATATAAAATGTTTATTGGAGAAAAGAGTGGCTTCGGCTAATTCTGAATTGTCACGTGCAAAACGCTCCTTAAATTGATAATATTGAACGAAAAACTTAAACTCGCTTTGGAGGGAGGAGGCGTTTCTCTCAAAGGCAAATCGAGTTCAATCTCTTTCGCTCAAACACGTTGCATACTGCAATATCAGATTCCAAAACATACGAAGATATTCTGCCTTCGCACAAATAAATATAAACTCACTTTGGGAGAAGGAGGCGTTTCTCTCAAAAGAAAATACGAATCGAGTTCATCTTCATTCATACAAAACATGTCATTACAGCATCTCTTTACAACCGAATATTTCTCAAAACATTTCAAACACATAGCTATAAAACTGCTCACCAGATCTCCTAAAGCGAGGAGCATTGTAAACGCATGCAAAGTCTTTATCAGGACTACCTTCCAATGGCTCCGCTTTAGGAATGCCCAGAGAAACAGCTTCAGCATTTCTTTGCGCAGCGAGCTCTACTCGATCCGAGCCATGAGCAATAAATGAAGTGAAAAAATCAAAAACGCCAAACTCATTGCGACGGTAAAACTCGTGGCAATACTCCAAAAAGTAACCATGACTAGAGTACGGATAAAGCCGTCGAAACTCCTTCCACGCGAAGCCAGAAATACAAAGAGGCCCGTCACGCATGGCCAACGGCGTAAGTTCAAGCATTTCATCACCCTGAATATACACAAATGTACAAGTTCAAAACAACTGCCTGCTCCAAAAGCTCCAACTCTATTTACAATTCAAAAGGTCCTTAGACCTGTGGATCGACTTGGGGGGCACCCTGGCCACCTTGCCCTTGGGAGGAAGAAGCACCGGCTTCACCAGCAGCAGCAGCACCACCAGAGGAGGCAGCATTAGTAGCAGCAACGGCTTCGGCAGTTTCCTTTTCAGCGGCCTCCCTTGCAGTGGCTTCGGCTTCAGCCTTCTGTTTCTTCAGCTCCTTCGACTGAGAATACAGAAGCTATCAAATAAAACAATACCAAAATTAAAAACAAAAAAGAATTAAAGTCGACCACGATGACAATTAACAAAATAACTTCGCAAGACAGTCCCGAATAATATTTTGAGTCACTTGACGACCACTCGCAACCCAAAAATGTTTCAGGAAGAGTGCCTTCGCAAGTACAAGTTGCCTTGGAATCCGAACCAAAGCATTGTAATGGTCACAGCCATTGTTAGACAGAATCTTCAATAAGTTGCATGAACACAGATTGATAGCAAAGTCACTGACAACTTCCATGACATTTGGTAGCGAAGCAAATTCGTTATCAATCCAGTCAAAAAGTTTGTCCAAGCTGTATTCCTTAGTAGGGAAGGGCACTGGCTCCGCTCCAAATTGCCGCAAGGCCTCTTTGTAAAGGCGATATAGCTTCAGACCACGTTCCCACGCAACATTGATCACATCTTCTTTTTCCTTGCGAAGGGAAAGATTTGCAGTCCGAAGCGACAAGGCCTCATGCTCAAAATTCTCGCTACGAGACCGATATGACTCGGCATCGCACGAAATTTTTTCCTTAACGCTCGTGAGGGTGTTTACCTCGCCTTTCAGGACAGAAATCAAATCTGAATCCTCGACAATCTTCTTGCGAAGGCCCTCTAAGGTATCATCCTTGTTCAAAACCTGAGCCTCCAAGGCAACCACTTTTTCCTTGAGCAAGTTGGCCTCGCCAACCTGAGCTTCTAGGGACGCAACCTTATCCTTTAAAGATTTGTTCTCATTAATAATGGACTCCCAGTCCTGGCGAAACAGATTCTTCTCCTTTTCAATATCCTCCTTGATCCAGTCAATAGTTGCTTGGATCTGGAGAAGCTCAGCCTTTTCCCTTCGCAATTTCTCCAGCTCCGCACGCTCAGCAGCAACCAAGTTGAGGTTTGGAACTTGAGTATGCAGTTCATTGATAGCTACAACAACCTGCGAGAGAAAACAATCACCTCGATCAATACTATGAGCTTGGCAACTTGAAGCCAAGTCAGTAAAAAACAGAAAGCGAAGGCATGGAATTCACACCTTTAATCCCACAGCCAAAATGTTAGAACTGATACTCTCAGGATCCAAGGTTCGCACAAGACGTTCATACTCTACAAAAAATAATGTCAACTTTATTATCTTCGCAAAAATAGCTAAAGTAAAAAAAACTAGCTATAACCCTGAACAAATAAGACACCTTCCCAATCAAAGTCTCGAAGAGGCCCACCTTCGTGCATGCGAGCCGGCCCCTCTTCTTCGCCACCTACTAAGCACATTTCCTTCGCATGAGCACCAAACAGCAGAATAACTAATGTCGCTATAGGAAAAAAATCAGAGGCAATATAATAAGTACCTTCAAAAATAGAAGTAATGCTTCCCCCCATATCAACATCCATATAAGCCTGAGAAGCAGTAACCCTCTCAGCGGCTTCGGAAGTTCCAGCTTCGGCAACTTCCTTCCCCTTAGCCTGGGTATCCACTTCAACTGTCCCAGCAACATGGGCCAGAACCCCCAAAGAGTCTCTAGCAGGTGGGGGAGAGGCCAAAGCAGGCGATGGAGGGCTAATTGGCGGAATGTCCACAGGGGCTTCCGTTGTAGGCTCTTCAATGTTAGCTTCGACACGAACCTCTTCGGGCACATTCTCAATAATGGGAGCATCCCAAATGGGAGTATCCTCAAACTGACTAATATCAATGCCATCATCAAATGGATCTGGAACTCGAACATCCTCAGCCGTTTCAGCAACACCTTCACAAGTAATATTGACATCAATCATCGGATTCTGCGCCAAATAGCTTCCTAGCAAAGGAAGACTTGTGCCCTGGAAGTAATTCCCAAAGAGAGCAATCTCACCTAGAAAAATATCATCCCCACTCCGGGGGGCTGAGCTCTCGAAGCCAGTCACCGACGAAGCCGGCAACCGCGTTGGAGCCGGAGCTGTCGCTGGCACACGAGGAGGAAGAGGTGGACGACCGCCACGCGAAGCTGAAGAAACAGCCCCAGTAGTCAAACGACCACTACGCGAAGCTGTAGAAGTGGCTCCAGCAGGTGGAGCCGCAACAGACAATGGAACAACAGCAATCGACTCTTGGCCACGCCTCTTCTCCGTAGACGCATGAGAGCTGCTGCTGCCACGCTTGGCCGGGACGGAGGAAGAAGTTGTCTTCGCAACAGCTTTTCTACCTTGGCCTCCACCGCGACCAGACCGACCACCACCATGAGGAGCGCGTGAAGGAGCAGATTCATCTTCATCCTGCTCCTTCGCCTTAGCCTTCCCTCTTTTTTCCTTCTCTTTCTTCTCCTTCTTCTTCTCCTTAGCGGGGACGGGGACCTCACGAGCACCGTAAGAAATCTTCAGTTCCTCAAAAACTCTGTTGTGTCTAACATGAACATAGTTGTCATTGTTTATATGATGCTCCTTCAAGGTATATGGACCAAGAATATCTGTGGCCCGCCGCTCCACTATGGCAACGAACTCCGCCGCTGACATGCCTTCGGGTAACTTCACTCCAAAGTAAGGAAAAGCAACCCTAGTACGTTCACCAAAGGCCTTCCACTCAACTCTATAAGACTCCCAGTCGGCAGATAAGAAATAAACCCCAGCAGCTAGATCGCCTGCAACACCTTCTTCAATAAGGTCATGGCTGCAGAACGTCTGTGAAGCCGTTCGAAACGCCTTCCAGCACTCCGTGAAACCAGCGCTCTCCGCGTTAAAAACAGGACAGGAAACAAACTTGAGCCAATCAATCTGGCTGTGGCGAGGATAAGAGACTGATTTCGTACCATCCTCCAGAATAGTTTCTTCCGAAGGTACCCTCACATAAAACCAGTACTTCTGCCAGTCTTTAGTCCATTTGTTCCTCTGAGCGAAGGAAGTTTCCACCTTCGCAAAATGAGAACCTCGGCGGCACCCAGTAAATGTCACACATCCAAAATCTGGAGTGAATAGCTCGCCTTCAACATCAGATGATTTACTCTGATTATGCCCTTCATATAACCGAAGGAAGCCATCAACAGTAACCGCCGAGTAATGTGTCTTTACCACCCAGAAGAAGCGAAGGAGATGGCTGATAGCATTGGGCATTAGATGATGCAGTTGCAAGCCATAAGGTGCAATCATCTTCGCAATAATGTTATCAATCGGCATCTTAAGGCCAGCAATGAAAAAATCCGTGAAGACTACAGCTTCGTCTTCGCGAGGGTTAGGGGTAGTATCAGTGACGGGAGCACGACCCCAACCATCAGGAAAATACCCTTTTTCTTCATAAAATGTGATATCATTTTGGCCGACCTTGGACTTGCCAAACACAAGTGTCTTCGCCCCTCTTGCTGGGATCCACTAGTTCAACCACATCGGCCTCCACATCATCCAGATTCTCTTCTTCACCACCATCATCATCCTCGGCATGATCATCACTAGATGTCTCCTCCACAGTCGGAGTCTCATCCTCTATCTGGTGTGCAAACTGATCGGCTTCAGCATCATCCATCACATGACGAGGAGAAACTCGCTGGGCATTGGGGCTGCTTTCACCATCCATTTCAATAAGTACAGCAGTCTGCTTGGTGCGCGCCGCTGCAGGAATGACAACAATTGTCATTACCTAAGCGAAGAAAATTAATAAGAACAAAAGTATCAAAATACAACAAGAGATCCTTACTTGTACAAAAGTGGGTATCAGAAGAGAAGCAAGCACGAACGCGAAAGCAGATGTCAGCTTACGACCTGAGCGAGCGAAGAAGTTTCAAAGCAGAAAGCGATTGGTAGCGAAAGCAAATGAAGGTAAAAAGAGGGGACCCCTTTGGTCTTATTTATAGGGCAGTAAAAAAGTGACCGTTACCGTGGCTCGAAATTCGAAAAGGCCCAAAAATTTTCAAAAAAACAAAAAACAAAATAAAAATAAAAATAAAGTGCAAAACAAAAACAAAAAACTGAGTGCGAAGGCAATTGTCAGGTGAAGTCATCGACTCGGGACTTACTCCAACAGGAAGAGGCGTTTCTTTGAGAAGGCGAAGACAATCCAAAATATTCGAGGACATCAGCCTGTTGGAGAAAGCCCTCATCCGCGAGGGGCTACTGTTGGGGGATTGGCCTGTCAAAGAAACGCCTTCACCCTTATTTTTTTTTCTGAACCCCATGTATTTGCCTTCGCTACACGTATATGAAAGCTCACTGCCTTTGCAGGTGACAGGGCGTTGTGTTGTGGTCCATTACCTACGGAACATTGTTTTCAAATTACTCACCCGCGGAGGTAAATGATAGAGCCGGAGTGCCCGATCTTTCGGTGAGTGGAGATAATTTCGACTTGGTGGAAGATGACCCTCACGATCTGACTACGACGAGCGAGCCTGAAGCGCCAATGCAATCGCTGAACCAACTCCCTGTGGTTACAGACCTTGTTGATGCAAGATCAGCCTAATCACGAAGATCGTTTCCTGTCCGCAATTGAAGAACGAACAAGAAAAAGATGCGAGCAATCTAAATATCACTCGAAGGTGGAGTTCTGAATACACGAGGACAGCGCGTATTTGCGCGTGTTCAAGAGTAGCTAAAGCTAATTGTAAAACAAAACTCGAGTCTAAAATGAAATGAAGCCTCTATCTAAATAGAGGGAGAGGAGGGGGCGCAGCCCCTGGCGGCCAGGGAGGGGGGCGCAGCCCCTGGTGGCGCCCAACCCTAGGCGCCCAGACAGGGGGGCCTTAGTTGGGCCAGCGTCTATTCTTCTGGGCCTTCATTCTTCAATAGCATGACGAAGTTCAGATCTCTTGCACGGGCCCGAGTGATTGGCCCATTTGAGGAAGAAGGTGGCGCCTAGTGTAGAGGTGCATCTGGTGGCGCCGGAAAAGGTACTGCTGGTGTAGACGTACTCGTGTTGTAGTTGATGTCCTCATCATCCTCCCCTTCTAGAACTGAAGTCGTCCTCGACGGCAACTCCTCATCCTCGCCCGCATATGGTTTCAAATCTGCAACATTAAAAGAAGTGGAAACACCAAACTCCGCAGGTAGGTCAAGGACATAAGCATTATCGTTAATCTTGGTTAGCACCCTGAAAGGACCAGCAGCACGAGGCATCAATTTAGAACGGCGCAAAGTAGGAAAACGATCCTTTCTCAAATGCAACCAAACCATATCACCCGGTGCAAAAGTAACATGTTTTCTTCCTTTACTACCTGCAACCTGATACTTAGCATTAGCAGCAGCAATGTTTTGTTGTGTTTGTTCATGGAGATTAAGCATTTGTTCAATATGTGCAACAGCATCTATGTGTGGGGCGTCCTCAGCATCAAGCGAAAACAAATCAATAGGTGCCCGAGGAATGTAACCATAAACAATCTGAAAAGGGCACATCTTTGTAGAAGAATGCGTTGCACGATTATAAGCAAATTCAATATGAGGCAAGCAATCCTCCCAACGTCTCAAATTTTTGTCTAAAACAGCCCTAAGCATGGTTGATAAAGTTCTATTGTCACACCCTACTTTTTGGCCTTCTTGGAGTTTCCAATAAATCCTAGAATCTGGTTAGAATTAAATAGAAAGTGAGTGTTGCTTTCGTGCCGAGCTTCATAGTGGTAGTGGTGTGAGTTTGTTTTTAAAACCCGACTAGATTCTCGAATAGGTTCCTCTGGGAATTTTCTGGATTTCTCTGGAATTTATTCCTATTTTTCTAGAGCTAAATCCAATTTTGGAAGCTTCTAGAACCTTTTTCATGAGCTCCAAATATTTTATTTGGGTTCATCGTGTCCAACTCTATCTCTGCGATTTTGCTCGGAGTTTTTGGACACTCCGGAATATTTTTCATGGTTTAAACGGAATTATCTAGACTTTTCTGGATTTTCTTTTAACCTGAAAATGATTATTCCAGATTAAGAAAATGGAGAAAACCAATCTGCCCTATTGGGCCAAGCCCATCGAAAACTAGATCAGCAAAGTCCAGTTTACCTCCCTAACCTTTTCCAGAGTTTGGTTTTGCCCTCCTTCCCTATCGGACCGAACCCATCCAATCCCAAACCAAATGAGTTCGCTTTTTACCCCCGAACTCTTCCAGAGTTCGCTTTTGCCCCTTCCTCGGGCCGAGCCTGTGAGGCCCGATACAGGCCCGGCCCGACCTGCCTCCCTACCTCTTTCTCCCGCTGCCATCTGGGCCCCGCCCGTCAGCCTCCTCCTTTGACTGCCACGCCGGGCCCGCCCGTCATCCCCCTCCTTCCTCCCCCGCTCGGACTTGGATGGAGGCCGGAGAGCTGCTCCGCAACCGCCGCCGCTTCTCCCGGCGATCCCCGCGCGCGAATCCCGCGGCCCCCTCCGCACGCCAAGGCCGAGCCCCGTCCCCCTCCTATAAATCGTACGCCCCGAGGCCCCGCGTGCCCTAGCTCGCGCCGCCGCTCTGCTGCTCTGCCCATCGCCGCCCGAAGTGGAGCCGCCGCCGTTGCCTCTGGTTGGCCGCCGTCCCTGTTCAACCAAGCCAAGCACCACCGCAAGCACGCTCGCCCGATTCACCGCACGCAGAGGCCGTTGGAGCAAGCCGCAGCCACCCGAGGAGCCCCGGCCACGACACCGACGCCAAGCACCGCCGCCACCGACCGCTTCTCGCCGACGTTCGCCCCCTCCGCTACACAATCGGCGTCAAGAACCCCGTGGTGAGCTTCGCCAGATCCTCCTCTCTCTCCTGGATCAAACGGCGTCGAAAACAGAGCCCCCTAGCCCCCGGACAGCTTCAGTCCGGCGAGCCGCCGCCGCCGGCCGCCCTGCGCCGCCGCCCCTCCCTGCCGCCGGCGACTTAAACCCAGCTGAGCCACCTGAGCCGTCCGTTCCCAGATCAACGGCCCAGATCAGAAGCTCCATACCCCTTCGGCTGTTTTGTTAAAGAGCCCCTGGAGTTTTTGGAAATCAACCCGCCGTCCAGCCTTAACCTGAGAAACTTAACAGCTAGCCCCTGTAGTCTACGGTTAATTACGTTTAGGTCCCTGGTTTTTCGCAGATAAGCCCCTAGACTTTGTTTAGCTCCTAGATTTCACGTTTTAGATCCGATTCGATCCGTTCAAGTTGCGTTAGGTTTGTAATAACCTAATCTACATGTTAGTGGTTCTGTTCTCCATAAAACTTGTTTTTGGAATTTAATTAGTAATTAATTTGATTAATGGTCAATTTAAACTAGCTTTCTAAATAAAAGATGATTAGGCTTTTACACCCGCCTTGTGCCTTGCCTATAGTTTCAGCAGAGCCCTCCTTTCATGACGATCATAACCTATCCAAATTTCATCCCTTTTGTTGCCACATAATTCGCCTGTACCTTGAATTTCTAGCTTATGGTATTTTGTCATCTGGCTTAATAAATATTTAGTATATGAACCACTATAATCCTAGCTTATTATTTTAATACTAAATTCATATATTGCGGCCGCATATGTGAAATCTAGATATTAAAATAGTATGTTGAATTGTATGTGCATAAACTAAGCTTTGTTGATCCATTTATACAAAATTCCATAGAAGCTTTATTCCAATATTCTGTGATGACATCATGCTCATGCCTTGACGATGTCACGATCTATTTGTGGTCAACCAAAACAACCCTGTTCTACGTTCTTTGTACCGCTTGATCCTTCAATAGCCCAAACCTTCCCAACCGTAGTTCTGCCTTTAGTATTTCTTGCGCTCCGAGTTCGTAGCAGTAGAGTTTTCTAGTAGCGCTTTTCAAAACTGTTGTATTGACTGGTGTATTGCTTTATTAGATGTACCTTGTGTGCTGGTGTTGATTGTGCCTCGGTGAGCTGCTTGACGTCGAAGGAGGTTCTAAAGAAGAGGATTAATGGCATACATTGAGGAAGGCAAGTATAACACGAGAAATCCTTGATACCTATACACATTATTAATCACATACATTCATGCATGAGTTAAACTGTTTAGGATATCCCTAGTACTTCTGAGACTTACTTTCTTGCTCAACCGGGTTATGCATTGATGGGTAATTTGAGCTAGGCTATGCAACTTGCGCTTACTGTCTTCGGACAGTGATACTTGATACTTATACAACGATGAATGTTAAAACTTGCTTTTTAGCAACCTGGTTAGTACCTAGAACATGTGTTGTGTGCTTTGTTCTCAGCCAACTCTTGTTCTAGAATATGTGCTGTGTGCTTTATTCTAGGCAATTCACGATCTAGAACATGTGCTGTGTGCTTTGTTCTAGGCAATCCTTAATTTGGACATGTGCTGTGTGCTTTGCTCCATCCAACCCAAATCGGAACATGCGCTGTGTGCTTTGTTCTTAATCAACCTTTAAACTGGAACATATGCTGTGTGCTTTGTTCTGGGCATCACTTGTTATAGTCTATCTTAAAGTGGCAACCCGGGAAAACAGTACAACCACGGGAATCAATGGGCTCTGGTCTTAACTAAGTAAAATGTACAACTCTAACTAGCGGGGGTTACCGAAAGGCGTTAGAGGGGAACCACGGTTTAAGTATGAGCCTGATCTGCTCGGGGACGGACTCACGTTGCGCCATGATGTCCGTAGGCAATTTTGTTCACATTGCGCCCTAAACGCCGTCAACCACTCACATTGTGCCATGGGTGATTGTTGATCCTGGGAGTTGGGTTCATGCACCCATGTTGGAACCTCAGCGGCCCTTAACTTTTTAGAGGGACTTCTGAAAGGTTTCGTAGCGTCCCTATGCAGTCATACCAAACGAAGTGTGATGAATGTGCCTGATCAGCACTGCATGGTTGGGCTACAGTTCTTTTGAACTTTACACGACCAGTGGGGAAAGTGTACAACCTCTGCAGAGTGTAAAACTGTTATAACAGCCGTACTCACGGTTACGAGTGGCCTGGATCCTTTTTGACAGTGACTTTTACCCCGGTGATGTTTAAAAATGGAATGGAACTGGAGTGATGGTGGACTCGATGATACTTCCATATACATTTAATTTGGGTTACAACTGGGTTATTCCTATTGCATTGTAGTAATTTGGATAATGTTAAAATTGAACTACTAAAAGTGCTTATCGCAGTTAAACCGTGTCTAGCCTTTTAAGCCTTCATACCTCGTGTTGTATTTGTTAAGTAAAGTTGGTTTACTTACACTTGCATTATTCAACAAAATCCCGGATGGGTACTCAGATGAGGCAGCAGTTGAAGATTTTCAAGAAGCGTTTTCTAGAAGAGTTCTAGGTTGTGGTTCACCAGCCGGCGTCCCTGTGGAATGGAGACTTCATCGTGAGAGATAATAGATAGACTTCCGCTGCGGTTTGTTTTAAGACCCTTGTCTTTTGTAATAGTTTCTTTTGTAATTCGAGCACTGGTTTACTTTGATTTACCTTATTCTGGAGCTATATGTGTGTTTAAGACTTCCTGGGTACACATATAGTAGCATTCGGATTTCCTTTGTAAATCCGGGTGTGACAGAGTGGTATCAGAGCCGTGCTGACTGTAGGATCGCAACCTAGATAGAAATGGTCGATGTTAAGGTTGTCAATTCTCTTTCTTTTGTAAAATTTCACCTCCTTGGCTTTTTGTCTCTCTTTTGCATCCCACACTCACTCTGTTTATTAAAAGAGTTGCTTCTCCCACACCCTTGAGTATTCTTTAGCTGTCAACCATACCAGTCCAACACGTTCAATGAAGATGTTGCTAAAGATACCAAGGAAGACCTACTACAAGCCATCATTGTCAGGAGAGTCTGAAGTACTAGAGATGAGGACTCTGCATCAAGTGAGCTTCATTGTGCATTAAAGACCTCAAGTTCACTCAAACCCCGAGCCCTCGATAGTTTAGTGTTTTGTGTCTTAGGAGTTTTGAACCTAAGCCTTTGTTTCACCGATAGATCAAATGATGCTAAAGTGGTTTTGCTAGTGTGCTCTTGTGTGTTGTCATGTGCTATGTATTGATGTGGATCTTTGTATTGATTGGTAGTATAGTTAGTTAGATGGATTCCCTTGACTCCCCTTCTATTTGTCTACAAGTCCTTGCTCAACTTGCCTCTTTCACATCCTAAACCTCATACCAGAGGGAGTATAACAAGAAAAGCCCTCAAGAAATTATGGCCAACGATGAGATCGACATTTCATCTCTGGACTCACCATCCCAAGACAACATGGAGCAACAATGGCCGAGGAAGACGTTCGGAATTCCAGGGAGTTGCTACTGTTGCACATAGTATGGTCATCCATGTCTCCAGAATGATCGCAGTAAGAAGATGTTGCGAGCAGGTCTACTTCAAGAATCATCTACTGGTGGAGATAAGAAACTACCTTCTCCAAAAATAACTGCTCAAGAAGGACAAGACACTGAAGCTCAAGAAGAAAATGTCAAGGACACATACCTTAGTGGATGGGACATAACCTTTAGCGTGTTTCAGCCATGCAGACGCAAGCACCCAAAGCAGCAAGCAAAGCGTAAGGTCAAGAACAGTGGACCTCAATCCACCAAGAAGTTGAAGATGACTACAATGCCCAAGGAGCCAAACTACATACTAGCACGAGTAGACTACTCGGAAGTCAAACAAGCTAAGCAAGCAAGGAATAGGCTACTCGGGAATATTTTGCTACAATCCGAGTCAGTGGTAGCTCTGTTTGACACAAGAGCCTTGCACTGCTTCATATCAACAGGGTTCATGAAGGAAAACAACATTGCACCACTTGTCAAGGAACAACCAATATCTGTCCAGCCTGAAGATGAAGAAATGTTGCTTAGGCAAGAATGTCTCGAGGTACCGTTACAGATAGATGGAGTTGAATTCAAGGTGGATACGAATGTCCTAGATATGAAAGGAATGAATATCATCTTAGGAAAGGATTGGTTACATGAACATAAGAGTATAATGGATTACCGTTCCAAGGTGGTCTCTCTAACCAATAAGCAAGGGAAAGAAGTTATATTCAAAGCAGCCGCACAGATAGGAAAAAGCAGAATCAAGCCAGTCACCAACTGAAAGAATCATCTCTACATGAAATTGGATCAAAGGAGCAGACTCAGGATCACATCAAGAAGCATGTCAAGTTAGATATAGATGGCAGGAATTTGTTAGCAAGTTGTACTCAAGAAATGTACTCAGTAAAACTAGGTTTGTGTACATGTATGTACTGAAACAAGCAATGAAAATATTTCACTTCCAGTAGAGTTCAACTTGAGATATTGAAATGTCTTGTTAAGTGGGGTAGTGATAAGTCATACTCCTACAATGGTGCATAAGAAGCGGACCTAGAGAAAGCTGGAAACAATTGGGAGGCACTCCCGAAATCAAGGATTGATACACAAAGGAAAAAAACAAGATGAATGATTGAAGACCCTTATTCCTCTCAAACTCCCTTGTCCTCCTGCTAACCTAGCCATGAAGAAGTCACCAGGAGATTCCACTGTCACCAAAGTTCAACTCGGGGTATAGAATAATCTTGTTAAGTGGGGTAGTACTGAGCCACACTTCTAATGCAACACATAAGGTGCACAAGATGTCAAGTGGTGGAGCTAGAAGGAAGCTGGAATCAACGGGGTGGCGTCTTGGATATCAAGTATGACAGAAGATCACATACGAGTAATTGATATGGAATTGAAGGTCAAAGAAGAAGGCACGACAACATGAAGGATGAGCTAAGAAGATGTTCGTCGGGAGCTACCAACATCCCCCCTCACGAAACTTTTCACGAATCTCGGGACGAGATTCATGTTAAGTGGGGTAGGCTTTTAACACCCCGGGTTGCTCATACAAATCCCCATGACAAGACAAGCAGTACACAATGAGCTTCAAAGGATAAAAGATGGAGTGAAGGCATACAAAGAACAAGCTTCATCATTGAGAAAAAATAGCTGAAAAAAAGGCACTACATGATGACAAACCCAAAACAAGACTGCAACATAGAGTAGACTTTCCCTAAACATTGAAGATGTGCATCATGGAAGGATACTCACATCTTCAACACTCCGCCACAAGCAAACAAGATGGTGGGTTCAAAGCAAACCGAGAAGGAACCATCATCAAGCAAGCCTAACAGGACAATAGAGCAGCAGATCCAGCTCTATTCAAATCACTTTAAACAAGAGGAGTCTTGGACACCCAATGTCTACATGGATGGAGTCTTGGACACCCAATGGTTACATAAATGGTTCAAGAAAGGAACTTTTGGGATGTCAAGAAAAGAGCACGAAGAGGTGTGCTCGAAAAACTTCAGCAGACTTAGAAGATACAACCAATGATCGCGAGAAAGCACAAAGAAGAGTCAAGCCTATAACCCCAACCTTCTTCCCTGCTAGCTTCCTCTTGAATCTCGGGACGAGATTCCTATTAAGTGGGGTAGATCTGTCACACCCTACTTTTTGGCCTTCTTGGAGTTTCCAATAAATCCTAGAATCTGGTTAGAATTAAATAGAAAGTGAGTGTTGCTTTTATGCCAAGCTTCATAGTAGTAGTGGTGTGAGTTTGTTTTTAAAACCCGACTAGATTCTCGAATAGGTTCCTCGGGGAATTTTCTGGATTTTTCTGGAATTTATTCCTATTTTTCTAGAGCTAAATCCAATTTTGCAAGCTTCTTGAACCTTTTTCATGAGCTCCAAATATTTTATTTGGGTTGGGTTTATCGTGTCCAACTCTATCTCTGGGATTTTGCTCGGAATTTTTGGACACTCCGGAATATTTTTCATGGTTTAAACGGAATTATCTAGACTTTTCTGGATTTTCTTTTAACCTAAAAATGATTATTCCGGATTAAGAAAATGGAGAAAACCAATCTGCCCTATTGGGCCAAGCCCATCTAAAACTAGATCAGCAAAGTCCAGTTTACCTCCCTAACCTTTTCCAAAGTTTGGTTTTGCCCTCCTTCCCTATCGGACCGAGCCCATCCAATCCCAAACCAAATGAGTTCGCTTTTTCCCCCCGAACTCTTCCAGAGTTCGCTTTTGCCCGTTCCTCGGGCCGAGCCCGTGAGGCCCGGTATAGGCCCGGCCCGACCTGCCTCCCCACCTCTTTCTCCCGCTGCCATCTGGGCCCCGCCCGTCAGCCTCCTACTTTGACTGCCACGCCGGGCCCGCCCGTCATCCCCCTCCTTCCTCCCCCGCTTGGACTCGGATGGAGGCCGGAGAGCTGCTCCGCAACCGCCGCCGCTTCTCCTCGCAATCCCCGCGCGCGAATCAAGCGGCCCCCTCCGCACGCCAAGGCCGAGCCCCGTCCCCCTCCTATAAATCGTGCGCCCCGAGGCCCCGCGTGCCCTAGCTCGCGCCGCCGCTCTGCTGCTCTGCCCATCGCCGCCCGAAGTGGAGCCGCCGCCGTTGCCTCTGGTTGGCCGCCGTCCCTGTTCAACCAAGCCAAGCACCACCGCAAGCACGCTCGCCCGATTCACCGCACGCAGAGGCCGTTGGAGCAAGCCGCAGCCACCCGAGGAGCCCCGGCCACGACACCGACGCCAAGCACCGCCGCCACCGACCGCTTCTCGCCGACGTTCGCCCCCTCCGCTACACAATCGGCGTCAAGAACCCCGTGGTGAGCTTCGCCAGATCCTCCTCTCTCTCCTGGATCAAACGGCGTCGAAAACAGAGCCCCCTAGCCCCCGGACAGCTTCAGTCCGGCGTGAGCCGCCGCCGCCGGCCGCCCTGCGCCGCCGCCCCTCCCTGCCGCCGGCGACTTAAACCCAGCCGAGCCACCTGAGCCGTCCGTTCCCAGATCAACGGCCCAGATCAGAAGCTCCATACCCCTTCGGCTGTTTTGTTAAAGAGTCCCTGGAGTTTTTGGGAATCAACCCACCGTCCAGCCTTAACCTGAGAAACTTACCAGCTAGCCCCTGTAGTCTACGATTAATTATATTTAGGTCCCTGGTTTTTCGCAGATAAGCCCCTAGACCTTGTTTAGCTCCTAGATTTCACGTTTTAGATCCGATTCGATCCGTTCAAGTTGCGTTAGGTTCGTAATAACCTAATCTACGTGTTAGTGGTTCTGTTCTCC
>CM014278.1:21479102-21490658 GCA_004135705.1 Alloteropsis semialata | reverse complement strand
GGAGTTTTTGGTAGGCTGCACTCAATTCAAGGGTTAGCACAATCAAACAATAATGCAAGGTTGAATTATAGTGCCAAACATGTAACAAAGTTGCTGGAAACAAAGTGCAAAAGTGGAGCAAGGTTAGGGGAAGGAGAACAAGGAAACACAGAAAAAGAAAAATGTAGCAGGATTCACCGCACGCCTGCCCCCAAACGAGATCGCCCACCTCCTTTCTGTTTCCTTCTTTTCTTTTGTTTTTTTAACTTGCCAAAAGAAATACACAACCGGTGGACAGAGAGGCGTGATCCGAAAAAAGGGGGAATCAGCGCGTGAGAGGCGCGATCAGGGGGGAATCACGCGTGCATTGTGTTTCTTTCATTCCCTTTTTTTTGACTGCTTTCCTTTTTTTTATTGCTTTCCCTTTTTTTTGACTTTCCAAAACACACAAGGCGAGGGGGTGATCAGGGGGGCGTGATCTCAGGGGGTTTCGGCGCTGCCCAGGAGAGCGCGATCCAGAGGAGCGCGATCAGGGGGGATCGGCGTATGCTGGGAAGGTGCGTGGTGGTGGGAATGGTGGCGGCGCGAAGACAAAAAAAAATGGCGATAGACACAATGCAACCAGCAACAATTTAACGCGTAAGCACACAAATTCAACAATGTAAATTATTGAAAGAAAGTGCAAGGCTCAAAAGGGTGCTGGGACAATGATCTAACCAGAAAATATATATATTTGTTTTGGTTTTGTGGACTGTAGGAAAGGGAAAAACACTAGATAAACTCACCGATCAACCTGGAATCCTGATACCACTTGATAGAGCCAGAGTGCCCTATCTTTCGGTGAGTGGAGATAATTTCGACTTGGTGGAAGATGACCCTCACGATCCGACTACGACGAGTGAGCCCGAAGTGCCAATGCAATCGCTGAACCAACACCCTGTGGTTACCGACCTTGTTGATGCAAGATCAGCCTGATCACGAAGATCGTTTCCTGTCCGCAATCGAAGAACGAACAAGAAAAAGATGCGAGCAATCTAAATGTCACTCGAAGGTGGAGTTCTGAATACATGAGGACAGCGCGTATTTGCGCGTGTTCAAGAGTAGCTAAAGCTAATTGTAAAACAAAACTCGAGTCTGAAACGAAATGAAGCCTCTATCTAAATAGAGGGAGAGGAGGGGGCGCAGCCCCTGGCGGCCAGGGAGGGGGGCGCAGCCCCTGGTGGCGCCCAACCCTAGGCACCCAGACAGGGGGGCCTTAGTTGGGCCAGCGTCTATTCTTCTGGGCCTTCATTCTTCAATAGCATGACGAAGTTCAAATCTCTTGCACGGGCCCGAGTGATTGGCCCAGTTGAGGAAGAAGGTGGCGCCTGGTGTAGAGGTGCATCTGGTGGCGCCGGAAAAGGTGCTGCTGGTGTAGACGTACTCGTGTTGTAGTTGATGTCCTCATCAGTAAATATGAGCATTGCATGCGTCCGGCTTCTCTCTCCCTCGCTAGGAGACTGGGCATCGAGAGGTGATACGGTGCTCTCGGTGCTGGATGGCGCCGGCTCCTAGTCGAATTTTAGGCAGGGGCGAAGGTAACTAACAGATATCGCTTGCATATGTTTGGTCCATTTTGTTACACAGGATAAGGACATGCTCGGGTGGTGGCGTGGCAGTCTTTTCCTCTCTGAGCGGGAGAAGGCGTTGCCCGACCGAAGTCACATCGGATGGTGAAGGCAGCAAAGGTCACTGGAGGCACGGTGAAGGCAGCGTGGACCAAGTCCAAACTGAGTCAAAGACAGAATTACTGGTCCACGCATTCATATTGAGACATGTAAATGTACCCTTATGCCCCTGGGAATCGTAGGTTGTATAGTCTAAAGGATGATGCCTGATTTTCAGGGGTATAAGGGGAATGTAAAATATGCCTCTTGACCTCCCTATAAAAGGGGACCCCTCACCAACGTGTAAAGGGCTGACTCCGGAGAACACTGTTGATAAGTAATTTTCTATTGCTTGTCTCTGTTCTGTGTCTTGGCTATTGATTGGGCTCATTAGCTTCGGCTATTAACCCAACAAGAAGTTTGAGCAGAACTGATATCTTCATCTCCAATTGCTGCCTTCAGATTGATTGATGCGAAGCTGATTGCCGATGAATCTTGTGCCTGAAAGGGAATATTAAGTAAACATGGGTTATAAATGTGAAAAATTATTGACATAAGAAATCGGAGAATACCAATTTAAATTGCCCTTCTCGAATATAATCAAGGATTACTTCTGGAATTGATGCAGAAGGAATCGTGCTGAGTTGTTCCACTTGAAGTGTTTGAGGAGGAGTTGACTCAATTGGAGGGGCATTTGGTGGAGTAACAATTGGTTGTTCAGATTGGTTGATGCCTGCCTCCAATTATGTATCTCCGATTGTTTCCTCGATGACGGGCTGGAGAATAGTACAAGGAATCTACAATTGAATCGGTTAGAATAAAGAGGTGTAAGATTAAGATGAGTTGAATGAAAGTCACCTGTTGAGCCGATTCAGCTTGTACTTCTTGGATCTGAGCTGGCTGCTATTGATGCTAGTTAGCGACACCTTTTTAGTGCTAATTAAGTGGTGTTTTGGGGCCAATTCATATACTAACCCACCACTTGGCACTTGAAATAACCCCATTTTTGAATATGCATGTATTTTTGGAGGATTTTGGTTTACGCAGGTATTTGAGCTATAAATGAGCACTTTTGGGCGAAGACCAAGGTCATGCGTAGCATCGAGGAATATGAAGGCCAAAAACCTAATATGACTTAGATTTCGTTCGCTCTCATCTATGGTGAACCTACCTCCAAGAATGTGGAAGGGCAAAGACTTGAAGATAAGGTTGGACGACTTCGGGGTCAAGGCGAATCATACCGTTGTAGCTTTCACCCGGAAGTATTCAGGGTATCGAATCCACATGGAAGGCGGTGGTTGACTAGAGTAGTTATCTATTGTATTCAATCATAACATTATTAATATACCAAAGTCTAGCAAGGGGTAAACATTGATAGATGGATAGTGTGACACACAGAAGGTTTCACTGCTCAGTATATAAGTCTAGTTAATATGAAGGTCCTAAAAGAGAACTAGAGGTTCTATGTACTTCTTGCATATGGGTTACATTCCTACAAGTGTATATAAACAAGCTCAGAAGGAACACATGTTAGAGGGCAAATCGAGGAGTCGTGGGATCCCCTCATCCAAGGGTACTGTCACGATGTTTATCATGAAGGCCTGCAAACGCCCAAACCCGAACGGCGAGGATTACAAAGGACGGACAGGGCTGTCACCACCTGCCGCCTACCTCTGAATACGTGGGGTAGGGTATCCCCAATGGTATTTCATATCCCAAACACCACGTTTGTAATATGAAATAACTACTCTATCTATTGTCCAGATAAACAGAGCAACCTTGCGGCGCATTGGGCCATTGCCATAACATGCATCCACTATACTAAGGTGCAAGACATACAACTTATATGATGAACAAATAAGGCAATAAACCAAATAACATAAACAAGATAGTAATTCCATTAAAGCTCAGAGTCTTATAAGTTAACAAAAGATAAAAGATAACAAAGCTCTGGGCTTACCAAGACTCCTTCGGAACCCCGTAGAAGCTCGACTCCTAACACTACTTCACTACTAACTAAGACTAGAATGTGAGGCAAAGAGAGCTCTTCCTTCTTGGTGTATGTTGAACTGATGCCGTGGTCATCCATTTATAGCTTGGTAGGACGGTGGAGAGGCACCTTGAGGTAGTTGAGGCCGTTTGGCCCCGGGACCAGGTCGGCCGATCCCCCTAGGTCGGCCGACCCTAGGATGCACCGACTTGAGTGATGCACGGCCAGGATGGACTCTTGGAGGTGGTGGGAAGCACCTCGTCAAAGTTGAGCGAGTTTGGCGTGAATTCCAGGTCGGGCGACGCAGCTCGGTCAGGCGACAGGCCACCGGCTCCTTTCGGGCCCATCTTCGTCTGGGTGACTGCAGAGTGGGTCCTAATGACGGTTCCAGGTGGGTTTGCTTAATTTGAGTATGTTTAGATATGTTGGTGGGCCCCTCAATCCATGTGACCTCCCCTTGGACCATTCCCATCTCTTGGATCCAACCATCATGGAATCAACGACAATGATGATCTTGAAGTGTGCTTCTTTGCTGTGGCCAAATATGGGCTCCATTGGGCTTGGGCCTAGGTCAGCCGCCCTAGGTGGGTCGGGCGACCTGGCCCTGAGCCCAAATCTCCTCCTCTTTCGCCAATTAGTCCCTGCATTCACATATTCACCAAAACTTGTGGAATTGATTAGATATAAAACCTATCACTATGTTTGGTGATTATATTTGATATATTTCTTGCAGGAGTTGACGGTCAAAATTGGCATTTAAGGACCATCAACAAGCTCTCCCACACTTAGCCTTTGCTCGTCCTCGAGTAAAGCTTCAGGACTAAGGTGGAAAATATGACTCCAACTGATATGATGCAAGCATATAAGTTATTCCAAGACATACCTGCACTTGTGAATTTTGATGTGTCTATCATGTCATCTTGGATGGTTGAGGAACAGAATGGCCTTGATTCAAGTCATCTCAACTCTTATGTTAAGTAACTTGGGTTTTTGATAAATTTTCAAAAACATAACCTTACCTAGCTCCTCAAATGATTCTCTCAGATCGCTCATTGTGTATAATTCCTCACCAAGGCGTTCTTTTGCCTTCTTTCACCCTACTTCTAAAAGGCTTATGTGGATCTCAAGGTAGGAGTAAAGATAAGGCATAATTGCACACATATATTGCAAAGTAAAAAAAGCGGATCCAAGAAGAAAACTATTCATACAATCTGATCAAGATGTGCATTTGTGTGGAACAATGGAAAATCTATGTGGAAATTATGATAGCTCCTTTTTGTATGATCTCTTTCCTCTTTATTTTGAAAACATGGCTATCTCATTCATCATTTTTTCTCTTCTTTTTTTCTATTTTTTTCTTGCTCAATTCTTTTATGAGCATTTTTTTTCTTAGACCTTCATGTGTCCAAAATGTTTTTCTATAGCCCATGTCTCTTTTGCAAAGGATATTTGGAGAGAGATTCATAAGACATATGGAGCATTTATTTGGTGGATGGATGGGTATTGCTAACTTCCAGTGTAGAAGTTTAGCAGATGTATGTGGAGTGTACGTGATCTTGATCAAGAAAGCATGAAGAGCATCTTGCAAGGGTCACAACAATTTGACAAAGCTTAATGCAATAGCAAGCAGCATATGTGTAAGGTTTTCAATACGAGCAACATATGGCTTTGGTAGGAATGGAATGTCATTGAGGAGCTTTGCAAGGCTATTGATTTTAAACTTTTGCAATAAAAACCTCCCAAGTACTTTATACAGAAAGAGCAAGATTTCTTTCATCATACCATATCTCATTAATCAACCACTTAGATAAACATGTTTTCCTAAAGAAATATGTTCACAAGCAATAGGTGTATGTGCAAGGAATAAAGAATATGCAAGCCAATCAAGGATAGACATGTATATCAAAGGAGCATCGGGATTCATTGAGTTTAATTTTTAGTGATCAACTTAAATTTGGAATTATTTAAACTCATGAATCAGAGAGGATGAGAGATAGGATGTGCAAACCATCGCTCTAGACGAAAATGGAGGCGAGAGGTACCAGAGGGCCGTCGGCCGATCTGGTGGGGGGGGGGTCGACCGACACCATCTGGCACTCTTCCTCCTTGATCTTTCTCGAGTTGTCATGTGCGATGTTGTATAACCTGTCTGTGGGTGGTCTCACTCATGTGCTCATCAGAAAGCTGGAGAGACCCCCACACTTAATCTTTTGCCTGCATTTATTCTCACACAGTGGAAACAAAACAATAGCTCCATGGTTTTAAGAACCATGAGCCTTTATTGGAATTCAAATATTTTTATTATTTTAGGTATGCAAATTTTTAGGTTTTTATTGTATTTATTATTATTTTTTTATGGTAAACAAATCTTTAAGGTGACTTAGCAGGAGATCAAAGGAAAATAAGTGCATAGAGTATTTTGGATACTTCCCCGACGAATTCCCCCAAACTCTAGTCTTGCAAGCGAATGCAAGATTTGAGCTTAAGAGTGCCCAAAGATTTGTCCATTACATCTTGCTTCATTGTGCAAATTTCTTCCATGTGACTAAAGATGTTGAAGTTATGCTCGCCATCCTTTAGTCATTACTTAATCCCTGCAAAAAGTTAGTGGACAACGAATACCCGAAGGACTATAAAGAATAAATCATTGTTGCCATCGGGTTAGTTGTTCACATCCACGCTTAAAACAGATTGGTTTTTAACATTGTTAAGCGTAGATCATGTTGGCCATTTATTTATTGTTTTTTTTCAAATGTTCTTTTTTTTCAAATTTTATTTTCACCACTTAACTCAAACAAGGCTGAATTTAAATTGCATCAACATGACCACAAGGGGTTTTGCATTATACTCACAGTGAACCTTCGAAAGGTGTTGTACCTCCTTGTATGTTGTGCAACATTTCAATTCGAATCAAGCTTGTGTATCCATTGCCTTGGTCAATTTGAATCAAGCTTGATGACTTACCCGCTCGAATTTGAAATCTTTCCTGCAGGGGTTAGTCCATACATACAACCAATATCTATACATGCATTTACTCCAACGTTCATTAATCAAACTTGACACCATGCCTCATTTGACTAAAAAGGACCATTTAACCTAAGCACCACGCTTAATTTAAAAAAGTCTATGAATGTAGTTCGAAGATACATTCAAACCAGAGCGTACGAGAATAGATAAAAGGAGACATGAGAACATGATCAAGCTATTCTCAAATGGAGATGAACATGAGAAAAAAAATGGTGAACTTCGGGTTACCTCCCAGAAGGGCTTTGTTTAAAGTCAAAAGCAAGACATGATACTTACCTTAGCTTACTT
The DNA here is from genome assembly GCA_004135705.1 of Alloteropsis semialata. NCBI lineage: Eukaryota > Viridiplantae > Streptophyta > Magnoliopsida > Poales > Poaceae > Alloteropsis > Alloteropsis semialata. The sequence continues at coordinate 21,483,728 of CM014278.1, read as the reverse complement.
ACTGTTGGTGTTTAGTTGATGACGAGTTTAGAATTGTCGCCGCGGTAGTTCCTTGGCTCTTGACGATGTCATTGATGGTGACGCGATCGCACGTGGATTGCAAGTGCTTACTAAATGTTGGGATTTCCCAAACAAGTAGTTGGCAAGGCGGCAAAATACGAGCAGACATCTTTTCTCATGAAAGCAAGCACATCTTACCAAGGGTGCAAGGCAAGGCGGAGCCAGGAGCCATATGGGGACTACTGAGATGCAACGCCACATTGGCATGTACACCCAGTTGTCTTAATCCCATTGAGCCTCACTGGGTTTAATATATATGTTTATTTGTGTGTTTTTTTAGCAAGAAAGGATACATGAACTAGCATCATCTATAAACCAAAGATAAGAATTTGGCATGGATGAAACTTGTTACCATATACGTGCAAAGCTCCCCGACACTTGGATTTTTATGTCGCTTGACAACAAAATCAAGTGTGTGTTGTTGGCCTCCTTCGAATTTTGTTCATCACCAAAACTTACCATTGTTGGTATTGCTGATGTAGCTCCATGTTCTTAGGCATCATACACCATTTGGTCTTTTCAGTAGCAACCTGAAATAGTTAGCTACCAAACATACCCGAAGGAAACTTATCCTAAAAACATGTTCTTGCTTATATATTTTTTTTTCTTAAACTTGAGAGCCCATCACTTGAAAATCCTAAGGAGGGATAGGAAAAAGGCCGAGGGCACTTGGCAGCTTAGCTAGGGGCAAGAATTGACGGTGGAAGGCACCGACTTTCTTTGAACAGAGGAGGCCTGGAGTCGGCCGACGGCCTGGGTCGGCCGACCCTAGCACGACTCCGTTTTAGCCAAGCTTTCAAGGTTTGCACTGGATTCGCTGGTAGGAACTGATGGCAATTGAATTCACTACAGAAGGGCCAAGGCTAGGTCGGCCGATGGATGGGGTCGGGCGACTCTGACGCAGGGCCATTCTGCTGAGTCTTCACAGCGGTATACCAGATGCAAAAGCTGTTTTGAAATTTGAGTGAATGCGTCGCAGGAAAGGTAGTCACAGGTCAGGCGACCCATGGGGTCGGCCGACGGCCTGTTGGCACCTCTCAGGCCCAGCTGGCTCGGCTATCCTATGCAGTCCCAGCTCATTATGATTATGTATGCGCATGCAGGAGCGGGGGATCCAAAGGGACTGCAAGAGAAAAACTCCAAGTTTAATTTTCAATGCAAAAAAATTATTTGGAATTCAAACATGCAAAGATTGGAATTTAAACATGCAGAGATTGGAATTCAGAAAAATGCAATGTGAAATAAATATGAGATACATATCGATTTACCTGTCGGTGAGGACTCGTCGGTTTACGTCCATCGAGTGAGGACGTCTCCATCATAAGATTTGACTTTATGTAACATTTGGAGATGGTTGTGTTGCCATACCTGTTTGTCTTCTTCGGACGGGATCATGTAGGCCTTGGTGTTGAGCCTGCCTTGGGTCCGTTTGTGTTGGTCTTCCCATGTAATGGGCTGGCGTGTACCAATTTGACACATGCTAGCCTAAGATCGAACGCAGCGTCTCTCATGTTCAGCTCTGGGCCGGTCTGCGAACCATAGTGAATCAAGAACTCACGAATCACTCTTTCGGCAGTAGCACTCGTCGATATTGGTGATGTAGGATTGACTGGAGTTGCTGCCGATCAGACTACCTAGGAAGATACGATGCAAGATCGTATTTCCCGATAATCTTAGGTTGTCGATGAAGTCCATTGGCAGTTCAAGACCAGTCATACACTACCCTGTTCCACATCAAAGAGAAACAGAGCAAAGATAACCCTGCCGGAGCAGTGGTAATTAATCATGCTATTAATTGAGTGAGAACGCCTTCATTGGACGCCTTATGAGGGAGATATCGCTGTTTTGGTGTAGGCATATCGGCTGAGTCCGAACCGAAGTCGCAGTCCAAGTCGGCGACGGCTTGTAGCTTGGTGATGAGGCTAGCTCGTGTGTATGCAGTGTGGTGATGTCCTCATCAAAAGATGGGTGAATGAAGATCAAAGTTTGCCGAGCATCTAGGGATGTAGTAGCAAGTAAAGCACCTTTCTTCAACTTAATTTCGTTAGGTGGTACAGTAGGTGGGTCACAAGCATGTTCTTTCTCAGAATTGGCAATAATTTCTTTATCATGTTTACTAATTTCAGCTCTTTCCTTATTAGCTTGCACAATTTCAGCGGGGTTCAAAGGAACCAAAGTAATTTTCTGTCCTTTATGCATAAATGTGTAAGTATTACTTCTACCATGATGTGTAGCATCACTATCATGTTCCCAAGGACGACCCAACAAAAGAGAACAAGCTTGCATGGGTACCACATCGCAATCAAAAAAATCAGCATATGCACCAATGGAGAAAGAAACTCTACAAGTTTGTGTTACCTTTGCTTGTCCCGAATCATTGAACCACTGAATATGGTATGGATGTGGATGTGGTCGTGTGGTCAAGACAAGCTTCTTCACCAAATTTGAACTCACCAAGTTGCAGCTTCCCCCATCAATAATCACATGTGCACGCTGGTTGTTGATGATGAAGAAAGTCTGGAACAAATTGTGGTGTTGTATCTTCTCAGGCTGCTGAATTTGCGTGCTGAGTATACGCTGAACAATAATGCTCCTGTAGCCTGACGTATCTGCAGCACCAAGAATAGACCCATCGGTGGCATCCGTGGCATCGTCTTCTACGTTAGAGGTGCTGACGTACCCATCTTCAGTGACAATGTATGTCCTTGACTTGGGCAGTCCTTCTTCACATGGCCAAAACCCTTGCAGCGGTGGCACTGAAGGCCGACAGTGCGTCCCGTCGAGGCAATGGAGGAGGCACTCTTGGATGGTTCCTGCAAAATCTTTTTACCTAAATCTGTAGGTGCTTGTTGTGGTGGTGCAGCTGGTTGCTTGCTGCTTGTGGTGACACCCAGAAAGATGAAGGCTTGGTCAGACCCAAAGATGGTGCTGGCGGCTGCGTGTAGGTGTTCCCGACCACGCTCGTGTTCTGCAAAACACGCCCCTGCAATTCCTTTTCTGCAAGCATAGCATACTAAAACAAATGGTTGATAGTGTTAAAGTCCTTATAATCCACTATGTCCTGAATGTCGCGCCTCAAACCCGAGTAAAAATGACAAACAGAATCCTCGGTTCCCTCCACTACACCACAACGCATCAAACTCTTTTGAAGCTCACCATAATAATCCTGCATAGATTTATCTCCCTGTTCTAATCGCATTAAATTCTTACGCAGGTCTCTATGATAAGAAGGGGGAATAAATCTATCACGCATAGCAGTTTTAAGTTCTTCCCAAATAGTAGGTGAAACACCCGCTGCAACTAAACCAGTCCACCAAATGATAGCAAAATCCTTAAATTCACTAGTGGCTTGTCTAACTCTATGTTGCTCAGGCACAAGGTGGGCACTAAATTTTTGCTCTACTATCATCTCCCAATCCAGATATCCCTCAGCATCATAATATCCCGAAAATGAAGGTATAGTAAATTTAACCTTAGCATAAGGGTCATCCGGAGCACGGTTATGAATACCATCCATACCTATGGTGTTGATGCGGAGACGACGTCGTAGTCGTGCTTGTCGCGTAGCTGGTTCATCTATATTACCATTGGCATCATACATCACGTCCTCATCTTCATTGGTCGGTCCACGAGTTTCCAACCCAATAACCCTGTCGGTTAGTGTGGATAATCGTTTGTCCAACCTCTCAACGATGTCAGGGAGCTTGAGGTCTCTGATCGCGGTGGTGATTGCCTGTGTGATCATCTCTATCATCACCTTCTGCCCCTCCTCGATGGCAGCTTGTAGTTGCCCTTGACTAACACACTCGTTGAAGTCCTTAGGAGTGTTATTTTCATCATCACCTGCCATTGTAGACACCAAAACAGGAACAAACGTGAAGGTTATCCCTAATAATATACTACTCAGGTGTAGTGGTGCCTCTGAATCAAAAACACAGCAAAAGGAAACACCTTACCAAGCTCTTACAAGGTTCTTACCAGCAAGGCAAAGGACACTTAGAAGGCGTAGGCCGCGATTGCAAGGGTCAAAAACCAGCTGTCCAGAAGTAGTATGTGGAACTATAGGAAGGCCAAATATGTGAGTGGAACACAATTCAATAACAGATAGGAATGCTGAATAAACGTCCAAAGCTACTTATCCTTAGTTGCTGGTCTACTCATGTTCTAAGAATAGTAGTGTCAACAAGAAAGGATCAAGGATGGTTATGATGAGCAACAATGACAATATCAGCAAGTATCCAGCAGCACAGCCAAAATAGCAAGTGTATCTTTTCTAGGCCTCCCGCTGTTTCGTCTTTTAGCACTAGTAGAAATCAGATTTTTTTCTTTTTCCTTTTATTTTTTTGATATTTTTTCTCAGCCAGGAGCACAAGAATAGGAACACCACCAAGTATCAGCTCAAACCGATGTAAGATGTGATCTATACAAAATCACGAGCCTTCTCAAAAACTGGTGCTAGAACTTCGGAGCTCGAAACGACTCCCTTCCTGATTTTGTTTTAATTTTTTGAAATCGGCATGACCAGCGAAGCGGTTAATCATATGTGCAAAATTTTGAGAGCTTTCC
>CM014278.1:21411517-21475715 GCA_004135705.1 Alloteropsis semialata | reverse complement strand
TGTAGGTTAGGATGAGACAGTGTTACCACTGAGCTACAAGTCGGGTTGCGATGGTACACAGAAGTTTGTTTTCTATAAACATTTAGATCTCATTGGTTAAACTGTTACATTCAGGGACTTGGAAATTTCTCTGCTTCAGATCCATCCTCCCTTCCCGACGGCGGCACCCGCCATTGCCGCCGCCATCCACCGTCGGCACCATCCCGGCCCCCAATCCCTGCCATCCACTGCCACCATTATCACGCCATCCCGGCCACGAGTCCCCGCCACGCCGTCGCCACTGCGTCATCCCACACGGACGCCGCCCACCATTGCCGCCATCCTCGTCCTTCACCGCTCGCCATTGCCGCTGCATCTTGCATCAACGACTGCGGGAGGACGACATCAATGACATCACAAGCTTGCGTGCCAAGTGTGGCGAGGCAAGGCGGCGCCGGCGTGGCCAGCTCCCGCCAGCGCTGGTCGCCCCCGGCGATACACTCGCGCTTGCCCCCAGAGCTGGCCGCCGGTCGACCACAGAGCATCAACGGCCGAGGCGAGCGCGTTGGCTGCTCCACGGTGTGCACGAGAAAGGGAGAGCTCTGGCGCCATTGCTTGTTTTGTGTAAGCGTTTAATGACCTTTATTCTTTAGTGGAATGTTCTATTGGCTTGATGTTTTGCTAACTGATGTGAAAATCACACATATTACTGTTGTTTGTGTGGCTGAGAAATTGTTAGTTATTGCAGCGATATTGGTTCTTTGGACTTATTTAGAAATGGAAGATCCTAATAGAGTCTGGCAAATATGTTGCATTGTTTTACTGACCTTGTTGTTGAAATTGATTAATAGTGTTCCTTTTTAGTTGGAATAGGTTGGGCTGAGCTTAGTATCAGACCTTAGGCTGAATTTGATACTTGGTCACTTACAATCTCAGTGTGTGCATTTGCAAAGTCCACCTGTTTTACATGAATGTCTGTGAGACTTAAATGGCAGGACATTGTGCTAAAACTTGATTTCTGTTGTTGAGGTTCAGGAGCACCATTGCCAGCCCATTCAAGCATCCTAGGTGTTCAAGGCATCCAGTAACACTACAGCTAAGGGCAAGGTATGAAATTTTCTGAAATTTGTTGAATGTACAGATTTGAATTGGTGTAAAGATGTTAATTTGTGTGTTTTGCTGCAGTGCTTGATTAGATGGATCGAGGCTGGGTTCATGGCAGATTATTTTCCCCTGAATACATTGATGGTGTCAAAGAATTTATGAGCTTCGTTAAAGGAAAATTCAGGAAGAATGTCAAAATCTTGTGCCCGTGTGCTAGATGCCTGAATCAGAAGTACCATCCTCAATCTCTTGTGAAGAAGCACATCTTGATGAATGGCATGGATAGTAGCTATACTCGGGGGGTTCATCATGGAGAGGGATTCAATGTTGATGTTTTGGAGCACCCTATTGATGTCCATGGCAATGCTGATCTTGTTGGTTCCAGCTATGGGGAAAATGTGAGATGATGGTAGTGTTGATCTTGCTGGTTCCATACATGGTGAAGATGTGAGAGAGGATGACGGTGTTGATCGCTTGGAAGGGCTTTTAGGAGACCTACATGCTGCAGCAGAAGAGGCAAGACAAGATGCAGAAAATGAGGATGGTGATGCAGAACCTCATGACAAAGAGTCATTTTTCAAATTAGTGATGAAAGAGGCAAAGCATCAGCTTTATCTTGGCTGTACCAAATTTTCAAGTTTCACTTTTGTGGTAAAGCTTCTTCATATGAAGTCACTATACAGGATAAGCAATTCTGTCTTCTCCACAATATTGAAGCTATTGGCTGAAGCATTCCCAGAAAACAATACACTCCCAAAATCCTATGACGAAGCAAAGAAATATTTAAAGGAGTTAGGTCTTTGATGAGGACATCACCGGCTCAGATACAACCACAATGAAAAATTTTGATTCAAAGGTGAAACGATTCTTTATCATAATTGTATTTGATACATTTGATGAGTTGATGCTGCGCCAAGATACGTGTTCATTGTCATTTTCAGAAATACATACGTGGATCAAAAAGAGTGTTAAACACACATGGAAGGCATGGAGGACCAAAGAAGTTGATTGGAGGCCAAGTCCAAGTATTCCCCACGTCCTCCACCAGGCCACCACGTCACTTTTGGCCCAAGGAAAGAAAGAGATCAAATCCAACATGTTTTGGAGTTGGAGTCGGACTGCAGCATTGGGCCAACTTGTGGAGGCCACCATGACTTCATCCGAACTCCGTTTTGGGCGTTCAAGTACTTCATGGAAGCGTCTTGAAGTCAGTTTTCATATGGATCTAGACTCAAGTCCATATCTATTTCGAGGCGGCCAGAATTGTCAATTTACTCCCCATAGGTTTTTCCGTCCTGGGTGCTGCGTCGCCTGATTTTGACCCGATGGCCCGTGTATCATGTGGGGCCCAATAGGGGCGTGTCCTAGGGTTGTGGGACGACCTCCACCACGTCCTGGTCGTCCCCTACCCTCTAATATATCCCCATGGCCGCCACAAACAGATTGGGTTTTGTTTAGATGTAAGTTTAGCCATTGCTACTTCGTTGTGGACGCATGTGTCGGCGCGACCATCCGTTCTACTCGATTCAGAACCCCACCTTTGTGATTTCAGATTGAGTATCATCTCCATATTTGCAATTGAGTTGCTTGTTCTACTTGTTCTTGCTTGTTCTTCGATTGCTTGCAGGAATTATCCTCGTGGTTTGGTTGATCGTGCTCCACAAGATCGCGGCGACCGCTGGAGTTGGTGTATCGGTTGCTAAGGCGCAACATCCTTTGATGGTTGTAGTCGGGCCGTGAACGTCTCTCCAGTCCAAATCGAAGTTATCCATCTCTCATCGAAAGATTGGGCACAAACCCTAGCGGGTTCTCATCAGTTGGTATCAGAGCAAGGTTTATCGGTAAGAGACTATCTTTTGTTTGCTGTTTTTAATTTCCTATAGTCCACAAAAAGCCAAAAAAAGTATATTAGTATCCCTGCAATCCTACAAATTTTTTGAGCCTTTACTAGTACTACTTGGTTAGGGCTTGTTGAATTAACGGTTGCATCGTCGTGTCAAGTTGCTGGTCTTAGCGTCTAGTCGTTTAGAGTTTCGAGTTCTCGTCACGTTTGTGTCCCGTTGCAGATTAGGGTTTCATTGTTTTCCCCACAAATCAGAATTGATTTCAATAATCCATTGTTTCACTTGCCACCATAGCCCTAAACCACGTCCTTTGAAGTTCCATCCACGTCCATCCTTACATCTACAAACAGAAACCACACAAGTTCAAAACAGAATTCGATTCGGAGTCCAGTTTCAGCCTAAAAAAGAAAAACGCCATATTTCCTTTGTCCGAACTCCGAATTGGGTGTTTAAATACAATCTGGAAACCTTGACTTGTGCTTGTTCCAATGGATCTGACCTTGGTCCAAAATTCTTTCTAAGTGCTTCGCAATCATCCCGGAGATTTGCATATCTGCTGGGTTTGTAAAAACAGCCAGCCAGTTGTTTGATCTTGCTGCTGCATTTGTGCTACTTGAAAAAAAAAGAAAGAAAGTAAAGAAAGAAAGTAAAGAAAGAAAGAAAGAAAGAAAGAAAGAAAGAAAGAAAGAAAGAAAGAAAAGAAAGAAAGAAAGAAAGAAAGCAAGAAAAGATAGAGAAAGAAGAGAAGGGGTTTCTTTTGCTGCTATTCCGCTCCTTATGATCCTTCCTTGTTGCAGTTCGGTGACTTCGTTTGTGTCCAGGCTCACGTCTCTAGCACGTTCTAGCCTAGGACCAGCACAGTACCACCGTTAAACATTTATTCAACTTGCTTTTGCGACTTACGTGGTGCTAGTACTTCTTTGCTTCAGCCCACCTATAGCTCCACATATCTCGACTACAGCTTGATAGGTCTTGTTGCTGCGGCACCGATACACTTCCTTCCACAGGTGCTGATTTGTTGGTTGCCATCACCTCCTGTTTTGCTTGGTAAGAACTTGTAAGAGCTTGTTTCAATAGCTTGAGATTGAGAGATTTACAACAGCCACATCCTAGTAGTTGACAGGAGGATACAAATTGTTTTTGTGTTTCTTGTTTTCTACTAATCATGGCAGGTGATACAGAGATTTTTGAGCCAACAAAACTGCACCTTCAGATTGAAGACGTCATTTATTTCTTGCCTTCATATGCTGGTATGTATGACCCTGAAGCATACATTGATTGGGAGGTAAAAGTAGATAAAGAATTCAGAAAATATGATTTATCTAAAGAGCAAAAAGTTATAGCTGCTTCTTCTATTTTAATTGATTATGCTTTGACTTCGTGGAAGCACTTGTTGAGACATGATAAAGTTCCTAAAACATGGAAGGATATGAAAAGAATTTTTAGAGAAAATCATGTTCATGAATATTATGCTAATCATATGCTTGATAAATTAAATAATTTAAAACAAGGTAAAAACTCAGTTGATGTATACTATCATGATCTGAAATTTCATATGCTGCATTGTGGTTTGGAAGAATGTGAAGAAGCTACTGAAATTAGATTTTTAAAGGGGCTTAACATTGAAATTCAGGCTAGACTATTGCATGAAACGTATGATTCTCTCTCTTGTTTGATTGACCTTACTTCAAGAATTGAGATTCAACTAGCAAATGATTTAAGTGCAAAGAAATTGGCTGAATTGCTACCTACTTGTGAAACAAAAAATTCAGTGGGTGCGGATACTGTTATGTGTTCTACTGTGACTAACTTTGGACAAAATACAAAGGAATTATTTGCACACCCATCAAAGGAAGGGAGTGAAGGTATGTTTGTTTATGCTAAACGAAGTGATGCGAGCGAAGAGTTGTGTGATACTTCTTCTTAGGATGCAGCACCACAACTAGAGTTAGAGCACTCTTTTTTTCCCCTTGCTGTCCATAACATTTTGCAGGAGGATGAGAACAATACCATTGAGTGCATTGAGCAATTTGAGCAACTACACCCGCTACTAAAGTGTCAAAAGAAAGATTGTGCAGCACCTACCACGTCAGAGGATCAGCCCGAAGAAGGGGAGCATTGCTGGTTATGGCCATGCAGCATGTCATCGCTCCACATTCTAACATCAAACCAATAACCACTGAATGCCACTGGAGCAAGTCGAGGACGACTTGCAGCCAAGAAGGGGAGAATGATGAGGACATCACCGACTCAGATACAACCACAATGACAAATTTTGATTCAAAGGTGAAACGATTCTTTATCATAATTGTATTTGATACATTTGATGAGTTGATGCTGCACCAAGATACGTGTTCATTGTCATTTTTAGAAATACATACGTGGATCAAAAAGAGTGTTAAACACACATGGAAGGCATGGAAGACCAAAGAAGTTGATTGGGGGCCAAGTCCAAGTATTCCCCATGTCCTCCACCAGGCCACCACGTTACTTTTGGCCTAAGGAAAGAAAGAGATCAAATACAACACGTTTTGGAGTTGGATTCGGACTGCAGCATTGGGCCAACTTGTGGAGGCCACCATGACTTCATCTGAACTCCGTTTTGGCCGTTAAAGTACTTCATGGAAGCGTCTTGAAGTCAGTTTTCATATGGATCTGGACTCAAGTCCATATCTATTTCGAGGCGGCCGGAATCGTCAATTTACTCGCCATAGGTTTTTCTGTCCAGGGTGCTGCGTCGCCTGATTTTGACCCGATGGCCCGTGTATCATGTGGGGCCCAATAGCGGCGTGTCCTAGGGTTGTGGGATGACCTCCACCACGTCCTGGTCGTCCCCTACCCTCTAATATATCTCCATGGCCGCCACAAACAGATTGGGTTTTGTTTAGATATAAGTTTAGCCATTGCTACTTCCTTGTAGACGCATGTGTCGGCGAGACCATCCATTCTACTTGATTCAGAACCCCAAATTCGTGTGTATCTGATTTATCCCTTGGGCAAGGTCTGTGCGCTGTTTGCTTGTCCACTTGTTCTTGCTTGTTTTTTGATTTGCTTGCAGGTACAAGGTTGTTCTTGACACGGCAAGAACAGCAACAAATTGGAGCCGGTCCAACTGATGGGTTCAATCCATTTTCAGAAAAAAACCATAAAATAGAGCATGTGGCCTGTGTTTGTGATGTCATACAACCTTCCACCTTGGGCATGCACAGAGGAGTTGAACTTCATAATGGCTTTGCTTATTCCAGGTCCTAAATGCCTCGGGAAGGATTTTGATGTATTTTTGGAGCCTCTTGTGGAAGATTTTCTTGAGCTTTGGAAAGATGTCCATGCTTATGATGCTCTTAGTCACAAAATGTTTAACCTTCGTGCTGCAGTTTTGTTGTGCATCCATGATTATCCTGCTTTGAACACTCTTTCAGGGCGTACCACAAAAGGGTATTTTGCATGTACTCTTTGTGACAAGCACCCTCTTTCCTACGGCCTAAGGAGCAAGATTGGGTATTTTGGACACTTCCGTTTCCTCCCAGATGGACATCCATTGCGGAGGTACAATGAATTTGCTGGCCTTCATGAAAGCAATGATCGACCAGGACAAGTCTCTATAGAAGAGCTGCTAGCTGAGTTGGAGAAAGTTTCACATGTTAGACCGGGGAAGCCGCAAGTAGGTGAGAAGAGGAAGCGTGCTGAAGGTGGCCATGTGAATATTTGGAGCTGGATGATTAGTTTATGGACCTTACCATATTGGTATAAGTTGAAGCTAAGACACAATTTCGATGTCATGCACATTGAGAAGAACATATGCGAGAGCTTGCTTGCCACTATTCTCCATATAATTATGAAGCCAAAGGACACAGCTAAAGCTAGGCATGATCTCAAGGATTTGGGAATTAGAAAGGAGCTGCAATTTAGAGAGGGTGGAGATTCATGTGAGATGCCTCGTGCTCAATATACCTTCAACAATGATCAGAAGAAGGCCTTTTGTAAATTTCTACAAGAGCTAAAGTTTTCGGACGGATTTGCTTCCAACATCTCAAGATGTCTAACTGCTGATGGGACCAAGGTACAAGGGCTAAAAACTCATGATTGTCATATTATTTTGCAAAGAATCTTAACAGCTGCCATGAGAGGATTTTTGGACAAGGATATCTATGAAGTAATAGTAGAGTAGGGGAGATTTTTTAGGGAACTGTGCAGCAAAACTCTTAAGAAGGATGTGTTGGCTGAATTGAAGCAAGAGATCCCTGTAATTTTGGTGAAGCTTGAGAAAAATTTTCCCCCTAACTTCTTTGATGTGATGATGCACCTTGCTGTACATCTACCTGATGTGGCTTTGCTGAGAGGACCTGTGCAATATGCGTGGTTGTACCCAATTGAGAGGTGGTTGTATACTTTGAAGCACTGTGTGAGGAACAGGGCACGACCAGAAGGTTCTATTGCCGAGGCATATATTGCTGATGAATGCTTGACATTTTGCTCTAACTACATGGATGGTGTGGAAACAAGATTTAATTGGGGACCAAGAATTGTAGATTTTTCTCATGAAGGGGCCTATGGTGTTGACGTCTTTGGTCTTGGAGTTCATTTTACTTCGGCACCTCAATATGTTTATGATGAGACCTGCTTTGGTCAAATGGTGTGGTATGATGAGACCTGCTTTGATCAAATGGTGTGGTATGTGCTCAACAACTGTGAGCAAGCTGAGAAATATGTTCAGTAAGTTCTAATAATCATTTCCTTATATATATATATATACACTCCTGTATGATTCCTCTGAATTGTGCGCATATGCTAACTTTTTTTCAAAATGTTCAAAGAAGAACTAGAGAGAGAAGGGGTGCCTAACATTGAAAAATCACTTGGGCTAGGATTCCAGACTTGGTTCAGGAACCATGATAGTTCACATTCACACTATTTTACTAGCCATTTTCTTACTATAGATTCTAATATATGTGTGTTGCATGTTGACAGGTCATGAAGTTGAGGAATACTGATGGAGAAGAGGTGGATGATGATCTCTTTGCCTTAGCATGTGGTCCTAATTTCAGAGTCAAGAAATACTCCTCATGTGTCGTGAATGGTGTGCGGTTCAACACTGTCGATCGTGACAAGAATAAGAAGACGCAAAACTGTGGAGTAATGGCACAAGGGGCACATAATGGTTAGACCATTGATTTTTTTGGAACTTTGAAAGAGATTGTCCAGCAAAACTGTGGAGTAATGGCACAAGGGGCACATAATGGTTAGACCATTGATTTTTTTGGAACTTTGAAAGAGATTGTCCAGTTAGAATATCTAGAGGATGACAGGTCAGCAGTTCTGTTCAAATGTGACTGGCTTAAATTGGATGGGAAGAAGGTCAAACTCAAAGATGATGGCTTTTTCAAAAGCATGAATATTGGAAGTCTGTGGAACAAGAATGATTGTTTTATCATGGCCACTCAAGCTAGAAAGGTATTCTATTTGCCAGACACCAAGTGGGGAGAAAAATGGCAAGTTGCCCAGACTTTTGACCATAGGCATCTTTACAATGTAAGGGAAATTGAGAATGCACATTACAATGCTCCTGCATATCAAGAAGACGAGTCGCGTGAAGAGGATGGTAGAAGACAAGCAGTTTCAAACATTACATATGACAAGCCTCTGAATAAAGATGATGAACAAGGCATTATATTTGAAGCTGCTGATATTGCTCGCCTCGTGAAAGAAAGAAAGCAAGAAGAAGCACAAGTCAGTGATGGCGAAGACAGCAAAGACGATGAGGATGACACACTGTTAGAGTATGAAAACGATGATGAAGATGGGGCTGAAACTGACGTCGACAGTGATGATGAATAATAATAGCTCCAATTTGTATAATTGTGTCTTGTGACAATGCTATTTTAGAATATATGTATTGTTGTGATTGAAACTCATTTCATTTATTTAATGCAGCTGGTTGATTTGCAAATTTGTTTCAATGATAGTTAATTTGGCTTAATTAACTCCTCAACTGCAGATGACTTAGTTAATTTGTTTCAAAAGCAAACATGTTGACATCATCAGTTTTGTGCTTTGAACATGACAGGATATGTTACAACATCAGTTTTGTGCTTTGAACATGACAGGATATGTTAATTTTGTGCTTTGAACTTTGAGCATCAGTTCACATATGTTACAGTTGACAGGATATATTGAACTTTGAGCATCAGTTTGAGGTTGCATCCCAGGAAACACAGCAACATAATAGAGCCAACAACAGCCAGCATTATTGCAACTTGAGCATTAGAAATTCAGCACTCAAGGCACTGATTTGAGCTGATTGACATAGATATAACAACACACTTTCAGATATCATATAACACAAATATATATAGACACTAAATGTTTTAGTCATCAAACTACTGGATGTTTCAGCCATCACACAGGACACATTATCTACTTAACAGGAACAACAACACAAGAACAGTCCATGGACAAAATACTGCTCCTTACTGATGCTGGTCTTATCCTAATAAGGCTTCCACCAAAAGCAAAACAACCTTCAACTACCAGCTTGCTTCCAGCCACTAGATTTTTCTTGCCTTCTTCAACACATTTAGAAGTTCACGCTGAAACTCATTCTTCTTGCCTTTTTCCATTGCAAGCTCATCTTTAAGCTCACCGACCTCAAGTGTCTTGATCCCCATGGCCTTTTCCTTCTTCATGATCGCTGCAAGCTCTTTCTCAAGTGTCTTGATCTTCTCCTGTGAAGTGGCTACTGCATTGTGGAACTCCCAGATGCTCATGTGAGCCCGCAAGATGTAAAAAACAACATGATCAATCTCTCACCCCCTTCCAAATTCCAGTTGCCATGTACACTACTGCTGTTGATATGGAAATCACTACATGAAAGCTAACAGCACTGAAAGTAATTAACAAAGAGCTTAAAAAAAGATCAAATTGACAATACAGCAAACATAAAACCCCAAAATTGATAACCCAACAAAAGTATGGACAACCATTTGGCACCAAAGCAACCATTTAGAAATGCATTTGACAAATAAAGACTGATTTCTTGTGCATTGCTTGGACTTCCTAGTCATCTGTGTAAAAGCCATAACAACTTCATAAATGGCTACTGAAAATGGTAGCTTCAATACATGTCAAAGTAAAGCATATAGGTGATATAAGACATAGAAAATAGATGGCCAACTCCAAAAGAAGACATTTGTGCAATGCATGCCAATATACAAGATGCATATCTTTGGACTTTGGTAGCTAGTACATTGTTAAGTAGAATTTTGGGGGATCATTCTTCATAAGTACCACTACAAGTACATGTCTTTCATCAGAAAATCCAGGAAGCAATCATCCAGAAAAATTCCTCAAAAAAACATTTCACAGATTAGAACCATGTACATAGCAAGAGAACTTCCCATCACCTAACGATATTACCCAATTCTACCAGAACCATACGAGTTAAAACATATCTTTGAACAAAGTACTTTAGTTGGTCAAGTAATTTGATCCAAAAACTCTATCAAATTTGCTTAGAAGACAACATATATTAGCAATAGCACTAATGAAGATGAAATTGGGTAACAGGGCAATAGGCCAACAGCAATCATCACATCTAACAATCAATTAATCATTTAACTAATGAATACCACATGGTGGAGTAGGATAACCTTCTGAACCCTAGCCGCCTCCACCCCCTTCTTATGCGTCGTCTTCCCCGCCCCCTTATTCTCCGTAGCCTGTGAGACCTCCTTCCCCTTCTCGGTAGCCTTCTCCTTCCCCTTCTCCACGCCCGTCTTCTCCGTGGCCGTCTTCTCCGTGGCTGTCTTCTTCGTCACGCCCGCCTTCTCCGCGGCCGTCTTCTTCTTCCCCAGAATCCAACGGCCAAACTTATCTCGGTTTTGCTCATCCACTAGAGCACGGCGCATCCGTTGAACCCGAGACGACATCACTGCATCGCGGGAGAGGAGGCGCGGCGGGTGAGGCGGAGGGAGAGGAAGAGAGGAGGCATGACAGATTTCAGGTGGAGTGGAGTGGAAGCTGAAGACTAAGGGGGCGGATTTGTATCTGACCTCAGCGGAGGCAGATTTCAATGCACGAGGTCCACAGGTCCATGGTGGCGGAAGACACGAAGGTGTGTCTCTTGACCTCTAGTGCACGATGGACTCCGTTCACGAAAGGCGGAAGACGAAGGGGTGGGTGAGGGGGGAGGCGTACAAGAGAAATAGCTTTTCAGATGGATGCTAAACGAATCTACTCGCATAGTGCAATGGTATGGCTGTTCGATTTGGGTGCGGAGGGCACAGTTCGAAGCCTGGGATTCGCACCCTATTCTTCGAGTAGCAGAACAGCAAGTGCAGACCATCCGGCAGAACCTAAAAGCAGCATAGTCTAGACAAAAGAGTTATGCAGACATACGCAGAAGGGAACTTAGCTTTGAGGTTGGTGACTACGTGTACCTCAAAGTGTCGCCCATGAAAGGAGTTCGCAGATTCAATATGAAAGGTAAGTTAGCACCCCGATATATTGGACCATTCAAGGTGCTAGAAACGAAGGGTGAAGTGGCATATCAATTAGAGTTACCAGAAAGACTCTTAGGAGTTCATGATGTGTTCCATGTGTCACAACTGAAGAAGTGCATGAGGGTACCAGAGGAACAGCTACCAATGGAGGAGTTGAATGTGCAGGAGGATCTCACGTACACCAAGTACCCAATCAAAATATTAGAGGAAGCAGAAAGAGTTACCCAGAACAAGGTGATACGAATGTGCAAAGTACAGTGGAGTCAGTACTCAGAGGATGAGGCAACATGGGAAAGGGAAGAAGATTTGAGGGCAGGGTTTTCCAATCTATTCCAATCTACAGCCGAGTCTCGAGGACGAGATTCATCTTAAGGGGGGTAGGTCTGTAATACTCTAAAATTAGGCCTTAATAAAAATTAGTAATTAATTTATTTAATTATTGAATTGTTCATGACATATAGGAGTTTATATAAATTATGTCAATTTAAAAGCAAAGGTAAGAGTAGAAACCATGTATGTGCATTTCATGCCGAAGCATATTTTTGTTTGTTAGCAATTCTTTTGATGGGTTTCAAATTCATATTTGAAATCCTCGTGGAATTTGCTTTTGGATGACTGCTTATTTGCTTTTCACGATTAAGTCCGATATTAGCCCCTAACCTCTCGGCCCAGTTCGATTTCGCCCCCTAAACTTCCCGCGGCCCGCTTCAGTTCGGCCCAGCAGGCCCGCTCACGCTTCCCTCTCCCCGCTTCCGTTTTCCTCTCCTGAAAGCGCCCCCGCCTCTTTCCGTCTTCTGCCGTTTCACTGACAAGTGGGGCCCACTCGTCAGGTCCTCCTCCTCCCCGCGCCGGACTTGGATTCGAGTCCCGGCCGCACGCGCTACCGCCGCCGTAGCCTCGCAACAACCTCCGCGTCGCTTGCGGGTTGTTCGTGAGCATATCCGCCACCCTTCGCTCTCTATAAAGAGCCCGATCGAGCCCTCTGCTGCACTTTTTCGCTCTTGCAATCCCGTCGCTGTCTGTCGTCGGTAAGCCGCCGCCGCCATGGATGCCCCGTGCTTGCCCTTGACCTCTTCCTCACACATGCAGGAACGCCCAGAGGAGTCCCCGACGCCCCCAAAGCCCTGCCGTCCGCTCGAACCGCCGCCGCACCGCGCGACCTCACCCGAAACCACCCCTCGACGCTGACGCACCGCACCGCCGCACGAACGTCGACCCTGAGCACCCAACTAGGTTCACCTCCCTCCCCTCTCTCTCCTGGACCAAATGGCGTTGAAAACCGAGGCCTAGAACACGCATTTCGCCTTGCTCTGGCGAGCTTCGCCGCCCGTCGCCGCTCCCCGCGCCGCCGTTGGCAGAGCCAAGCCGCGCAAGCCGTCCGATTCATGATGGACCGCCGGATCTGAGTCAACCGATCTAGATACCGGTCAGCCCTGCCGCTATTGGGTTAATGCTAAAGCTAATAAGCCCAAACAATAGCCAAGACAGAGAACAGAGACAAGCAACAGTAAATTACCTATCAACAGTGTTCTCGGGAATCAGCCCTTTACACGCTGGTGGGAGGTCCCCTTTTATAGGGAGGTCAGGAGGCACTTTTACATTCCCTTTTTACCCCTGGAAATCAGGCATCATCCTCTAGACTATACAACTTAGGGTCTCCAGGGGCATAAGAGTACATTTGCATGTCTCAATGTGAATGCGTAGACCAGCAACTCTGTTTTTGACTCGGTTTGGATTTGGTCCACGCTGCCTTCACCATGCCTCCAATGACCTTTGTCGCCTTCACCACCAGGAGCGCCTCCGGTCGTGTAACGCCTTCTCACGCTCGGAGAGGAAAAGACCGTTGCGCCATCACCCTAGCCTGTCTTGAGCCTGTATAACAAGATGAACCGCGTATATACAGGTAACATATGGGAATTGCCTTCACACCCCACAAAATGGACCAGGAAAGCGAAGGCAACAGGTCACCTCATAATGCCTTCGCACTTCTTCCAGATGACCTTTAGCACCGGGAGCAACTTATCGCCTAGCGAAGGTAATGACCTTTCAGTTTGTTGTAGCAAAGGCAAATGCATGAAGCTCAAAAACAAGGTGACGGGTGAAGGCGTTTCTTTGATAGGCCAATCCCCCAACAGTAGCCTCTCGTGGATGAGGGCTTTCTCCAACAGGCCGATGTCCTCAAAAATTCAGGATTGCCTTCACCTGTTCCAGAGAAACGCCTCCTCCCGTCGGAGTAAGTCTCGAGTCGATGACTTCGCTCCTAGTTTGGCTTTGCATTATATATTTTATTCTCATTTTCAACTTTTATTTTTATTTTTATTTGTATTATTTTTTGAATGATCCGGGCCGTTTTGATTTTCGAGACATGGTAATGGTCACATTTTTTACTGCCCTATAAATAGGACCGAAGGGGTCCCCCTTTTTACCTTTTCTTGCTTTCGCTGTCAATCGCTTTCTGTTGCTGAAGCTTCTTCATGTTGTAAGGCATTTGGTTTTCACCCCTCTGCTGTCAGGCTTTGAGGTATTCATTATTTTTACCTTCGTACAAAGTTTGTTTTAATTTGAATTTTGTCTTCGCAGTGTACCTGTATCTGAATATTTTTGTTTTCACTGATTTTCTTTGCTAACGAAATGACAATTGTTGTCATTTTTGCAGCGGTACACATCAAACAGACTGCTTTGCTAACTAGCATGGCTGGCGAAGGTAGCCTCGAGGCACAGAGGGTGGGTAGGTCTCCTCGTCAGGAGATGAGTGATACTGAGGCTGAGCAATTTGCTCAGCAATTGGAGGATGAGACTCCGACTATGGAGGAGATATCTGGCGAAGAAGAAAATCTGGACGATGTGGAGGCCAACGTAGAGGATCTAGTGGATCCCACTAAGAGGGCGAAGACACTTGTATTTGGCAAATCCAAGGTCGGTGAAAATGACATCACGTTCTATGAGGGGAAGGGATATTTTCCTGAGGGTTGGGGCCGCGCTTTTGGTGCCGATACTACCCCTAACCCTCGCGAAGACGAAGCTGTGGTTTTCACCAATTTTTTTATTGCGGGCCTGAAGATGCCTATTGACAATATCATCACGAAGATGATTGCGCCCTATGGCTTACAGTTGCATCATCTGACGCCTAATGCCATCAGCCATCTTCTTCGGTTTTTCTGGACTGTTAAAACGCATGAGTCACATGTTACAGTTGATGGGTTCCTTCGATTGTATGAGGGTCACAATCAGAGCAAGTCAGCTGAGGTCAAAGATGAGATATTCACTCTAGACTTTGGTTGTGTTACCTTCACCGGGCGTCGTCGCGGTTCCAACTTTCCGAGGGTGCAGCCTTCCTTTGCTCAGAGAAATAAATGGACCAAGGATTGTTTTTGGTCTAATAGAGTGGTTTGGAGTACCGAAATGGTCCGAAACTCACCCAGACATTGTTTTTGGACTAATAGAGTGGTTTGAAGTCATCCATTGCGAAAAAATCGACAGCAAGTTCAGCCGCATAAAACGGTGCATTAATTGCACTAAACGGGCCCGTTTCGCTACGTTACAAAAGCAGTAACGAAATGGTCCGAAACTCACCCAGACATAGTTTTTGGTCTAATAGAGTGGTTTGGAGTCATCCATTGCGAAAAAATCGACAGCAAGTTCGGCCGCATAAAATGGTGCATCAATTGCACTAATCGGGCCCGTTTCGCTACGTTTCAAAAGCAGTAACGAAATGGTCCGAAACTCACCCACACATGGTTTTTAGTCTAAAAGAGTGGTTTGGAGTCATCCATTGCGAAAAAATTGACAGCAAGTTTGGCCGTATAAAATGGTGCATTAATTGCACTAAACAGACCCGTTTCGCTACGTTTCAAAAGCAGTATGACTGGTTTTTAGTATAATAGAGTGGTTTGGAGTCATCCGTTGAGAAAAAATCGACGGCAAGTTCGGCCGCATAAAACGGTGCATTAATTGCACTAAATGGCCCCGGTTCGCTAAGTTACAAAAGCAGTAACGAAATGGTCCGAAACTCACCCAGACATGGTTTTTGGTCTAATAGAGTGGTTTGGAGTCATCCGTTGCGAAAAAATTGACAGCAAGTTCAGCCGCATAAAACGGTGCATTAATTGCACTAAACAGACCCGTTTCGCGACGTTACAAAAGCAGTAACGAAATGGTTCGAAACTCACCCACACATGGTTTTTTGGTCTAATTGAGTGGCTTCGAGTCATCCGTTGCGAAAAAATTAACAGCAAGTTTGGCCACATAAAATGGTGCATTAATTGCACTAAACGGGCCCGTTTCGCTACGTTACAAAAGCAATAAAGAAATGGTCCGTAACTCACCCACACGTAGTTTTTTGGTCTAATAGAGTGGTTTCGAGTCATCTGTTACGAAAAAATTGACAGCAAGTTTGGCCGCATAAAATGGTGCATTAATTGTACTAAACGGGCCCGTTTCGCTATGTTACAAAAGCAGTAACAAAATTGTCCGTAACTCACTCACACATGGTTTTTAGTCTAAAAGAGTGGTTTGGAGTCATCCGTTGCGAAAAAATTGACAGCAAATTCAGACGTATAAAATGGTGCATTAATTGCACTAAACGGGCCCGTTTTGCTACGTTGCAAAAACAGTAAGACATGGTTTTTGGTGTAATAGACTAGTTTGGAGTCATCCGTTGCGAAACAATTGACATCAAGTTCGGCCGCATAAAACGGTGTATTAATTGCACTAAACAGGACCGGTTCGCTACGTTACAAAAGCAGTAACAAAATGGTTCGAAACTCACCCAGACATGGTTTTCGGTCTAATAGAGTGGTTTGGAGTCATCCGTTGCGAAAAAATTGACAGCAAGTACAGCCGCATAAAATGGCGCATTAATTGTCCTAAACGGGCCCGTTTCGCTGCGTTACAAAAGCAGTAACAAAATGGTCCGAAACTCACCTAGACATTGTTTTTGGTCTAATAGAGTGGTATGGAGTCATCCGTTGTGAAAAAATTTACAGCAAGTTTGGCCGCATAAAACGGTGCATTAATTGCACTAAACGGGTCCGTTTCGGGGTGTCACAAAAGCAGTAACGAAATGGTCCAAAACTCACCCAGACATGGTTTTTGGTCTAATAGAGTGGTTTGGAGTCATTCGTATGCAAAAAAATTGACAGCAAGTTCAGCCGCATAAAACGGTGCGTTAATTGCACTAAACGGGCCCGTTTCGCTACGTTACAAAAGCAGCACCGAAATGGTCCGTAACTCACCCAGACATGGTTTTTGGTCTAATAGAGTGGATTGGAGTCATCCGTTGCAAAAAAAATGACAGCAAGATCGGCTGCATAAAACGGTGCATTAATTGCACTAAACGGGCCCAACGCTACGTTACGAAAGCTGAAACGAAATGCTCCGAAACTCATCCACACAGTGTTGGGGGATTGGCCTGTCAAAGAAACGCCTTCACCCGTTATTTTGCCTTTAAGCCCCAGGCATTTGCCTTCGCTACATGTACATGAAAGCCCGTTGCCTTCGTAGACGACTGGGCGTTGTGTAGTGATCCATTACCTTCGCAACACTGATTCCAATCACATGCCGGCGGAGGTAAATATGAATATTACATGCATGTGTTCGACTTCTCTCTCTTTCGCCAGGAGATTTGGCATCGAGAGGCGATCGGCTGCCTTTGTCGCCAGAGCATGTCCAGAATGGATGCGAAGGCAATTCCCAAACAGTACCTGCACATCTGTGGTTTATCTTGTTACACAGGTTCAAGGCGGACTAGGGCGATGGCACGATGATTTCTTAGAGTGGTTTGGAGACATCCGTTGCGAAAAAATTGACAGCAAGTTCCGCCACATAAAACGCTTCATTAATTGCACTAAACGGGCCCGTTTCGCTACATTACAATAGCAGCAACGAAATAGTCTGAAACTCACCCAGACATTGTTTTTGGTCTAATAGAGTGGTTCGGAGTCATCCGTTGTGAAAACATTTACAGCAAGTTTGGCCGCATAGAACGATGCATTAATTGCACTAAACGGGTCCATTTCGGTGTGTCACAAAAGCAGTAACGAAATGATCCGAAACTCACCCAAACATGATTTTTGGCCTAATAGAGTGGTTGGTTGGAGTCATCCGTTGCGAAAAAATTGACAGCAAGTTCGGCCGCATAAATTGGTGCATTAAATGTACTAAAAGGGCCCGTTTCGCTACGTTACAAAGTAGTAACAAAATGGTCCGAAACTCACCTAGACATGGTTTTTGGTCTAATAGAGTGGATTGGAGTCATCCACTGCAAAAAAAATTGACAGCAAGATCGGCCGCATAAAATGGTTTGTACTAAACGGGCCCGTTTCGCTACGTTACAAAAGCAGTAAAACATGGTTTTTGGTATAATAGAGTGGTTTGGAGTCATCCGTTGCAAAAAAATCGACGGCAAGTTCGACTGCATAAAATGGTGCATTAATTGCGCTAAACGGGCCCGTTTCGCTACGTTACAAAAGCAGTAACGAAATGGTCCGAAACTCACCTACACATGATTTTTAGTCTAATGAAGTGGTTTGGAGTCATCCGTTGCGAAAAAATTGACAGCAAGTTCGGCTGCATAAAACGGTGCACTAATTGCGCCAAATGGGCCCGTTTCGCTACATTACAAAAGCAGTAACGAAATGGTTCAAAACTCAACCAGACATGGTTTTTTGGTCTAATAGAGTGGTTTGTAGTCATTCGTTACGAAAAAATTGACAGCAAGTTTGGCCGCATAAAACGGTGCATTAATTGCAATAAACGGGCCCATTTCGCTACGTTATAAAAGCAGTAAGACATGGGTTTTGGTCTAATAGAGTGGTTTGGAGTCATTCGTTGCGAAAAAAATGATAGCAAGTTCGGCCGCATAAAACGGTGCACCAGTTGCGCTAAATGGGCTCGTTTCGCTACGTTACAGAAGCAGCAACAAAACGGTCCGAAACTCAACCAGACATGGTTTTTTGGTCTAATAGAGTGGTTTGGAGTCATTCGTTGCGAAAAAATTGACAGCAAGTTTGGCCGCATAAAATGGTACATTAATTGCAATAAACGGGCCCGTTTCGCTACGTTATAAAAGCAGTAAGACATGGTTTTTGGTCTAATAGAGTGGTTTGGAGTCATCCGTTGCGAAAAAAATGACAGCAAGTTCGGCCGCATAGAACAGTGCATTAATTGCACTAAATGGGCCTGTTTCGCTACGTTACAAAAGCAGCAACGAAACAGTCCGAAACTCACCCACACATGGTTTTTAGTCTAAAAGAGTGGTTTGGAGTC
Source organism: Alloteropsis semialata (assembly GCA_004135705.1). Lineage (NCBI taxonomy): Eukaryota > Viridiplantae > Streptophyta > Magnoliopsida > Poales > Poaceae > Alloteropsis > Alloteropsis semialata. The sequence continues at coordinate 21,457,024 of CM014278.1, read as the reverse complement.
ATCCGTTGCGAAAAAATTGACAGCAAGTTTGGCCGTATAAAACGGTGCAATAATTGCACTAAATGGGCCCGTTTCGCTACGTTACAAAAGCAGTAAGATATGGTTTTTTATAATAATAGAGTGGTTTGGAGTCATCCGTTGCGAAAAAATTGACAGGAAGTTCGGCTGCATAAAACGGTGCATTAATTGCACTAAACTGGCCCGGTTAGCTACGTTACAAAAGCAGTAACGAAATGGTCCAAAACTTGCCCAGACATGGTTTTTGGTCTAATAGAGTAATTTGGAGTCGTCCGTTGCGAAAAAAATTGACAGCAATTTCAGCCGCATAAACGGTGCATTAATTGCACTACACGGACCCGTTTCGCTACGTAAAAAAAGCAGTAACGAAATGGTCCGAAACTCACCCATACATTGTTTTTGGTCTAATAGAGTTGTTTGGAGTCATCCGTTGCGAAAAAATTTACAGCAAGTTCGGCCGCATAAAGCGGTGCATTAATTGCACTAAATGGGTCCGTTTCGTGGTGTCACAAAAGCAGTAACGAAATGGTCCGAAACTCACCCAGACATGGTCTTTTGTCTAATAGAGTGGTTTGGAGTCATTCGTTGCAAAAACAATTGACAGCAAGTTCGGCCGCATAAAATGGTGCATTAATTGCACTAAACGGGCCCATTTCGCTATGTTACAAAAGCAGAAACAAAATGGTCCGAAACTCACCCACACATGGTTTTTAGTCTAATAGAGTGGTTTGGAGTCATCCGTTGCAAAAAAATGATAGCAAGATTGGCTGCATAAAACGGTGTATTAATTTCACTAAACTGGCCCATTTCGCTACGTTAGAAAATCAGAAACAAAATGGTCCGAAACTCACCCACACATTGTTTTTAGTCTAATAGAGTCGTTTCGAGTCATCCGTTGCAAAAAAAATTGACTGCAAGTTCGGCCGCATAAAATGGTGCATTAATTACACTAAACGGGCCCGTTTCGCTACGTTACAAAATGTTGGGATATGGCCAAAGGCAATATGCACAAACAATAACTAAGACTGAGAAATGGAGACAAGCAATAATATATTACTCATCGACAGTATTCTCGGAATCAGCCATTTACACGTTGGTGAGAGGTCCCCTTTTATAGGGAGGTCAAGAGGCACATTTTACATTCCACTTATACCCCTGAAAACCAGGCATCACAGATTATAAAGCTCAGGTTATGCAGGGGCATAGTAGTACATTTACACTTCTCAATGTGAATGCATAGACCAGCAACTCTGTCTTTGACTCGATTTGGACTTGGTCCACGCTGCCTTCACTGCCTCTCCGATGACCTCTGAGGCCTTCACCTTCAGGAGTGTCTTCGGCACAAGATGCCTTCTCCTTCCATGGAGAGAAAGCAACTTGCCTTTGGTCCGGTCCTGTCATGGGCCTCGAAAAGAAAACAAACCACGCGAATGTTGATAATAATTGTGAGTTGCCTTGGCACCTTGTTTCCATGGTTACATGTAGCGAAGATAGCAAACCGCCTCGCAACGCCATAATCAACAGCGAAGGCGTGTGCTTTGTCCATACTTGCAGCGAAGGCAAGACCTCAGAGTTAACAAACAAAGTAAATGGGAGAAGGTGTTTCCTTGGCAGGCCAATCTCCAATAGTAGCCCCTCGCGGACGAGGGCTTTCTCCAACAGGCCGATGTCCTCAAAAATTTTTGGATTGCATTCGCCTATCGAGGGAAACGCCTCCTCTCATTGGAGCAAAACCTGAGTCCTTATTTTCGTTTAACGTTTGGCTTTGCTCTAATTATTTTATTCTTATTTTTGAATCGACAGCGCCATTTTGTTTCCCGATACGTGGTAACGGTCATATTTTTTACCCCCTATATAAAGGACCGAAGGGGGTGACCCTTTTTACCTTTTTCTGCTTCACGATTGCTTTGGTTTCTATTTCCAAGAGCTTCTTCGCATTGGGTCGCTAGCACTCGCTTTCGCAGAGCTTTTCGTGGTGATCTCCTTATTTTCGTAAGTAAGTTATGTGATCAATTTTAATTTTGCTTAATTCTCTTCGCTATGTTTATTGCTTCTTTTTAACTTGTGCTTCTCTTTTGGCAGTGACTCGCATTAGTCAGACTGCTGTATTAATAGATATGGCTAGTGAAGGTAGCCTTGAAGCATAGGGAGTGAGAGGGTCTTCTCCTCCTCAAGGGGGTATGACTGATGCCGAAGCTGAGCGTTTTGCCAAGCAAATAGAAGATGAAACTCCAACTACTGAGGATATTTCTGGCAATGGCAATGAACACGCCGAAGAGGAAGAAGTTGGTGAGGAGGAAACTTTGGATGACGTGGAGGCCAACGTTGATGAGCTTGTGGATCCTATGAAGAGGCCAAAGATGCTCGTGTTTGGTAGATCCAAGGTCAGAGAGGATGATATTGCCTATTATGAGGGTCAAGGTTATTTCCCGAAGGGTTGGGGCCGTGCTCCCGGCTCAGACACTATTCTGGTTCCTCACGACGACGAAGCCGTTGTCTTTGCCGACTTTTTCCTTGCCGGTTTGAAGATTCCAGTTGACAATATCATTGCGAAGATGATTGCTCCCTATGGTCTACATCTGCATCATCTGACACCTAACACCATTACTCACCTTATTCGGTTTTTTTGGGCTATGAAGACTCATGAATCACCGGTTACCGTCAATGGTTTCCTTCGATTGTACGAGGGACATAACCAGAGCAAGTCTACTGAAGTTGAAGGCGAATTGTTCGCTCCTGATTTTGGATGTGTGACTTTCACTGGACGTCGTCATGGCTCCAATTTTGCGAAGGTGGATGTTTCCTTCGCTCAGAGAAATAATTGGAGCAAAGATTGGCAGAAATATTGGCTTTATGTGAGAGTTCCTTCGAAAGAGGTTACTTTGGCCGATGGGACTAAATATTTGACTTTCCCTTTGCACGGCAAGGTTAAGTCACTTGACTTTGTTTCTTGTCCAGTGTTTAACCCTGATAGTGTTGATTTCAAGAGATGTTGGCAAGGCTTTCGGGCAGCTTCGCGGACATCTGTAGCCGCGATCTAGTTGAAGAAGGTTTGGCTACTGATGTCAATTTCTCATTTGCTGATTGGGAGCCATATAAGGTTGAGTGGAAGCCTTTTGGTAATCATACCAAGGTTGCGTTCTCTTAGTTTGGAGCCAGGATTCCCGAAGGGATGTCAGCAGAGGAGTTTGTTGCTTCAGTTGAGAAGCGGGCTGTTGACATTCTTGGCCCATACAATCCAAAAGAACATCGTAGCTGCGAAGATAATATGCTTGCGGCTAGGCTTAACAGAGTTTTTGAGGAATTGAAGATTCCTTATGCAGAGCGTGATTTTCCGGTTCCACAAAGGAGAAAGGGAAGAGTAAGGTGACAGGCAAGGCGAAGACGAAGGTTTTGGATGAAGGCGCTTCTGGAGTGTCTTCGCGCGCTCCTCGTGGAGGAAGGCGAGGTGGGCGCGCAGGAGGTCGTGGCCAGAGTAGCGGACGCGGAGAAGGTAAGAAAGCTGTTGCGAAGGCAACCTCTTCTTCTACTCCGGCTAAGCGGAGTAGCAGCAATTTTTTTGAATCTGCGAAAAAGAAACGCCTCCAAGAGGTGCCTATTGCCGCTGCTCCTATGTCCGCAGCGGCTCCTGCTGCCGGTGCTGCTTCTTCGGCTTCGCGTGGTGGTCGTCCTCCTCGACCTCCTCGGGCGCCACCGGTTGCTCCGGCTTCGGCGCAGTTGACTGCTTCGCCATTTACTGGTTTTATGAGTTCTGCTCCACGGGATGGTGACGCTGTTTTTGCTGGTGAGATTGCTCTCTTTGGAAATTATTTTCGGGGCACAAGTCTTCCTTTGCTAGCGGGATATATGGCAAGGAATCCTATTATTGATATCAATATTGCTTGTGAAGGTGTCCCTGAAACACCTGGTGGTGCTCGTATTTTGGATCCATTTGATGATGGAATAGATCTTAGTCAGTTTGAGGAATCGCCTATTCGCGATGTTCCTGTAAATGAAGTTGTTTTTGAGGAGGTTCATAGTGATGCTGATATCGGCACCGAAGCCCCTGAAGAAATTGGGCCAGTTGATGCTCCATCATTGACTTTGGCTTCGCCCCCTCGAGCTGTAGACTCTTTGCAAGTCTTGGCCAATGTTGCCGAAACTGTCGATGTTGATGCTCAGGATAAGGGGATAAAGGTGGCCGAGGCTGAAACTTCTGGTGCCGCCGAAAGGGCTACTGCCTATGCTGTGGATATGGAGGTTGATGCAAGGGTTGACATACATTCTTCTTCTGAAGGTGTTTATAGAATTGACTCTACTTGCTTGCTTTTCTTAGAGACAATAATTATTTTGCTATTGGGTGTTAATGCTGAAGAGATTTGTTGAACAGGTGGCGAAGCTGAGACGCAGGATTTTGTTTGCGAGGGTATTTAATTTTATTCAAACTTTTATTCTCCTTTGGCTTTTTGTTGATTTGCGAAGGTGATTGTCTTTTTGTTTTGACAGAATATGAAGAACTTGTGAAGTCCTTGGACCCCGAAACTATCGGCTCTAGCATTCTTGTTGCGGGCTTAAAGGTTTGTTTTATTTGTCTTCGCTCTGTCTAGTTGATTTTAGCTTCGTGTTGATTTTCTTTTTGTTTTGTGAATACCCACAGACTGTTATTGCAATCAATGAGCTCCATGCACGTATTCCTCATCTTAACTCTGTTGCTGCTGAGCGCCAAGAGTTGGTGAGGTTGCGAAGGGAGAAAGCTGAGCTTCTCCAAATCCAGGACAATATTAATAGAATTAAACAAGATCTTGAAGATGAGAAGGCCTTGTATCAATGAGACCGTGAAACAATTATAAAAGAGAACCAATCTTTGAAAGATAATGTTGCTACTCTAGAGGTTGAAGCCGGCAAAGGCAAACTACTCAAGAAAAAAGTTGTTGCCTTGGAGGCTCAAATTGCAAACAAGGATGACGTCCTTGACAATCTTTGCAAGAAAGTGGTCGAAGGCGTTGACCTGATTTCCGTCTTGAAGAGCGAAGTTAACACTCTTAGGGGGTTAAGGAGAAGTTATCCCGCGATGCCGATTTGTATCGGTCGCGCAGCGAAGACGCTGAGCCTGAGCTCGTATCCTTGCGTTCTTCACTTATCACCCTTCGCAAAGAAAATGAAGATGTTGTTAATGTTGCGTGGGAGCGTGGACTCAAGCTATATCGTTTATACAAGGAGGCTTTGCGTCAATTTGGAGCGGAGCCCCTTGCTTTCCCTGATAAAGAATACAGTCTGGACAAGCTGTTTGGTTGGATTGACAAGGAATTCACTTCGCTTCCTGGAGTTACTCAATCTGTTGGTGACTTCGCAGCCTCTATCTGCTCGTGCAACCTTATGAAGATTCTTTCTAATAATGGCTGTGATCACTATAAGGCTTTGCTAAGAAAAGGTTATCCTTATCTGGAAGCGAAGGACCCTGCTGACAAAAATGTATTTACTGAAGAGATAATGATCGCGAAGGCAATCTTCTGCAAAAATTATTGGGTTGCTAGCGGGTGTAAGGCGGCTCAGGGCATCGCCTTCGATCGGCTGGCTAAGGTATTTTTGTTAATCGCTCTTGTTGTTTGCTCCGTCTTTTAGTTTTTGATTTCATATTGCTTTGTTTGATAGCTTATGTATTTCTAGTCAAAGGAGTTGAGCCGAAAGTTAAAAGCTGATGCCGAGGCAGTTGCAAAGGAAGCTGCTATCAAGGCTGCTGCCGAAGCTGCTGCCACTGCTACTGCCAAAGCTGCTATCAAGGCTGCTGCTGAAACTGCTACTTCCCAGGGACAAAGTGACCAAGGGGCTTCCGGAGTTGATCCTCAGGTCTAAGGACCTTTAGATTGTAATTAGAGCTAGGGTATGTTAAGTGAACAGATCTTTTTTAACTTGTACCTTTGTGCATATTCAGGGTGGTGAGGTGCTTGAACTTACTCCACTGGCTATGCGTGATGGGCCCCTTTGTATTTTCGGCTTCACCTGGAAGGAATATCATCGACGCTATCCGAACTCTAGTCATAGTGACTTTTTGGAATTTTGTCATGAGTTTTATCGTCGCAGCGAGTTCAACGTCTTCGATTTTTTTACTGCATTTATTGCTCATGGCTCGAAGCGAGTTGAGCTTCTTGCGAAGAGAAACGCGGAGGCTGTGTCTCTAGGAATTTCGAAGATGGAGCCGTTGGATGTTAGCCCTGATGTGAGGGATTTTGCTTGTGTTTACAATGCTCCCCAGTTTAGATCTTCTGGCAGGGAGTTCTATGAATATGTATTTGAAATGTTCTGACATCTTCTTTTGAAAATGTTCAATGTAAAACTCTGAAACGTGCGATGTAATTACAGTTGCGGATGAATGAATATGAACTTGATTTGTCTTCGCTTTTGAGAGAAACGCCTCCTCCCCCCAAAGCAAGTTTGTATTTATTCATGCGAAGACAAAAATCTTCCTGACTTCATGCGAAGCTCCTTGTGTAAGTGAGTACATCTTTTATGCTTGAACGAAAAGGATTGAACTCGATTTGTCTTCGGTTTCGGAGGAAACGCCTCCTCCCCCCAAAGCGAGTATATATTTTTTGTTAAATGTGTTCCATTGGTAAATGTTTTGTTTGACAATCGTTGAGTTTGATCAAAAGGTTTCCACTTTTTTACTTTTTGAGAACATGAGTTTTCCTACCACTCCTTTTACTGAAAGAGCTTTTGGCAGTTGAGAAGATATTTGTTGAGCTGAAGCCTTTGTTACTCCTTGGAGTTCGGGCTCTGCTTATTAGAAAATAATCTGAGCCGAAGCCCCTTTTACTCCTTAGAGTAAGCATTTTGCTTAGTAGAAAAAGTTTGAGCCGAAGCCCCTTTTGCTCCTTAGAATAAGCGTTTTGCTTAATAGAAAACGTTTGCGCCAAAGCCCCTTTTACTCCTTAGAGTAAGCGTTTTTAGATCTGAATTGGTCTTACCTTCGGTAGGGTCAATTCAGTTCCGTTTGAGTTATCGAATACTAGCGATTCGGTCGAAGTCGATCGCTTTCGATGCGATTTTTCTTGGGGAATAGCTCGTTCATATATTTCACATGAGTTACACTTAGCACCGCCTCGTTAAAAACCTCACCCCTTGTTATGGGCTCCCATGTGAGGAAAAGAGTATGGGCCTTTTGAAAAATAAAAATCTACTCTACTAATTGACTTCGTTTATAGATTACGAAGCCAATTTTTACATGCTTTTCACAAGTAGTACCTTCGCAAGCTAACTGCATTCCATGAATGCGGCAACTCATTGCCTTCTTCATCCTCTAGATGAAATGATCCTGGTCTGTTACTCTTGATAACCAAGAATGGGCCTTCCCATTTACTTTGCAATTTTCCCGAAGGCATACTTGGGTTTTTTTTCTCAGCACCCAGTCGCCTATCTTTATATCTTTCCTTACCACTTTTTTATCGCGCCATTTCTTCATCTCTTCTTGGTATTTGGAGATGTTTTTGGCTGCTTGCAGCTTGTAAATTTCTGTGAGGACTTTGTCTATAGCTTCGCTATCTTTTGGTGCTTCTTGTTGAGTGCAAAGGCCCTTGTGCAGGATTTCCTCTATGCATACTGCTTCTTCTCCCTATAGTAACTTGAAAGGTGTGAATTGAGTTGCTCTTGATGTGGACGTATTGTGAACCCAGATTACCTTCGGTGTTCGGTTACAAGCCGAAGCCAATAAGCCCAATCAACAGCCAAGACAGAGAACAGGGACAAGCAACAGTAAATTACTTATCAACAGTGTTCTCGGGAATCAGCCCTTTACACGTTGGTGGGAGGTCCCCTTTTACAGGGAGGTCATGAGGCACCTTTTTCATTCCCCTTATACCCTTGAAAACCAGGCATCATCCTCTAGACTAAACAACTTAGACTTTCCAAGGGTACAAAAGTACATCTGCATGTCTTAGTGTGAATGCGTAGACCAGCAACTCCGTCTTTGACTCGGTTTGGACCTAGTCCACGCTACCTTCACCGTGCCTCCAGTGACCTTTGTCGCCTTCACCACCCGGTGTGCCTTTGGTCGGGCAGCGCCTTCTCCCGCTCAGAGAGGAAAAGACCGCCGCGCCACCACCCGAGCCTGTCCTTGTCCTATGTAACAAGATGAACCAAACATACGTAGGTGATATCTGTAAGTTACCTTCGCACCTACCTAAAATCCGACCAGGAGAGCGAAGGCAATAGATCAGCTCATAATGCCTTCGCATCCATTTCCGGCGCCATCCAGCACCGAGAGCACCGGATCGCCCCTCGATGCCCAGTCTTCCAGCGAAGGAGAGAGAAGCCGGATGCATGCAATGCTCATATTTACCTCCGTAGGTGAGTAATTTGAAAACAATGTTTCGAAGGTAATGGACCACAACACAACACCCTGTCACCTGCGAAGGCAGCGAGCTTTCATGTACGTGTAGCGAAGGCAAATACATGGGGCTCAAAAGCAAAATAAGGGTGAAGGCGTTTCTTTGACAGGCCAATCCCCCAACAGTAGCCCCTCGCGGACGAGGGCTTTCTCCAACAGGCCGATGTCCTCGAATATTTTGGATTGTCTTCGCCTTCTCAAAGAAACGCCTCCTCCCGTTGGAGTAAGTCCCGAGTCGGTGACTTCGCTTGAAAATTGCCTTCGCGCTCAGCTTTTTGTTTTTATTTTGCACTTTATTTTTATTTTTATTTGATTTGTTTTTTTGTAATTTTTTGGGCCTTTTTGAATTCCGAGCCGTGGTAACGGTCACTTTTTTACTGCCCTATAAATTGGACCGAAGGGATCCCCCCCTTTTACCTTTCTTCGCTTTCGCTGTCAATCGTTTTCTGCTTGCGTAAGCTCCTTCGTTTTGCATCTGCTTTTGCTGTCGTGTCGTTTTTCGCCTTGTGATACATACTTTTTTTTTACAAGTAAGGTTCTTTTGCTGTATTTCAATATTTTGTATTCACTTATTACCTTCGCTGAGGAATTAACAGTTATTGTTATTCCTGCAGCGGCACGCACCAGGCAGACTGCTGTGCTTATTGACATGGCTGGCGAAGGCAGCCCCGAGGCACAACAAGCGAGTGGATCTCCTCATCGTAAGGAGATGGATGACATAGAGGCTGATCAATTTGCTCAGCAGTTGGAGGATGAGACTCCGACTGTGGAGGAGACGTCTGGCGATGATCACGCCGAAGATGAGGAAGGTGGTGAGGAAGAAGATCTGGATGATGTCAAAGCTAGTGTGGAGGATCTAGTAGATCCCACTAAAAGGGCGAAGACACTTGTGTTTGGCAAGTCTAAGGTTGGCCATAATGATATCAAATTTTATGAAGGGAAGGGATACGTTCCTGAGGGTTGGGGCCGTGCTCCCGGCAATGATACTACCCCTAACCCTCGCGAAGACGAGGCTGTAGTGTTCACAGATTTCTTCATTGCGGGCCTGAAGATGCCCATTGACAATATCATCGCGAAGATGATCACACCTTATGGCCTTCAACTGCATCATCTGACGCCGAATGCCATCAGCCATCTCCTTCGGTTTTTCTGGGCTGTGAAGACTCATGATTCTTTAGTTACAGTTGATAGGTTTCTGCGACTGTACGAGGGTCATAATCAAAGCAAATCATCTGAAGTCGAAGGCAAATTGTTTACTCCAAATTTTGGCTGTGTTACTTTTACTGGGCGCCGCCGGGGCTCTCATTTTGTGAAGGTGGAACTCCAGATTTTGGCTGTGTTACTTTTACAAGTGGACCAAGGACTGGCAGAAGTACTGGTTTTACGTGAGGGTACCTTCGGAGGAAACTATTCTGGAGGATGGTACAAAATCTGTCTCTTATCCTCTCCACAGAAATATTGATTGGCTTAAGTTTGTTTCTTGCCCTGTTTTTGATGCGAAAAGTGCTGGAAGGCCTTTCGAACGGCTTCGCAGACGTTCTGCAGCTGAGACCTTGTCGAAGAAGGTGTTGCAGCTGATCTTGCCGCTGGGGTTTATTTTTTGTCTGCCAACTGGGAGCCTTACAAGGTTGAATGGAAAGCTTTTGGTGATCATAGTAGGGTTGCTTTTCCTTATTTTGGGGCGAAGTTACCCGAAGGCATGTCAGCGGCAGAATTCGTTGCTATAGTGGAGCGGCGGGCCGTGGATATTCTTGGTCCATATACCTCCAAGGAGCACCGTGTTAACGAAGACAACTATGTTTATGTAAGATTGAACAGAGTTTTTGAAGAGTTGAAGATTGCTTATGGGGCTCGCGAGATTCCTGTCTCCACTAAGGAGAAGAAGAAAGAGAAGAAAGAAAAGAAGGAAAAAAAAGGGAAGGCTAAAACAAAGGAACATGATGAAGATGACTCTGCTCCTTTGCGCACTCCTCGGGGTGGTGGTCGATCAGTACGAGGTGGAGGCCGTGGCCAAGGTCGCGGCCGAGGTGAGAGCAAAAAGGCTGTTGCGAAGGCAACTTCCTCCGTTGTCCTGGCCAAGCATGGCAGCAGCAGCGCTCATGAGTCTGCTGAGAAAAGGCGTCGTCAAGAGCCGATCGCTGCCGTTCCATTGTTCGTTGCGGCTCTGGCTTTCGATGCGACTTTTTTGGGGAATAGCTTGTTCAAATATTTTACACGAGTTACAGTTTGCACCGCCTCATTAAAAACCTCACCCCTTGGTAAGAGTTCCCCTGTGAGGAAAAGAGTACGGGCCTTTTTGAAGGAAAAATGAAAATCACTCTATCAATTGACATCGTTTATAAGTTACGAAGCCAATTGTTACATGGTGTTCATAGATAGTACCTTCGCAAGCTGTCCGCATTCCATGAATGCGGCAGCTCATTGCCTTCGCCATCACCCAGGTGGAATGATCCTGGCCTGTTGCTTTTGGTTACAAGGAACAGGCCTTCCCATTTGTTTTGCAGCTTCCCCGAAGGCATACTTGGGTTCTTTCTTAGCACCCAGTTGCCTATCTTGATGCCTTTCCGTACCACTTTCTTGTCACGCCATTTTCTCGTTTCTTCCTGGTACTTGGAGAAGTTTTTGCCTGCTTGCAGCCTGTATATTTCTGTGAGGTCTTTGTCTATAGCTTCGCTGTCTTTGGGCGCTTCCTGCTGAGTGCGAAGCCCCTGATGAAGAATCTCCTCTAGGCACACTGCCTCTTCGCCATAAAGCAGTTTGAAAGGTGTGAACTGGGTTGCTCTTGAGGTGGATGTGTTGTGAGCCCAGATTACCTTCGGCATTTCCTCCACCCATTTGCCTTTTTTCTTACAATTTGCAAGGCATTTTCTGATGGCAGTGAAAATGATGCCATTTGCTCTCTCGACTGCACCATTGGACTGTGGGTGATATACTGATGCGAATCTTGCCTTCGTCCCGATGGACATGCAGTACTGCCTAAATTCGTCACAGTCAAACTGCTTCCCATTATCCACTGTAATTTCCCTTGGGACTCCAAATCTGCAAACGATTTGCTGCCAGAAGAATTTGATAACTGTCTTCACTGTGATGTTTGCCAATGGCCTTGCCTCAATCCACTTGGTGAAATATTCCACTGCAACTATTGCATATTTTAGGTTTCCTTGAGCTGTGGGAAGAGGACCCACCAGATCGATGCCCCATCTCTGCAATGGCCAGGTTGGAGTTATCAGCTGTGATAGCTCCGAAGGCGATTTTCTGGTTGCTGCACATTTTTGACATTCGTCGCAAGTCTTGACAGTGTTTGTTGCATCATTGATGATTGAAGGCCAATAAAACCCTTGTCTTATTGCCTTCCCCACAATTGCCCTCGCTCCAAAGTGAGCTCCGCATAAGCCGCTGTGTATCTGTTGTACTAACTCTCTGCCTTCGCTTATTAACACGCAGCGAAGCCAAGGAGCCACAACTTCTTTCTTGTATAGAATATTGTCAATGATTTGATATGACATTGCTCTCTGCTGCATGGTTTTGAGGTCGTCTTCGTCAATTGGTTCATAGTATCCTCTGAGATATGCCATTATGGATGACCGCCAGTCCTCTGAGTTTATTGCACTGATCAATTTTGGTTGCTCATCAAGATCTTTGATTGAAGGCGTTGTCAATGTCTGAAAGAAGACATCGAGTGGCAGTTTGTCCCCCTTTGCTGCTGTTTTGGCCAATGCATCAGCTTCTTCATTCTTGGCCCTCGGGATGTATTCTACTGTAAAAACCCTTGAATTTTTTCTCCATTGCTTGAACTGTAGTCAGATACTTGATCAGCTCTGGTTGTTTTGCAACACTTTCTTTTGTGATATGATCTGCTACCACCTTCGAATCAGTTTTCACAATGAAGCACTGAGCCCCCAGCGCCTTTGCTTTTCTGAGCCCCAATAGCACAGCTTCGTATTCAGCGACATTGTTTGTACTTCTGTCGTTGTTTTTGCAAAACTCAAGATTCGCTGCATATCTCATTTTGACGCCCGAAGGCGATTGTACAATCGCCACGATGCCAGCTCCTTTGTCTCCCCAAGCACCATCACAATGTATTGGCCAGTTTTCTTCTCTGATTGGACTTTCTGCCGAAGGCGATGTCCACTTGGCTATGAAATCAGCCAAGACTTGTGATTTCACGGCTGTTCTTCGCTCGAAATCTACCATATATTCAGACAGCTCTGCGGCCCATTTTCGTATTCTTACCAAAGCTTCTTTGTTACTCAACAGCTCTTTTAGTGGTTGATCTGTGAGCACTTTGATGTTGTGCCCCTCGAAGTAATGCCTTAGCTTTCTGGATGCCATCGCCACAGCATAAATCATTTTCTCAATTTCGGTGTAGAATAGCTTCGACCCGTTCAATGCCTCAGAGACATAATATACTGGCTGCTGTATCTTTCTGCCTTCAATTAGCTTCTCCGTAATGAGTGCAGCACTAACGGCTGATTGCGAAGCTGCGATGTATAACAGTAAAGGTGCCTTTGGGTCAGGTGTTGTTAGCTTCGTGAGCTGCATCAGATATTGCCTTAGCTCATGGAATGCCTTCAACTGCTCTTCTCTCCATTCAAACTTTGTGGCATTTCTGAGAGTTGTGAAGAAGGGTACACTGCGTTCAGCTGCCTTTGCAATAAATCTGTTAAGTGCTGCGATTCTGCCAGATAATTTCTGCACATCTCTAATGCATTTGGGCTCTTCCATGTTGAGAATTGCATTGATCTTTTCAGGATTGGCTTTGATTTCATTGGCTGACACCAGGCAGCCTAGAATCTTCCCTTTGGTTACTCCGAAGACACATTTCTCTGGGTTGAGTTTGAGACCCGCTTGTCTCATTCTTGCAAAGGCAACTACCAAGTCTGAGACATGATCTTGTCTTTTGACACTTTTAACCAAGATGTCATCAACATATGCAAGTATAGTTTTGAAAAGTTCTTCTTTGAATACGGTACATGACATGCGACAGAAAGTGGTACCAGCATTTCGAAGCCCCTCGGGCATTCTGATGAAGCAAAATGTGCCAACAGGAGTGATGAAGCTGGTTTTTTCTTCGTCTTTTGTCTTCATCCATATCTGATGATAACCGGAGAAGCAGTCTAGCAGAGATATCATCTCACTTGCAGCAGCTTGATCAATGATTTTGTCAATTCGTGGGAGTGGGAAATCATCCTTGGGGCATGCCTTATTGAGGTCGGTGAAATCAATACACATTCTCCACTTGCCATTTTTCTTTTTCACTGGCACCGTGTTTGCTAGCCATTGGGGGTATTTGACTTCACGTATGACATTTGCGTCTAGCAGCCTTTGCACCTCAGCTTTGACTGCACTCACTTTTTCTTCGGACATTTTCCTCAGTTTCTGCTTCTTGGGCCTCATCTCAGGGCTGATTGCAAGTTTGTGCTCAATTATGCTCCTGTCAACGCCTGGTAAATCTTTACTTGACAAAGCGAAGACGTCTTTGTTATTTCTCAAGAACTCGATGAGTCTTTCTTCTTCGTCGGGCTCAAGATCAGAGCCAATAATGACTTTTCTGTCGAAGACATCAGGCTGTAACCGCACCTCTTTTGTTTCTGTTACACCTTGCATGCTTTTATCTTTCTCAGCAATTGCCTTCTCCTCAGGGTAGATGGGTTCTTTTTCTTCGAGCACATGTACCTTTCGCTAGCCTGGAGTGTTGGCATATTCAATTCTTCTTGCCTCTGTTTGATCACCGAAGACGGTGATGACGCCTTTGAGAGCTGGCAATTTCATGCACAAGAAAGCTTGCCTTATGATGATATCAAAGGCATTTATGACTCCTTTGCCGAAGATAACGTTGTAGTCAAAGAACATGTCAATGACGTCAAAAGTGATGTACTCCGTTCTTGTATTTGATGTATCGCCAAAGGATACTAGCAATGTGATTTTCCCCAAAGTTGCAGTGCACTTCCCCCCGAAGCCAACCAAGGGTGTATCTGATGGCCCTAGATTGTCTGGGTTGATGTTGGTCATTGACCTGAGTGTCTTCACCAAGATAATATCTGCAGAGCTGCCTGTGTCCACTAGCACTTTTCCAATTGTCCAGCCAGCAATGTTGGCTTCAATCGACATTGCGTCATTGTGTGGAAAGTTGTGGAGCTTGAGATCTTCCTCGGTGAAGGTGATTGGCATGTGAGACCATTCCGATTTCTTGTAGGGACCGTCAACTGAGATGTTGTTGACTTGGCGAAAGTAACTTTTTCTCTGCTTCTTCGTCTCGAAGGCAAGTGAAGATCCTCCAGTTATAGGCATAATGAGGCCATAGCTAGGTAAGGGATTTGCTGTGGTTTGGTCTTGTTTTTGTGGTGGTGGGGGTGGAGGTGGCAATTCCTCTACCTTGATATCTTTGTTTGGGATAGGCTGGCTAGTTTGAGGGTAGAATTGTGGGTACAGGGTTTGTGGGTAATAATGCTGGAATGTTTGCGGCGAAGGCAAAAATTGAGTCGCCATTGCATTGTAGCATGGACAAAATTTGAGGTTAGGAAGGGATATACTGGGCAGTATGGCTGGGTAGCTTGGGTTTGTGTTTGGATTTGGGAGTTGGGGTGCGAAGCCATGGATGGCTTCATTTGGGTAGCTTAGATTTTGTCTGCCTTCAACTTGTCAATGGTTCTCTTGATGTCTCGGCACTGCTCTGTGCCATGGGTGTGATTTTTGCCATGATATTGACAAAACAGCTCTGGTCCCGAAGGTGGACCCCTTCCTCTTCCTCGGCCTCTGCCGGTTCTTCCACCCCTTTGAGTGGGTTCATTTCTTTGGTTCTGGTATTGGTTTTCTGGGTAGATGGGTTTGTTTTGTGGGAGCGAAGGCGGGCTCTCCACATTCATGATGGTTTGGGATGGGTAGTTTTGGTAGTGGTTTTGGTTGTAGTGGTGCTGCTTGTTTTGGGAATCATACTGGTTTCTCAAAACGACTTCTCTAGCAATTCGCATTTGGTTGTCATTGTCGGATCGACAATATTTCTTGAACTCCTTATATAGATCTCCAAGGGTTGCTGGTGTTTCCCTTGCAATGTACTACGCGAAGGGACCTGGCCAAAGCCCCTGGATTGCTGCAAACTTGGCGGCTCCGTCAGGAATATGAGGAGCCTGAGATCGCAGTCCCACGAACCTGCGAAAGTAGTCCTCCAAAGATTCCTTCGGCTGTTGGTGTAAGGTTAGCTCTGCGTATGAGAGTGCTTGGTCTCCCATTATGCTGAAATTCTTGACCAACTCTCTTTTCAGATCATACTAGCTGGTGATGGATAACCCTGGAAGCTTGGTGTACCATTTCATTGCGGTGCCATCGCAGACGATGATGAAAGATTTTACCAATACGACGTCATCTCCCCCTGCCGAAGCTATTGCAGCTTCATAGCTCATGAGAAATTGCTTGGGGTTGGTGAGGCCATTATACCTTGGTAGGGAGATAGGCTTGTACAAAGGCGGCCATCTTGCCAATTGTAGATTTTCTGAGAGAGGGCAATTGTGGTCGATGGGACGAGTGTGCGGCACTTGGAGTCCGGTCTCAGATGTGGACATACGATTTGGTCCCATATTAGCGAAGGCAATTGGATCGTTGAGTTCTGCTTGGAGTTCAGCAACTTGTTTCTTGGTTCTTTCCAGTTCTTCTCGGAGCTTCGCAGCTCCGGGATTTGCGGTGTTCAGTCTTCTTTGCTTCGCTTGCCTCAGCTCCTCCAATTGCTTTCTGAACTGCAGCAGCTGGTGTTGTTGTTCTTCTTCTTCTTTCTGCATTTGCTGTTGCAGCTCAAGCTGAGCAGCTTCGAGCTCTTTTTGCTGCTCCAGACGGCGAAGGCGGAGCCTATCCTCCACCCTGCCCAGCCTTTCTTCGGTGGTGAGAGCGTCTTCATCGACTTCCGTTCCTTTAGTGATGGATTTGGTTATGGGTGGAAGTGTGGCTGGTGGAATTAAGGTTTGAGCATCGAGTTCGCTGGTGGTGGTTGTGTCTTCGGTGGTATTTCTGGGGTTTCTGGTAACTCTTTTCGCTAGTGGCATGGTGGTGTTCGTGGGTTGTCTTCGCGCACAGCACAAATGGTGGGCGCCAGTTGTTGGGTTACAAGCCGAAGCCAATAAGCCCAATCAACAGCCAAGACAGAGAACAGGGACAAGCAACAGTAAATTACTTATCAACAGTGTTCTCGGGAATCATCCCTTTACACGTTGGTGAGAGGTCCCCTTTTATAGGGAGGTCAAGAGGCACCTTTTTCATTCCCCTTATACCCTTGAAAACCAGGCATCATCCTCTAGACTAAACAACTTAGACTTTCCAAGGGTATAAAAGTACATCCGCATGTCTTAGTGTGAATGCGTAGACCAGCAACTCCATCTTTGACTCGGTTTGGGTCCACGCTGCCTTCACCGTGCCTCTAGTGACCTTTGTCGCCTTCAGCACCCGGTGTGCCTTTGGTCGGGCAGTGCCTTCTCCCGCTCAGGGAGGAAAAGACCGCCGCGCCACCACCCGAGCTTGTCCTTGTCCAGTGTAACAAGATGAACCAAACATATGAAGGTGATATCTGTAAATTACCTTTGCACCTGCCTAAAATCCGACCAGGAGAGCGAAGGCAACAGATCAGCTCATAATGCCTTCGCATCCATTTCCGGCGCCATCCAGCACCGAGAGCACCGGATCGACCCTCGATGCCCAGTCTTCCAGCGAAGGAGAGAGAAGCCGGACGCCTGCAATATTTACCTCCGCAGGTGAGTAATTGAAATCAATGTTGCGAAGGTAATGGACCACAACACAATGCCCTGCCACCTGCGAAGGCAGCGAGCTTTCATGTATGTGTAGCGAAGGCAAATACATGGGGCTCAAAAGCAAAATAAGGGTGAAGGCGTTTCTTTGACAGGCCAATCCCCCAACATTCGGCATCTCTTCTACCTATTTGCCTTTATTCTTACAATTTGCAAGGCATTTTCTGATTGCAGTGAATATCACCATTTGCTCTTTCAAGTACTCCATTGGATTGCAGGTGGTATACTGATGCAAATCTTGCCTTCGTCCCAATGGACATGCAGTACTGCCTGAATTCGTCGCAGTCGAACTGCTTTCCGTTGTCCACTGTGATTTCCCTTGGGACTCCAAATCTGCACACAATTTGTTGCCAGAAGAATTTGATGACTGTTTTCGCTGTGATATTTGCCAATGGTCTTGCCTCGATCCACTTTGTGAAATACTCCACTGCAACTATTGCATATTTCAGATTTCCTTGAGCTGTGGGAAGTGGACCCACCAGATCTATGCCCCACCTCTGCAGCGGCCAAGTTGGAGTTATTAACTGTGAAAACTCCGAAGGCGATTTTCGGGTTGCTGCGCATTTTTGACATTCGTCACAAGTCTTGACTATATTTGTTGCACCATTGATGATTGTAGGCCAATAAAATCCTTATCTCATCACCTTCCCCACAACTGCTCTCGCCCCAAAGTGAGCTCCGCATAGGCCACTACCTATTTCCTGAATTAACTCTTTGCCTTTGCCATAAGATATGCAGCGAAGCCAAGGAGCCACCACCCCTTTCTTGTACAGGACATCATCTATGATTTGATAAGACCTTGCTCTTTGCTGCATACTCTTGAGGTCTTCTTCGTCAATAGGTTCATAGTATCCCCGAAGGTAAGCTATTATTGGTGAACGCCAATCTTCTGAGGTAATTGCGTTGATCAATTTTAGCTGCTCATCTGGATCTTTAATCGAAGGTGTGGTTAATGTTTGGAAAAAGACATCAGGTGGCAACTTGTCCCCCTTTGCTGCTGCCTTGGCCAGTGCATCTGCTTCTTCATTTTTCACCCTTGGAATGTATTCGACTGTGAAGCCTCTGAATTTTTTCTCCATTGCTCGAACAGTGCTTAGATATTTGATAAGCTCGGGATGCTTTGCAACACTCTCTTTTTCAATGTGATCTGCTACCACCTTTGAATCAGTTTTCACTGTGAAGTGCTGAGCACCCAATACCTTCGCTTTACTGAGCCCCTAGCACAGCTTCGTATTCAGCGACGTTGTTCGCACTTCTGTCACTATTTCTGCAGAACTCTAGGTTCGCTGCGTATCTCATTTTCACACCCAAAGGCGACTGCACAACTGCTGCAATGCCGGCTCCTTTGTCCCCCCAAGCACCATCATAGTGTATTAGCCAGCTTTCTTCTCTGGTCAGATTTTCTGCCAAAGGTGATGTTCATTCTGCTATGATATCAGCCAGGACTTGTGATTTGATTGCTGTTCTTCGCTCAAAATCTGGCACATATTTTGAGAGCTTTGCCGCCCATTTGCGTATCCTTATTGAAGCTTCTTTGTTGCTTAACAGCTCTTTTATTGGTTGGTCTATGAGCACCTTGATGTTGTGCCCCTCAAAGTAATGGCGTAGCTTTCTGGATGCCATCACGACAGCATAGATCATTTTCTCGATCTCAGTGTAAAGTAGCTTCGATTCGGCCAGTGCCTCAGAGACATAATATACTGGTTGCTGCACCTTTCTGCCATCTATCAGCTTCTCCGCAATAAGTGCTACACTGACGGCTGATTGCGAAGCTGCGATGTACAATAGTAGAGGCGCCTTCGGGTCAGGTACTATCAGCTTCGTGAGCTGCATCAGGTATTGCCTTAGTTCTTGAAATGCCTTCAACTGTTCTTCCCCTCATTCAAATTTTGATGCATTTCTGAGTGTTGCAAAAAAGGGTAGGCTTCGTTCAGCTGCTTTTGCGATGAACCTATTGAGTGCTGCAATTCTGCCTGAGTGTTTTTGTATATCTCTTATGCATTTTGGCTCTTCCATGTTGAGAATTGCATTAATCTTATCTGGATTTGCTTCGATCTCATTCGTTGATGCCAGACACCCAAGTATCTTTCCCTTGGTTACTTCGAAGACACACTTCTCCGGTTTAAGCTTGAGGCCAGCTTCTCTCATTCTTGCGAAGGCAACTGCCAAGTCTGAGATGTGATCTTGTCATTTGACACTTTTGACCAAGATGTCCTCGACATATGCAAGTATAGTTTTGAATAATTTTTCTTTGAATACAGTGTTTGACATGTGATAGAAAATGGTACTAGCATTGCGAAGCCCCTCGGGCATTCTAATGAAGCAAACTGTGCCAACAGGAGTGATGAAGCTGGTTTTTTTGTCGTCTTTCTTCATCCAAATCTGATGATAGCCGGAGAAGCAATCTAGGAGAGACATCGTTTCACTTGCAGCAGCTTGATCAATGATTTTGTCAATTCTCGAAAGTGGGAAATCATCTTTTGGGCATGCCTTATTGAGGTCGGTAAAGTCAATGCACATTCTCCATTTGCCATTTTTCTTTTTCACTGGCACAGTGTTTGCTAACCACTTGGGGTATTTTACTTCATGTATGACATTTGCATCCAGCAATCTTTGTACCTTGGCTTTGACTGCACTAACTTTTTCTTCGGACATTTTCCTCAGTTTCTGTTTCTTCGGCCTCATCTCAGGGCTAATTGCTAGTTTGTGCTCGATTATGCTTCTGTGAACGCCTGGCAGATCTTTGCTTGACCATGCGAAGACATCTTTGTTATTTCTCAAGAACTCGATGAGTCTTTCTTCTTCATTTGGTTCAAGGTCTAATCCGATGATCACCTTCCTGTCGAAGACATCAGGCTGCAATTGCACTTATTTTGTTTCTGTTGCACCTTGCATGTTTTTGCTGTCTTTCTCAGCAATTGGCTTCTCCTCTGGGTAGGTTGGTTCTCTTTCTTTGAGCAAATGCACATTTCGCTGGCCTGGGGTGCTGGCATATTCAATTTTTCTTGCTTCTGTTTGGTCACCGAAGATGGTGATGACCCCCTTTAGTGCTGGCATTTTCATGCATAAGAAAGCTTGCCTTATGATAATGTCGAAGGCATTTATGACTCAACTGCCAAAGATGACATTATAGTAGAAGAACATGTCAACGACGTCGAAGGTAATATACTCAGTTCTTGCATTTGAGGTGTCACCAAAGGATACTGGTAATGTGATTTTCCCCAACGTTGGTGTGCGCTTCCCCCCGAAGCCAACCAATGGTGTGTCTGATGGTTCCAGGTTATCTGGGTTGATGTTGGTCATTGATCTAAGTGTTTTTGCCAGGATGATATCTGTGGAGCTGCCTGTGTCCACTAGCACTTTCCCAATCGTCCAGGCAGCAATGTTGCCTTCAATCGACATTGCGTCGTTGTGTGGGAAATTATGGAGCTTCAGGTCTTCTTCGGTGAAGGTAATTGGCATGTGAGACCATTCTGATTTCTTGTATGGCCCATCCACTGAGATGTTGTTTACTTGCCGAAAGTAACTCTTTCTTTGCTTCTTCGTTTCGAAAATAAGTGAAGATCCTCCAGTTATTGGCACAATGAGGCCATAACTGGGAAGAGGTTTTGGTGGGTTTGGGTCTTGTCGCTTTTGAGGTGGTGGTGGCAATTCTTCCACTTTGATGTCTTTGTTTGGGATAGGCTGGGTGTTTTGAGGGTATAGATGCGGATACATGGTTTGTGGGTAGTAGTGTTTAAATGTTTGGGGCGAAGGCGAAAACTGTGTTGCCATCGCTGTTGTGGGATGCACAATGTTTGAGCTTAAAGAAGGATAAACTGGACAGTATGGCTGTATAGCTTGGGTTTCTGTGGTTTGGGCATTGTTGGGCGAAACCGAAGGTGGCTTCGTTTGGGTAGCTTGGATTTTTTCTGCTTTCATCTTCTCGATGGTTTTCTTGATGTCTCGGCACTGCTTCGTGCCATGGGTATGATTCTTGCCATAATATTTGCAAAAGAATTCTGGCCCTGAAGGTGGGCCCCTTCCTCTTCCTCGGCCTCTGCCGGTTCTTCCTCCTCTCTGAGTAGACTCACCCCTTGGGTTTGAGTACTAGTTTTCTTGGTGGAAAGGCTTGTTCTTTTGGGATGAAGGTGAAGTCTCGACATTCATGATTGTTTGGGATGGATAATTTTGGTAGTGGTGTTGGTTGTGGTGATATTGCCTGTTTTGGGACTCATACTGGTTCTTCATAATAGCTTCTCTGGCAATTCGCCTTTGGTTGTCATTGTCTGATCGACAATATTTCTTAAACTCCTCATAGAGATCTCCAAGGGTTGCTGGTGTTTCCCTTGCAATATGCTATGCGAATGGGCCAGGCCGAAGCCCCTGAATAGCTGCAAACTTGGCGGCTTCATCAGGAATATGAGGAGCTTGAGATCTCAGGCCCACAAACCTGTGAAAGTAATCTTCCAGTGGTTCCTTCGGCTATTCATGTAGGGTCAATTCTGCATACGAGAGTGCTTGTTCTCCCATAATACTAAAGTTCTTGATCAGCTCTCTTTTCAGATCATACCAGCTGTTGATAGATAAGCCTGGAAGCTTGGTGTACCAGTTCATTGCAGTGCCATTGCAAACGATGATGAAAGACTTTACCAGCACTACATCATCTCCTCCTGCCGAAGCTATTGCGGCCTCATAGCTCATGAGAAACTGCTTGGGGTCAGTGAGGCCATTGTACCTTGGTAGAGTGATGGGCTTGTACGAAGGCGGCCATCTTGCCAATTGCAGACTTTCTGATAAAGGGCAAGTATGATCAATGGGACGGGTGTGCAGCATTTGGAAGCTGGTTTCTGATGTGGAAACATGATTTGCTCCAGCATTGGCGAAGGCAATTGGTTCGTTGAGCTTGGCCTGTAACTCAGCAACTTGTTTCTTGGCTTTCTCGAGTTCTTCTCGGAGCTTCGCAGCTCTGGAGCTTGTGGGGTTCAATCTTCTTTGTTTCGCCTGCCTCAGTTGTTCCAACTGTTGCCTGATTTGTAACAGTTCATTCTGTTGTTGTTCTTCTTCTTCTTGCATTTGCAGTTGCAGCTTGAGCTGCGCAGCTTCGAGCTCTCTCTGCTGCTCTAGACGCTGAAGGTGGTGCCTTTCCTCCACCCTGCGCAGCTTGTCTTCAGTTGTGAGTGTGTCTTCATCGACTTCCGGTTCTTCAGTGACAACTTCGGTTATGGGTTTTAAGGTGTTTGGTGGAACTATGGCTTGGGCATCGGCTTTGCCGGTTGAGGTTATGTCTTTGGTACTGTTTATTGGGTTTTTGGGTACTCTTTTTGCTTGTGGCATGGTGGTGTTCGTGGGTTTTCTTCGTGCACAGCACAGACGGTGGGCGCCAATTGTTGGGATATGGCCGAAGGCAATATGCACAAACAATAGCTAAGACTGAGAAATGGAGACAAGCAACAATATACTCATCAACAGTATTCGCGGGAATCAGCCTTTTACATGTTGGTGAGAGGTTCCCTTTTATAGGGAGGTCAAGAGGCACATTTTATATTCCACTTATACCCCTGAAAACCAGGCATCACCCTCTAGACTACACAGCTCGGGTTATGTAGGGGCATAGTAGTACATTTACACTACAACTCCGTCTTTGACTCGGTTTGGACTTGGTCCATGCTACCTTCACTGCCTCTCCAGTGACCTCTGAGGCCTTCACCTTCAGGAGTGTCTTCGGCACAAGATGCCTTCTCCTTCCATGGAGAGAAAGCAACTTGCCTTCGGTCCGGTCCTGTCATGGGCCTGGAAGAGAAAACAAACCACGCGAATGTTGATAATAATTGTGAGTTGCCTTCGCACCTTGTTTCCATGGTTACATGTAGCGAAGACAGCAAACCGCCTCGCAACGCCAAAATCAATAGCGAAGGCCGCATAAAACGGTGCATTAATTGCACTAAATGGGCCCGTTTCACTATGTTACAAAAGCAGTAACGAAATGGTCCAAAACTCACCCACACAAGGTTTTTAGTCTAATAGAGTGGTTTGGAGTCATTCGTTGCCAAAAAGTGGACAGCAAGTTCGGCCGCATAAAACAGTGCATTAATTGCACTAAACGGGCCCGTTTCGCTACGTAACAAAAGCAGTAACGAAATGGAACAAAACTCACCCACATATGGTTTTTAGTCTAAAAGAGTGGTTTGGAGCCATCCGTTGCGAAAAAATTGACAGCAAGTTCGGCCGCATAAAACGGTGCATTAATTGCACTAAACGGGCCCATTTCGCTACGTTACAGAAGCAGTAACGAAATGGTCCAAAACTCACCCAGACATAGTTTTTGGTCTAATAGAGTGATTTGGAGTCATCCGTTGCGAAAAAATCGACAACAAGTTCTGCCGCATAAAACGGTGTATTAATTGCACTAAATGGGCCCGTTTCGCTACGTTACAAAAGAAGTAACGAAATGGTTCGAAACTCACCCAGACATGGTTTTTTGGTCTAATAGAGTGGTCTGGAGTCATCCATTGCGAAAAAATTGACAGCAAGTTTGGCCGCATAAAACAGTGCATTAATTGCAATAAATGGGCCCGTTTCGCTATGTTACAAAAGCAGTAAGACATGGCTTTTGGTCTAATAGAGTGGTTTGGAGTCATCCGTTGCAAAAAAATTGATGGCAAGTTCGGCCGCATAAAACGATGCATTAATTGCAATAAACGGGCCAGGTTCGCTACGTTACAAAAGCAGAAATGAAATAGTCCGAAACTCACCCACACATGGTTTTGAGTCTAATAGAGTGGTTTGGTGTCATCTGTTGCGAAAAAATTGACAGCAAGTTCGGCCGCATAAAACGATGCATTAATTGCACTAAACGGGCCCGTTTTGCTACGTTACAAAAGCAGTAACGAAATGGTCCAAAACTCACCCATACATGCTTTTTAGTCTAAAATAGAGATTTGGAGTCATCCATTGCGAAACAAAATTGACAGCAAGTTCGGCCGCATAAAATGGTGCATTAATTGCACTAAACGGGCCCATTTCGCTACGTTACAAAAGCAGTAATGAAATGGTCCAAAACTCACCCAGGCATAGTTTTTGGTCTAATAGAGTGGTTTGGAGTCATCTGTTGTGAAAAATCGACAACAAGTTCGGACGCATAAAATGGTGCATTAATTGCACTAAACGGGCCTGTTTCGCTACGTTACAAAAGCTGTAACGAAATGGTCCGAAACTCACCCACATGGTTTTTAGTCTAATAGAGTGGTTTGAAGTCATCCGTTGCGAAAAAATCGACAGCAAGTTCGGCCGTATAAAACGGTGCATTAATTGCACTAAACGGGCCCGTTTCGCTACGTTACAAAAGCAGTAAGACATGGTTTTTGGTATAATAGAGTGGTTTGGAGTCATCCATTACGAAAAAATTGACAGCAAGTTCGGCCGCATAAAACGGGGCAATAATTGCACTAAACGGTGCATTAATTGCACTAAATGGGCCAATTTCGCTATGATATAGAGCAAGTAACAAAATGGTCCGAAACTCACCCAGGTATTGTTTTTGGTCTAATAGAGTGGTTCGGAGTCATCCGTTGCGAAAAATCGACAGCAAGTTCGGCCGCATAAAATGGTGCATTAATTGCACTAAACGGGCCCGTTTCGCTACGTTACAAAAGCAGTAACGAAATGGTCCGAAACTAACCCACACATTGTTTTTAGTCTAATAGAGTGGTTTGAAGTCATCTGTTGCGAAAAAATCGACAGCAAGTTCGGCCGTATAAAACGGTGCATTAATTGCACTAAACGTGCCCTTTTCGCTACGTTACAAAAGCGCTACATTACAAAAGCAGTAAGACATGGTTTTTGGTATAATAGAGTGGTTTCAAGTCATCCGTTGCAAAAAAATCGACAGCAAGTTAGGCCGCATAAAACAGTGCATTAATTGCACTAAACGGGCCCATTTCGCTACGTTACAAAAGCAGTAACGAAATGGTCTGAAACTCACCCAGACATAGTTTTTGGTATAATAGAGTGGTTTGGAGTCATCCGTAGCGAAAAATCGACAGCAAGTTCGGCTGCATAAAATGGTGCATTAATTGCACTAAACGGGCCCGTTTCGCCACGTTGAAAAAACAGAAATGAATTGGTCCGAAACTCACCGACACATGGTTTTTAGTCTAATAGAGTGGTTTGGAGTCATCCGTTGCGAAAAAATCAACAGCAAGTTCGGCCGTATAAAACGGTGCATTAATTGCACTAAACGGGCCCGTTTCGCTTCGTTACAAAAGTAGTAAGACATGGTTTTTGGTATAATAGAGTGGTTTGGAGTCATCCGTTGTGAAAAAACTGGCAGCAAGTTCGGCCGCATAAAACGGTGCATTAATTGCACTAAACGGGCCCAGTTCGCTACGTTACAAAAGTTGTAACAAAATGGTCCGAAACTCACCCAGATATGGTTTTTGGTCTAATAGAGTGCTTTGGAGTTATCCGTTGCGGAAAAATTGACAGCAAGTTCGGCCGCATAAAACGGTGCATTAATTGCACTAAACGGACCCAGTTCGCTACGTTACAACAGTAGTAAGGAAATAGTCCGAAACTCACACACACATGGTTTTTAGTCTAATAGAGTGGTTTGGAGTCACCCCTTGTGAAAAAAATGACAACAGGTTCGGCCGCATAAAACGGTGCATTAATTGCACTAAACGGGCCTGTTTCGCTACGTTACAAAAGCAGTAACAAAATGGTCCAAAACTCACCCACACATGGTTTTTAGTCTAAAAGAGTGGTTTGGAGTCATCCGTTGCAAAAAAATTAACAGCAAGTTCGGCCGTATAAAACGGTGCATTAAATGCACTAAACGGGCCCATTTCGCTACTTTACAAAAGGAGTAACGAAATGGTCCGAAACTCACTCAGACATAGTTTTTGGTCTAATAGAGTGGTTTGGAGTCATCCATTGTGAAAAAATTGACAGCCAGTTCAGCGGCATAAAACGGTGCATTAATTGCACTAAACGGGCCTGTTTTGCTATGTTACAAAAGCAGTAATGAAATGGTCCGAAACTCACCCACACATAGTTTTTAGTCTAATAGAGTGGTTTGGAGTCATCTGTTGCGAAAAAACTGACAGCAAGTTTGGCCGCATAAAACGGTGCACTAATTCACTAAACGGGCCCGTTTCGCTACGTTACAAAAGCAGTAACGAAATGGTTCGAAACTCACCTAGACATGTTTTTTGGTCTAATAGAGGGGTTTCCAGTCATCTGTTGCGAAAAAATTGACAGCAAGTTTGGCTGCATAAAATGGTGCATTAATTGCACTAAACGGGCCCGTTTCGCTACGTTACAAAAGGAGTAACGAAATGGTCCGAAACTCACCCACACATGGTTTTTTGGTCTAAAAGAGTGGTTTGGAGTCATCCATTGCGAAAAATTGAAAGCAAGTTTGGCCGTATAAAACGGTGCATTAATTGCACTAAACGAGCCCATTTCGCCACGTTACAAAAGCAGTAACGAAATGATCCGTAACTCACCCAGACATAGTTTTTGGTCTAATAAAGTGGTTTGGAGTTATCCGTTGAGAAAAAATCGACAGCAAGTTCGGCCGCATAAAACGGTGCATTAATTGCACTAAACGGGCCCGTTTCGCTAATTTACAAAAGCAGTAGCGAAATGGTCCGAAACTCACCCACACATGGTTTTTAGTCTAATAGAGTGGTTTGGAGTTATCCGTTGCAAAAAAATTAACTGCAAGTTCGGCCGCATAAAACGGTGCATTAATAGTACTAAACGAGCCCGTTTTGTTATGTTACAAAAGCAGTAACGAAATGGTCCGAAACTCACCCACACATGGTTTTTAGTCTAATAGAGTGGTTTGGAGTTATCCGTTACGAAAAAATTGACAGCAAGTGTTGCGTTACTGACCGAAGCCAATAAGCCCAAACAATAGCTAAGACAGAGAAATGGAGACAAGCTTCAATATATTACTTATCAAAAGTGTTCTCCGGAATCAACCCTTTACACGTTGGCCAGGGGTCTACTTTTATAGGGAAGCCAAAGGGCACTTTTCACATTCCTCATATGCCCCTGAAAACCAAGCATCATCCTCTAGACTATACAACTTAGATGTTTCAGGGACATAATTGTACATTCGTAATCTTCGGTGTGAATGCGTAGACTGGTTACGCCGTGTTTGACTCGGCTTGGACTCGGTCCACCTTGGCTTCATTGGCGAGTAGGAGGGCGTAGCCACCTCAGCAGCCTGCTTCAGTTCAAACAGCAGCGACGTCGATCCTCCATCTCCTTCGGAGGCCATTAGTTCTCCCTTGGACCTGCATAATGATCGCAACCGAAGTAGACCAGGGCCCTGCCGTCGTTTTTAATACACAGTGCCGCCTTTGCTTAATTAAAATAATAGCAGAAGCTGTTCTACGGTCGCACTTATTGTTTCACCCGTACTTAGAGGCGAAGCCGTTCTCGGGGCAGAAAATAGTCTCCCCTTTATAAACGAAGCCAGCGCACCTGTCAAGTTGCTCAAAACTTATTAGAAGGTGTTTCTTGGCAGGCCAATCCCCAATAGTAGCCCCTCGCGGACGAGGGCTTTCTTCAACAGGCCGAGTTCCATGAAACTTGGATTGCTTGCCTGTCTGAGAAACGCCTCCTCTCGTTGGAGAAATGCCCGAGTAATTATTTTGTTTTGATTCTTTACACTGGCTTCGACTGTCTTTTTTACCTACTAGGATTGGCTTCGTTTGTTTTGAGCTCGTTAGGACGGTTCAGTTTTCGAGGTAAGCAACGGTCGTATTTTTTACCGTTGATTTTATTTGGCTTCGTCGAATTTGAATTTCTGTGATGGTTCATTTACCGAGACGGTTAACGGTCGGATTTTTCACCCGCCTATAAATAGAACCGAAGGGGGGGTAACTTTACTTGCTTCGGTTTTAAGCTTTCTGTGATAGCTTGTTGCTGACGCTTTTTGCCTGCTTCGCAAGTTTTAGCTTTTCAGCTCTCCCTTCATTTCGGTCACAAGTAAGTTGGCTTTCTAAGTTTCTTAGCTAATTTGCTTCGTTTGGTGTTCTATTTTGGTTTATTTGCTTCGTTTGCTTATCGCTATTTTTGCCTTTTGTAGCAGATCGTACGAAGCAGACAGCTCATTTGATCGGGGCTTCTGACTCTGAGGGAGAGGGTTCTCATAGCCCTGCCAACATGACAGAGGACGAAGCTGCCGCTTTTGCTGCACACCTTGAGGGAGGTGATGACAATATGGAAGCTGAGCCAAAAGGCAAGGCCGTCGCAGATGAGGGTGAGAATTCTGATGACGGGGAAGATGATGGCGATGCTGAGTCCCTGGCCGACGAGGCCATTGAAGATGTTGAGGCGGATGTGTCAGACCTGGTTGATCCGAAGAAGAAGCCTCGCACCACTGTTTTTGGAAAGTCTTTTGTGAGTGATGCTTTGATTAAGTTTTATTAGGAGAAAGGCTTTTTCCCTGTTGGACATGGCCGAGCCCCTAGCAACGAAGTTACGCCTGTTCCTCAGTTGGACGAGGCTGTTGTTTTCCGAGACTTTTTCACTGCTGGGCTTCGGATGCCAATTCACAACATTATTGCAAAGATGCTTGGGAGATTTGGAATTCAACTTTATCATCTTACTCCCAATGGCATCACCCATTGGCTTCGGTTCGTTTGGGCAGTTAAGACCAATGGTTCTGATGTTTCCGGTGGTGGTGGGTGGTTTTGTTGCTATTCTTCTTGGTGGCATAGTGGTGTTCGTGGATTTCCTTCGTGCACAGCACAGACGGTGGGCGCCAATTGTTGGGTTACTGACCAAAGCCAATAAGCCCAAACAATAGCTAAGACAGAGAAATGCTGACAAGCTTCAATATATTACTTATCAACAGTGTTCTCCGGAATCAGCCTTTTACATGTTGGCCAAGGGTCTCCTTTTATAGGGAGGCCAAAGGGCACTTTTTACATTCCTCATATGCCCCTGAAAACCAAGCACCATCCTCTAGACTATACAACTTAGATGTTTCAGGGACATAATTGTACATTCGTAATCTTCGGTGTGAATGCGTAGACTGGTTACGCCGTGTTTGACTTGGCTTGGACTCGGTCCACCTTGGCTTCATTGGCGAGTAGGAGGGCGTAGCCACCTCAGCAGCCTGCTTCAGTTCAAACAGCAGCGACGTCGATCCTCCATCTCCTTCGGAGGCCATTAGTTCTCCCTTGGACCTGCATAATGATCGCAACCGAAGCAGACCAGGGCCCTGCCCGTCGTTTTTAATACACAGTGCCGCCTTTGCTTAATTAAAATAATAGCAGAAGCTGTTCTACAGTCGCACTTATTGTTTCACCCATACTCAGAGGCGAAGCCGTTCTCAGGGCAGCATGGAGAGACAAAGCCGAAAATAGCCTCCCCTTTATAAACGAAGCCAGCGCGCCTGTCACGTTGCTCAAAACTTATTATAAGGTGTTTCTTGGCAAGCCAATCCCCCAACAGCAATTTCGGCGGCATAAAACGGTGCATTAATTGCACTAAACGGGCCCGTTTCGCTACATTACAAAAGCAGTAACGAAATGGTCCGAAACTCACACACACATGGTTTTTAGTCTAATAGAGTGGTTTGGAGTCATCCGTTGCGAAAAAAATTGACAGCACATTCGGCCACATAAAACGGTGCATTAATTGCACTAAACGGGCCGGTTTCACTACGTTACAAAAGCAGTAACGAAATGGTCCGAAACACACCCAGACATGGTTTTTGGTCTAATAGAGTGGTTTGGAGTCATCCATTGTGATAAAATTGACAGCAAGTTCGGCCGCATAAAACGGTGCATTAATTGCACTAAACGGGCCTGTTTCGCTACGTTACAAAAGCAGTAACAAAATGGTCCAAAACTCACCCACACATGGTTTTTAGTCTAAAAGAGTGGTTTGGTGTCATCCGTTGCAAAAAAATTGACAGCATGTTTGGCCGTATAAAACAGTGCATTAAATGCACTAAAGGGACCCATTTCGTTACATTACAAAAGGAGTATCGAAATGGTCCGAAACTCACTCAGACATAGTTTTTGGTCTAATAGAGTGGTTTGGAGTCATCCGTTGCGAAAAAATCGACAGCAAGTTCGGTGGCATAAAACGGTGCATTAATTGCACTAAACGGGCCTGTTTCGCTATGTTACAAAAGCAGTAATGAAATGATCCGAAACTCACCCACACATGGTTTTTAGTCTAATAGAATGGTTTGGAGTCATCTGTTGTCAAAAAATAACAGCAAGTTTGACCGCATAAAACGGTGCACTAATTGCACTAAACGGGCCCGTTTCGCTACGTTACAAAAGCAGTAACAAAATGGTTCGAAACTCACCCAGACATGTTTTTTGCTCAAATAGAGTGGTTTCCAGTCATCTGTTGCGAAAAAATTGACAGCAAGTTTGGCCGCATAAAACGGTGCATTAATTGCACTAAATGGGCCCGTTTCGCTACGTTACAAAAGCAGTAACGAAATGGTCCGAAACTCACCCACACATGGTTTGTGGTCTAAAAGAGTGGTTTGGAGTCATCCGTTGCGAAAAATTGACAACAAGTTCGGCCGTATAAAACGGTGCATTAATTGCACTAAACGGGCCCATTTCGCCTCGTTACAAAAGGAGTAACAAAATGGTCCGTAACTCACCCAGACATAGTTTTTGGTCTAATAGAGTGGTTTGGAGTTATCCGTTGCGAAAAAATGGACAGCAAGTTTGGCCGCATAAAACGGTGCATTAATTGCACTAAACGGGCCCGTTTCGCTAAGTTACAAAAGCAGTAACGAAATGGGCCGAAACTCACCCACACATGGTTTTTAGTCTAATAGAGTGGTTTGGAGTTATCCGTTGCGAAAAAATTGACAGCAAGTTCGGCCGCATAAAACGGTGCATTAATTGCACTAAACGGGCCCGTTTCGCTACGTTACAAAAGCAGTAACGAAATGGTTCGAAACTCACCCACACATGGTTTTATGGTCTAATAGAGTGGTTTCGAGTCATCCGCAGCAAAACAATTGACAGCAAGTTTGGCCGCATAAAATGGTGCAATAATTGCACTAAACGTGCCCGGTTCGCTACGTTACAAAAGCAGTAACGAAATGGTCCGAAACTCACCCAGACATGGTTTTTGGTCTAATAGAGTGGTTTGGAGTCATCCATTGCGAAAAAATTGACAGCAAGGCATTAATTTCACTAAACGGGCCCGCTTCGCTACGTTACAAAAGCCGTAACGAAATGGTCCGAATCTCACCAAGACATTGTTTTTGGTCTAATAGAGTGGTTTGGAGTCATCCGTTGGGAAAAAAATTTACAGCAAGTTCGGCCGCATAAAATGGTGCATTAATTGCACTAAACGGGCCCGTTTCGCTACGTTACAAAAGGAGCAACGAAATGGTCCGAAACTCACACACACATGGTTTTTAGTCTAATAGAGTGGTTTCGAGTCATCCATTGCGAAAAAATTGACAGCAAGTTTGGCCGCATAAAATGGTGCATTAAGTGCACTAAACGGGCCGTTTCGCTACGTTACAAAAGCAGTAACGAAATGGTCCGAAACTCACCCACACATGGTTTTTAGCCTAAAAGAAAAGATGTATTTGGGCATTTACCATTGAGCATGCCCTTAAAAAAATTATTAAGTAAAAAACATTCTCTCAATTATTGATCCGCCTCCACAACCAAAAGCACAATGTCATAATCGGGGGATCTATGCCCCCCTCCTCAAACATCCCAACTTTTTGACTACCTCGCAAGCCATCATCTGCAGCTCATATACATCTCATCATTGACAATGCAACTTGTGTACTGTTTCAAAAGAGATCATCTAGTTGATGACATTTATGTGTTTCTACACATGTTTTTACAGTTGATAGCAAGTTTGGCCGCATAAAACGGTGCACTAAGTGCACTAAACGGGCCCGTTTCGCTACATTACAAAAGCAGTAACGAAATGGTCCGAAACTCACCCACACATGGTTTTTAGTCTAAAAGAGTGGTTTGGAGTCATCCGTTGCGAAAAAATTGACAGCAAGTTCGGCCACATAAAATATTGCATTAATTGCACTAAACGGGCCCATTTCGCTATGTGACAAAAGCAGTAACGAAATGGTCCAAAACTCACCCAAACATGGTTTTTTGGTCTGCTGGAGTGGTTTGGAGTCATCCGTTGCGAAAAAACTGATAGCAAGTTTGGCCGCATAAAACAGTGCATTAATTGCGCTAAACGGGCCGATTTCGCTACGTTACAAAAGCAGTAACAAAATTATCTGAATCTCACCCAGACATGGTTTTTGGTCTAATAGAGTGGTTTGGAGTCATCCATTGCGAAAAAATTGATAGCAAGTTGGGCCGCATAAAACGGTGCATTAATTGCACTAAACGGGCCCATTTCGCTACGTTACAAAACCAGTAACGAAATGGTTTGAAACTCACCCAGACATGGTTTTTTGGTCTAATAGAGTTGTTTCGAGTCATCCGTTGCGAAAAAATTGACAGCAAGTTTGGTCGCATAAAACGGTGCTTTAATTGCACTAAACGGGCCCATTTCGCTACGTTACAAAAGCAGTAACGAAATGGTCCGAAACTCACCCACACATGGTTTTTGGTCTAATAGAGTGGTTTGGAGTCATCCAATGTGAAAAATATGAAAGCAAATTCGGCCGCATAAAACGGTGCATTAATTGCACTAAACGGATCGATTTCGCTATGTTATAAAAGGAGTAACGAAATGATCTGAATCTCACCCAGACATGGATTTTGGTCTAATAGAGTGGTTTGGAGTCATCCGTTGCGAAAAAATTGATAGCAAGTTGAGCCGCATAAAACGGTGCATTAATTGCACTATACGGGCCCATTTCGCTACGTTACAAAAGCAGTAACGAAATGGTCCGAAACTCACCCAGACATAGTTTTTGGTATAATAGAGTGGTTTGGAGTCATCCGTTGCGAAAAATCGACAGCAAGTTCGGCTGCATAAAATGGTGCATTAATTGCACTAAACGGGCCCGTTTCGCCACGTTGAAAAAACAGAAATGAATTGGTCCGAAACTCACCCAGACATGGTTTTTTGGTCTAATAGGGTTATTTCGAGTCATCCATTGCGAAAAAATTGACAGCAAGTTTGGCCGCATAAAACGGTGCATTAATTGCACTAAACGGGCCCGTTTCGCTACGTTACAAAAGCAGTAACGAACTGGTCCATGTTGACGGTCCTTAAGTACCACTTTTGACCGTCAATCCTTATAGAAAATACATACAAGAATGCATTCACCATAGCTTTAGGGCTTATATCTAATCAATTCCACAAGTTTTGGTGAATATATGAGTGCAGGGATTAAATGGCAAAAGAGGAGGACATTTGGGCTTAGGGCCTGGTCGCCCGACCCCCTTAGGTCGGCCGACCTGGGCCTAAGCCCAATGTAGCCCATCTTTGACCACAGCAAAGAAGCACACTCCAGGACCATCCTAGCCACTGATTTCATGTCGGTTGAATCCAAGAGATGGGAATGGTCCAAGGGGAGGTCACATGGATTGAAGGGCCCACCTCGCAAACTAAACATACTCAAGTGCAGCTATACCACCTGGAACCGTCATGAGGACCCATGGTACAGTCACTGAGCCGAAGATGGGCCCGATCGGTGCCGGTGCCACGTCGCCCGACTTAGCCCCGTCGCCCGACCTAGTCCGGAGGCCAAACCGCCTCAGCCTTCTCGTGCGCGTTCCCACCGCCTCCAGGAGTCCATCTACGCCGTGCACCACTCAAGGCGGTGGATCTAATGTCGGCCGACCTCCCCGCATCGCCCGACCTGGGGCTGAGTCCGTTCGTCCTCATCTTCCACGTGTCCACTCCCAACGGCCTCTACAAGCTATAAATAGCTGCACACCGGTCATTGAAGATCATTATCGAGTTGGAGCATCAAGTCAAGGCGAAGCCCTCCTCAAATGAGAGTAGAAATAGGGAGAGAGTGAGGGAGAGTCTGGAGAAGTCCCAGCGTGTCGGCGACCCTCCACCTGTACCTCGGCGGATGTGAGCTCCTTAGTAAGTATCCGGGATTTCAACTAAGTATTTAAGTCTGAGTTATAGAAAGCTGAGTTCTTTATTTTGCTTGTGGGTTCGTCGCTTTATTTATAAAGTGCTCTAGTCTCTAGCTAAGATTAGAGTAGTATTATATATCTTAAGTGTGGTGCTTCGGTTATCGACTACCTTCGTTTGTCTCGTAGCCCCATGGATTAGTAGAGGTACGCGGCAGGTGGTGACAGCCCTGTCCGTCCTTTGTAATCCTCCACGTTCGGGTACGGCGTAGAGCTATTTGCTGGCAATTTCCTAGAGGTCTAGGATACCCCGGTGCCAAAGCAAGCATAGGAGAACTCCCTTCGCTATATTCACAGCCTTAGTGCTAAGTTATCCTCTCTACCCAGCCTACATATAAACTCGATCGATCCGGTCAACTTTAGTGATTAGACAGTGCCCTCTCGTTCCCTGTGGATTCGATACCCTGAATACTTCCGGGTGAAAGCTACAATGGTATCCGTGCGCTTGCGGATTTATCTGCGACTGTAAGAAATACCAACAAGCTTTCTGGCGCTGTTGCCGGGGAACGGTAGCTGTGTTGTCTAAGAACTACGGTTGCCGGTTTATCTTTTATTTTATATTTTCTTTTCTTTTATTATTTTTACCCATGGACTTCACCCAAATCCATGAGTTCTCTGCTCCAAAGGGTGAATTATTGGAGCCGCACCCCTCGTCAAATCCTATACAAATAGATAGCTATGAGCTTCGCCCTGCTTTCATAGCTATGGTCCAGGAGACATCCTTCTCAGGATGTGATGGTGAAAACCCATACCATCACTTGCACGAATTCGAGTTGCTCTGCTCATATCTGGTCATATCAGGCGTGACGCAAGCAATGAGTAGATGGAAGCTCTTCCTGTTCTCTCTCAAAGAGAGGGCAAGGAAGTGGTATGACCATACCGTTAGGCTAACGAATGGTGAATGGAAAAAGTTACGAGACATGTTTTGTCTGGAGTACTTTACCG
This sequence comes from Alloteropsis semialata, assembly GCA_004135705.1. Taxonomy (NCBI): domain Eukaryota; kingdom Viridiplantae; phylum Streptophyta; class Magnoliopsida; order Poales; family Poaceae; genus Alloteropsis; species Alloteropsis semialata. Next base: position 21,421,835 of record CM014278.1, on the reverse strand, counting down.
TTCATCTGATCTGTGCCCTTCGGAAGGAAATTATTAACTTCCAACAAAAAGAGAAGGAAACGATCGCGGCAGCATGAGAACGATTCTAGGATTTGTGCCTTACTGGCATGGATTTAGGCTTTCCGGACTTGATGCTTATGCAGCATTTTCGGTTCTGTTTGACTAGTAAAGCTGCCCGATTCGTTGATATAGCCGTCGGAGCATCATTCTTACATATTACACCGGCTAGAGCGAGAGAGGTCCTGGAAAAGATTCGAGAGCACTCTCCCACTATTATGGATGAAACTGAGCAAGAAGACATCCAAGTAACCCCTACCTTACCCATAGCCTTGCCCAGTCCAGATCCAGCTCCTGAGACACCATCCGATAAGGCAGAGGAAACTCAGCCTTTTGGATTACCTTTTGAATTTGAGGATAATATATCTGAAAACCATGAAAACACCTCGGACTACGCTTGGCACAAGAAGGCTTCGACACTCCCTCTTTCTCATCCTCCCGATCCTTCCAACGAAACATTTCTCGTGAAAGCCATAAAGGAGGAATGGTCGGATGGAGTGAGGCACTTTTCCAAAGCAATTTGGAATAGTTCACCTTCCATAATCCTTCCATGTTATATAAGGGGAACTGTCGTAGAAGCCCATTTCAACCCCAGTATGGAGGTCAACATCATGTCATGGCACATTGCACATAATCTCTTAGGAAATGTTCCACTAAGGCCATCCGACAAGCTCCTCAAAAGTTGTCCCTTTGGACACATCATTCAATGTCGGGGGATCGCCAGTGCCGTGACAATCACACTAGACAAAATCGAGGTCAATTTAGATTTCCGCATCTTTGATACCCTCGATTTTGATCTACTCCTAGGCAGCTAGAAAAGCTTCTCCAAGGAGAAGTATCTCATGGGAGCCTTCATGACATGCTTGGGAAAGCTGCTTTTGCCACTTCTATCTCCTGCCCAGAAATTCCAAAGGCAAAGCCTCCTCCCAAGCATAGCTCGCTTGAGAAGGTGATGTTCGTGTCACCATTCACCCCAAATTCTCATCTCTATGAGCACGAACGACTTCCATCACCCTCGCTTGAGCGAAAGAGTTGGCCCCATGGCCCTCGGGACATTGTTCTCGACAATAGTCAAGAATCAACCCCGATCATGCACAATGAATCTCTTGAGTTGGAGAACCTGTAACACCCTAAAAATTAGGCCTTAATAAAAATTAGAATTTAATATATTTAATTATTGAATTGTTCATGTCATATAGGGGTTTAATTAAATTAGGCCAAAATTAAAACCAAAGGTAAGCGTAGAAAACATGTATGTGCACTCATGCCGATGCATATTTTTGTTTGTTAGCAACTTAATTGATGGGTTTTGAATTTATATTTAAAATCCTCATTTAGTTTGCTCTTGAATGAGTGTTTGTTTGTTTTCTCGCTTTAAGTCCGATTCTAGCCCCTTAAATCTTGGTCCGGTCTGTTTTTGCCCCTTGGACTCTTTATCCCAGCCCGCTTAACCTCCCTCTCCTTCTCCCCCTGCCCGCAGCCCGCTCGGCACACCCGGCCCAGCTGGCCCAGCTATCGCGCCCCGCTTCCACCCCCGCTTCCCTGAGCCGAAGACGCCCCAGCGCCAGGGCGCCAACGCCCGGGCCGCTGCCAGGTGAGCCCCGCTTGCCAGGGTCGTCCCCGACCTCCAGCCGAGTCGGAGTCGGACTCGACTCCGACCGGGAGTCCCGCCGCCGCCGCTCAACCGCCGCCCGGATTCCGCGCCAACGGCCCGTATCCACCCCAGACTCCGCACAAGCTTATCCCCTCAACCCCCTGCCCTATAAAGCTACCCCGAGGCCCCCTCGCGCCCTCGTTTCCATGCACCGGAGAGCGCCGCCGCCATTGCCAAGGTTGGGAGCTCGCCGCCGAGCTTGTGCCGCTGTCCGGTCACCCCGAGCTCACCCCGACCTTGCCCTTGTCTTCGCAGGAGCTTCCGCCGTCGATCCCTGCGCCCAGTAGCCGAGACAAGCCCCGGAGCTCCCTCGCCGCCCTTGACCAAGCGCCGCCGCCGTTTCCCCGACGCCGGCAAGCCGCTCCGCCACCCGGACTCCCACCTGATCCCCTAGGTGAGTTCGCTACGCTCCCCTCTCACTCCCAAGCCAATCCCTGTGCAAAATCGAGGTCCCTAACCCATAAACCGAAGCAGCGCCGCCGCTCGCTGCCGTCCCAGCTTGCCGCCGGTCGAACTCACCGCCGCCCTCTTGATCCTGGCCTTCGGATCTAATCCGGACGGCCATGATTGCCCCACACCCCTTCGCCCATAATCGGTCCACCGTGGACCCATGGACTGAGTCCAAGGTGCGGTCCACGGCCCAATCAGCGCCACGTGGCTGACATGTGGGTGCCACATCAGCGCCACGCAAATTTTAAATATTACATGAGTGCAACAACAATTATTACAAGTTCAACACATACTTAAGTTAAATCTGAAATTAAAATGCAAAAGGATCCAAAATACAAGTCTTGGCCCCTCAAATGACAACATGCATAAGGTGAGTTTAATTGTATTTCTCCAAAGCTTCAACAAGCAACAAAAGAACCTAAATCGCAGCGGATAGAAAGATAAAAAGAAGCAATGACGCCATTGCCCAAAGGCGCCATTGAAGCACATTCATCACACAAGATCACTCATCACCCGCACCGGGAGTGGCGGTGTAAAAGTGACCAAAGATTGGCTCCGGATTACCTGCAACTTAGTTAACGAGAGAGCCGTGAGTACAAAAGGTACTCACAAGACTTACGCAAAATAATAATCAAGGATAATGCATTTGGATAGTAGCAAGGAATGAGGCTTTAAGGTTAAGTAATATTTTGCAAAAGCATAACTTTTCCTATCTTTAAAATTGAGCATAAGCATGATAATTATACCCTAAGGACAGCTAGCATATTTTATTAAAATCTTGCCCAAACCCACATCCAATTTTAGTTTGAGCATAAACAATAGCATGTAAACATAGAGCATTATCATGTGAACATTTGAGCCATAACCAACATCAACCTTTGGTGAAATCAATGGACATTGAGCTTGCTCATAATCGAGAGCGCGGCAATTCGAATTGATTTTATCCTTGCAAGGGGGTACTTCTTTCCCCACACGACACGAGGACCATACGACTTGCACACCCCGCCAAAAGTGAACAAGGGGGTACTCATGACAACCTTTCCCTAGTTGCCCCCGCCAAATGGGATCCACGCCAAACTTACGCGGGGGATACCTAGGTCCATCATGGACACTCTAGGGTCCCCTACCAAGTCCTAATGACCACGCATCTTGGACCGTGCTCCATGTGAAAGGATCAAAGAGGTAGTTAGCTCATCCATCCAATAGGGGATATGTGGTAGCACGAAAAGGGTGCTCAAACCCAAGGCATCACCGGACGGTCCTTAACAACTCGAGCGGTCTAGGTCACCGAGACTCCTTTCTCATGACCCTACGCCCCGCTCAAGTCAACCTTTACTTCTTATCATCAAGTTCATAGGACCATCAATTTTAAAAGAGGACTCCAACTATTACGGTGTTGATTATCCTAGTCAACCTTCCCAAAATATATCCTAACCTTCTACTCTAAGCATGGCTAAGCATTTAGCAAATTAAATGTGAATTAACCCCAAACTAACGAGTGTCAAGGTAAAGGTATGTAAATCAAGGAAGGTAATCATCAACATAGGTGCTAACAAATGCAATACATATATAGTTCCCATGCAACCCATACATAACATAATAACCAATTTAATTGCAAAAGTAGGAGAAGCATGTGTAGCGGCTTGCCTTGGTCCTCTTCGGGATCGGAAACGGCTTCGAACTCGGCTTCGGGCTCGGGCTCAACGGGCTCGTTCTCCGGACGGTCACTCTCTATAATGAAAGAATGATGCGGTAATTAGAATGATGCCATGAATGCAAGTATGAGCATGAGAAATATAACACAATCATAGCACTGCACAAACAAATTAAAAACAGCACCTAAACATGATTAAATCAATACAAGGACTAACCATTTAACTATCTTATTAGTGATCAAACAAACACCATAATAAATTCTAGAGTTGCTTAACAAACATGAAACAAAACATGCCAGCAAAAGATACCTAAACCAGGCTAAAACAGTTGGATATACACTAAAAACCATTTTAATTATTTAGTTACAATTTATGCAAGCTAGAGCTACCTATAACACATTAATTCATAAAGAGCATGTAAGACTTCTAGAACAGCACCAAACTCATTTTTCCTAGATTCTATACAGAAAAACAAGATCAACAGAGTTGGTTTCATGATTTTACCATTTTTGAGCTAATTACTAAGCATTAACTAGTTTTTAGCTAGCCTAAAGGAACAAACACATGAAATGACAGTAAAACTGCAACTTTCAAGATTTCAAATGAATATCTGCACAGCACATGACCAGAGGAACCTAACAAAGCTGAAAGCACATTTTTAGGAGCAGCATACCATTTATCATGCATTTCTTAATCTAGAACAAAATAAAATCCTAGATAAAAACACATAGCAGCACAATGTACATCCATATTTTTCTCTGACAGAGCAGCTCATAAGGAATCTAATAAAACAAGTTTCACTATTTTTGGATCTGTATTTATTTTCCTGTGATTTATTGAAGCTTCAGCCAATAACCAAGATTTAAAAACGAAAAGATTCGTGAGTTTTGCAGCGGGGCCCCTTGGATCTGATCTTTTTGCGCAACAACCCCTGGATCTTTCCCCATAACCCCCTATCTTTTCCATCTTTACCACACACACCCTCACACACACAGAACACACGCACGCACACAGCACGGACGGCCGGCGGCCATTTGCCGGCCGTGGCCTCGGCCAAAGGCAGCAGAGGTCGGCGAGGGGGCGGGGTAGGGAGAGCATGGGCTGCGCGGCGCCGTGGGGAAGCTCACCAAGCAAGCACCGACGAGGGAGAGGTGACGAGGCGGCGGCGCGACGAGCGGCGGCGGCGACGGATGGGAGGCTCCGGTGGCGGCCCTGTACAGCGAGAAAGAGAGAGAGATGAGGGCCGGCGGAGGTCCATGGAAGCTCGAGGATGGAGGAGGTGCGAGGAATTGAATCGAGACTCACCACATCGGCCGAACTCGACGAGAAGCGGCGGACGGCAATGGAGGTGGTGGCGGCGCTCGGGAGGAAAATGGCTAGGGTTGAGGCCGGGAGTGCGTCGGGCTTTTAAGGGAGAGAGGAGAGGGACAGGCGGAAGCCGAGGCGTGGAAAAGATAGGGCTTGAGCGCCAACCCAATCCACCCCGGCACCGATGGATGTGTAGTTTGGACTCTAGCGAATTATCGATATATACAAGCTAAGATCGGTATACAAATGGGTCACGGTAAAACAGCTCGGTACTGTCCGTACCTCGTCTAGAAGCCCATGCCTCCATCCAAGCCTGACTCGAATCCGCGGCCGAGTCGGTTTCTCGAGTCGGTAATGCACCGGAAAGCACTGTACAGGTTCCTTCCAAAAAAGAGCGTTGTACATGTTTTGGTTGATTTTTCCATTCCAATTTTCCCCGCTGCGGATCTCGGTTGAGTGCCACTTTTGCACTTAGGCCCCTCTATTTTCAAGAAATCAACCCACAGTCCACCCTAGTTCAAAAGTATTTAGGTTTAAGTCCTTTTTCTTGCGATTTAGACCCTGAGCTTTTAAATATTTGAACCCACCGTCCTAGGTTGTAGTTTTTACACGTTAGATGATAGAGCCGGAGTGCCCGATCTTTCGGTGAGTGGAGATAAATTCGACTTGGTGGAAGATGACCCTCACGATCCGACTACGACGAGCGAGCCCGAAGCGCCAATGCAATCGCTGAACCAACTCCCTGTGGTTACCGACCTTGTTGATGCAAGATCAGCCTGATCACGAAGATCGTTTCCTGTCCGCAATCGAAGAACGAACAAGAAAGAGATGCGAGCAATCTAAATATCACTCGAAGGTGGAGTTCTGAATACACGAGGACAGCACTGATTTGCGCGTGTTCAAGAGTAGCTAAAGCTAATGGTAAAACAAAACTCAAGTCTGAAATGAAAAGGAGCCTCTATCTAAATAGAGGGAGAGGGGCGCAGCCCCTAGGGGAGGCGCGGCCAGGGAGAGGGGCGCCGCCCCTGGCGTCCAGGGAAGGGGGCGCAACCCCTAGTGGGCCAACCCTAGGCGCCACACAGGGGGGCCTTAGTTGGGCTAGCGTCTATTCTTCTGGGCCTTCATTCTTCAATAGCATGACGAAGTTCAGATCTCTTGCATGGGCCCGCGTGATTGGTCCAGTTGGTGAGGAAGGTGGCGCCTGCTGTGGAGGTGCATCTGGTGGCGCCGGAGGAGGTGCTGCTGGTGTAGACGTACTCGTGGTGTCCTCATCATCCTCCCCTTCTTGAACTGAAGTCGTCCTCGACGGCAACTCCTCATCCTCGCCCGCATATGGTTTCAAATCTGCAACATTAAAACTAATGGAAACACCAAACTCCGCAGGCAGGTCAAAGACATAAGCATTATCATCTTGGTTAGCACCTTAAAAGGACCAGCAGCACGAGGCATCAATTTAGAACGGTGCAAGGTAGGAAAACGATCCTTTCTCAAATGCAACCAAACCATATCACCCGGTTCAAAAGTAACATGTTTTCTTCCTTTACTACCAGCAACCTGATACTTAGCATTAGCAGCAGCAATGTTTTGTTGTGTTTGTTCATGGAGGTTAAGCATTTGTTCAACATGTGCAACAGCATCTATTTGTGGGGCGTCCTCAGCATCAAGCGAAAACAAATCAATAGGCGCCCGAGGAATGTAACCATAAACAATCTGAAAAGGGCACATCTTTGTATAAGAATGCATTGCACGATTATAAGCAAATTCAATATGAGGCAAGCAATCCTCCCAACGTCTCAAATTTTTGTCTAAAATAGCCCTAAGCATGGTTGATAAAGTTCTATTCACCACCTCAGTTTGTCCATCAGTTTGAGGGTGGCAGGTTGTGCTAAACAGCAATTTAGTTCCCAATTTATGCCAAAGAGATCTCCAAAAATGACTTAGAAACTTAGCATCACGATCAGAGACTATTGTATTCGGAATACCATGTAAACGAATGATCTCTCTAAAGAACAATTCAGCAACAGTGCTAGCATCATCAGTTTTATGACAAGGAATGAAGTGAGCCATTTTGGAGAATCTATCAACAACCACAAAAATGTTGTCCCTCCCCTTCTTAGTTCTAGGCAATCCCAAAACAAAGTCCATAGAAATATCAAGCCAAGGGGAAGTAGGAACAGGCAAAGGCATATACAAACCATGGTTGCTCAATCGTGACTTAGCTTTCTGACAAGTAGTGCAGCGGGCAACAAGGCGCTCGACATCACGGCGCATCCGGGGCCAAAAGAAGTGGGCGGCCAACACTTCATGCGTCTTGTAGACGCCAAAGTGTCCCATGAGACCATGATATGCACACGCCTAGGCAGCACGTGTAGCAAGTTGTTGTGGCCCGATCTTCTCGTAGGATCTGCGAACTTGATAAATTGTCGCTGCGTGACCTGGTGAAGAGGCAGCGCACCGCGAGGCTGTCCACGCGACGAACTACCGAGACAATCACCCTTCCACGTATCGACGAAACAGCCCACGCAATCACGCCCTATAGACGTGAAGGCACGAACTGGGTGAACCGCAGTTCGGCGTTCTACAACTCCCTCAGGAATCGAAAGAACAAATGTTGCAAGCCTCTCAAGACTCACGCATAAACAAAACTCCACGAGTTTGTGTATTCTGAATTCAATAAAAATATATGATCTGTCTTTTCATTGTCTAGTACAAGATATATATAGAGATAGGGGCATTCAGCTTTGAGTAAATGGCTGCATGCGCATGCTCTAGTGGATTTCGTGGCTGGTTCGCGCGTCTTTTCAGCTTCTGGCAGCAGTTACTAAAATGAGCATAACTCCTTATTGGGACGTCCAAATAATGAACCGTTTGATGGGCTGGAAAGTAGACTTGAAGACGCTTCCATCCACTTATAGAACACCATCTAACTCCTTGTATTCTGTCCGCAGTGATGCTTGGAATTCGTACCATGTGTCAATCATCTAGCTTCTGGTTGCATTCCCATGCTAAGGTGATGAACCACCATTTTATTCATGCACACCATAGGCTTCTTGGTTCAGATGTCCAGAGGCTTGAATCCATCTTGATCCCATGCTGGTTCATACACTCCATCATTCCTAAGGACATTGAAACAAGAACTCAAAAGCATAGGCTCATTCAACATAGACTGATTATTAAACATAAGGTTAGCGTTCACCTGAGAATGAATTTCCTTTTGCAATTGTTTAACTCTACTCCTTGTAATTGGACCAGCTATATCAAGTGGAGTTTCATTTGAAGATGAGTGAATGCTAGGCATGTCCTCATTAGCCTCCCCCTCTTGAGAAGGAGTCGTCCTCGACTCAGGCTCACCAACAAATGGAAGCAAGTCTTTGACATTGAATGTTGTACTCACATTGGAATATTCAGGTGGCAGCTCAATTTTGTAAGCATTATTATTTATCTTTTGGAGAACCTTGAACGGACCATCACCCCGAGGAGATAACTTACTCTTACGCTGTTGGGGAAAGCGATCCTTTCGTAGATGCAACCATACAAGATCTCCTGGCTGAAATATAACCTTCTTCTTACCTTTGTTTGCTTGCTTTGCATATTGTGCTGATTTCTTCTCAATATTCTTTCTTGTCTCCACATGTAACCGCTTGATAAAGTCTGATCTTTTTGTGGCATCCAAGTTAACTTGTTCCTATAATGGTAAAGGCAAAAGATCCATGGGAGTATGCGGTTTAAACCCATAAACTATTTCAAATGGACAAGAGTTTGTTGTGGAATGGACTGCCCTGTTATAAGCAAATTCAACATGTGGAAGGCAGTCTTCCCAGAGCTTCAAATTCTTTTTCAACACAGCACGCAACATGGTTGACAAAGTACGGTTGACAACTTCAGTTTGCCCATCCGTTTGTGGATGACAAGTGGTGGAAAATAACAACTTTGTGCCAAGCTTAGCCCACAATGTCTTCCAAAAGTAGCTGAGAAATTTTGTATCCCGGTCTGAAACAATAGTCTTTGGAACTCCATGTAAACGAACAATCCCCTGAAAAACAAATCAGCAACGTGTGAAGCATCGTCGCTCTTATGACAGGGGATAAAATGTGCCATTTTAGAAAAGCGATCTACAACAACAAAAATAGAATCCCTCCCCCTCTGAGACCGAGGTAACCCCAGAACAAAGTCCATAGATATATCTTCCCAAGGTACATGTGGAATAGGTAATGGAGTATATAAACCATGGGGATTGAGGCGGGACTTAGCTTTCAAGCAAACGATGCAGCACCCAACGTGCCGCTGGACATCACGTCGCATATGTGGCCAAAAGAAATGATCGGAGAGCATGTCCAATGTCTTTTTGACACCAAAATGACCAGCTAGTCCACCTTCATGTGCTTCCTGCAAAAGAACTGGGCGAATCGAACAAGCTGGGATGCATATTTTGTTAGTCCGAAATAAGAAGCCATCATGCACATAATATTTATCCCAACCTTTTCCATCAATGCAACGAGAGAAAGGTTCTTTAAAATCAGCATCAGCAGCATAAAGTGTTTTAATGGATTCCAAACCAAGCACTTTTGTATCTAGTTGTGTAATCAATGCACATCTTCTAGACAAGGCATCGGCAACAATGTTATCTTTACCACGCTTATGTTTGACAACATAGGGAAACGTTTCAATGAACTCAATCCATTTAGCATGTCGACGGTTCAGCTTGCCTTGGCTTTTAAGATATTTCAAAGCTTCATGATCAGAATGGATTACAAATTCTTTAGGGAACAAGTAATGTTGCCAAACTTCCAAAACACGAACTAACGCATAAAGCTCCTTGTCATAAACTGAGTAATGCAGATGTGGACCATTTAGCTTTTCAGAAAAGTAGGCAACCTTCTTGCAGCAGTACACCTCCTATGCCAATACCACTTGCATCACATTCGATCTCAAATGTCTTACCAAAATCAGGAAGTTGTAGCAGCGGTGCTTCACAAAGCTTTGTTTTCAGCTCATTGAAGGCTTGGTCTTGTTCATCTCTCCACTTGAATGGAACATCCTTCTTTGTCAAATTATTGAGGGGTGCAGCGATCATGCTGAAATCTTTAACAAAACGCCTGTAAAAACCTGCAAGACCATGAAAGCTTCGAACTTGGCTCACATTTACCGGTGTAGGCCAATCCTTTATTGCTTTAACCTTCTCTTCATCAACCTG
>CM014278.1:21396310-21410947 GCA_004135705.1 Alloteropsis semialata | reverse complement strand
TCGCTGAATTTCCTTTGTCTCTTCAGGATTGGTGCGGTAGGCTGGACGATTTGGAAGCGAAGCACCTGGTACCAAATCAATTTGATGCTCAATTCCACGGAGTGGAGGAAGTCCAGCTGGTATCTCATCGGGAAAAACATCTTCGAAGTCTTGTAAGAGATCAAGAACAACACTAGGCAGCGATGAAGGTAAATCGTTAGTTGAAAGTAGGACCTCCTTGTGCAAGAGCACAAAGAATGGGGCTGTGGTGTTTCTCACTTCTCTCAAATCACTCTTGCTCACAAAGAGACACTCAGTGTGGCGTGGCTGTTTAGGATTGGCATGAGGCTTTATGTGGCTGGATGGGTTAGAACTCTCTCCCTTACTTGGGTTGGGGGTCTCACTCAATTTTCTTTTGTCTGATTCCTCTCGTTTCTTGCGAGCCATATCTGAAGTATGTATCTCCTCTGGAGATAATGGAACAAGAACCACCTTCTTGTCATTGTGAATGAAAGTGTATTTGTTAGACCATCCAAAATGCACCGAGTCCACATCAAATTGCCAGGGCCGACCAAGCAGCAAATGGCATGCTTGCATGGGGACAATATCACAATCCACATCGCCATGATAATCACCAATGGAAAATGACACACGAATCATGGCTGAAACTTTAACTGTCCCGGAATTATTCAGCCATTGCATATGGTACGGATGTGGATGGCGACGTGGCTGCAATCCAAGCTTCTCAACAAGCAAAGCACTAACAATATTATTGCAGCTCCCACCATCTATGATGAAACGGCACACTTGGCCTTGCACTTTGCACCGGGACTGAAATAAATTATGGCGTTGTCCTTGTTCAGCAGCAACAAACTGAGTGGAAAGAACTCTCCTAACCACCAAAGAAGGAGATGGTGTATTCATTGTAGAAGGCTCGAAATCAGGAAAATCAGCAAGCAACTCATCAAAATCAGCACTAGTAATCTCGTCAGAAGATGGAGAAATAACATCTTGTAACATGTCATTGTGAGCAAAAGTTGGAATAGGTTGAATGGCTAAACAATTCAGACCTAGCTCAAATGTACCATCCTCTGCTGAATACTCACAAGTGTCAAGATTAAAATCTGCAAATACATTGGTAAACTCGTCCTCCTCTTCACTTTGTGAATCATAAGAACCATCAGCAAGGGCAATAATAGTACGACGATTGGGACAGTCAGCTTGCTTATGCCCATGACCACCACACTTAAAACACTCAATCTTGCTTGTCTTGCGTTGGGTGGCTGCAGTAGAAGAAGTGGGCTGATTTGAACTCACAGTTTTACCTTTCGCATCCAATTGTTTGGAAGAAGGTGGAATGGATTTATTTGCTCCACGAGATGAGGATTTGGGCGTTGTAGCTCCTTGCTGTTGGAATTGAGGAGTGACATCCCCTTGCTGTTGGGAATGACGCCATGAAGCATTGTATTTGTAAGACGTAGCAACTTGCCGTTCAGCCCTCTTTGCAAAATGAACCAACTCAGTGAGACAAGTGTAATTTGTCATATCCACTTTATCAGCAATGGATTTATTGAGGCCAACCATAAACCGGGCCATTGTGGATTCCTCATCGTCAGTTATCCCTGTACGAAGTAAACACATTTCCAATTCTTGAAAATATTCATCAACAGTACGAGTACCTTGCACAAGACGTTTCAGCTTCAAATGTAGGTCACGAGAATAATATGCAGGAACAAAACGACGTCGCATTTCCCTCTTCATGTCTTCCCAAGTTATACGAACATGCCCAACTCTTTGATATTCAGTACGGACCTGATTCCACCAAGTTATGGCATAGCCTTTAAACTCAATGGCTGCAAGCTTTGCCTTCTTTTCAGCAGGGTATTCATACAAATCAAATAGTTGCTCCACTTTGGTTTCCCATTCAAAGTAATCATCAGCATTCTCCTTGCCGCTGAATGGAGGAATGGACACTTTAACCTTGCTCAAACCATCATCATTGTGATGTCGTTCAGGATGACGCCGACGGTGATCACCAAAACGACCACGAGCTCCAAAACGGCCAAAGTTGTCATTGCCATGATCATCATATGCACCACGGCGACCATAAGGATCACCTCCATGTTCAGCACTATAATTTGAAAGCGTTTCAGCATCAAAATCAGGAGGATTCCCAACAGGAACACGTCGTGCACGACCAAAACCAGCAGCAAATCCTCGGCCACGGCCACCTGCAAAGTTATCAAAACCAGCAGCGAATCCTCGGCCACGACCACCACCACTGCCACCGGCATGTTGATCATCATCCTCAATGTGTTCATCATCATGAGGTGGATGCTCCCCGCGTTGCTGCTGTAGTGATCGTTGAAGCGCTTGCATCCCTTGCATCAATTGTTGCATTTGTGCACGCACTTCTTGAATTTCTTGAGCAGAAACAGTGTGAGAAGGGGAATCTTCATTTCCTGCCATGTTATTAACAAAGGGAGAAAGTAATAGGACAAAATATATGTAGAATCACTCCCTCACCACTTACAAAACAAGTTCTTTCTCTCCCTGAAAAGAGCAAGAACCGGGGCTGCAATTTGTAGTGGAAGAGTGATTGTAACAGCGACGACGGTGCAACAACTCACGGTGCTTTTTAAGTGGAGCCTGGTGGGGTAATATGTAAGTGGAATGCGCTGAAAAATGTAGTGATGCAAAACCGAATAATAATCCAAGAACACAAGTCTAAGTTGCTGAATATAAAGGAAAAGATGCACAAAGAAAGGAACAAGATGTAGGAAGTGGATAGATGAACACCAATTGCACCAAACGAAACTTGTTGCTGCCCAAACCCCTTTTTGGTGTGCTGAACACAATTCTCTTTTATTTCTTTTCTTTCCTTTTTTTTGAACAAGAACTCGTTGTTTTCACTCCTTCTTTTGACCAATATACATCTTTTCTTTTAACATTTGTGACAACACAGCACAACTTTCAACTGAGGGGGCGCACAAGGATCAACCAAGATGGATGGTGCAGCACAAAAACAAGAAACTCGGGAGGGAAATATGTGGCGGGTAGAAAACAAGGGTGGGACGGGTGGGTATTTTTTTGTTTATATATATGCAGCAAGCAATGACAATCAGATCAAGGATGGGATGGAACAAAGATAACAGCTAGAACGATGAGGGAAAAAAATTCAGCAACTAGACAAATCTTAAAGGATTAAAACTCGATAAAGCAAACTACAAAATCAGTAGCACGTATGAATTTGGGCTGTAGGTTTTCTTTTTGGCTATTAGTGGACAGTAGGTATATAAAATCTATCCTACCAAAAACAAGAACAATCCTACTGAGGAAACGGAGGCTTTGATACCAGATGATATGCACACGCCTAGGCAGCACGTGTAGCAAGTTGTTGTGGCCCGATCTTCTCGTAGGATCTGCGAACTTGATAAATTGTCGCTGCGTGACCTGGTGAAGAGGCAGCGCACCGCGAGGCTGTCCACGCGACGAACTACCGAGACAATCACCCTTCCACGTATCGACGAAACAGCCCACGCAATCACGCCCTATAGACGTGAAGGCACGAACTGGGTGAACCGCAGTTCGGCGTTCTACAACTCCCTCAGGAATCGAAAGAACAAATGTTGCAAGCCTCTCAAGACTCACGCATAAACAAAACTCCACGAGTTTGTGTATTCTGAATTCAATAAAAATATATGATCTGTCTTTTCATTGTCTAGTACAAGATATATATAGAGATAGGGGCATTCAACTTTGAGTAAATGGCTGCATGCGCATGCTCTAGTGGATTTCGTGGCTGGTTCGCGCGTCTTTTCAGCTTCTGGCAGCAGTTACTAAAATGAGCATAACTCCTTATTGGGACGTCCAAATAATGAACCGTTTGATGGGCTGGAAAGTAGACTTGAAGACGCTTCCATCCACTTATAGAACACCATCTAACTCCTTGTATTCTGTCCGCAGTGATGCTTGGAATTCGTACCATGTGTCAATCATCTAGCTTCTGGTTGCATTCCCATGCTAAGGTGATGAACCACCATTTTATTCATGCACACCATAGGCTTCTTGGTTCAGATGTCCAGAGGCTTGAATCCATCTTGATCCCATGCTGGTTCATACACTCCATCATTCCTAAGGACATTGAAACAAGAACTCAAAAGCATAGGCTCATTCAACATAGACTGATTATTAAACATAAGGTTAGCGTTCACCTGAGAATGAATTTCCTTCTGCAATTGTTTAGCTCTACTCCTTGTAATTGGACCAGCTATATCAAGTGGAGTTTCATTTGAAGATGAGTGAATGCTAGGCATGTCCTCATTAGACCACCTCCATGCGCTTCCTGTAACAACAAAAGACGAACCGAGCTTGCTGGAACACACAGCTTGTTAGCGTGAAACAGGAACCCATCCTGCATGTGAAATTTGCCCCATGGTTTACCATTCATACATTGTACTAAGACATCTTTAAAATCAGCATCGTTGACATATTGATCCTTCACAGTTTGCAAGCCAAAGATTTTAAAATCTAACTATGAAAGCATGGTATATCGACGAGACAACGCATCAGCAATGACATTTTCCTTCCCGTTCTTGTGTTTAATTATGTAAGGGAAAGACTCGATGAATTCTACCCAATTAGCATGACGACGGTTCAGATTTGTTTGCGTACGAATATGTTTCAAAGCCTCATGATCAGAATGAATTATAAACTCGCGATGCCAAAGATAGTGCTGCCATGTTTGCAAAGTGCGCACTAAAGCATAAAGCTCCTTATCATAAGTAGAATATCTCGGGCTAGCACCGCTTAATTTTTCGCTAAAATAAGCAACCGGTTTTCCTTCTTGTAACAAAACAGCACCTAGCCCAATACCGCTAGCATCACATTCAAGCTCAAACACTTTATTAAAATCAGGCAATTGCAAGAGGGGAGCATGTGTTAACTTATCTTTCAAAGTGTTGAACGCTACCTCCTGCAAGTCACTCCAAGCAAATGGCACACCTTTCTTTGTAAGCTCGTGTAGGGGTGCTGCAATGGAGCTAAAATCACGGACAAACCTGTGGTAGAAGCTTGCAAGGCCAAGAAAGCTCCGAATCTGTGTGACCGTCATCGGTGTGGGCCATTCCCGAATGGCATCAATCTTGCTGCTATCCACCTCAATGCCCTGTGGAGTAACAACATAACAAAGAAACGAGACACGTTGTGTGCAAAAGATGCACTTTTCGACGTTACCAAATAAGTGGGCAGCACGCAACGCATCAAAAACAGCACGCAGATGTTCTAAGTGCTCTTCCATAGACTTGCTGTAAATGAGGATATCATCGAAATAGACAACTCATTCATTAAACGCATAAAGGTGCTTGGAGCATTAGTCAACCCAAACGGCATAACCAACCATTCATATAACCCAAATTTCGTTTTAAAAGCCGTTTTCCATTCATCACCCAATTTCATTCTAATCTGATGGTAACCGCTACGCAAACCAACCTTAGTGAAAATAATGGCACCACTAAGCTCATCTAGCATATCATCAAGGCGTGGTATAGGATGTTGATAACGAATGGTGATGTTATTAATAGCACGACAGTCGACACACATACGCCAAGACCCATCTTTCTTTGGAACAAGCAAAACAGGAACCGAGCAAGGGCTAAGAGACTCACGAATGTAACCCTTATCAAGCAACGCCTGCACCTGGCGCTGAATCTCCTTCATCTCATCTGGATTTGTATGGTACGGGGCGCGGTTTGGAAGTTGGGCGCCGGGGATGAGGTCGATCTGGTGTTCAATGCCACGGAGCAGGGGAAGACCCGGTGGCAAATCCTTTGGAAAAACATCAGCGTACTCCTACAAAAGATTAGAAACAGCAGGGGGAATATCCAAAGGCGGAGCATCATCAAGTGAAGCGAGCATCCTAGAGCATACAAGTGCATAGCAGGGCAACTGAGCATCGCGTAGATCATCAAAATCAGCACGTGTAGCAAGTAAAACAGGAGCATTCAACTTGATTTCAGAATTAACAGAGGTGGATGGTGGAGGTTCAAGTTGTTTTGCAGTCTTAGCAGCTCGAGCAAGATCATCTTTGACAATTTGGTCAGGTGTCATTGGATGTATAATTATTTTCTGACCCTTAAACATGAAAGAATAATGATTTGAACGACCATGATGTAAGCTATCAGTATCATATTGCCACGGTCTACCAAGTAACAAGGAGCATGCTTCCATAGGAATAACATCGCAATCAGCATAATCAGAATAAGAGCCCAAGGAAAAAGGAACACGTACCGAACGTGTAACTCTTATTTTGCCACCATCATTAAGCCATTGAATGTGATATGGGTTCGGGTGCTTACGAGTGGGCAAGGCTAACTTCTCTACCAAAGCTGTACTCGCCAAATTGTTGCAGCTGCCACTGTCGATGATGATGCGAATCGACCGTTCTTGTACAACGCCTTTAGTATGGAATAGAGTGTGTCGCTGATTTTTCTCAGGTTGGGCAACCTGTGTACTAAGAACACGCTGTGCAACAAGACTCTCATACCTATCGGCATCGCCGGGAGCGACATGTACCTCCTCATTATCTGCATGGTCAGTGGCAAGCATAGCATGTCAAGTTTCCTCAGAATCACTAGCGGAAGAGTACTCACCATTGTCACGTATGAGTAAGGTACGCTTGTTGGGGCAGTCCCGAATCACGTGCCCAAATCCTTTGCAACGATGGCACTGAATATCCCGTGTACATACTGTGGAAGGAACAGCGCCTGTGGCTGGGGGCGCTGCAGGTTTGGCCATCCTCTCGCGCGGTGTAGTGCTAGTGGTGGGTGGCGCTGGAAGAGCAGGAGCTGAGCTGGATGTCGGGTTCCTCCCTGCAAAAGAGTTAGTATGTGGCTTCGATCGGCGCCCCTGCACTTCACGTTCAGCTTTGCAAGCATATTCAAACAATGTGGTCATATCAGAATATTCCTTATAATCAAGTATATCCTGAATTTCTCGGTTCAAACCACCGCGAAAACATGCCATAGCAGCGTCATCCGTTTCAAACAAATCACAACGAATCATACCCTTTTGTAACTCCTGATAGTAGTCCTCAACAGATTGTTGACCTTGTTGAAAGCACTGCATTTTATTAAGCAAATCTCGTGCATAATAGGAAGGGACAAATCTGTGTCGCATAGCAGCTTTTAATTGAGTCCAAGTGGTGGGAGTGGCAGTGGGATGTTTTTGTTTATATTCATGCCACCAAATTAAAGCAAATTCAGTAAATTCACTAACAGCAGCTTTAACTTGAGAACTAGCAGGAATATCATGGCATGAAAATTTCTATTCGACCTCTAGTTCCCAATCAAGATATGCAGCAGGATCATATTTGCCATTAAAAGATGGAATTTTAAATTTAATCTTAGCAAATGAGTCATTATGTGGATGACGTACCACACGGCGGGCACGACCGCGGCGATTTCCATCTTCCTGCTCCGTGTCACCGCCATAATCCTTCTGCGACTCCGTGAGCGTCATGGACAACGCATTGAGTCGTGACACGATGTCGTCGAGCGTGGTCTTAGCGGCCGTCTGAGCGAGGTCTAGCTGGTCGAAATGCTCGTTCGATGAAGTGATCGTTGAATCAAGCCGTTCATGCATCGTCTTCATGTCCGCGGCAAGTCCATCAACTTGTGTCCGCACGTCCCGCAGCTGTTCATCTGTCGTTTCGTCGTCTCCTGCCATAGTTAGCGCGAACACAAAACAAAGCCTACGACAACAAGGGTGTGGACCAGGCGCTCACAGTAGTGCTGTTATCAAATTCTTATCCGTTCTTACCAAGCACACAGGGGTGAGCTGCAACCAACAGGTAGAACCGGCGAAAGATTGGAGGAGCGATTGCCTAGAGAAACAAAGTCTGCTCATCGTAGAACTATGTGGAGTTCTGGGTAGGCTGCACTCAATTCAAGGGTTAGCACAATCAAACAATAATGCAAGGTTGAATTATAGTGCCAAACACGTAACAAAGCTGCTGGAAACAAAGTGCAAAAGTGGAGCAAGGTTAGGGGAGGGAGAACAAGGAAACACAGAAAAAAGAAAAATGTAGCAGGAGGTGCACACGTCTGGCGTCCTGCGTGACGGTAGGCTGAGCCTGCCCCCAAACGAGATCGCCCACCTCCTTTCTGTTTCCTTCTTTCTCCTTTTTTCCTTTTTTCCGGAGAAACCCACAAACTGATTATATGAACAAAGGAATACAAATGAGCAAGTCACCACACACACTTTTTCTGGAAGAGTGAGCCGAGATCATAAACTTCCTGGCGTCCGGAGTCGACTGAAAAAACTTCTCAAATGAGACCGGCCAAGATTAGGCAACCTATTTGTTGTGGTGTGCTTTCCTTCTTTTTTTTTGATTGCTTTCCTTTTTTTTGACCTTCCAAAACACACAAGGCAGGGGGGAGGGGCGATCAGGGGAGGCGTGATCTCAGGGGGTTCGGCGCTGCCTAGGAGAGCGCGATCAGGGGGGGTCGGCGTGTGGTGGATGGCGAGTGGCAGGGTGTGATGCACACGATGAGATGGTGGCGGTGCACTTAGGGTTCAAGAAAGTTGACGATAGAACACAGAGTAACCAACAACAATCGAACGTGTAAGCACACAAATTCAACAATGCAAATTATTGAAAGAAAGTGCGAGTCTAAAAAGGTGCTGGGACAAAGATCTAACCTGAAAATATATATTTTTGTTTTGGTTTTGTGGACTGTAGGAGAGAGAAAAACACTCGATAAACTCACCGATCAACCTGGCTCTGATACCATTTGATAGAGCCGGAGTGCCCGATCTTTTGGTGAGTGGAGATAAATTCGACTTGGCGGAAGATGACCCTCACGATCCGACTACGACGAGCGAGCCCGAAGCGCCAATGCAATCACTGAACCAACTCCCTGTGGTTACCGACCTTGTTGATGCAAGATCAGCCTGATCACGAAGATCGTTTCCTGTCCGCAATCGAAGAACGAACAAGAAAGAGATGCGAGCAATCTAAATATCACTCGAAGGTGGAGTTCTGAATACACGAGGACAGCACTGATTTGTGCGTGTTCAAGAGTAGCTAAAGCTAATGGTAAAACAAAACTCAAGTCTGAAATGAAAAGGAGCCTCTATCTAAATAGAGGGAGAGGGGGCGCAGCCCCTAGGGGAGGCGCGGCCAGGGAGAGGGACACCGCCCCTGGCGTCCAGGGAAGGGGGCGCAGCACCTAGTGGGCCAACCCTAGGCGCCACACAGGAGGGGGGCCTTAGTTGGGCCAGCGTCTATTCTTCTGGGCCTTCATTCTTCAATAGCATAACGAAGTTCAGATCTCTTGCACGGGCCCGCGTGATTGGTCCAGTTGGTGAGGAAGGTGGCGCCTGCTGTGGAGGTGCATCTGGTGGCGCCGGAGGAGGTGCTGCTGGTGTAGACGTACTCGTGGTGTCCTCATCATTAGACCTTCTGTTTTATGCATAATTATGTTTAGGTCCCTGGTTTCTTGCAGATAAACCGCTAGATCTTGTTTTAGCCCTAGAATATGCGTTTTAACTCCGATTTTAGTGATTCTTGCGCTCATGTGTTCGTAGTAACGCCTAGAATAGTTTTATTAGCTTTTTAGCCACTGTTTGCATTGATTGGTATACTGTTCTAATTTATTTTACTTGATATGTATGTACTGGCTTGTCTAGATTGTGTGTTGGTGATTGGTGATCGTGTCTAGCCGGTGGGCTGTTCGAGCCGTCTTTTGAGCAACACTTTGAGGAGCAAGAACAACAGCTGCAGTACCACGAGCAAGGCAAGTATAACACGAGAATTCCTTGATACCTATACACATTATTAATCACTTACATTCATGCATGAGTTAATCTGTTTAGGTTATCCCTAGTATTCTTGAAACTTACTTTCTTGTTCAACCTGGGCTATGCATCTTTTGGGTAGCAAATGCTAGGGTATGCAACTTGAGCTTACTATCACTGGACGATGATACTTGGAAACTTATTAATGATGATTAATTGTGAATGATAAAACTTGCTTTTTAGCAACATGGTTAGGAAGCAGAACATGTGCTGTGTGCTTTGTTCTCGGCAACCCTTGTACTAGAATATGTGCTGTGTGCTTTATTCTAGGTAATTCACGATCTGGAACATGTGCTGTGTGCTTTGTACTTGGCAACCTAATAAAAAACGACGTGCTGTGTGCTTTGTTCTAAACAACCTATAAACTGGAACATATGTTGTGTGCTTTGTTCTGGGCATCACTTGTTATGGTTCTATCTTAAAGTGGCAACCCAAGAAAACAGTGCAACCATGGGAATCAATGGGCTCTGGTCTTGACTAAGTAAAAAGCACAACTCTAATTAGTTGGGGGTTACCGAAAGGCGCAAGGGGGGATCCGTGGTTTAAGTATGAGCCTGATCTGCTTGGGGACGGACTCACGTTGCGCCCTGATGTCCATAGGCATTTTGTTCACGTTGCGCCCTGAACACCATCAACCCACTCATGTTGGGCCCTGGGTGTTTTGTTGATCCCGGGAGTTGGGTTCATGCGCCTATGTTGAAACCTTAGCGGCCCTTGGCTTTTTAGGGGGACTTTTAGAAGGTCTCGTAGCGTCCCTATGCAGTCATACCAAAAGGAAGTGTGATGAGTGTGCCTGATCAGCACTGCATGGTTGGATTCTTCTGAACTTTTACGAGGCCAGTGGGGAAAGTGTACAACCTCTGCAGAGTGAAAACTGATTTATCAGCCGTACTCACGGTTACGAGTGGCCTGGATCCTTTTTGACTGGTGACTTTTACCCAGGTGATGTTTAATTAAAATTGGTAATGATATGATGATGATATAATGATATTACCTTATACTCTTAATTTGGGTTACAACTGGGTTTTACCTATTACACTGTAGTAAATTAGTTATTGTTAAAATATCACCAACTAAAAGTGCTTATCGCAGTTAAACCATGTCAAGCCTTTTTAAGCCTTCATCCCTCGTGTTATATTTGTTAAGTAAAGCTGGTTTACTTACACTTGCATTATTCAACAAAATCCCCGGATGGGTAATCAGATGAACCTGAAGGTGTTGTGGAGTTCCCTGAAGATATTCCAGAATTCTAGGCAGCTGTCAACCAGTCGGTGTCCTTGTGGAGTTAATGGAGCCACGAGAGTTTATTTATTCGTATGCGTAAACTTTGATTAAAGACTTGAGTCTTATTTGCAATAGTTCTGAGATGCTATTCTTTGTATTTGGGTATTGGATTTACTTTGATATTCTGTTATTCTAAAGCTATATGTGTGTGTTGGACTTTCTGGGTACACATATAGTAGCATTCGGGTTTATTCGTAAATCCGGTTGTGACAGATTGGTATCAAAGCAGTGCTGACTGTAGAACACGCAACCTAGATAGAATGGTCGTTTAGAGTCTTCCTTTGTCCTTGTCTTGATTCAATTTAATTTTTAATCTTGATTATTTCACTTATCCTTATTATTACTCCTTATTTCTAAATTGCTTTAATCTCTTGTTTCACTTTGTGTATTTTATACAAATCTTATTCTTATTATTTTATCTCATTCTATTGCAAAATTTTAATTTATTCTCTTGCTCTCTTTTCTCTATAGATGGCTCGCACTAAGGTCACTCCGCGCAAGTGTGTTGGAGAGTTCTTGCCTCCGAGAGTTGCTGAGCATGCCCTGCAGTTCTTCAACCCTGTCCAGTTCGAGAGATAGAGCTGCCGCCTATTCAGAAGCCACCAGTGGAGGAAGCTAAAGAAGATCTCGAGGTGGTCGAGATCTACGATGAGGAGGAGGACCAGTTCGTGCCTGTTGTCCCACCACCGGCACCACCTGCTCCAGTCAAGCAAGAAGGTGCCGCTGCCGGAGGAGGCCCAGAGGACCCCGAAGGTGGTGGTGACGATTCAGATGGAGATGATTCCGACTATGATGGCTCTGAGGACTCTGATGATGATGGAGAAGACCACCCACCTCCAGCTATAGGATGGAAGGTAGTGGAGACTACGCGTGATGGAGGGGACTGCTACTTCCCTCGCCGTCTGCTTCGCCTGCTTCAGCGCCACTATGGACATGGCCGTGTTAGTGTGGACTACCGCAGTGAGTGGTGGACTCATCACCGCTACACTGACTTCTGGAAGACCACGGCTTGTGTTCGAGTGTCTGCTCGACTGCTAGGCGCTGCCAAGACTAAGTCAGAGCACCCCGCAGTGGCTCCTAGGGAGACGCAGGAGGCTGGCATTACTGATGCTGCTTGCCAGGCACTCTACGCCTATCGTGGACTCTACTTCAGCTTTGTCCGCGATGGAGCAGAGCGCTACATTCCGCGTATGCCCCATGGGAGGAGGGCTAGCAGGATCGCCAACCCAGCTGGAGAGCAGAATGCAAGACTTGTGGAGACCGTGGGCTTTGCTGCAACCATCAACACAGAGTTCGACTGCACCCCGGTGCTGAACCACCAATGGAGGAGCCGGAGTACCTTGGAGTAGCACCGCCGCGCAAGAGGACCCGCTACGGGACTGCTGCTAGTCGCACCACCATAGATGAGCACTAGATGGTCTTGAGTTGTAATTAAAAAAACGCTAGTCCTGCGAGTGGAGTAATTTGAGTCGTGTGAGTCGTCTGAGTCTTAGTGTTTGAACAGTGTCAATGAGTGCTTACTTTATTATTCTTGTGTGCTTGTGTGATTTGGATCTTTGTAATGAGTGTGGTGCATGTGAACCTATTGTTCACATACATCTAGAATATTGGTTTAGGTCGTTAATGAATAAATAGTTGGTTTCTATAATCTATCTCTCTTTACCTTGCACCCATATACTTTATCTGTTCTCTATCTGCTGAATTCTCTCAACCTGTCTTTATCATGTTACTTATGGTCAAATAAAATGAATTCATGGTATGGAATTGAAAAGTAACAGTGACATGTGTCTGTAACAGATGGCCAACCGGAGGAATGCTCGTGGAGGTCGTGCCAACCCGAACCCACCGCCACCACCTCCAGTGCCCCTTGAACAGCTACTGACCAATCAGAACCAGTTGCTACAACAGATGGCCAACGCGTTCGCAGCTGTGCAGCAGAACCTGCAGAACCAGCCGCCACCGCAGCACCAGCCACAAGTCAGAGACCGGCATGGGGAGTTCATGAAAGGATGCCCACCTGTCTTCACCCATGCTAGTGAGCCACTACAAGCTGAAGACTGGCTCAAGATGGTGAACCGTCAGCTGGTCATAGCTCAGTGCACCGACAGGGAGAAGGTGCTCTATGGATCTGGACATTTACAAGGAGCTGCCCAGGAATGGTGGGACTCGTACCTGTACTCTCACCAGGACCCTGACCACATCACGTGGGCAGAGTTCAGCAAGAGGTTCCGCGACCATCACATTCCAGAGGGACTCGTGACTCTGAAGCAGGAGGAGTTCCTGGCCTTGAAGCAAGGGTCGATGACTGTCACTGCCTATCGTGACAAGTTCATCGAGCTGTCCTGCTACGCTCCAGAGAACGTGACGGACGATAAGAAGAAACAGAGGCAATTCCTTCGGGGATTGAATGATGGCCTTCAGTACCAGCTGCTCGCACACTCCTTCGACAACTTCCATGAGTTGGTCGACAATGCCTTGTGTAACATCCCGACCCCCCTGGTCCGGGCCCGCTTATTCTTGGCAGCTTTCTAGGACCTCAAGACTTTCCTCACAGACCAATACATGTCTTTTCTACGCACTTTGTCCTCACTCATGCGCACCTGGGAACATGTCTTTTCTACGCACTTTGTCCTCACTCATGCGCACCTGGGAAGAACTTCCCGGTCGGTCACCCATCCCAAAATTGCTCTAGGCCAAACACGCTTAATCTCGGAGTTCTTTCAAGATGAGCTTCCGAAAAAGAAGTTGCAACTTGTTGGTATGAGTATTCTATCAATCCTATTAAGCCTTGGGCCCGGATGTCACACCTTGATGCTGGAGCACAAGCATTGGGAGATGGAGGACAAGAAAAGGAAGTTCCTCAACCAGATGGGTGGAAATAGCTCGCGCCCCCGCTTCAACCCACAGTCTGGTGGCCAACTCCATATCCAAGGTCCGCCGAACTCAGGGAATCAGCAGCAGCGCCAGCAGTAGCAATAGTGCCCGCCTTACCAGCAACAGCAGCAGCAACAGCGCCAGCAACAATAGTACCAACAGAGGTACCAGCAGCCGCAAAACCTGGCGCCATGCCTCAATCAGAGCAACATTGTGCCTGTAGCTCCCATGGCAGGCAGAGTTTGCTACAACTGTGGTGACCCCGGGCATTATGCTAACAACTGCTCGAAGAGAGCTCAGAATGCCAATGGGCAGAACAACACCCCAAGGAACAATGGCCAGAACCCCCAGCAGCCATGCAACAATGGAGGGCAGCAGAACGTTGCACGTGGAAAGGTGAACCACGTGAGTGAAGAGGCATCCCAAGGAGCAACCGATGTGGTGTTCGGTACGTTTCTAGTCAACTCACACCCCGCAACTGTTCTGTTTGATTTTGGTGCCACCCATGCTTTCATATCTGCTCAGTATGTGAAAAAGTATAGAATGACTATGCAACCCATGCAACACACCCTAATAGTTAATTCACCTAGAGGGGAATTAAGGACAACATTGGCATGTCCAGATGTCAGTGTACAAATAAGG
>CM014278.1:21379953-21394767 GCA_004135705.1 Alloteropsis semialata | reverse complement strand
TAGTAGAAGAAGCTACGCCAATATGATAGAGGTGGCTCAGATGCCAGATGAGTTAGCCAAAGAGTTCGAACGACTGAATATGGGAATGGTAGCCAATTTGGTAGAACTTGAAGTTGAGCCTACTCTAGAGCAATAAATTTGTAAGGCACAGTTAGAGGATAAGAAGCTACAGGAAATGGCAAAGCAAATCCCGCTTGGTCATGCACCAGGGTTCAGAGTCGATGAACAGGGAACCTTGTGGCATGGTAAGAGGTTATGTGTACCAGAGGTGAAGCACATCAGAGAAGCTATATTGAGGGAAGCTCATGATTCCGCCTACTCGATTCATCCAGGCAGTACTAAGATGTATCTCGATATCAAAGAGAGATACTAGTGGTATGGACTGAAGAGAGGAGTTGCAGAATATGTTGCTTTGTGTGATACATGCCAGAGAGTCAAGGCAGAGCATCAGAGACCTACCGGTTTACTACAACCACTCCGGATACCAGAATGGAAATGGAAGGAAGTTGGAATGGAATTCATCACCGGTCTTCCGCGCACGCAGAGAGGATATGACTCTGTGTGGGTGATCGTTGACCGTTTAACCAAGGTGGCGCATTTTCTCCCAGTCAAGACCACCTATACAGGTGCCAAGTTAGCAGAGCTGTACATGGAGAGAATAGTGTGCCTGCATGGAGTGCCCAAGAGGATTGTGTTTGATAGAGGGACGCAGTTCACTTCACATTTCTGGCAGAAACTACATGAAGCTATGGATACAGAGTTAAAGCTCAGTTCAGCATATCACCCATAGACTGATGACAAACAGAGCGAACCAATCAGATACTCGAGGATATGTTGCGAGCATGTGCTCTACAGTATGGGACTAGTTGGGATAAGAGTTTACCTTATGCAGAGTTCTCATATAACAACAGTTACCAGCAGAGTATCAAGATGGCACCGTTTGCGGCACTGTATGGCAGAAAGTGCAGAACACCGTTATTCTGGAATCAGACAGGGGAGAGTCAAGTGTTTGGACCTGAGGTTCTCAGAGTAGCAGAACAGCAAGTGTAGACCATCAGGCAGAACTTAAAGGTAGCCCAGTCTAGGCAGAAAAGTTACGCAGATGTGCGTAGAAGAGAGCTTAGTTTTGATGTTGGAGACTACGTGCATCTTAAGGTGTCACCCATGAAGGGAGTTGGCAGATTCAACATGAAGGGTAAGCTAGCACCTCGATACATTGGACCATTCAAGGTGCTAGAAAGAAGAGGTGAAGTGGTGTATCAGTTAGAGTTACCGGAGAGACTCTCAGGAGTTCATGATGAGTTCCATGTGTCACAGCTGAAAAGTGTTTGAGAGTGCCAGAGGAACAATTGCCAATGGAGGAGCTGAATGTGCAGGAGGATCTCACGTACGCCGAGTATCCGATCAGAATACTGGAGGAAGCAGAAAGAGTTACTCGGAACAAGGTGGTACGAATGTGCAAAGTGCAGTGGAGCCAACACTCAGAGGATGAGGCAACTTGGGAAAGAGAAGAGGATTTGAGGGAAGAATTTCCCAATCTATTACAATCTGCAGCCGAATCTCGAGGACGAGATTCATCTTAAGGGGGGTAGGTCTGTAACACCCTAAAAATTAGGCCTTAATAAAAATTAGAATTTAATATATTTAATTATTGAATTGTTCATGTCATATAGGGGTTTAATTAAATTAGGCCAAAATTAAAAGCAAAGGTAAGCGTAGAAAACATGTATGTGCACTCATGCCGATGCATATTTTTGTTTGTTAGCAACTTAATTGATGGGTTTTGAATTTATATTTAAAATCCTCATTTAATTTGCTCTTGAATGAGTGTTTGTTTGTTTTCTCGCTTTAAGTCCATTCTAGCCCTTTAACTATTGGTTCGGTCTGTTTTTGCCCCTTGGACTCTTTAGCCCAGCCCGCTTAACCTCCCTCTCCTTCTCCCCCTGCCCGCAGCCCGCTCGGCCCAACCGGCCCAGCTGGCCCAGCTATCGCGCCCCGCTTCCACCCCCGCTTCCCTGAGCGAAGACGCCCCAGCGCCAGGGCGCCAACGCCCGGGCCGCTGCCAGGTGAGCCCCGCTTGCCAGGGTCGTCCCCGACCTCCAGCCGAGTCGGAGTCGGACTCGACTCCGACCGGGAGTCCCGCCGCCGCCCGGATTCTGCGCCAACGGCCCGTATCCACCCTGAATTCCACACGCGCTTATCCCCTCAACCCCCTACCCTATAAAGCTACCCCGAGGCCCCCTCGCGCCCTCGTTTCCCCGCACCCGAGAGCGCCGCTGCCATTGCCAAGGTAGGGAGCTCGCCGCCGAGCTTGTCCCGCCGTCCGGTCACCCCGAGCTCACCCCGACCTCGCCCTTGTCTTCGCAGGAGCTTCCGTCGTCGATCCCCGCGCCCAGGAGCCGAGCCAAGCCCCGGAGCACCCTTGTCGCCCTTGACCGAGCGCCGCCGCCGTTTCCCCAACGCCGGCTAGCCGCTCCGCCACCCGGACCTCCCACCTAATCCCCTAGGTGAGTTCGCTACGCTCCCCTCTCGCTCCCTAGCGCATCCCCATGGAAAACCGAGGTCCCTAACCCCTAAACCAAAGCAGCGCCGCCGCTCGCCGCCGTCCCAGCTCGCCGCCGGTCGAACTCGCCGCCGCCCGCTTGATCCCGGCCTTCAAATCTAATCCGGACGGCCTCAATTTCCCCGTACCCCTTCGCCCATAATCGGTCAACCGTGGACCCATGGTCCGAGTCCACGGTGCGGTCCACGGCCCAGTCAGCGCCATGTGGCTGACACGTGGGCGCCACATCAGCACCACGGAAGCCAAGCCAGCCACGTTGTGCCACTTTTGGACTTAGGCCCCTCTGTTTTTAAGAAATCAACCCGCAGTCCACCCTATTTCAAAAGTATTTAGGTTTAAGTCCTTTTTCTTGCGATTTAGACCCTGAGCTTTTAAATATTTGAACCCGCCATCCTAGGTTGTAGTTTTTACACGTTAGACCTTCTATTTTTACGCATAATTATGTTTAGGTCCCTGGTTTCTTGCAGATAAACCCCTAGATCTTGTTTTAGCCCTAGATTATGCGTTTTAACTCCGATTTCAGTGATTCTTGCGCTCATGTGTTTGTAGTAACGAGTAGAATAGTTTTATTAGCTTTTTAGCCACTGTTTGCATTGATTGGTATACTATTCTAATTTATTTTACTTGATATGCATGTACTGGCTTGTCTGGATTGTGTGTTGGTGATTGGTGATCGTGTCTAGACGGTGAGCTGTTCGAGCCGTCTTTTGAGCAACACTTTGAAGAGCAAGAACAGCAGCTGCAGTACCAAGAGGAAGGCAAGTATAACACGAGAATTCCTTGATACCTACACACATTATTAATCACTTACATTCATGCATGAGTTAATCTGTTTAGGTTATCCCTAGTATTCTTGAAACTTACTTTCTTGTTCAACCTGGGCTATGCATCTTTTGGGTAGCAAATGCTAGGCTATGCAACTTGAGCTTACTATCACTGGACGATGATACTTGCAAACTTATTAATGATGATTAATTGTGAATGATAAAACTTGCTTTCTACCAACATGGTTAGGAAGCTGAACATGTGCTGTGTGCTTTGTTCTCGGCAACCCTTGTACTAGAATATGTGCTGTGTGCTTTATTCTAGGTAATTCATGATCTGGAACATGTGTTGTGTGCTTTGTTCTAGGCAACCTAATAAAATGGGACATGTGCTGTGTGCTTTGTTCTAAACAACCTATAAACTGGAACATATGTTGTTTGCTTTGTTCTGGGCATCACTTGTTATGGTTCTATCTTAAAGTGGCAACCCAGGAAAACAGTGCAACCACGGGAATCAATGGGCTCTGAACGCCATCAACACACTCACGTTGCGCCCTGGGTGTTTTGTTGATCCCGAGAGTTGGGTTCATGCACCTATGTTGAAACCTTAGCGGCCCTTGGCTTTTTAGGGGGACTTTTGGAAGGTCTCGTAGCGTCCCTATGCAGTCATACCAAAGGAAGTGTGATGAGTGTGCCTGATCAGCACTGCATGGTTGGGTTCAAATTTCTTCTGAACTTTTACGCGGCCAGGGGGAAAGTGCTCAACCTCTGCAGAGTGAAAACTCATATATCAGCCGTACTCACGGTTACGAGTGGCCTGGATCCTTTTTGACTGGTGACTTTTTCCTTGGTGATGTTTAATTAAAATTGGTAATGATATGATGATGATATAATGATATTACCTTATACTCTTAATTTGGGTTACAACTGGGTTTTACCTGTTACACTGTAGTAAATTGGTTATTGTTAAAATATGACCAACTAAAAGTGCTTACCGCAGTTAAACCGTGTCAAGCCTTTTTAAGCCTTCATCCCTCGTGTTATATTTGTTAAGTAAAGCTGGTTTACTTACACTTGCATTATTCAACAAAATCCCGGATGGGTAATCAGATGAACCTGAAGGTCTTGTGGAGTTCCCTGAAGATATTCCAGAATTCTAGGCAGCTGTCAACCAGTCGGTGTCCTTATGGAGTTAATGGAGCCACGAGAGTTTATTTATTCGTATGCGTAAACTTTGATTAAAGACTTGAGTCCTATTTGTAATAATTCTGAGATGCTATTCTTTTGTACTCGGGCATTGGATTTACTTTGATATTCTGTTATTCTAAAGCTATATGTGTGTGTTGGACTTCCTAGGTACACATATATTAGCATTCGGGTTTATTCATAAATCTGGGTGTGACAGAACCCAAGGGCCATGGACCAGCTTGAAGTGTTGGCTCTGGAGTCCGAGCAAAAGGATTATATAAATGAGCATGAAACCTTTTTATTCGAAATCCCACAAGGTTGCTCATTTAACAAATCTCCAGAGTTTACCATGCTTTGTGCCATAAGCACATACGAGGACTACAACCACCATGAGGTCCTTAATTCTAAAATGTTTAGAAGGTCAGTTGTAGATACACTTGTTTATCATAAACTTTGCAAATGTCATGTTTGCATTTGTCGCACTAACTTTGCAGCTAAAGCTTCAATGACACATCAACAATTGGCGATGAGCTTGGAAGCTACATCACCAAGGATAGCTGCAATGTGAAGATCCCTCATGGTCTAGATTCAGACCATAAACAAAGCACTGTCGGGAGATGGCCCGGATTATCATTT
Organism: Alloteropsis semialata; assembly: GCA_004135705.1. Classification (NCBI taxonomy): domain Eukaryota; kingdom Viridiplantae; phylum Streptophyta; class Magnoliopsida; order Poales; family Poaceae; genus Alloteropsis; species Alloteropsis semialata. The sequence continues at coordinate 21,389,616 of CM014278.1, read as the reverse complement.
ATTTCCTTTTTAATAAAAGCAAGAACATGTTCTTAAGATCAATTTTCCTTTGGGTATTTTTGGTTGCTAACCTTTTATAGGTGGAGATTAAGAAGAACGATAGACAGGTGATGCTTAAGAACATAAAGCTACATCAGCTACAAAAATCTCGGTAAGTCTTGGTTTGGGAAATATTACAAAAGAAGCTTGAACTCCACACACTTGAGTTATGTTGCTTTCCACTACAAACTCCAAGTGTGGGGGAGATATGTGAGTATCCCAAGTAAGTTCCATTTCGAGCCAAATCTTATTTTGGTTTAGAGCTGGTGTTAGTTCTTGCACATTGATAAAAAATATTGAGTTCCAATAAAGGCTCTTGGTCTTTAGAACCAAAGAGCCCTTGTTTTGTTTCCACCGTGTATGAATAAATGCAGGTACATGATCAAGTGTGGGGGTCCCTCAAGTTTTTTGATGCACACATGTTCGAGAACACCCACAGATAGGCTGCACAACATCGCACGAGACTACACAAGAAAGATCAAGGTGGAAAAGGCCCAGAAGCGGCCGACCCCCCCCAGGTCGGCCGAAGGCCCTCTGGTGCCTTTCGTCTCCAATTTCGTCCAGAGCAATGGTTTGCGCATCCTATCCCTCATCCTCTCTGATTCATGAGTTAATTCGTTCCTGTCTTCTTTAAACTCATGATAAAATAAGCTTTGATGCTCCTTTGGTTTACATGTCTATCCTTGATTGGCTTGCATATTCTTTATTCCTTGCACATACACTTGCTGCTTGTGAACATATATATCTTTAGGAAAACATGTTTATCTAAGTGGTTGATTAATGAGATATGGTATGATGAAAGAAATCTTGCTCTTTCTGTATAAAGTGCTTGGGATGTTTTTCTTGTAAAACTTTAAATTAATAGCCTTACAAAGCTCCTCAGTGATGCCTTATTCCTAGCAAAGCCATATGATGTTAACATTGCAAAAAACCTATACACATATGCTGCTTGCTGTCACTTTGAGCTTTGTCAAATTATTGTGACCCTTGTAAGATGCTATCCATGCTTTCATGATCAAGATCACGTACACTCCACATACACATGCTAAATTTCCACATTGGAAGTTAGCAACATACATTTCATCCATCCACAAAATAAATGCTCCATTTAAGTGTTGATCTCCTCTCCAAGTATTATTGCAAAAAGAGACATGGGCTATAGAAAAAAAATGGACATATGAAGGTCCAAGCAAAAAAAAAAGAGAGAGAATAAAAAAATATGGGCACATGAAGGCCCAAGTATTATGAAAAAATATATATATACTATAGCCATGTTCTCAAAGTAAATTAAGGAAGAGAGAGATCATACAAAAAGAAGTTATCATTCCATTGTTCCACACACATGCACATCTTGATCAGATTGTATGGATGGTTTTCTTCTTGGATCCGCTCTTTGACTTGCAATATATGTGATGCAAGTACACCTTATCTTTACTCCTACTTTGAGCTCCACATTAGCCTTTTAGAAGTAGAGTGAAAGAAGGCAAGGAAATGCCTTGGTTAGGAATCATACACAATGAGCGATCTGAGAGAATCATTTGAGGTGCTAGGTAAGGTTATGTTTTTAAAAATTTCTCAAAAACCCAAGTTACTTAACAGAAGAGTTAAGATGACTTGAATCAAGAGCCGTTCCATTCCTCAACCACCCAAGATGACATGATAGATACTTCAAAATTCATAAGTGCAAGTCTGTCTTGGAATAACTCATATGCTAGTTTCATATCAGAAGGAGTCTTGACTTCCACCTTAGTCCTAAATCATTACTCGAGGACGAGCAAAGGCTAAGTATGGGGGAGCTTGTTGATGGTCCTTAAGTATCACTTTTGACCGTCAATCCTTATAGAAAATACATACAAGAATGCATTCACCATAGCTTTAGGGCTTATATCTAATCAATTCCACAAGTTTTGGTGAATATATGAGTGCAGGGATTAAATGGCAAAAGAGGAGGACATTTGGGCTCAGGGCCTGGTCGCCCGACCCCATTAGGTCGGCCGACCTGGGCCCATGCCCAATGTAGCCCATCTTTGACCACAGCAAAGAAGCACACTCCAGGACCATCCTAGCCACTGATTCCATGTCGGTTGAATCCAAGAGATGGGAGTGGTCCAAGGGGAGGTCACATGGATTGAAGGGCCCACCTTGCAAACTAAACGTACTCAAATGCAGCTATACCACCTGGAACCGTCATGAGGACCCACGGTACAGTCACTGAGCCGAAGATGGGCCCGATCGGTGCCGGTGCCACGTCGCCTGACCTAGCCCCATCGCCCGACCTGGTCCGGAGGCCAAACCACCTCATCCTTCTCATGCGCGTTCCCACCGCCTCCAGGAGTCCACCTACACCGTGCACCACTCAAGGTGGTGGATCCAACATCGGCCAACCTCCCCGCGTCGCCGGACCTGGGACTGAGTCCGTTCATTCTCATCTTCCACGTGTCCACTCCCTACCGCCTCTACAAGCTATAAATAGCTGCACACCGGTCATTGAAGATCATTATCGAGTTGGAGCATCAAGTCAAGGCGAAGCCCTCCTCAAATGAGAGTAGAAATAGGGAGAGAGTGAGGGAGAGGCTGGAGAAGTCCCAGCGTGTCGGTGACCCTCCACCTGTACCTCGGCGGATGTGAACTCCTTAGTAAGTATCCGGGATTTCAACTAAGTATTTAAGTCTGAGTTATAGAAAGCTGAGTTCTTTATTTTGCTTGTGGGTTCGTCGCTTTATTTATAAAGTGCTCTAGTCTCTAGCAAAGATTAGAGTAGAAGTATATATCTTAAGCGTGGTGCTTCGGTTATCGACTACCTTCGTTTGCCTCATAGCCCCATGGATTAGTAGAGGTAGGCGGCAGGTGGTGACAGCCCTGTCCGTCCTTTGTAATCCTCCACGTTCAGGTACGGCGTAGAGCTATTTGCAGGCAATTTCCTAGAGGTCTAGGATACCCCGGTGCCTAAAGCAAGCATAAGAGAACTCTCTTCGCTATATTCACAGCCCTAGTGCTAAATTATCCACTCTATCCAGCCTACATATAAACTCGAACGATCCGATCAACTTTAGTGATTAGACAGTGCCCTCTCGTTCCCTGTGGATTCGATACCCAGAATACTTCCGGGTGAAAGCTACAACGGTATCCGTGCACTTGCGGATTTATCTGCGTCCGTAAGAAATACCAACAGTTTGAAACTCACCCTCACATGATTGTTAGTCTAAAATAGTGGTTTGGAGTCAACCATTGCGAAAAAATTGACAGCAAGTTTGGCCACATAAAACGGTGCATTAATTGCACAAAACGGGCCGGTTTCACTATGTCACAAAAGTAGTAACAAAATGGTCCAAAACTCACCCAGACATGGTTTTTTGGTCTAGTAGAGTGGTTTGGAGTCATCCGTTGCGAAAAAATTGACAGCAAGTTCGACCGCATAAAACGGTGCATTAATTGCACTAAACGGGTCTGTTTCACTACGTTACAAAAGCAGTAACAAAATGGTTCGAAACTCACCCGGACATGGTTTCTGGGTCTAATAGAGTGGTTTGGAGTCATCCGTTGTGAAAAAATTGACAGCAAGTTTGGCCGCATAAAATGGTGCATTAATTGCACTAAACGGGCCCGTTTCGCTACGTTACAAAAGCAGTAACGAAATGGTCTGAAACTCACCAGTCATAGTTTTTGGTCTAAGAGAGTGGTTTGGAGTCATCTGTTGCGAAAACAATGACAACAAGTTCGGCCGCATAAAACGGTGCATTAATTGCACTAAACAGGCCTGTTTCGCTACGTTACAAAAGCAGTAACGAAAGGGTCCGAAACTCACCCACACATGTGAAAGCATCTAGGCCCCTCTAATTGTGTTTTGGTAATTAATGATAACCATATTGGACTAACTATTTCATTGAGGATATGAGAATAGGTTAGTCCCGTGAGATGATTGAGCTTCAACGGTTAATTAACGAAGGATATGTATGTTGGAACCAAGGAAGCTCAAGGCAAAGGTAAAAGATAGGATATTTTCTTTTACAGGTCATGAGGTGATTAGAGAAGATTTTTTGACCAGATTGGTAGGCTAGATAGCCGTACTATCAAGAGGGGTCAATTTCATTTGCATGACGAGTTTCTAGTGCCACTTTGCTCAAATGGTTGCATTGCATGCATGAGAGCTAACATCGTTGAGAAAGTGGGAAAGAAAAAGAGAAAAGATCAAGTGCTGATTGTGGTACTGCGGACGGTCCGCGGGCTACGGGCGGACAGTCCGCGCGTGGCGGACGGTCCGGTCAGTAGCAAGCGGACGGTCCGCATGCTAACTTATCTTCTGTGAATTTGACTAAGTGTTGGAAGGGTCTGCTGAGACTTTGAAGGCGGACGGTCCGCTGGGAATGGCGGACGGTCCGCCTGTCATTTTCTGTGAAGCGGACCGTGGTGACGGACCGTTTACGCAGGAACGTGTTCTGGGGGTTCCAGGCCTCTTTTATATTGCAGACGGTCCGCAGTTAACTTTGGTGGGTCCTTAGTCGCGTGGAGAGCTGTGCATCTAACTCTGAGGTGGACGGTCCGGCCTGAGGGGGCGGACGGTCCGCCTACCGTGTAACGGTAATCTCTGACACGTTTGACTTTTGGAAAGTAGCCGTTGAGGCTTAGGCGGACGGTCCGCCAAGTGGGTAGCGGACGGTCCGCCAGTCCTCTGTTTTCACGGGATTTGAAGGTAACGGCTAGTTTTGAAGGGGTGGAGTATATATACTCCACCCACGGGGAAGGAGGCTCTCTCTTGTCACTTCTGAAGCATATTTGACATATTTGAGCCTTCTTCCACCTCTCACTCACTCCTATTGCTTAGAGTTGCATCCTTGTGAGTGTGAGAGAGTTCTAGTGCATTGCATCAAGTGTTTGAGCTGTGGGGCACTAGAAGTTCATCAAGCAAGCGTCATCGACTTGTTACTCTTGGAGGTTGCCGCCTCCTAGACGGCTTGGTGGTTGTGGCCGGTTGAAGCACTTCAAAGAAGATTGTGAAGTTGCTCCCGCCTTGATTGTGAGAGGTTTGTGCTCACCTCACCGGAGTGGGAAGAGCAACACTAGTGGAATCGAGGTTTGGAGAGGTTCATTGATTCAAGCCGGCTCATGCATCAAGCGAGGTCTTGATAGAGGAGCGGTTGAAGCTTTGAATCCACCTCAACGTGGATTAGGGGTGACCGGCAAGTCATCGATACCACGGGATAAATTTCGTCTCTCTTGATCGGTTAATTCTTTGCTCTACTCAATTATCGCATTTACTTTGGGCAATTTACCTTCCAAGAGATTGAATTGCATCTTGTCACCCTAGGTTGCAAACCTTGACATAGGACTAGACTTAGTAGATATAGGTTTCACCTTGTGTTACTAATAAAACTTGTTGAGTTTTGTGATTGAAGTTTAAAACCGCCTATTCACCCCCCCCTCTAGTCGGTATCCTAGATCCTACAAGTGGCATCAGAGCCGAGGACTCCATATTTGAAGGATTTAACCATCCCGGAGTAGGATAAAATGGGTGAAGAAAAGCCAATCAACCTCAACAATGTGGGGAAACCACCATTCTTCGATGGAAACAACTATGATTATTGGAAGACAAGAATGAGGGTTCATCTCAAGGCAATGAACAAGAGAATTTGGAAAATTGTAGATGATGGTTTTGTCATTCTTGATCAAGCCCACAAGACTCCTAAAGATGAAGCAAATGAGTCACTCAATAATCAAGCAATGAATATGCTTTATGAGGCTCTATCCATTAGTGAGTTCAACCGTGTGAAGAATATTGAAACCGCTCAAGATATTTGGTTAAAGCTCATGGAAATTCATGAGGGAATATCCACGGTGAAAGAAGCAAAGCTATATGTATACAAAGGAAAATTCAATGAGTTTGTCATGAATATTGATGAAGATGTGTCCACCATGTTCAACCGGTTGAATGAGATTGTGAATGAGCTCAAAGGCCTTGGATTTGATGTCCCGGATCAAGACTTCTCTCACAAGTTCCTTAGGTGTCTCCCCAAAAAGTATAACACTATTGTGACACTACTTGTGAGATCCGACTTGAAGAAAATTACACCCACCGAGGTGCTTGGTGAAGTACTTACTCATGATATCTTCAAGAAGTCTCAAAGGGAAGCTCATGGACTAGCAAATGATGACAACAAGAAGAACATTGCTCTTAAGGCCAAGTCAACCAAAGAAGCCAATGATGATGAAGGAGGAAATGAGGTTGAATCCGATGAAGAGATCGCTCTCTTTGTGAAGAGATTCAATAGAATCATGAAGAAGAACTATGACAAGAAAGGTCAATCCTCAAAGAAAAATCCTTTTGAAGACAAGAAGTGTTATGAGTGTGATGAAATTGGGCACATAGCTATCAATTGCCCAAACAAAAAGAAGAAGGACAAGAAGAAGAAGTACAAGAAGAAGAGGAAATTCTTCAAGAAGAAGAAGAATGGTCAAGCATACTATGTGGAGTGGGATTCCGATGATAGTCGGACGGATGATGATGATGATGATGACGAGAAGCTCTCCAAGGGAATTGTCGGCATCGCCATCAAGGAAGCTCCATCCCTCTTCTCCAAGCCTTTTTGTCTTATGGCAAAATGTGAAGCAAAGGTATCAAATGATGATGAACTAGATGATGATATTGATGATGATGATGAAATATCTTATAATGATCTAGTTCAAATGCTTAATGATTCTAATGAACTACTGCGCAATAAGAGTGAAAAGATATCAGACTTGAAGAGAAAATACTTCTCTCTTCAAGAACTCCATGAGGAGCTAAAGACTTCTCATGAAAATCTTAAGGACTCTCATGACAAGGTTAAAATCTCAAATGAGATACTTAAGGAAAAGCATGAGGAGCTTAAGGAAGCTCATCACACTTTCCTTGCACAAGAGTCCATCAAAGTTAAATATGATTCATGTGCTAAATGTGAAAAACTTGAAAGTTTATATAGTGCTCCTAGTTCATCTAACCCATCTTGTAGCACAAGTGATGGCTCTTGCTCAAGTGACAGACTTTCATGTGATGCTTCTCTTATATTGGAGAATGAATCTTTGAAGAAGGAGATTGATTGTTTATCCAAGGATCTTACCAAATGGTTTGGTAGCCATGTAAGATTCAATCATTGTTGGACAAATCAAAAGTTCACATTGAACAAGAATGGATTTGAATATTTGCCCAAGAAAGGGGAAAAGGCTTTCACCCCCGTAGTGAATAAGTTTGTCAAGTCAAAGGTACTTCGTAATGAAGAAGAAACTCATATGTCTTGTCATATTTGCAAGAACAAAGTTGACATTAATCACCAATGCAAGAGCAAGAAGCCCGTATCCTTTGATGCATCCTATGTTCTTAAGAAAGATAAAAAGGGTATAGTTTGTGCTAAGTTTGTTGGTCTTCCCATTAGTGGCACTAAGAAGAAAGCCAAATGGGTGCCTAAGGTTTTGGTGACTAACATCCAAGGACCCAAGCAAATTTGGGTACTTAAAAGCAAGTGAATTCCTTTTTGTAGGTGGATTACAAGGCTGGAGGTAAACATTGGGTGGTTGATAGTGGATGCTCTCAACACATGACCGGCGAAGCAAAGATCTTTACTACTCTTGACAAAGAATCCGACTATGATGATATCACCTTCGGTGACAATGGCAAGGGTGAAGTAAAGGGATTGGGCAAGATCACTATCTCTAATGAGTATTCTCTCTCAAATGTGCTATTAGTTGACTCTCTCAAGTTTAATTTATTATCGGTATCTCAACTTTGTGATCTTGGTTATAAGTGCTCTTTCACTAGTGAGACATTTGAGGTAACTAGTAAAGATGAAAGCATTAGCATATTCAAGGGGTTTAGGCATGAGAGCTTATATTTGGTGGATTTCTCATCTAGTCATGCCAAGTTGACCACTTGTTTGTTCTCTAAATCATCTTTGGGTTGGTTGTGGCATAGAAGTCTAGCTCATGTTGGAATGAAGCAACTCAACCGATTATTGAAGCATGATCTAGTAGAAGGCTTGAAGAATGTGAAGTTTGACAAGGACAAATTGTGTAGTGCTTGTCAAGCCGGCAAACAAGTGTCAAACTCTCATCCTAACAAGAGTGCTATGTCAACCACAAGACCTTTGGAATTATTGCATATGGATTTGTTTGGTCCTACAACCTATAGAAGTATTGGGGGAAATTGATATTGTCTTGTGATTGTTGATGACTATTCAAGATACACATGGGTTTTCTTTCTTCATGACAAGGCCGACACTTGTGATATATTCAAGAATTTTGTAACAAGGGCCGAGAATGAGTTTGAGCACAAATTGAAGAAAGTAAGAAGTGACAATGGTAGTGAGTTCAACAATACAAGAGTTGAAGAATTTTGTAATAAGAAGGGAATCAAGCATGAATTCTCAACCAAGTATACACCGGAGCAAAATGGTCTTGTTGAGAGGAAGAATAGAACTTTGATTGATATAGCAAGGTCAATGCCATCGGAGTACAATGTTTCGGATTCCTTTTGGGCCGAAGCAATCAATACCGCTTGTCATGCATCAAATAGGCTTTATTGTCATATATTCTTCAACAAGACACCATATGAACTTCTCATTGGAAGAAAGCCTAACATTTCATATTTTAGGGTCTTTGGTTGCAAATGCTATATCTTGAGGAAAGGCACTAGACTATCAAAGTTTGAAAGCAAATGTGATGAAGGATTTCTTCTTGGATATTCATCTTGTAGCAAGGCTTATAGAGTGTATAACAAGTCCAAGGGATTTGTGGAAGAAGCCTATGATGTTGAATTTGATGAAACAAATGGCTCACAAGAAGAGAAAGAAAATCTAGAAGATGTGAGAAATGATGAGTTGAGGGAAGCTATGAAGACCATGTCTATTGGTGATATTAGACCTAGAAGAGAAGAAGATAATGATAATGGTCTATCAATCTCTATTGGAGTGAATCCCTCTACTTCAACCACAAGTGATAATGTTCAATCTCAAGATGATGGTGAAGCAAGTAATGTCAATGCAACTTCATCTAGTGAGCAAGTTGTTACTACTATACAACCCTCAACCTCTACACAAGAATCTATTGATCAACCAAGAGTTCATCATGCCATCGCCAAAGATCACCCCATTGATCAAATTGTGGGTGACATTAGTAAGGGTGTTCAAACTCGATCTCGTGTTGCTTCATTTTGTGAACATTCTCTTTTGTATCTTGTGTTGAACCTAACCGTGTAGATGAATCACTAAATGATCCGGATTGGGTGAATGCTATGCATGAAGAATTGAATAATTTCACCCGGAACAAGGTTTGGGAGCTAGTAGAGAGACCCAAGAATCATAATGTGATTGGTACAAAATGGGTATTCCGGAACAAGCAAAATGAAGATGAGATTGTTGTGAGAAACAAGGCAAGATTGGTTGCTCAAGGGTATACTCAAGTTGAAGGCTTGGATTTTGGTGAAACATTTGCTCCCGTGGCAAGATTGGAAGCTATAAGAATCTTATTGGCCTATGCTTGCTCTCACAATATCAAGCTATATCAAATGGATGTCAAAAGTGCTTTCTTAAATGGCAAGATTAGTGAACTAGTATATGTTGAACAACGTCCCGGTTTTGAAGATCTTGGCAAGCCTAA
>CM014278.1:21296235-21379870 GCA_004135705.1 Alloteropsis semialata | reverse complement strand
TTTCTAGGGGATTCAAAATTGGAAAGGTGGATAATACCTTGTTCACTAAGAAGATTGACATTGACATATTCATATGTCAAATTTATGTTGATGACATCATATTTGGTTCAACCAATGAAGATTATTGCAAGGAATTCGGTGATATGATGTCAAATGAATTTGAGATGTCTACGATTGGTGAGTTGAGCTTCTTCCTTGGTCTTCAAATCAAGCAAATGAGGGAAGGCACATTTGTTTGCCAATCTAAATATGTGAAGGATCTATTGAAGAAGTTTGGTATGGAAGATGCTAAACCTATCAAGACTCCTATGGCTACTAATAGACATCTTGATCTTGATGAGGGAGGTAAACCGGTAGATCCTAAACTTTATAGATCCATGATTGGTAGTTTGTTTATCTTACCGCATCTAGGCCCGACATTATGTTTAGTGTGTGCATGTGTGCAAGGTTTCAAGCCGCACCTAAAGAATGTCACTTGACCGCCGTCAAGCGCATCCTAAGATATTTGAAGTATTCTCCTAATATTGGTCTTTGGTATCCCAAGGGTGCTCATTTTGATTTGGTTGGGTATTCGGACTCGGATTATGCGGGATGCAAGGTTGATAGGAAGAGCACATCCGGTGGTTGTCAATTTCTTGGAAGATCTCTTGTCTCTTGGTGTTCAAAGAAACAAAATTCAGTGGCTCTCTCTACCGCCGAAGCGGAATATATCTCGGCGGGAAGTTGTTGTGCTCAATTATTGTGGATGAAGCAAACTCTTCTTGATTTTGGAGTGGATTTCAAGAATATACCTCTCTTATGTGATAATGAAAGTGCCGTGAAGATAGCTAACAATCCGGTTCGACATTCTAGAACCAAACATATTGATATACGGCATCATTTTCTTAGGGATCATGTGAGCAAAGGGGATATCATAATTGATGGAATTAGCACCAATGATCAATTGGCGGATATCTTTACCAAGCCATTGGATGAGCAAAGGTTTTGTTTCTTGAGAAATGAGCTCAATGTCATTGACTTCTCAAATGTGGCTTGAAACTTGGCTCACATGTTTATTGCTTATCTAACTCTATTTTTATGCAATTTATTTGTGTTTTTTGTCTTGTATTCATTTCATTGCATAAACTCCATGGTTCTTGGTCTAAAGTTCTCATCAGGTACTATTGATGATCATATATACCTCAGTGGAATCATTGTGAAAGGATTTGAGAAGAAATTCAGGAAAGAAATTCAAAAGGTGACAAAAGACAGTAAATCTCGGGCTGGAAATTCTGGTATTGCGGACCGTCCGCCACACATGGACCGGACCGTCCGCGAGTAGCGGACCGTCCGCGAGGACAGGGCGGAAATTCCGCAGGTGTTGTGGAATATTCTTCAGAATATCATTTTGGATCTGAAAGTCAGAAAATGAGGACAGAGGCGGACCGTCCGCGCCCCCTTGGCGGACAGTCCGCGACGGTCGGGCGGAAGTGGACCCGCGCCGGACCGAAGGGATATACTACAGAAGAAACCCATCTCTTTCAGTACAGCCACCACCTCTCTCTCTCATTCTTTTTCTTCTCCAAAGCAAAGTCAAGATACTTTTAGGGAGAGATTTTGGCGCATCCCCGGACCAACCGAAGCTCATCCCCCGGACCTTCCGTGCCTCAAGGATCATGTCTTCTCGGTATTTAGTCAAAACCCTAAGTGATTCTCATGGATTTCATTCATATTCTTGGTTAGGGTTTGATATGGGGATTTCGATTTCAACCATGGATTTGAAAAATTAGTTGGTGGAATATGTTGAGCAAGTTAAGGGAATGTTATGGCTATGATATGGTGCAGTTTTATTGGCTATAATTAGAGATCGGGCAATGGATTTGTGGATGGTTACTGTGTTGGTCGCGGTCTCCAGGTGACCTGCGAACCGTCCGCCGCCCCCTGGCGGACAGTCCGCCTGTCGCCTGTGACAGCAACTAGAACAGTAGCCTATATGATTGTTGGATTTTTTTAATTCTCAATATTATCACTTATAATTGAAATACCTTCATGGCAGTGTTGGTGGTCGTTCCAAGAAGGTTATGACATCGAAGAAAAAGAAGGGGAGTTTATCCAAAAGGCCTAGGGCAAATGATTCTGACTCAGGGGATGACTATATGCCTAGTGATTCTGAGCATGTGCAGACTGATGTTGAGCTAGAGGCTGAGGGGGCTGAAGATGAACTAATTGATGAGACTGTGAACCTTGCAGGGAGACAGTGGAGTCAAAACTCATACAGAGATGCTAGGGCTCCTTATCAATATGGTTTGCCCCGGGATACTTCAAACTTGTTCTTTCATACTCGGGTGCAGGAAGATGCTTTTTATGGTCATATGGTTCACAAGAATGTGTACAAGCATCAAACCATTGACTTCTTCTACATGGCTAATCAACCTGTGATGAGCTCTCTTGTTCCAAAACTTGANCAATATTATCACTTATAATTGAAATACCTTCATGGCAGTGTTGGTGGTCGTTCCAAGAAGGTTATGACATCGAAGAAAAAGAAGGGGAGTTTATCCAAAAGGCCTAGGGCAAATGATTCTGACTCAGGGGATGACTATATGCCTAGTGATTCTGAGCATGTGCAGACTGATGTTGAGCTAGAGGCTGAGGGGGCTGAAGATGAACTAATTGATGAGACTGTGAACCTTGCAGGGAGACAGTGGAGTCAAAACTCATACAGAGATGCTAGGGCTCCTTATCAATATGGTTTGCCCCGGGATACTTCAAACTTGTTCTTTCATACTCGGGTGCAGGAAGATGCTTTTTATGGTCATATGGTTCACAAGAATGTGTACAAGCATCAAACCATTGACTTCTTCTACATGGCTAATCAACCTATGATGAGCTCTCTTGTTCCAAAACTTGAGCATCTTGGCTTGAGGCAGTTTATGGAGCACAGGTGTGAATGGAATGAGGCTGTCATTCGTCAGTTCTATGCCACAGCTGAGGTGAACATGGAGAAGAAGAAGCTTGAATGGATGACAGGCACAAACAGGTACTCTGCTACCTTTGCTGATTTTGTAGTGGCAAATGAGCTTAACTATGATTTCATCTCTGGGAATGAGAGCTTTGACATCACTGAAGAGTTGCACTTGAACCTTCATAGCATCACTCCCTTCTATGAGCCTGCTAGAACCCACATTCCTAGAGTATACTGCAAGACTACAGGGTTAAGGTACCATCCAGCTGTACTAAACAAGATTGCTAGGGTCACTGTTCTCCCTAAAAGTGGCTATAAGGATGCTTTTATTGGATGGGCACCAAACTTTGTGAAGCATGTCATGTCCAATGAGAGGATGGATGTGGTGAAACTCATCATGTATCAAATCAATGAAAAGAAAACCAACTATGAGATCAACCTTTACCATGCTCCCTATATTATGTCACTCATTCTTGCCAAGACAAGGTTCATGGGACCTTGCAATGTGAAGCATCTCCCATTCAGGCCATTCAAGAATGACAGAGTATTTCTTGAGAGGGAGGTGACCGAGTTTCTAGATGCAGATGTCAATGAGGCTTGGGAGGAATATGTGCCTCATGAGCAAGGAGGAGCACATGATGCTCAAGATGCCGATGCACAGGCTATGCCACCTCCACCTCCTCCTCCACAGCAGCCACAGCAGCCACAGTGGGCACCTCCAGCTGGTTATTTTGATCCATACTTCGCCTCTATGCAGCAGTCCATGATCACTCAGTTTGAGCAGATGCAGATGGGTTTCAACAACCACTTTGAGGCATATGGGCAGCAGATGAATGCAAATCTTGAGAACATGCAGACTCGCCTTGATAGGCAGCATCAGCAGCTTATGGTTAGGCAGCAGCAGCTTGAGACTCGCTTTGACAACTTCCACACTAGCTTCTCAGGCTTTGCTGATCACTTTTATTCCATCTATCCGGCTCCAGTGCCTCCTCCAGAGTTTCACCCTCACCAGCCGTTTTATCCTCCTCCGCCGCCACCTCAGGATGACTAGGACCCTCTTTTGGTCTTTGATGACAAAGGGTGAGAAGAATTTGGAGTGATTCCTTGAAGATTCATCGAGATAGGGGGAGCCTTGGGCTTGGGATCATGGAAACATTGCATGTGCATGTTTAATTTTCGCTTTGCATGAACTATTTGTGTGCTTGTAATATCTTATGCTTTGAGGTGTGGAACTAGAACTTGTGTTTGAACCTTGTTGGATGTAATTTCATCTCTTTAGCTTAATATGACTTGTTCTAGTTCTTGTGGTTTTTGAGGCTAACCCATTACCGCTCATGTTCATTGAATATTATATATATCTTGTGTAGCCTCGATTGCCTTTTTGTAGGGGAAACTCCGGAAATTTCTTATCTAATGCATATGAGGATATTTCAAATGCAAAGTTATATGCACATATGTAGGGGGGAGTTCTTCTCTACAAAATGAATTTTGAGTTCTTTCATCCATTCATATATATCGGTTTCATTGAAATGGGTAAGCGTTCTCAAAGTTCAAAAACCTTCTCTTATCACTCCTTTCAATGGTTGTCATCAATTACCAAAAAGGGGGAGATTGAAAGCATCTAGGCCCCTCTAATTGTGTTTGGTAATTAATGATAACCATATTGGACTAACTATTTCATTGAGGATATGAGAATAGGTTAGTCCCGTGAGATGATTGAGCTTCAACGGTTAATTAACGAAGGATATGTATGTTGGAACCAAGGAAGCTCAAGGCAAAGGTAAAAGATAGGATATTTTCTTTTACCGGTCATGAGGTGATTAGAGAAGATTTTTTGACCAGATTGGTAGGCTAGATAGCCGTACTATCAAGAGGGGTCAATTTCATTTGCATGACGAGTTTCTAGTGCCACTTTGCTCAAATGGTTGCATTGCATGCATGAGAGCTAACATCGTTGAGAAAGTGGGAAAGAAAAAGAGAAAAGATCAAGTGCTGATTGTGGTATTGCGGACGGTCCGCGGGCTACGGGCGGACAGTCCGCGCGTGGCGGAGGGTCCGGCCAGTAGCAAGCGGACGGTCCGCATGCTAACTTATCTTCTGTGAATTTGACTAAGTGTTGGAAGGGTCTGCCGAGACTTTGAAGGCGGACGGTCCGCTGGGAATGGCGGACGGTCCTCCTGTCATTTTCTGTGAAGCGGACCGTGGCGACGGACTGTTTACGTAGGAACGTGTTCTGGGGGTTCCAGGCCTCTTTTATATTGCGGACGGTCCGCAGTTAACTTTGGTGGGTCCTTAGTCGCGTGGAGAGCTGTGCATCTAACTCTGAGGCGGACGATCCGGCCTGAGGGGGCGGACGGTCCGCCTACCGCGTAACGGTAATCTCTGACACGTTTGACTTTTGGAAAGTAGCCGTTGAGGCTTAGGCGGACGGTCCGCCAAGTGGCTAGCGGACGGTCCGCCAGTCCTCTGTTTTCACGGGATTTGAAGGTAACGGCTAGTTTTGAAGGGGTGGAGTATATATACTCCACCCACGGGGAAGGAGGCTCTCTCTTGGCACTGCTGAAGCATATTTGACATATTTGAGCCTTCTTCCACCTCTCACTCACTCCTATTGCTTAGAGTTGCATCCTTGTGAGTGTGAGAGAGTTCTAGTGCATTGCATTAAGTGTTTGAGCTTTGGGGCACTAGAAGTTCATCAAGCAAGCGTCATCGACTTGTTACTCTTGGAGGTTGCCGCCTCCTAGACGGCTTGGTGGTTGTGGCCGGTTGAAGCACTTCAAAGAAGATTGTGAAGTTGCTCCCGCCTTGATTGTGAGAGGTTTGTGCTCACCTCACCGGAGTGGGAAGAGCAACACTAGTGGAATCGAGGTTTGGAGAGGTTCATTGATTCAAGCCGGCTCATGCATCAAGCGAGGTCTTGATAGAGGAGCGGTTGAAGCTTTGAATCCACCTCAACGTGGATTAGGGGTGACCGGCAAGTCATCGATACCACGGGACAAATTTCGTCTCTCTGGATCGGTTAATTCTTTGCTCTACTCAATTATCGCATTTACTTTGGGCAATTTACCTTCCTAGAGATTGAATTGCATCTTGTCACCCTAGGTTGCAAACCTTGACATAGGACTAGACTTAGTAGATATAGGTTTCACCTTGTGTTACTAATAAAACTTGTTGAGTTTTGTGATTGAAGTTTAAAACCGCCTATTCACCCCCCTCTAGTCGGTATCCTAGATCCTACAACATGGTTTTTAGTCTAATAGAGTGGTTTGGAGTCATCCGTTGCGAAAAAATCGACAGCAGGTTCGGCCGCATAAAACGGTGCATTAATTGCACTAAACGGGCCCGTTTCACTACGTTACAAAAACAGTAACGAAATGGTCCGAAACTCACCCACACATGGTTTTTAGTCTAATAGAGTGGTTTGGAGTCATCAGTTGCAAAAAAAATGATAGCAAGTTTGGTCGCATAAAACTGTGCATTAATTGCACTAAACGGGTCTGTTTCGCTACGTTACGACAGTAGTAACGAAATGGTTCGAAACTCACCCAGACATGGTTTTTTGGTCTAATAGTGTGGTTTGGAGTCATCCGTTGCGAAAAAATTGACAGCAAGTTCGGCCGCATAAAACGGTGCATTAATTGCACTAAGGCCCATTTCGCTACGTTACAAAAGCGGTAACAAAATGGTCCGAAACTTACCCACACATGGTTTTTAGTCTAATAGAGTGGTTTGGAGTCATCCGTTGCGAAAAAATAGACAGCAAGTTCGGCCGCATAAAATGGTGCATTGATTGCACTAAACGGGCCCGTTTCGCTACATTACAAAAGCAGTAACGAAATGGTCCAAAACTCACCCACACATAGTTTTAAGTCTAAAAGAGTGGTTTGGAGTCATCCGTTGTGAAAAAATTGACAGCAAGTTCGGCCGCATAAAATGGTACGTTAATTGCACTAAACGGGCCTATTTCGCTACGTTACAAAAGCAGTAACGAAATGGTCCAAAACTCACCCAGACATAGTTTTTGGTCTAATAGAGTGGTTTGTATTCATCCATTGCAAAAAAAAATCGGCGCATAAAATAGTGCATTAATTGCACTAAATGGGCCCGTTTCGCTACGTTACAAAAGCAGTAACAAAATGGTCCGAAACTCACCCATACATTGTTTTTAGTCTAATAGAGTGGTTTGGAGTCATCCGTTGCGAAAAAATTAACAGCAAGTTTGGCCGCATAAAACAGTGCATTAATTGCACTAAATGGGCACGATTCACTACGTTATAAAAGCAGTAAAGAAATGGTACGAAACTCACCCAGACATGTTTTTTGGTCTAATTGAGTGGTTTGGAGTCATCCGCTGCGAAAAAATTGACAGCAAGTTCGGCCACATAAAAGGTTGCATTAATTGCACTAAACGGGCCCGTTTCGCTACGTTACAAAAGCAGAAACAAAATAGTCTAAAACTCACCCAGACATAGTTTTTGGTCTAGTAGGGTGGTTGGAGTCATCGTTGTGAAAAAATTGATAGCAAGTTCGGCCGCATAAAATGGTGCATTAATTGCACTAAACGGACCCGTTTCGCTACGTTACAAAAGCATTAACGAAATGGTCCGAAACTCACCTAGACATAGTTTTTGGTCTAATAGAGTGGTTTGGAGTCACCCGTTGTGAAGAAATTGACAGCAAGTTTGGCCGCATAAAACGGTGCATTAATTGCACTAAATGGGCCCGTTTCGCTGCATTACAAAAGCAGTAACAAAACGGTTTGAAACTCACCCAGACATGGTTTTTTGGTCTAACAGAGTGGTTTGGAGTTATCCGTTACGAAAAAATTGACAGCAAGTTCGGCCGCATAAAACGGTGCATTAATTGCACCAAACGGGTTCGTTTCGCTACATAACAAAAGCAGTTACAAAATGGTCCGAAACTCACCCACACATGGTTTTCAGTCGAATAGAGTGGTTTGGAGTCATCCGTTGCAAAAAAAATTGTCAGCTAGTTCAGTCGCATAAAATGGTGCATTAATTGCACTAAACGGGCCCATTTCGCTACGTTACAAAAGCAGTAACAAAACGGTCCAAAACTCACCCAGACATAGTTTTTGGTCTAGTGGAGTGGTTTGGAGTCATCCGTTGCGAAAAAATTGACAGCAAGTTCGATCGCATAAAATGGTGCATTAATTGCACTAAACGGGCCCGTTTCGCTGCGTTGCAAAAGCAGTAACGAAATGGTCTGAAACTCACCCATACATGGTTTTTAGTCTAATAGAGTGGTTTGGAGTCATCCGTTTCGAAAAAACGGACGGCAAGTTCGGTCGCATAAAACGGTACATTAATTGCACTAAATGGGCCCGTTTCGCTACGTTACAAAAGCAGTAACGAAATGGTTCAAAACTCACCCAGACATGGTTTTTTGGTCTAATAGAGTGGTTTGGAGTCATTCCGTTGCGAAAAAAATTACAGCAAGTTTGGCCACATAAAATGGTGCATTAATTGCAATAAACGGACCCATTTCGGTGCATTACAAAAGCAGTAAGACATGGATTTTGGTCTAATAGAGTGGTTTGGAGTCATCCGTTGCAAAAAAAATGACAGCAAGTTTGGCCGCATAAAACGGTGCATTAATTGCACTAAACGGGTCTGTTTCGCTACGTTACAAAAGCAGTAACGAAACGGTCCGAAACTCACCCACACATGGTTTTTAGTCTAAAAGAGTGGTTTGGAGTCATCCGTTGTGAAAAAATTGACAGCAAGTTGAGCCATATAAAATGGTGCATTAATTGCTCTAAACGGGCCCGTTTTGCTACGTTACAAAAGCAGTAGGACAGGGTTTTCGGTATAATAGAGTGGTTTGGAGTCATCCATTGCGAAAAAATTGACAAAAGCTGTAAGGAAATGGTCCAAAACTCACCCAGATATGGTTTTTGGTCTAATAGAGTGGTTTGGATTCATCCGTTGCGAAAAAATTGACAGCAAGTTCGGCCACATAAAACGGTGCATTAATTGCACTAAACAGGTCCGTTTCGGGTTGTCACAAAAGCAGTAACGAAATGGTCCGAAATTCACCTAGACATGGTTTTTGGTCTAATAGAGCGGTTTGGAGTCATCTGTTGCGAAAAAATTGATAGTAAGATCGGCAGCATAAAACGGTGCATTAATTGCACTAAACGGGCCTGTTTCGCTACATTACAAAAGCGGGAACGAAATGGTCCGAAACTCACCCACACATGGTTTTTAGTCTAATAGAGTGGTTTGGAGTCATCCGTTATGAAAAAATTGACAGCCAGTTTGGCCGCATAAAATGGTGCATTAATTGCACTAAACGGGCCCGTTTCGCTAAGTTACAAAAGGAGTAACGAAATGGTCCAAAACTCACCCAGACATGATTTTTTGTTTAATAGAGTGGTTTGGAGTCATCTGTTGCAAAAAAATTGATAGCAAGTTCGGCCGCATAAAATGGTGCATTAATTGCACTAAACGGGCCCGTTTCGCTACGATACAAATGCAGTAACGAAATGGTCCGAAACTCACACACACATGGTTTTTAGTCTAATAGAGTGGTTTGGAGTCATCTATTACGAAAAAATTGACAGCATGTTCGGCCGCATAAAACGGTGCATTAATTGCACTAAACGGGCCAATTTCGCTATGTTACAAAAGCAGTAACGAAATGGTCCAAAACTCACCCAAACATTGTTTTTTTGGTCTACTAGAATGGTTTGGAGTCATCCGTTGCGAAAAAATTGACAGCAAGTTTGGCCGTATAAAACGGTGCATTAATTGCACAAAACAGGCCGGTTTCACTATGTTACAAAAACAGTAACGAAATGGTCCAAGACTCACCCAGACATGGTTTTTGGTCTAATAGAGTGGTTTGGAGTCATCCGTTGTGAAAAAATTGACAGTGAGTTCGGCCGCATAAAACGGTGCATTAATTGCACTAAACGGGTCCGTTTCGCTACGTTACAAAAGCAGTAACGAAATGGCCCGAATCTCACCTAGACATTGTTTTTGATCTAATAGAGTGATTTGGAGTCATCCGTTGCGAAAAAATTGACAGCAAGTTCGGTCGCATAAAATGGTGCATTAACTTTGTTCATGTACTTCTTAATGCTTGTATATATGTATGCCATCGACCATACGTTAGAAACCTTTGTATATCTCTCTTGTTAATAACATGGCTACTAGAAGAACAACCTAGTTTTGTTTTTGTTTTCAATAAATAAATGATCACCATCACTTTGTGCTCACCACGATGCAATATTTTAAATTCTTTTGCTTATGAAAAGTGATGAAAATTGCCGCTTTGTTCTACCTACACCATGTTGTATATTACTTGACCATTTGCTCTCTACTAAATGATCTTAAATTGACTAAATACCGGCTCTTTATTTGTGGAGGTTAAATGACTAAATTCTAGACCGACATATTCCTTATGTTGCTCTTTGATTTAAGTTTACCGATGACCTTACACCTTGTATTGTTTTATTTAAAACTTGATTCTTATGCTATCTATATTCGTGAATCTCTTGCAAAGTTCTACCTACCAAAGCCTTTACATATATATGATCTATCATGATGAAACCCTTAGATTTACAAACTTATATTTTGATGAGTTGGATTAAGATTGATTTCTATGGTTCGAGACTAAGAAGCTAGCCTTTCCATTTTGCGTACCCTCTTTTTGCAAACCTTTCTATCCATGCATTGTGAGTTTCTACACCGGAAACTTCGCAAACTTCGCTGGATATCCACCCTAAACCCAAATATATTTTTGTGATTACCTCCTTGACCACAACTTACAATTGGGTATGGATCATTATTACGAGGAAAATTCAGAAGAATCAAGAGCCTAATTTAGAGAACATCAATTTAGGAGGCAAGAAACTTGCCGAAGATTCAAATGATTTTTTTGAAGGTCAAGATGGATTTTGTATACTTACTTCAGCAATTATCGACCCTCACTTCTATGCTCGAGGACGAGCAATCGTTTAAGCATGGGTGGAGGATGCTGAGTAAGTACTATGTTGCAAAAAGTTCTTAGGAGCAAAAAGAAAGAAAAATGTGGAAAAAAAGAAAGAAAAGAAACAAAGATGAAAGGAAAAGAAAGAAAGGAAAAAAGAGAAATAATGCTCCTTAGTTCTTTTAGCTTCATCAAATTCCAAGTGCTTTGAAGACAATTCCATACTCAATTTTCCAACCATGTGCAATCTGATAACTAGGACTTCATTTGTGCCTCGGGATCATCCACTTGCCATTTGCACATGTCCACCTATCTAAATGTGTGTATTCCATCCCTCTCTCTTTCCAACATTTATTCTCCATGGCCTTTTTGACTAGACTCGGTAATTCCAATAGATCTCTCTCTTAGTTTGACAATATTTGAGATATAATGTTTTTCTAGGATTGTTTTTACCTACCAAGCTCCACATAAGCCTTGCATTTTCATATATGAGTAGAACGGGTTGAAAATACTTGATGAGATGAGTGTTTCCATGAGCTTTTGCAAGAGAATCTCACTTGTGTTGGATATGCATCTTTTTGAAAACTCTTCCCGATGGAACAAGGTAAAGGTCTAAAGTTCACTTAAATTCAAGAGCATTGCATTTATTATTATTGTGGCTTGTTCTTTATTGCTAGTCTATCTTCCATAATGAAAAGTAGCCGGTCACAACTTGAACTTTAAATGCTAAACACTTCAGAGCAAAGTGTCTTGTTGTGTAAACTAAGTGCAGGGAAGACATTGAAGGGCAACGCTGATTTTCTATTTAAGCAAAGACCCTGGACTTACTCGAGGACGAGCAAGGTTTAAGCATGGGGGGATTGTTGACGCTCGTTAGCAACACCTTTTTAGTGCTAATTAAGTGGGGTTTTGGGACCAATTCATATACTAACCCGCCGCTTGGCACTTGAAATAACCCCATTTTCACATATGCATGTATTTTTGGAGGATTTTGGTTTACGCAGGTTTTTGAGCTATAAATGAGCACTTTTGGACGAAGACCAAGGTCATGCGTAGCATGGAGGAATATGAAGGCCAAACCTAATATGACACGGATTTTGTTCGCTCTCATCTATGGTGAACCAACCTCCATGAATGTGGAAGGACAAAGGCTTGAAGATAAGGTTGGATGACTTCAGGATTAAGGCGAATCAGGCAGACATTTGGAAATCTATTAAGACACAATCTTATCCCAAGCAACCGACGTCCAAACACCCACATGCATTGGCACCTGAACTCATAGAGGATCTAGAAGCTTGCACGCAAAAGATGAGACCGAGGGGTTACAGAAACAGCCCAGGTCGGCTGGCCCAAAGGGCCCATGCCGGTCGGCCTAGGGTGTTTCTGCGCCACCTCGGCCTCCTTTTCGAGTTAGGGTTTCCTCGGACAATTTATAGCCCCGATGCACGGAGGCGCGCACATCAATCCAACAGAACTCGGTGAAACCTAGGGCATACACCAAAAGGAGATGATGACCGCTGCAAGTCCTCGAAGTTGTCTAGGGGATGGCTTAGGCCAACCTTAGCCACCATGGCCTCCCTGTGTGGTTGTGCCATGGTGGAGTTCAAGAGCTAGTTGGAGTCATCAATGGGGTTGAGAATGAGTTTGTTTCGCTCCCCGAGGTTATTCAGTCTGTAGGTGACTTCGCAGTTTCTGTTTGTTCGTGTAACTTGCTGAAGATTTTATCTGGCAATGGCTGTGAGAACTACAAGGCTCTGCTCCGGAAAGGATATCCTTATCCAGAGGCGAAGGACCCTGCTGAGAAGAGTGTATTTTCATCGGACATAATGGTTGCGAAGGTGCTATTTTGCAAAAATTTCAGGGTCGCCAGTGGTCGAAAAGCGGCTCAAAATATTTCTTTGGATCGACTTGCTAAGGTATTCCAAGTCTCCTTTATTGCTTTGTCTTATCTTTGGTTAATTGACTTATGTTGTTCTGTTTGTTGAATTTGTGTTCTTAGTTGAAGGAGTCAAGTGCGCAGGAGAAAGCTGATGCCGAAGCTGCCTCTAGGGAAGCTGGTGCCGAAGCTACTGCCAAGGCTACCGCCGAAGCTGGCTCTGCTTCCACTTCCCAGGGACAAAGTGACCAAGGGGCTTCCGGAGTTGATCCTCAGGTCTAGGGACCTTTAAATTGTAATTAGAGTTGGAACTTATCGATTGAGCAGATCTTTTGAACTTGTACCTTTGTGTATATTCAGGGTGATGAGGTGCTTGAACTCACTCCACTGGCCATGGCCATGCGTGATGGGCCCGTTTAGTGCAATTAATGCACCATTTTATGCAGCCGAACTTGCTGTCAATTTTTTGCAATGGATGACTCCAAACCACTCAATTAGACCAAAAACCATGTCAAGGTAAGTTTCGGACCATTTCATTAGTGGTTTTGTAACGTAGCGAAACAGGCTCGTTTAGTGCAATTAATGCACCGTTTTATACGGCCGAACTTGCTATCAATTTTTTCACAATGGATGACTCCAAACCACTCTATTAGACCAAAAACCATGTTCGGGTGAGTTTCGGACCATTTCGTTACTGTTTTTCTAACGTAGCAATACAGGCCCATTTAGTGCGATTAATGCACAGTTTTATGCGGCCGAACTTGCTGTCAATTTTTTCGCATTGGATGACTCCAAACCACTTTATTAGACCAAAAATCATGTGTGGGTGAGTTTCGGACCATTTTCTTACTACTTTTATAACGTAGCGATACGGGCCCGTTTAGTGCGATTAACGCACTGTTTTATGCGGCCGAACTTGCTGTCAATTTTTTCGCAACGGATAATTCCAAACCACTCTATTAGACCAAAAACCATGTCTGGGTGAGTTTCGGACCATTTCCTTACTGCTTTTGTAACGTAGCAAAACGGGCCCGTTTAGTGCAATTAATGCACCGTTTTATGCGACCAAACTTGCTGTCAATTTTTTCGCAACGGATGACTCCAAACCACTCTATTAGACCAAAAACCATGTGTGGGTCAGTTTCGGACTATTTCGTCAGTGCTTTTGTGACACCTTGAAACGGGCACATTTTAGTGCAATTAATGCACTGTTTTATGCGGCCGAACTTGCTGTCAATTTTTTCGCAAAAGATGACTCCAAACCACTCTATTAGAACAAAAACCATGTCTGGGTGAGTTTCGGACCAATTCGTTACTGTTTTTGTAACGTAGCGATACAGGCCCATTTAGTGCAATTAATGCAACGTTTTATACGTTTTATGCGGTCGAACTTGTTATCAATTTTTTCGCATTGGATGACTCCAAACCACTCTATTAGACCAAAAACCATGTGTGGGTGAGTTTCGCATGATTTCGTTAGTGCTTTTGTAACGTAGCAAAATGGGCCCGTCTAATGCAATTAATGCACCGTTTTATGCGGCCGAGCTTTTTCACAACGGATGACTCGAAACCACTTTGT
Organism: Alloteropsis semialata; assembly: GCA_004135705.1. Classification (NCBI taxonomy): domain Eukaryota; kingdom Viridiplantae; phylum Streptophyta; class Magnoliopsida; order Poales; family Poaceae; genus Alloteropsis; species Alloteropsis semialata. The sequence continues at coordinate 21,365,515 of CM014278.1, read as the reverse complement.
CAGACCAAAAACCATGTCTTGGTGAGTTTCGGACCATTTCATTACTTCTTTTGTAACGTAGCGAAATGGGCTCATTTAGTGCAATTAATACACCATTTTATGCGGCCGAACTTGGTGTCAATTTTCTCGCAACGGATGACTCCAAACCACTCTATTGGACCAAAAACCATGTCCGGGTAGTTTCGGACCATTTTGTTAGTGCTCTTGTAAAGTAGCGAAATGGGCTCATTTAGTGCAACTAATGCACCGTTTTATGCAGCCAAACTTGCTGTCGATTTTATCGCATTGGATGACTCCAAACCACTCTATTAGACCAAAAACCATGTGTGGGTCAGTTTCGGACTATTTTGTCAGTGCTTTTGTGACACCACGAAACAGGCCCGTTTAGTGTAATTAATGCACCGTTTTATGCGGCCGAACTTGCTGTCAACTTTTTCGCAACGAATGACTCCAAACCACTCTATTAGACCAAAAACCATGTCTGTGTGAGTTTCGGACCATTTCGTTAGTGCTTTTGTAACGTAGCAAAACAGGCAAGTTTAGTGCAATTAATGCACCGTTTCATGCGGCCGAACTTGCGGTCAATTTTTTTGCAACGGATGACTCCAAATCACTTTATTTGACCAAAAACCATGTCTGGGTGAGTTTCGGACTATTTCGTTACTGCTTTTGTAACGTAGCGAAACGGGCCCGTTTAGTGCGATTAATGCACAGTTTTATGCGGCCGAACTTGCGGTCAATTTTTTCTAATTGGATGACTCCATGTCACTCTATTAGACCAAAAACCAAGTTTGGGTGAGTTTCGGACCATTTTGTTACTGCTTTTGCAACGTAGCGAAATGGGTTCATTTAGTGCAATTAACGCACCATTTTATGCAGCCAAACTTGGTGTCAATTTTTTCGCAACGGATGTCTCGAAACCACTCTATTAGACCAAAAATCATGTCAGGGTAAGTTTTGGACCATTTCGTTATTGCTTTTGTAGCGAAGCGAAACAAGCCCGTTTAGTGCAATTAATGCACCGTTTTATGTGGACAAACTTGCTGTCAATTTTTTCGCAATGAATGACTCCAAACCACTCTATTAGAAAAAAAACCATGTCTTGGTGAGTTTCGGACCATTTCGTTACTGCTTTTGTAACGTAGTGAAATAGGCTCGTTTAGTGTAATTAATGCACCATTTTATACGGCCGAACTTGTTGTCAATTTTTTTCGCAATGGACAACTCCAAACCATTCTATTACACCGAAAACCATGTCTGGGTGAGTTTTGGACTATTTTTTACTGCTTTTGCAACGTAGCGAAACAGGCCCGTTTAGTGCAATTAATGCACCATTTTATGCAGCCGAACTTGCTTTCAATTTTTTCGCATTGGATGACTCCAAACCACTCTATTTGACCAAAAACCATGTGTGGGTGAGTTTCGGACTATTTCATCAGTGCTTTTGTGACACCCCGAAACGGGCCCGTTTAGTGCAATTAATGCACCGTTTTATGCGGCCGAACTTGCTGTCAATTTTTTCGCAACGGATGACTCCAAACTACTCTATTAGACCAAAAACCATGTCTAGCTGAGTTTTGGACCATTTCGTTACTGCTTTTGTAACGTAGCGAAACGGGCCCGTTTTGTGCAATTAATGCACCGTTTTATGCAGCCGATCTTGCTGTCAATTTTTTCACAACGGATGACTCCAAACCACTCTATTAGACCAAAAACCATGTCTGGGTGAGTTTCGGAACATTTCGTTACTGCTTTTGTAACGTAGCGAAACGGGCCCATTTAGTGCAATTAATGCATCGTTTTACGCGGCCGAACTTGCTTTCAAGTTTTTCGCAACGGATGACTCCAAACCACTCTATTAGACCAAAAACCATGTCTGGGTGAGTTTCGGATCATTTCGTTATTGCTTTTGTAACGTAGCGATACGGGCCCGTTTAGTGCAATTAATGCACCGTTTTATGCGGCCGAACTTGGTGTCAATTTTCTCACAACGGATGACTACAAACCACTCTATTGGACCAAAAACCATGTGTGGGTGAGTTTCGGACTATTTTGTCAGTGCTTTTGCGACACCCCGAAACGGGCCCGTTTAGTACAATTAATGCACCGTTTTATGCGGCCGAACTTGCTGTCAATTTTTTCGCATTGAATGACTCCAAACCACTTTATTACACCAAAAACCATGTGTGGGTGAGTTTCGGACTATTTCGTCAGTGCTTTTGTGACACCTCGAAACGGGCCCGTTTAGTGCAATTAATGCTCCGTTTTCTGCGGCCGATCTTGCTGTCAATGTTTTCGCAACGGATGACTCCAAACGACTCTATTAGACCAACAACCATGTCTGGGTGAGTTTCGGACCATTTCGTTAGTGCTTTTGTAACGTAGCAAAACGGGCCCGTTTAGTGCAATTAATGCACCGTTTTATGCGGCCGAACTTGCTGTCAATTTTTTTGCAACAGATGACTCCAAACCACTTTATTTGACCAAAAACCATGTCTGGATGAGTTCCAGACCATTTCGTTACTGCTTTTGTAACGTAGCGAAACGGGCCCGTTTAGTGCAATTAATGCACCGTTTTATATGGCCGAACTTGCTGTCAATTTTTTCACAATCGATGACTCCAAACCACTCAATTAGACCAAAAACCATGTCTAGGTAAGTTTCGGACCCTTTCGTTAGTGGTTTTGTAACGTAGCAACACGGGCTCGTTTTGTGCAATTAATGCACTGTTTTATGTGGCCGAACTTGCTGTCAATTTTTTCGCAACGGATGACTCCAAACCACTCTATTGGACCAAAAACCATGTCTGGGTGAGTTTCAGACCATTTCGTTACTGTTTTTGTAACGTAGCGATACGGGCCCGTTTAGTGCGATTAATGCACCATTTTACGCGGCCAAACTTGCTGTCAATTTTTTCGCATTGGATGACTCCAAACCACTCTATGACCAAAAACCATGTGTGGGTGAGTTTCGGACCATTTCGTTAGTGCTTTTGTAACGTAGCGAAACTAGCCCATTTACAGCTGGGTTTTGGATGCCTATTCATAACATTATTGCGGATATGCTTGGGAGATATGGGCTACAGCTTTATCACCTTACACCCAATGGCATCACGCATCTGCTTCGGTTGTTTTGGGTGGTGGAAACCAACAGCTCTGACGTTGATGTAGAGGGTTTTGTCCGTTACTTTGAGGGACATCGTCAGACAAAGTCCGTGAAGATTGATGGTGTTGAGTATGAGCCCGATTATGGCAGCATTAGCTTCTGCGCTCGTCGCCGTGCTACCGAACTGGAGAAGGTGGAGCTCACCTTTTGCCAGCGCAATGCCTGGGATAGGAATTGGCGTAAATATTGGTTGTACGTGAAAGTGCCCTCAGTGGAGATCACTTTGGATTATGGCACGAAGCAGATGATCTTTCCTCTGCATGGCAAGGTTTTACCAAGCAACTTTATTTCTTGTCCCACTTTCAATCCGAAGGCGCCTGGTTATAGTCGTTGTGAAACGGCTTTTTTCAAAGCCAGTCGGGCCAGCGGCAGCCGTGACCTCATTGAGGAAGACCTTGCCATGGGCGTTAATTTTCTCTTGGCCGATTGGAAGCCGTTTGTAGTTGACGTGAAGGCATACCGAGGATTGCCCCATGTATGCTTTCCTCGTTTTTGGGCCAAGAAGCCCCCACACATGTCAGATTATGCCTACGTTGAGTCCATCAAACTGATGGCCGAAACAATTCTTGGCAAGTATACGTAGAACATGAGAGTTGTGTGGCTTTGTTAGACGGTCATCGTCTGAACAGAGTTTTTGATGAAATGAAAGTAAGTTATCCTCAGTGTGTTGCCCCCCCTAAGCCTGGAAAGAAGTTTCTGGCTTCTGACCATCCAAGCCTACAGCCCCTTTCGAAGCCAAATCGTGGTCACGGAAAGAGGGGCCGTGGCTCTGGTCGTGCTACGGGCGGAAGGTCTGATGGTGATGAGAACGAAGCCGGGGGTGGCAGTGCTACATCTCCTTCTGGCCGTGGTGGGGGTCAGACAAGGTCCCACGGTACTAAAGCGGTTCCTACTGGGAAGCAGGGGTCAACTTCCTCGCTTGAGACTTCCAAGCGGCAACGGGTAGGCGGTGGTTTGAACATAACACCTATTTCGAGTGCTCCTCCGCCGCCGGTAGCTTCGTCTGTGGCTCCTAATTCCTGTGCTACTCCTTCTGCTTCTGCCACTTTGGTGGTCCCTTCTTCTGATCCAGCTGCAGCTTCGTCTGCTGTGGATCTCTACTTTGGGGGTTAGTTGCTATTGTTTTTATTTTTGTTTTTTCTTCATTTTTATAATTTTTTGTGATTATTTTTTGCAGTTAAAGTATCGACTGGCCCCTTCCTCCGGCTTCGCATCCTGGATTATGTCAATGATGACGACGATGTTTGCTATAGTCGCCTTCTGGCAGAAGATGAACCTAAGGATGCGGCTTCTGTTGACCTTGAGGTTTCGTCTGGCTAGGCCGTACCTTCTTCGCTTGATGTCTTAGCGAAGGCGGCAGCTAAGTCTCCTCTTGAGACTATTCCTAAGGAGGTTGAGCGATCTAGGTTTGTTGTCGGTGCTGGCGAGGCTCGGGCAAGGATGTGGAGGCAACAATTGCTTCGCCTGTTGTTTCCGTTCCAGCTGCAGAAGCCGAGCCTTCCGACCATCCGGTCGATGAGGACTTTAGGCCTGTGCAAGCCGAAGGTAACTCAGGTTCTCTACTTGTGATGTTGTTGATAGATTTCTGGGTTTGTTTGCTTATCCTTTGGATGTCATGCTAAAAAAACTCTTATTGCCTGGTGCAGGGTCTGGAATGATTTCTCGTGAATGTTTTGTTCAGCGCCTGCGCCGTGATGGGCTTCGTTCCATGGACGATATGCATGATTTTATTCTAAATGGTAATTTCTACTTCTTCTTGCTTCTTATTCTACCAGGTATCTTTCGGCTTCGTTATTGATTCTAGGGCTTTTGTTTTTGTAGAGTTTGAGAATCGGGTGAAAACTTTTGATCTGGACGCCCTTGCTGGGACATGCATCACTGGTAACATCAAGGTAATTAACATTACCTTTCATTCTGTATTTCAATTTTTCATACCTGGCTTCGTTTAAGATACTGTTTTTTGTTTTCAGTCCATGATTTCGCTACATGAGCTCTTTGAGTGCCTTCCGCTTCGGCTCAACGATATTGAGAGCGAAAGAGCTGAACTCGAGTCTTTGTAGAAGGAGCGTGAAGAATGGGTTTCTCAGTGAGTTGATGTTACTAAATTGAAGGAGTCTCTTGAGGCTAAAAAGGAACATCTTCGTACTGAGCGCGAATGTACTCTTACTGAAATTTCTTTGCTTAAGACTCAAGTGGTTGCTCTGGAAGCTGAGCGTACTAGTAATGCTGAAACTATTGAGGGGCTTTGCACCAAATTGGTTGACGATGCCACTCTTGTTCATGATTTAAAGAATTAGCTAAAGAGTTTGGAAGGTGAGAAAGAAAAGTTTTCTACCGATGCTGAGAAGTACAAACGGGATCTTCTTGTTGTAAAAGACATGAAGAATTCTTTAAGTGATGAAGCTAAGAGGCTCAGAAGCACTGTTGAGAAGCTTCGTTCTGATAAGAAGACGATAGAGCAGGATGTCTGGGCACGTGGCCTTAGAGTTTATCATGAATACAAAGCTGCTCTGAAGCAGTATGATGCAGAGCCCCTTGCCTTTCCTAGCCAGGACTATGGCCTCGACAAGCTTTTTGACTGGCTTGATGACGAGTTCAAGTTTCTTCTAGATGTTTTGTCCAAGATTGGAGACTATGCTGCTCGCACTTGCATTACTAATGCCTTCAAAATGCTTTCGGACCAAGGCTGCTCGCACCATAGAGACTTATTGAGGAAAGACTATCAGTTTCCTTCTGCCCTGAATCCCGATGATAAAGAGCTATTCAACGATGTTGTCCTTGCGACCAGAGCCACGTTCTTGAAGAAATTTTGGGCTGCTACTGGTCGGGAGTGCGCACGTCGTACTGCTCATGATCGACTTGCCAAGGTTGGCTTCGTTTGTCATGTTTCTTTTCATATCTATTTTTTCGATGAGCCTTAGCATTATGTTCTTCTGATAGCTTATTCAGGCGAAGGAATTGTTTGCAATGGAGGCGCAACAGAAGGCCGAAGCTGAAGCCACTGCCGCTGCTGCTTCTGCTTCTGGAGTTGGGGCTGGAGCTTGTCAAAGCGGTGCAACTAGCACTGATCCGAAGGTGTAGCTTCGTTGGAATTGTGTCTATTCAGAAACTTTGTTAAGTTTGGTAGCTTTTTGAACTTTTGTAAACTTGTACATATTCAGATCCCTGGCGAGGGAGATGTGATTGAACTTGCTCCTCTGGCCATGCGGGATGGTCCACTTTGTGTATCTGGCTTCGCTTGGGAAGAGTACAAATGTTGTTATCCCTGTTCACGCCTTAGCGATTTTTGGGAATTCTATCACGAGTTCTATCGTCATAATGAGTTTGATGTTTTTAACTTCTTTACTTCATTTATCACCCAATGCTCAAAACGCGTTGAACTTGCTGCGAGAAGGAATGCCGAAGCTATTCCCTTGCTTCCTGTAAAAACCGAACCAGTGGAGCTTGGTACTGGTTTTGAGGAATTTGCTTGTGTTTTTAATGCTCCTAGCTTTAGGAGATCTGGCCAGCAATTTAGTGGCTATGTCTTTGAGATGTTTTGACATCCATTTGTAAATACTGTTTTTTAAATAATTTGTGGGGATATATGTCTGAGTGCGTATGAATAAATGTAAACTCGATTTACCTTCGTTTTTGAGAAGCGAGTTTTTGTTTATTCATGTGCATTGTTATCTATTTTGCTTAGTACAAAGCTGTTTGCTCATGAGTGCGTACTTGAGCATAGGAAAGGTATGCTCAATTTGCTCTATTTTTGAGTGGAACGTTTTCCTCCCCTGGAGACAAGTTTATCTTTACTTGCGAATGCGCTTGATTGGCAATTCGTTTTATCGTTGTTCGAGTCGAAGGCCCCTTTTATTCCTTAGAGTAAGCGTTTTTGAATAAAGGAAATGCTTTGTGAGCCGAAGCCCTTTTACTCCTTAGAGTAAGCGTTTTTGAATAAAGGAAATACTTTGCGAGCCGAAACCCTTTTTACTCCTTAGAGTAAGCGTTTTTAGTAAATGAATTATTTTCTGAGCAAAGCTCCTTTTACTCCTTAGAGTAAGCGTTTTTATGCAAAGAACATATTGTATGAGCTGAAGCCCCCTTTTACTCCTTAGAGTAAGCATTTTTTGATCTGAATTGGCCTTACCTTGGGTAGGGTCAATTTAGTTCTATTTCGTTTATCGAATATCAGCGATTTGGTCGAAGCCAATCGCTTTTGATGCAACTTTTATGGGGAATAGCTCATTCATATATTTCACATGAGTTACATTTAGCACCGCCTCGTTAAAAACCTCACCTCTAGGTAAGGGCTCCCCTGTGAGGAAAAGAGTACAGGCCTTTTGAAAGAAATAGAAATCTACTCTAGTAATTGGCTCCATTTATAGGTTACAAAGCCAATTTTTACATGATGTTTCATAGGTAATACCTTCGTAAGCTGTTCGTATTCCATGAATGTGGCAGCTCATTGCCTTCTTCGTCTCCCAGGTGAAATGATCCTAGCCTGTTTCTTTTTAGTACCAGAAACGGGCCTTCCCATTTGCTTTGTAGCTTTCCCGAAGGCATACTTGGTTTTTTTTCCCAGCACCCAGTCACCTATTTTGATGTCTTTCCTTACTACCTTTTTGTCTCGCCATCTTTTCGTTTCTACTTGATATTTGGAGATGTTTTTGGCTGCTTGCAACCTATATATCTCTATAAGGTCCTTGTCTATGGCTTCATTATCTTTTGGTGCTTCTTGATGAGTGCGAAGCCCCTTGTGCAATATTTCCTCCGGACATACTGCTTCTTCACCATATAGTAGCTTAAATGGTGTGAATTGGGTTGCTCTTGATGTAGATGTGTTGTGAGCCCAGATTACCTTAGGCATTTATTCAACCCATTTGCCTTTTTTCTTACAATTTGCTAGGCACTTTCTGATGGCGGCGAATATGATGCCATTTGCTCTTTCGACCGCACCGTTGGATTGCGGATGATATGCTGATGCAAATCTTGCCTTCATCCCAATGGACATGCAATACTGCCTGAATTCATCGCAGTCAAACTGTTTGCCATTGTCTACTGTAATCTCCCTTGGTACTCCGAATCTGCACACAATTTATTGCCAGAAGAATTTGATGACTGTTTTTGCTGTGATGTTTGCCAATGATCTGGCTTCTATCCACTTGGTGAAATACTCTACTGCGACAGTTGCATATTTCAGGTTCCCTTGAGCTGTAGGCAATGGACCTACCAGATCTATGCCCCATCTTTGTAGTGGCCATATTGGAATTATTAACTGTGATAACTCCAAAGGTGATTTTCTGGTTGCTGCGCATTTTTGACATGCATCACAGGTTTTTACTATGTTGGTTGCATCGTTGATGATTGATGGCCAATAGAATCCTTACCTCATTGCTTTCCCCATAATTGCTCTCGCATAAGCCGCTGTGTATTTCTTGTATTAGCTCTTTGCCTTCGCAGTGGGATATGCAGCGAAGCCAAGGTGCCACTACTCCTTTCTTGTATAAGACATCATCTATGATTTGATAAGACCTTGCTCTTTGCTGCATGCATTTGAGGTCTTCTTTGTCACTGGGTTCATAATATCCCTGAAGGTAAGCCATTATTGGTGAACGCCAGTCTTCTGAATTTATTGCATTGATTACTTTTGGTTGCACATCTAGGTCTTTGATCGAAGGTGTTGTTAATGTTTGGAAGAAGACATCAGATGGTAACTTGTCCCCTTTTGCAGCTGCCTTAGCCAGTGCATCTGCTTCTTCATTTTTTGTTCTTGGTATGAATTCAACTGTAAAGCCTCTGAACTTTTTCTCCATTGCTCTTACTGTACTTAGGTACTTGATGAGCTCGGGTTGCTTCGCAACGCTCTCCTTCTCGATGTGATCTGCTATCACCTTCGAATTGGTTTTCACTGTGAATCGTTGGGCACCCAATGCCTTCGCTTTCCTGAGCCCTAATAGCACAGCTTCGTATTCAGTGACGTTATTCGTACTTCTGTCGTTGTTTCTGCAGAACTCTAGGTTCGCTGCGTATCTCATTTTCACACCCGAAGGCGATTGCACAATTGCTGCGATGCCAGCTCCTTTGTCGCCCCAAGCGCCATCACAATGTATTAGCCAGCTTTCTTCTCTGGTTAAGTTTTTTGCCGAAGGCGATGTCCATTCTGCTATGAAATCAGCTAGGACTTGTGATTTGATTGCTGTTCTTCGTTCAAAATCCACCACATATTCAGACAGCTCTGCAGCCCATTTTCGTATCCTTACCGAAGCTTCTTTGTTGTTTATCAGCTCTTTGATTGGTTGGTCTGTCAACACCCTGATGTTGTGCCCCTCAAAGTAATGGTGCAGCTTTCTGGATGTCATCACGATAGCATAGATCATTTTCTCGATCTCAGTGTAAAATAGCTTCGATCCTGCCAGTGCCTCAGAGACATAATATACCGGCTGTTGTACCCTTCTGCCTTCTATCAGCTTCTCCGCAATAAGTGAAGCACTGACGGCTGATTGTGAAGCTGCGATGTACAATAGTAGAGGTGCCTTCGGATCAGGTACTGTCAGCTTCGTGAGCTGCATCAGATATTGCCTTAGCTCTTGAAATGCCTTTGACTATTCTTCTCCCCATTCAAATTTTGATGCATTTCTAACTGTTGCGAAGAAGGGTAAGCTTCGTTCAGCTGCTTTTGCGATGAACCTATTGAGCGCTGCAATTCTGCCTGAGAGCTTCTGTACATCTCTTATGCATTTTGGCTCCTCCATGTCGAGAATTGCATTAATCTTGTCTGGATTGGCTTCGAACTCATTCGCAGATACCAGACACCCAAGTATTTTTTCCCTTGGTTACTCCGAAGACACATTTCTCCGGGTTGAGCTTAAGTCCAGCTTCTCTCATTCTTGCGAAGGCAACTGCCAGATCAGAAATGTGATCTTGTCTTTTGACACTCTTTACCAAGATGTCATCTATGTATGCCAGTATAGTTTTGAACAGTTCATCTTTGAATACGGTGTTTGACATGCGGCAGAAGGTGGTACCAGCATTGCGAAGCCCCTTGGGCATTCTGACGAAGCAAAATGTGCCAACTGCAGTAACGAAGCTGGTTTTTTCTTCATCCTCTTTTTTCATCCAGATTTGGTGGTAGCCAGAGAAACAGTCTAATAAAGACATCATTTCACTTGCTGTGGCTTGGTCAACAATTTTGTCAATTCTTGAGAGTGGAAAATCATCTTTTGGGCAGGTGTTGTTGAAGTCAGTGAAATCGATGCACATTCTCCATTTGCCATTTTTCTTCTGTATAGGTACAGTGTTTGCTAGCCAGGTGGGGTACTTTACTTCGCGTATGACATTGACATCGAGTAGCCTTTGCACTTCAGCTTTTACAGCGTTTACTTTTTTTTTGGACATCTTCCTTAGCTTCTGCTTCTTTGGTTTCATGTCCGAGCTGATTGCGAGTTTGTGTTCAATTTTGCTTTTGTCTACACCTGGCAAGTCTTTGCTTGACCATGCGAAGACGTCTTTGTTATTTCTCAAGAACTCAATGAGTCTATCTTCTTCGTCTGGTTCGAGATCTGAACCAATAATCACTTTTCTCTCAAAGACGTCAGGCTATAACTGCACCTGCTTCATCTCTGTTGCTTCTTGCATTCTTTTACTGTCTTTCTCAATGTTTGGCTTTTCTTCTGGATAAACAGGCTCCTTTTCTTCGAGCAAGTGCACATTGCGCTGGCTTGGTGTTTTGGCGTACTCAATGTTTCTAGATTCTTTTTGATCACCGAACACCGTAATAACTCCTTTTAGTGCTGGCATTTTCATGCATAAAAATGCTTGCCTTATAATGATATCGAAGGCGTTTATAACTCCTCTACCGAAGATGACCTTATAGTCAAAGAACATGTCTACGACATCGAAGGTGATGTACTCAGTTCTTGCATTGGAGGTATCCCCGAAAGACACTAGCAATGAGATTTTCCCCAGTGTTGGTGTGCGCTTCCCCCCGAAGCCAAACAGTGGGGTGTCTGATGGCTCTAGGTTATCTGGGTTGATGTTGGTCATGTTTCTCAGGGTTTTTGCTAGGATGATATCAGCAGAACTACATGTGTCCACTAACACTTTCCCGATCGTCCAGCCAACAATGTTGGCTTCTATTGACATTGCATCATTATGTGGGAAGTTGTGCAATTTCAAATCTTCTTTGGAGAAAGTGATTGGCATGTGTGACCATTCAGATTTCTTGTATGGTTCTTCTACTGAAATATTGTTTACTTGCCGAAAGTAACTCTTTCTCTGCTTCTTCGTTTCAAAGGTAAGTGATGATCCTCCAGTTATGGGGAGAATATGTCCATAACTTGGGAGAGGGTTAGGTGGTTCTTGTGTTTGGGGTTTTGGTGAGGGTGGTGGTAGCTCCTCAACCTTGATGTTTTGAGAAGCCATTTGCTGGGAATTTTGAGGGTATAGGTATGGGTACATAGTTTGTGGATAGTAATGTTGAAAGGTTTGTGGCGAAGGTGAATATTGAGTTGCCATCGCTGTTGTTCGGTGTACAGCATTTGAGTTCAGGGATGGGTATATTGGGCAATATGGTTGTATAGCTTGGGATTGTATAGGCTAGGAATTTGTGGATGAAGCCGAAGATGACTTCGCTTGGTTTGCTTGTATTTTTTTCTGCCTTCAGTTTCTTGATGGTTTTCTTGATGTCTCGGCACTGCTCTGTGCCATGGGTATGGTTCTTGCCGTGATATTGGCAGAACAATTCTGGTCCCGAAGGTGGACCCCTTCCTCTTCCTCAGCCTCGGCCAGTTCTTCCACCCCTTTGGGTAGGCTCATTCCTTTGATTCTGGTATTGGCTTTCTGGGTAGGTGGATTTGTTCTCGTGGAACGAAGGTGAATTCTCAACATTCATGATGGTTTGATGGGAGTAGTTTTTGTAGTTGTTTTGGTTGTGGTGGTGATGTCTGTTTTGGGGTTCATGTTGGTTGCTCATAATGACTTCTTTGGCTAATCACCTTCGGTTGTCGTAATCAGATCGACAGTATTTTTTTAATTCCTCATATAGATCTCCAAGAGTAGCTGGTGTTTCTCTTGCGATATGCTGTCCGAATGGGCCAGGACGAAGGCCTTGAATGGCTGCAAACTTGGCAGCTTCATCAGGAATATGAGGAGCTTGAGCCCTTAGTCCTACGAATCTGCGAAAGTAATCCTCTAGTGGTTCCTTCGGCTGCTGGTGTAGTGTGAGTTCAATATATGAGAGTGATTGGTCCCCCCTAATGCTAAAATTCTTGATTAGCTCTCTTTTCAAGTCATACCAGCTGTTGATAGATAAGCCTGGTAGCTTCGTGTACCAATTCATTGTTGTGCCATCATAGACAATGATGAAAGATTTTGCCAGCACCACTTCATCTCCTCCCACCGAAGCTATAGCTGCTTCATAACTCATTATGAATTGTTTGGGATCAGTGAGGCCATTATCCTTGGCAGGGGAATTGGCTTGTAGGATGGACACGGTGCTCTCCATCTGCTGTGATGTGCTCTTGGCTACATTTTCCTTCATGCCCCCACCGCATGATTGGTTTGGTTGGATACGTAGGGGCGCTAGGAGCTGATAGGGTTCAGCAATCGAGAAGGACTAGGCAGAGGAGAGGGCAGCAGGACGAGAGGATTGGGCCTATACGGGATCCTGTGAACGACTTGCATTTGGTGTTGGTGACTCTCTAGTTTCCTTTGGCTCCTATATTTTGTATCCTTAGGAGCATTTGCCTGTTTTGGTCTCTGGCTCGTAAAGTAGATTGCTGCTTAATATATTCAATGTATTTTCTAGGTTTGACTGACCAAGTCCTCTTTACCTGAAATTCATGAGAACAAGATGAAGAGGAATCTGAAATTCATGAGAACAAGTTTAATTGGAACAGAACGTTGCCTATAATCTCTCTGTTTTTTGTAGTTCATGTTAAAGGAAAAGATGATTTTTATTCCCTAACAAAGCCGCACTAGGCAGTAGAGCTGAGTTTGATACCCCAATCATGAATGACACTGTTGGTTGAAGGGCCACCTTCACAAAAGTTTAGCTTGTTTCTTATGACTCTTCATGGTCAATAGTTCATGAGAGAGGAGAAGGGAAATGAATTACAGAAGTTGAGTAGCCTGTTAAGCAGGTCACTCAAAGTACCATTTACTATGTAGGTTATTACTCTATGCTGACTGAATTTTGCATCTTCAGGTTGGCATCTATGTTGTCCAGGCAAGAGGATACTTCCTGTATTGTTGGCCTCATGCTAGGATTATGGTTGACACCACTGGCAAGCGACTCAAGCATCTTCAGCATCTGCTCTTCATACCCTATGCCCCAGAATGATAGATCTAGGATTTCAATTTGCTTTCCTTTGGATCTCATCTCATGTACCCACTGAACGAGTTCTTTGGAGTTATATGAGATTGTGATAGGCCGCTGTCCTGTGAGCAGCTCAAGCAGCACTACTCCAAAACTGTACACATCACCTCTAAGAGTAGCTACCCAACCTTGACTGTACTCGGGAGTATTGTAACCGAGAGTGCCAATCAACTCGGTCGTAACATGAGTTTTGTTGGGAAGGATCAATCTGGATAGCCCGAAATCGACAACATAGGGTTCGAATTCTGTCTAGTAGGATGTTACTGGACTTGATGTCACGGTGTACAATGCGAGGCTTGCAGACTTCATGGATGTATGAGAGACCCCTGCTTGCACCTTGGGCGATCTTAGCCTCATCGGCCAGTCAAGAAATGAGCTGGCGTCATCATCCCTATTGTGAAGCCAATCATCCAGGCTGCCCTCAATATACTTGCCAAGAATTGTTTTGACCATCAGTTCAATGGACTCAACGTAGGCATAATCTGACATGCGTGGGAGCTTCTTGGCCCCAAAACGAGGAAAGCATACATGGGGCAATCCTCGGTATGCCTTCACGTCAACTACAAACGGCTTCCAATCGGCCGAGAGAAAATTAACGCCCATGGCAAGGCCTTCCTTAATGAGGTCACTGCTGCCGCTGACCCGACTGGCTTTGATAAAAGCCGTTTCACAACGACTATAACCAGGCGCCTTCAGATTGGAAGTGGGACAAGAAATAAAGTTGCTTGGTAAAACCTGGCCATGGAGAGGAAAGATCATCTGCTTCGTGCCATCCTCCAAAGTAATCTCCACTGAAGGCACTTTCACGTACACCCAATATTTACACCAATTCCTGCCCCAGGCGTTGCGCTGGCAGAAGGTGAGCTCCACCTTCTCCAGTTCGGTAGCACGGCGACGAGCGCAGAAGCTAACGCTGCCATAATCGGGCTCATACTCAACACCATCAATCTTCAATCTTCACGGCCTTCGTCTGATGATGGCCCTCAAAGTAACGGACAAAACCCTCTACATCAACGTCGGAGCCGTTGGTCTTCACTGCCCAAAAGAACCGAAGCAGATGCGTGATGCCATTGGGTGTAAGGTGATAAAGCTGTAGCCCATATCTCCCAAGCATATCCGCAATAATGTTATGAATAGACATCCGAAGCCCAGCTGTAAAGAAATCCCTAAATACAACTGCTTTGTCGGGCTCAGGAGCAGGAACAACCTCGTCACCAGGGGCTCGGCCATGACCAACAGGGAAATACCCTTTCTCCTCATAGAACTTGATCAAATTAGTACTCACAAATGATTTCTCGAAGATAGTCGTGCGAGGCTTCTTCTTCGAATCTGTGAGATCCGAAACATCAGCTTCCACATCCTCAAGAGTCTCGTCAGCGACGGACTCAGCATCCTTAGTATCATCCTCCTCTGGGATTTCACCTTCCTCTGCAGGGGCCTTGCCCCTCGGATCAACATCCATGGTATCAGCCCCCTCTTCAAGTTGTTGGGCAAAAGTGGCAGCTTCGTCGTCAGTCATAGCAGCAGGACTATGTGCAACGTCTTCGTCAGAATTAGACGCCCCAATCAAACGAGCGGTCTGCTTCGTGCGAGCCGCTACAAAGGAAAAAACAACGATAAATAAGCGAAGCAAACAAACAAAAATAAAATCCAAACGAAGCAGAATGACCAAAATCTTAAAAAGAGAACTTACTTGTGAACGAAAGAAAGCAAAAGCTCACGAATCAGGAAACTAGCGTCAGTAAAAAGCTAGCAAAGAAAATTTGGAGATGAAGCAAGTAAAACCACCCCCCTTCGGTCCTATTTATACGGGGGTGGGGGGGTTGAAAAAATACGGCCGTTAACCGTCTCGGTAAATGAACCATCGCAATGATTCAAAATCTACGAAGGCAAATCAAAAGCAACGGTACAAAATATGACCGTTAGCTGTCTTGAAAACTGAACTACCACCCCAATTCAAAAATAGCGAAGCAAGATTATAATGAGAATCAAAGCAACGAAGCCACCGCAAAAACCTCAAAACACAAAAACACTTACTCGGGCCTTTCTACAACGAGAGGAGGCGTTTCTTGGACAGGCGAAGGCAATCCAGGATTCGAGGAAATCGACCTGTTGAAGAAAGCCCTCGTCCGTGAGGGGCTACTGTTGGGAGATTGGCCTGCCAAGAAACACCTTTCATAGGTTTCAAGTATTCTAACATGTATTTGCCTTCGTTCTGGTTCAAGGGCAGAACATTTGCCTTTGGACACATCCACGATGGCGGATATACCTTGGGTCCCCGATCAGGGGGGAGCATTCAAATATGGCTTCTGAGCGGAATAAACAGCTAGCCGCACATCACAAAGGCAGCCCCAATCCCTCACTTTGATAAGCATGCTATGATTTGCTTCGTTCGATATTTTGACAGGTCAAGAGGAGCATTTTAGCTTCGTATGGTCGACTGAGATAGATCACCATCACTGAGTCGCCAGATCGGTCGACGAAGGCGGTTCGATCCACCCGCGCGGCTACGAAGCCAAGGCAGACCAGGTCCAAACCGAGTCCAACATGGTGTCTTCGGTCCACGCATTCACATTGAGAGATATAAATGTACGATTATGTCCCTAGATCATCCAAGTTGTATAGTCTAAAGGATGATGCCCGGTTTTCAGGGGCATAAGGGGAATGTAAAAATGCCCTTTGGCCTCCCTATAAATGGAGACCTCTCACCAACGTGTAAAGGGCTGAATCCTGAGAATACTGTTGATGAGTAATATATTGTTGCTTGTCTCTATTCCTTTGTCTTAGCTATTGTTTGGGAGTATTAGCTTCGGTTATATCCCAACAATTGGCGTCCACCGTTTGTGCAGTGCACGAACAAAAAACCCACGAACACCACCATGCCACAAGCAAAAAGAGTACCCAAAAACCCAACGAAAGCCACTGAAAACACAACCTCAACTGACGAAGCTGATTCCCAAGCTGTAATTCCACCAAACACCATACTACCCTTAACCAAAGCCGTCACCAAGGAACAGGAAGATGAAGATACACTCACAACCGAAGACAAGTTGCGTGGGATGGAGGAAAGACTTCGCCTTCGACGTTTGAAAAAACAAAAACAACTCGAAAGCTGCTCAGCTTGAGTTACAACAACAAATGCATGAAGAATAAGAAGAACGACAACACGAGTTACTGCAAATCAGGAAGCAGCTGGAAGAACTAAGGTAGGCAAAGCAGAGAAGGCTAACTTCCACAAACTCAAGAGCTACCAAACTCCGCGAAGAGTTGGAAAAAGCCAAGAAGCAAGTTGCTGAGCTGCAAGCAGAACTTAATGAGCCAATCGCCTTCGCTCAGGCTGGAGCAAATCGTGTTTCCACTTCGGGAACTGGCCTACAAATGTTGCACACTCGCCCCATCGATCACACTTATCCCTTGTCCGAAGCCCTGCAGCTGGCAATTTGGCCACCATCCTACAAGCCAATTCCTCTGCCAAGGTATAATGGCCTCACTGATCCCAAACAATTCATAATGAGTTATGAAGCAGCAATAGCTTCGACGGGAGGAGATGAAGTGGTTCTGGCAAAATCTTTCATCATTGTCTGTGATGGCACAACAATGAATTGGTACACGAAGCTACCAGGCTTATCTATCAACAGCTGGTATGACTTGAAAAGAGAGTTGATGAACAAGGAACGTTATGGTATGGTAAGAGGCTATGTGTACCAGAGGTGAAGCATATCAGAGAAGCTATATTGAGGGAAGCCCATGATTCCGCCTACTCGATCCATCCAGGCAGTACTAAGATGTATCTCGATATCAAAGAAAGATACTGGTGGTATGGATTGAAAAGAGGAGTTGCAGAATATGTTGCATTGTGTGATACATGCCAAAGGGTTAAACCAGAGCATCAGAGACCTACCGGTTTACTGCAACCACTTCGGATACCTGAATGGAAATGGGAAGAAGTTGGTATGGACTTCATCACCGGTTTACCCCGCACCTAGAGAGGCTATGACTCTGTGTGGGTGATCGTTGACCGTTTGACCAAGGTGGCACATTTTCTCCCAGTAAAGACCACCTATACAGGCGCCAAGCTAGAAGAACTGTACATGGAGAGGATAGTGTGTCTGCATGGAGTGCCTAAGAGGATTGTGTCCGGCAGAGGGACACAGTTCACGTCCCATTTTTGGCAGAAGCTGCATGAAGCCATGGATACTGGAGGAAGCAGAAAGGGTTACTCGAAACAAGGTCATACGAATGTGCAAAGTGCAGTGGAGTCAACATTCAGAGGATGAGGCAACTTGGGAAAGAGAGGAGGATTTAAGGGCAGAATTTCCCGATCTATTCCAATCTGCAGCCGAATCTCGAGGACGAGATTCATCTTAAGGGGGATAGGTCTGTAACACCCTAAAAATTAGGCCTTAATAAAAATTAGGATTGAATTTATTTAATTATTGTGTTGTTCATGACATATAGGAGTTTATTTAAAATTATGTCAAAATTAAAAGCAAAGGTAAGCTTAGAAACTATGGGTGTGCATTCATGCTGGAGCATATTTTTGCTTGCTAGCAATTCTTTTGATGGATTTCGAATTCGTATTTGAAATCCTCTTGGAATTTGCTTTTGATTGACTGGTTATTTGTTTTACGCGAATAAGTCTAGTTTTGACCCCTTAACTTTGAGCCTAGTTCGTTTTTGCCCCTTCAACTATCCTGGCGGCCCGCTGCTGTTCCGGCCTGGCCGTCCGCGCCCTGCGCCCGCCTCCGCCTCTCCTATACCGAAGACGCCCCCTGCCCTTGCCGTTTTCGGCCATGTCACCGATAGGCGGGCCCCGCCTGTCGGGGTCATCCCTCCCGAGTCCGGTGTCGCTGCCGCTCAACCACCACGCGGATCGTTGCCGTGACTGCCGCGGACTCCCCACGTGCCTATCCGCCCGCCCTCTGCCCTATAAAGCCACCGCCAGCCCCCTCGCGGTCCTATTTCCGTGCCCGCAATGCCGCTGTCGTCCGCTGTCGGTAAGCGCCGCCGCTGTGCAATTCCGCTGCCGTGGATGCACGGAGCTTGCCCATGACCCCCTACTCGTGATCGCAGGAGCCTCCGGAAGCTGCCCCGCCGCTCGGACTCGCGAAACCGAGGCCGCCACCCTGCCCGCACTGCGACCACGACGAGCCGCCGCCGTTCCTCGACGTCCACCCGCACCGCCGCCTAATCACTGCCCTTGAACCCAAGGTAAGCTTCGCCATCCTATCCTCTTTCTCCGGGCCAAACCGCGTTGAAAACCGTGCCCTATAGCGCCCAGACCACTGAGCTCCGGCGAGCTCCGCCGCCCGCCGCCGCAGACCACCGTCGCCGCCGCTCTCAGCGCCACTGCTGGTGAAGCCGAGCCGCGCCAGCCGTCTGATCCGCAGCCAACAGTCGGATCTGAGTCAACTAACCCAGATACCGGTCAGCCCTGCCACTTTTCCTTAAGAGACCCCCAGCTTTTATAAAATTAACCCGCCGTCCAGAGACAGTAGGAAGTATTTATAATTAGGTCCTATTTTCTTTCGTTTTAGACCCTAGGTTTTCAAAGTATAGAACCCATCGTCGAGCCCCTGCTTTTTTGCTTGTTAGACCTTAGGGTTCATCAGTAATTACGTTTATGCCCTCAGTTTCTTACTGTTTAGTCCTTAGAAGGTTCTGTTAATTGCAGATAAGCCCCTAGATCTTGTTTTAGCCCTAGAAAGTGTGTTTTAACTCCGATTTTAGTGATTCTTTCGCTCATGTGTTCATAGTAATGCGTAGAATAGTTTTATTAGCTTTTTAGCCACTATTTGTATTGTTTGGTGTACTATTCTAATTTATTTTACTTGGTATGCATTACTGGTTTGTCTAGAATGTGTGTTGGTGATTGATGATCGTGTCTAGACGGTGAGCTGTTCGAGACGTCCTTCGAGCAACACTTTGAAGAACAAGAGCAGCAGCTGCAGTACCAAGAGGAAGGCAAGTATAACACGGGAAATTCCTTGCTAGCGATACACCATTAATTTACACTACATTCATGCATGAGTCTAATTTGTTTAAGGTTATCCCTAGTATTCTTAAACCTTATTTTCTTGCTCAACCAGGTTACGCATCTTTGGGTAATAATGTGCTAAGCTATACAACTTGATACCGCTGGATGATGATACTTGATACCTATTAATGATGATTAATTGTGAATGTTAAAAACTTGCTTTTTAGCAACATGGTTAGGAAGCTGGAACATGTGATGTGTGCTTTGTTCTCGGCAACCCTTGTTCTGAAACATGTGTTGTGTGCTTTGTTCTAGGCAACCTTTAAACTGAAACATGTGCTGTGTGCTTTGTTCTGGACAACCTTTAAACTGGAACATGTGCTGTGTGCTTTGTTCTGGGCATCACTTGTTACGGTTTCTATCTTAAAGTGGCAACCCAGGAAAACAGTGCAACCACAGGAACTATATGGCTCTGGTCTTGGCTAAGTAAAATGCACAACTCTAACTAGCGGTGGTTACCGAAAGGCGTTAGGGGGGAACCACGGTTTAAGTATGAGCCTGATCTGCTCGGGGACGGACTCACGTTGCGCCCTGATGTCCGTAGGCATTTTGTTCACGTTGCGCCCTGAATGCCATCAACCCACTCACGTTGCACCCTAGGTATTTTGTTGATCCCGGGTGTTGGGTTATAGCCGAATCCAATAAGCCCAAACAATAGCTAAGACAGAGAAAGAGAGACAAGCAACAATATATTACTTATCAACAGTGTTCTCAGGAATCAGCCCTTTACACGTTGGCGGGAGGTCCCATTTTATAGGGAGGTCAAGAGGCACATTTTACATTCCGCTCATGCCCTTGGAAATCAGGTATCACCCTCTAGACCATACAACTTGGGTTATCCAGGGGTATAAGGGTACATTCGCACGTCTCAATGTGAATGCGTAGACCATCAATCTCTATCTTTGACTCGGTTTGGACCCAGTCCACGCTGCCCTCGTCGTGCCTCCGATGACCTTTAATGCCTTCACCATGCTGGGCGCCTTCGGCTGCAAAGTGCCTTCTCCTCCGGAGAAGAGAAACCGTCGTACCATTGCACGGGCCTGTCTTGAACCTGTGTAACAAGATAAGTCCGCAGATATGCAAGTAATATTTGCGAGTTGCCTTCGCATCCATTTTGGACCACCTCTAGCAACGAAGGCAGCGGATCACCTCTCAGTGTCTGATCGCTAGCGAAGGCAATGTCCTTTCGATTAGTTGAAGCGAAGGCAAAAGCCTAGAGCTCAAATGCAAAGTAAACAGGTGAAGGCGTTTCTTTGGCAGGCCAATCCCTCAACACTGGGAGTTGGGTTCATGCGCCCATGTTGAAACCTCAGCGGCCCTTAGCTTTTAGAGGGACTTTTGAAATGTCTCGTAGTGAAACCCAGCCGCACACCAAAGGAAGTGTGAAATGGGTTTGATCCACCCGGGCGTTACGGGAATCACGACCAGTGGGGAAAGTGTACAACCTCTGTAGAGTGAAAACTGATATATCAGCCGTACTCAAGGTTACGAGTGGCCTGGATCCTTTTCGAATGGTGACTTTTACCCTGGTGATGTTTAAATGAACTTGATAATGAAATGATGATATTATGATACTTCTCTACTTATACTTAAGTGGGTTATTACTAGGTTTTACCTATGACATTTTAGTCACTTGGTTTAATGTTAAAATTGACCAACTAAAAGTGCTTACCGCAGTTAAGCCGTGTCTAGCCTTTTGAGCCTTCAACCCTCGTGTTATATTTGTTAAGTAAAGCTGGTTTACTTACACTTGCAATTATTTAACAAAATCCCGGATGGGTAATTAGATGAACCTGAAGGTGTTGTGGAGTTCCATGAAGATATCCCAAACTTCTAGGCAGCTGTCAACCCTTGTGGAGATAATGGCGCCACGAGAGTTTATTTATTCATATGTGTAAACTTTGATTAAAGACTTGAGTCTTATTTGTAATAATTCTGAGATGCTAATCTTTTGTAATCGAGCACTGGATTTACTTTGATATTCTATTATTCTAAGGCTATATGTGTGTTTTGGACTTCCTGGGTACACATATAGTAGCATTCAGGTTTCTTCGTAAATCCGGGTGTGACATAGATGATGTGTCGTATTACCTCGATATTATCTTTTACCCTTGTATGACTCTGTCCAATACTTATATCATAATCACTTGAGTATGACCATCTAGTAAATGCTTTGACACCAAATGCCATCCTTTGGGAAAATATAAATAACGATACCCATGACTCTACAACGGTATTTCCATGTGCTTGCGAAAACGTAACGTGATGAGATACCCAAGGCAATTCTAAGCGGCGTTGCTGGGCTTGACAAACCCGGTGACGACGTTAAGAAATGCCAATAGTCGGCCGACCAAGGGGCTCGAGCGACGGCCCAGAGAGCCCGTCCAAGTCCATCTTTTTCTGTAAAACTCTTGCATGCAAATAGACTCCAAGTACAAGTGGCATGGCATTATTTGAAATAAAAATAATAGAGTTTATTGCCTATTTATTTTATTTCTGCATAGCGGCGACACATGATGTATAGGACTTGTTGACACCAGATTTTGACTCGGCTGGCAGAGTAAAACACTGATTAAAGTTCAGGGAGGAACCGATCCGATTGATGGTCGAAGCCGAATCCGATCCTAATTGATGAGGGTGAGTCCTATTCTGATTCAAGAGCAAACCAACTCCTATTCGGGTAGGTCCGATTGGAGGTATCTACAAGTGGCCATGAGTCCTGATTGGACACGGTGATGAGAGGCCGGAGCAGAAATCCCTGATCGTAACCCGCCAACTCCCCAGCCCACTCAATCACCAAAAATCCCCGAGTGTAACCCGCCAGGAGATACTCAAACCAAGGAGGCAGAGGTAGAGCAGGAGCCGAGCCCCCGGATAGCGTCGCAGCCCTAAGAAGCAAGGACCGAGGCCTCATCGTTTTCCAAAGTACCAGAGCAAGCCACTCCGGCTACTTCGGCACAAGGTGCACGGCCAAAGGCAGCAGAAAGTACCCGGATGGCTGGTCTCCGTGCTGAGGAACTTGATGCAGCTGCGGGTCTTGTCAATGCCGCCGCCGTCGAAGAAATCATCTGGGAGAAACAACCCCGAGAACCATCACCTGAGCCATTCCAAATCTACACAGGAACGCCAGGCGCAGGGGCTGATGATGACAATGCCTTCCTATTCGACTTACAAGTCGATCAGGAAGATCTTGAGAAAGCCGTTGTACTGCAAAAATAGCTAACCAAACTCACAGAGGTCAGTATAGAGTAAAATACTTTAATTATACTTATCATACTTATCTCCATTGGAGGTTTTGTTGAGTGCTCTTCCAACTTGTTTTCTTTTGAAAACAGAGTATCCTTCACCGTTTGCATCAAAAGTCGGGGATGCTCCGCAGGGCAAGTGCATGCTTTACGCGAGCGGAGAAGGCAGAGAAGGATTTGACCCCAGGTCAATCCTCATGGGAAGAAGAGCGCACCAAGTTGGGTCTGGATTTGGATGTAGCCTATCAGAAGATGAACTTGTACTAGGACCAGCGCGACAACGTAGTCGACAATACTAAGTCAATCAAATAGAAGCTTGCAGGTAAGTCGCCGGCTTCTTCTCGCAGAGTTAGCACAAATCACATAATGTATCAATAATATGATTGTGTATGGAGAAAAGGAGAAGAAAATTGAAGCGCTTGGGGCTCAAGCCACCGATATGAAGAATCTCTTCTAATGGCAACAAGAACGCGCAAACCAGGTCGAGCAGCGGGAGCAGGACTGCATGACGGAGCTTGCTGAGGAGAAGCAAAAGCGGAAAGACGCTGATGTCCAGCTTGTCCGTGATATGGCCAAGATTCGCAGCCAGGAAGATGAACTCAACAATCTTCGTGCGAAAATCAACAAGCTTAGTGCAAAACTCGGATCCCTCAAGGAGGCTGCTACTCCGCTGGTCGATATGTATGCCAGAGTACTTGCAGGTGGTCCTGCTCCTCCACTGGTTGATCGCCTCCGAGCTACTCCCGGGCAGGTTCGAGCCTACTGCCAGAGGATAGCCCAGTCTTGCACTAAGCAAGTACTCGGCATAATCCGATCATGGTGGCCTACCCAGCAATTGAGTATTACCTAGGGTAAGGTCAACCCGGCTTGTACTTGAGATATGTTCAACACTTATGTGGAGGAGAAAAAGGACACGATAGAGAAAATCGTATCCCGTCTTAAATTCTAGGTTCTTTTGTAATGTAAAAGAAACCTTTTTGTAATGAACTCAGATGTAGATGTAAATACTCATGTCTTGTCGACAGAAGCACTTATTATCTATATTTTAGGGCGCCCAATCTCTCTGTATTAAAACAGAAAGTATGGCATTGGTTTGTGAATGTAGCCTGTTTGAATTGTGTTTGAACAACTCGGCATGATTCAAAAACTCTTTTATATGTGTTACTTGGCAAGCAAGTTTAGCATAAGACATGTATCTGAATTCTAAGCTTGATGACAATGGAATATAGACACTTTATTATCGTTTGGCATAAAGCCGATATCTGTACATTGAAAGGACTGACTTTTATTGACTCTTAACGACTCCTAAAAAAAACTTTTAGGGATAAAAACGCAACATGTACTCGATATTGCAAGCATTGGGCACTTCTGTTCCGTCTTCCCGTTGTAGTTGATAAGTTCTCGGGCGGATAACCCTTGATACTATGAACAGGCTTCCCAAGGCGAGGATAGCTTGTGCTGATCTTTTGTACTCTGAATTCTTCGGAGGACCAGATCGCCGATGTTGAATGACCTTGACTGGACGTTTTGATCATGGTACCTCCTAAGATCTTGCTGGTACTTGGTTGTTCTGATCAACGCGGTTAGTCTTGCTTCTTCAAGCATGTCGACATCCTCTCCTCTGTTCTGCTCTGCTGCCTCCTCCGAGTAGTTTTGGAATCTTGGAGCATTGTACTCAATGTCCACCAGGAATACTGCCTCAGAGCCATAGACCAAGAAGAAAGGCGATTGCCCTGTTGCACGACTAGGCTAGGTTTTTAGCCCCCAGACCACGGCTAGCAACTTTTGCACCCACTTGTCGTCGTACTTTTTGAGTGGTTCGTAGAGCCTTGGCTTGAGTCCTTGGAATATGAGGTCGTTAGCTCTCTCAACTTGTCCATTGGCATGAGACGCGCCACCGATGCATAGCGGACTTCAATTCCCAGACTGTCACAAAAGTCAAAGAACTTGTCCCCTATGAATTGGGAGCCAAGATCAGTGATGATGCGATTTGGAACGCCGAAGTAGTGGGCAATGTCTTAGATGAACTCGGCCGCCTTTGGAGCTGTAGCTTTGACTAGCGGCTTGACTTCAATCCACTTCGTGAACTTGTCGATTGCTACGTAGAGATATTCAAATCCCCCTGTCGCCTTCTTGAGCGGTCTAACCATGTCCAGCCCCCAGCATGCGAAGGGCCAAGAGAGTGGTATGGTGTTGAGGACCGTTGCGGGGACGTGAGCTTGCCGGGCGAAGAATTGGTAGCTCTGGCAAGTTCTCACAACTTCTTCTGCGTCTGTTACTGCGGATGGCCAGTAT
This sequence comes from Alloteropsis semialata, assembly GCA_004135705.1. Taxonomy (NCBI): domain Eukaryota; kingdom Viridiplantae; phylum Streptophyta; class Magnoliopsida; order Poales; family Poaceae; genus Alloteropsis; species Alloteropsis semialata. The sequence continues at coordinate 21,340,416 of CM014278.1, read as the reverse complement.
TAAATCAGAAGGCCTTGCTGACGATCTTGCGGTGGGCGACATGGTTGCCACAGACTCCAGCATGAATTTCTTCAAGGATCTCTCGTCCGACTTCTGGAGGGACACTACGTAGTTCTTGTTTCGTCTGATGACTTATTCTGCTTCCACCTTATCTTCGGGCTCTTTCTGATGTAGGATGTACTCGATGAAGGGCTTTGTCCACTCGGGTGTAATCACCATGACTTACTGATGAGGGGTGTTGTAGTCGACTATACTTTCTACTCCCTGATGGATGGTTGTAACAGTTCTTGGATGAAAACGCCGCTGGTACTTGGGCTCGGTGCGAACCAAGCTTGGAGAGTACATCAGCAACCATGTTGTTGTCCCTAAGAACGTGATGAAATTCGAGTCCATGGAAGTGCTTCTCGAGTTTGCGGACCTCCATGCAGTATGCGTCCATGTTCTCCTTGGTGCAATCCCAATCTTTGTTGACCTAATTGATGACCACCGAGGAGTCACCGTAGACCACCATGTGCTTGATGCCAAGGGAAGCAGCCAGGCGTAGCTCGTGCAGTAGAGTTTCGTACTCGGCTTCATTGTTGGTGGCTTTCCATAGGATCTGGAGTACGTACTTAAGCTGATCTCCCCTTGGAGATATGAAGAGAACACCTGCGCCAGCTGTTTCAAGTTTCATCGACCCGTCGAAATACATAATCTAGTTGTTGAGGCCATAATACCAGGGTACCCGATCACGAGGACTGCCGACTACCGACTCCGACCGAAGAAGATTCCGAACAAGATACGACGGCTAGATCGCAGAAGGAAGACCCGATGACAGTTAGAGTCCTACTAGGTTTAGATCTGTTTTGTTTTGTAAGGCACGTCTCCCTGGATATAAATAGAGGGGTCTTGCACGTAGAGGGTATTCCCAATCTTAGCCAATCCACCCGAGAGTATTTGTTACACCGTTGTAATCTGTACTCGCCGAGATAATACAAGCAAACAACTGGACGTAGGGTTATTACTCGATCTCGAGGGTCCAAACCAGTATAGAATCCTGAGTCTCTGTGTTCATCCATCATGATCAATCTTCGCACAAAACAGAGTATTTGCCGAATAAATATCTGCCGAGTAACACGTCGATTCCATTGAGCCTTACCAGGTAGGGGGCCGTACCTGAGAGCCGGTTCAGCGAAGGTCTAGTCCACGGTGCACGCACCCAGCACTCGCACCTCTCGCTCCACCACGCGAGCCACGGGAGTTGAGCTGGTACCAGAGAGAGAGAGAGAGAGAGAGAGAGCAGTGAGGCATTAAAAGACAAGGAAAAAGAAAAGGAAAACTGCTTTGGCTTCAATTCCATTGAGCCTCGCTTCCGATCTAAACCCTCGCTGCCGCCGATGGGCGCGCTAGGGTTTCGGCGGCGGCCGCCGCCTCACCTGCTGATGCTGGCGCTGCTCGCCGCGGCGGTGGCGGTGGAGGCCCGCTTCGTGGTGGAGAAGAACAGCCTGATGGTCACGTCGCCGTCGTCGCTGCAGGGGCGGCGCGACAGCGCCATCGGCAACTTCGGCATCCCACAGTACGGCGGGAGCATGGCAGGCGCCGTCGTCTACCCCAAGGACAACTCCAACGCCTGTGACGATTTCAACGGCAAGCACCCCTTCCGCGCCATGCCCGGCGCGATGCCAACCTTCCTCCTCGTCGACCGCGGGGGTGAGCGTCCCGATCTCTCGATTTTGGTTCTTGTCCTTGCCCGATGCGCTCTGTTGTTTGTTGTGTAGTGCTTTGAGTCATGGAGCAGGGCAGATTGCGACGTAGCTGCAAATTTATTTGTTAGTTTTGTCGGTAATGAGCTCCTGTATTAAAGGTGGTGGCTAGCTTAGCATGTGCTAGTAGTCTCTCGGGCAAGCAAATGAGCACAGCTATTTATAGCTGTGCATAATTCGTTTTTTTTTGTTTTTGTTGTCTTCATTTTGCTATGAAGCAAATAAATCGTGGAATGCATGCATTGGCTGTTGAATATGGGCTCATGTAGGTACAAAGACTAATTGGCTGTTTCAGCTGATTGGATCAATTTGTATGGAGTTTTATGACGTTATTGGATAACCTGAATGATGATGTAATGCATAGTCTTATACCACACTTGTTTTTTACAATGCCAACTGAACTCAATATATAAGTGCGTGTTGAGTCCATTGGAAAAAAATAGTTTACTAGGAATTGTTGATTCTGTCTTATTATAGAATTGTTTCTCTTCATATTGAAAATTTGCCATTGGCTCGGACCTATGACTGTCCTACTGCATTAGCTATTGTTTTTATCCTTCTTATTAACTCATTAAATAGGCACATGGGTCTGCCCCCCTATCTCTTAATTTTTAGATCATGGTAGGTTTCAATCATTGGTTAGCAACATACTTGCATACTTCTATTTTCAGATATTGTACTGATCATGTTGATTTCTTCTCCTTTATATTTGAACATATCTTCTGGGCAACTCTGATAGTTGAGATGACACTATTGGTCCTAATATTGCAGTCTATACCCTATCTCATTGTGTGTTACCTTCTGCCTTCTTAAAAAATACCATTCTGTACAAATTCATAAAGTTCACGGCATCTGCCATACAAAGATTATATGTGAACTTGGTTGATTGTGCTAACCGTACATCGACTGCTGAGTTCTTTTGAGATCAGGATTCCTGTATTCACTATTTTCATATACAGCACAAATTGGATTACCCTCAGTTTAGAGTACATAATTCTTATTAACCTTCATTATTAATGTTTGGTTCCCTGAAGCATCTTGATAAGCTAGCTGTCCTTCATATATGTTTTCCAGATTGCCTATTTGCAAAAAAGGTTTGGAATGCGCAAAATGCTGGTGCCTCTGCAGTACTTGTAGTTGATGACAAGGATGAGCCATTGATAACAATGGATTTACCTCGGGAAGATGATGAGGCTGCAAAGTATATACAGAACATAACCATTCCTTCTGCATTAATAGATAAAAAATTTGGTGAGCAGTTGAAGAAAGCTATTAAAGATGGGGACATGGTTAATGTGAATCTTGATTGGAGGGAGGCTGTTCCACATCCAGATGATCGTGTTGAGTATGAGTTATGGACAAACAGCAATGATGAATGTGGACCTAAATGTGATATGCTGATGAATTTTCTTAAGGAATTTAAAGGAGCTGCTCAACTACTTGAGAAAGGTGGCTATAGTCAGTTCACACCCCATTATATTACTTGGTACTGCCCTCAAGCATTTGTGATCAGTAAACAATGCAAGTCCCAGTGCATAAACCATGGGAGATACTGTGCACCTGATCCGGAACAAGATTTTAGCACAGGCTATGAAGGAAAGGATGTGGTGGTAGAGAACCTCAGACAGTTATGTGTGTTTAAAGTTGCAAATGAAAATAAGAAACCTTGGGTCTGGTGGGACTATGTGACTGATTTTCACATAAGGTGCCCAATGAAGGAGAAGAAATACAACAAAAAATGTGCTGAAACTGTCATCAAATCACTAGGTTGGTTCAATTCTTTTTTCCTTTACTGAAGAATCCATGTTGTGTATATACATTCTAGACTTAGTTATAAGTTTTTAACATGATTGCATCACTTGCTAGTCTCTGTTTGCTACACTCTTAAGTTAGTGTACTAATTAATGCATACATCTTGTAGCATGATATGTCCTCCGAAATGCAACTCGCAGATATGATGGCATTACTGCTTCAGTATGGATGTAACTGCGTTAATGTTTTTGCATTGGAAACAGGTCTGGATGTGAAGAAGGTCGACAAGTGCATGGGAGACCCAAATGCTGATTCTGACAACCCGTTGCTTAAAATGGAGCAAGATGCTCAGGTGAATGACTTAGTATGGCATAGTTTATTGTGGAGTTTTTGTAAGTAAATAAAGCAACATATTTTTTTATTTGTGACCAGTCACTGCAAACTATTTAATTGAATATTTACCATTCTTAATTATTTATGGATAATTTGTGCTATTATGTTCTATAGATTGGGAAAGGTTCGAGAGGAGATGTTACTATATTGCCTACTCTTGTTGTAAACAACCGGCAATATCGTGGTAAATGGTCCACCGAAACTTTTACAAACTTACATTCACTCTGAATGATTTTAATCTGGAAAATGAATATAGGGAAGCTTGAGAGGAAAGCTGTCCTCAAAGCTATTTGTGCTGGTTTCGAGGAAACTACTGAACCGAATGTTTGTTTAAGTGATGGTAAGAGCAAACAAATCATTCAACACCAAATCTATACTGAGCAGGTCTTCTTATGTGTGAGCTACTGATTCTCAAGCTGTTCGAAACAGATATAGAAACTAATGAGTGTCTGAACGACAACGGGGGTTGCTGGCAAGACAAAGCTGCTAATGTAACAGCCTGCAGGGTATGTGTGGATAACTAGAAGATATTCATTGACTTTGTTGTCTGAATTGATTTTCAATTATCTTAATTCGATGTCAATTCTTATCCAGGACACTTTCCGTGGCAGAGTATGTGAATGCCCCACTTTCAATGGTGTACAGTTCAAAGGAGATGGCTACAGCAATTGTGAACGTAATATCTTCTGTGCTCATTGTTCACATCCTAACTTTGACTTGTTTAACAATATAGGGTATTGGCTATAGGTTTGCAATTTTGAAACTAAAAGCTTCCAGTGTGAACTTGACATTTAAATCTGCTAAACAATACTACTGAGAAGATGTTACGCTCAGCCTGTTATGTACCATATATCATAATGGAGTAAATACCATAGAAGGGAAGCTTGATGTCGCGACTTGAAGGAGTGTGGGCAAGTAACAAATGTTAGATTTGGAGAAAATCATCTCATGTATAAGTTCTTCAATTCAAATAGAGATCACCTCCTAAAAGTTTGACAAAGAGATAGAGATGAGTAGGGAAAGTTATCAATCTAGAAAATATGGAAAACCAATATGATTAGTCAGCTTACCAAGAATCCCCCAATAATAGAGAATAGCTGCAATAAGCTTTTCCATAGCACTTTTTTTTTCTGTATATGTAAACATGTAATGAGAAGTGAGGTGATGAAGAGTGAAGAAAGCAAAAGTGTTTGCCCTTTCAAGTGTCTGTTTCACTTGCTAGCTTCATTTTCTTTAGTGTCTCCAGATAGTCCATACGAATCTGCATGCTTAGTCCATGCTCAAAAGGTGGTGCATATAGACAGGTCAAATAGTATCTAGTAACACCGATAATAAAACTTGTAGTGAACTATGGATTAGGTTCAAACTGTTTTGTACTAATGATGTATTAAGCTATGGAGCAGTTAACAGTCTTTATCATTGTGATTCTCGAACCGAATTACGCTTTAGTATCATGACTTGATTGTGGAATATGCAACACACTAAAACATGCACATATTTGTTAGGCAACTTATATAAGAAGTTTATTATGGTCATCTTTGTTATTTTTGCAGCTGCTGGACCAGGAAAATGCTTGATAAACCATGGAGGATGTTGGCATGAAACTCGTAATGCAAAAACATTCTCTGCTTGTCAGGTGAGTCTAGGACTTACTACATGATGTATACTTTATGCTATTGCTGAATATTTATCTGTTGTTTCTTTACTAAAAGTTTTTTTTTTAAAAAAATCTTTCCAGGAATTTGGAGATGGGAAATGCCAGTGCCCAGCTGGTTTCCGAGGGGATGGCACTAAAAAATGTGAAGGTGCTGTGTCTACCACTATAAGTTGCCTTAGCATCAACTTTTTCCTCCCTTATGGTTCTAATGACAGTTTTTCTGTCATGTTAGAACTTCTGTCATTATTGTATTAGGAGTTTCTGCAATATTATGTACTTTAATTCCCTTATCATTGAATGAGGTGTCAATGCCTTTTTTACCCCTTGACACATATAATTGATCTCTAATTAGCACTAGCGACAAGCTATCTGTATGTGCGGCATTGGGTGCAACATTGTTCCTTGAGAAACCAAAGCGAGAAATATCTGCACCCTAAATCAATTTGCTATACACCCATTTTGGACCGGTGGTTGTATTTATTTGGTGATGAAGTAGATATTTAGTGTAATGCAGGCGATACAACATGCCTTCAACCATATCTTCTTTTTAATTCACCTTTGCAGACATTGATGAGTGCAAGGAGAAAAAAGCTTGTCAGTGTCTTGAATGCAACTGTAGAGATACATGGGGTGGCTATGACTGTACTTGCAGTGGTGACCTTTTATACATCAAAGAACATGACACATGCATAAGTAATTTCCAGCTCAACAAACATTATTTCTACTGATCTTTTAGTGTATCAACTAACTATTATGGATGTTGATCTGCAGGCAAGACAGCAGTTCAGGTAAAAGCAGCATGGGCTGCGGTGTGGGGTATCTTGATAATCGTCATTGTTGTGGCAGCGGGAAGTTATATTGTATACAAATACAGACTAAGGGTAAGCTAGCACATGCACAGCCATGCTTTCGTTCTTACAGTTTTGCTGTTAGTTTGTGACATTGTTTAATCTTGACTTAGGAGTTGTTACTAACCTTGGAGATTTGAGAAGATGAATACTTCCATAGTGGCAGATAGCCATCTATTTATATAGAGCTTCAGGAATATAGAGTCTAATAGGAATATAGATAGACTCATGGGAATATATAGAGCCTGTAACTGAAAGGCCTTTATACACTTAACACCCCCCTTCAAACTCAAAGTGGAAGTGGAGGTCTGAAGCATTGAGATTGAGCAGGTGAAGCCGATGTTGCTCTCGAGTTTGTGCTTTAGTAAAGAAATCTGCCAACTGCAACTCAGAGGGCACATACTATAGAGCAATGGTTTTCTGGTGACAATGATACCGAGTAAAGAAGGCATCAACTCCAATATGCTTTGTAAGTTCTTGCTTCACAGGATCATTGGCAATTTGTATGGCTCCTGTATTATTGCAGAGAAGAGGTGTGGGGGCATCACAAGAAATACCGAAATCAGCCAACAACCATAGAAGCCATACAATCTCTGAAGTAGTAGTAGCCAATGCTCGAAGTTCTGCCTCTGTACTAGATCGGGATACAGCTGCTTGCTTCTTAGACTTACATGCAAGAGAAGACGAGCCAAGAAGAATGCAGTATCTTGTGATGGAACAATGATCCGTTGGGTCAGTCGCCCAAGTAGAGTTCAAGTAAGCATGAAGTTGAAGCGGACTATTACGAGCATAGAACAAACACTGAGATGACGCCCCCCTTAAGTATCTCAGCACGCGAAGTAAGTGTCCAAAATGAACGGAGGTAGGACAGGAGCACAAACAAATTGACTCAAAATATGGACAGCATGAGCAATATCGGGTCTGGTGACAGTAAGATAAACAAGACCGCCCACAATATGTCGATATCGAGAGGGATCCTTAAGAGGTGTACCATCAGTGGGACGAAGCTGCAGGTGTAAGTCCATTGGCGTCACGCCGATTATCACTTATGCCTGAACGACCAATAAGATCCTCTATGTATTTAGACTGAGAGAGAAAGTATCCCTTTGGAGAGTGCTGAACCTCAATCCCTAAGAAATAACTAAGAGGACCCAGATCTGACATCTGAAATTGCTCACCAAGTTGCTTCTTCAAAACAGAGATGTGTTCTGTATCATCGCCAGTAATCGACATATCATCAATGTATAGAAGAAGCAAAGTACGGCCACGTAGAGAGAGATGAATAAATTAAGTCAGGATCATGATCACTAGGAGTAAAACTAGCAGCCTGTATCACAGAGACAAAACGCTCAAACGACATATCCTGGAGGAGCATCAACACCTGGAGGTGGTTGCATATAAACTTCCTCATGCAAATCACCATGAAGAAAAGCATTCTTGACATCCATTTGAGAGATTGTGCATGAAGAAGTGGCAGCCACTGCAATCAAAGTCCGAACAGTAGTCATATGAGCATTTGGAGCAAATGTCTCATCATAATCTCATCCCTGAGTCCAAACAGTAGTCTCTTGCAACAAGACGAGCTTTATATCTCAATTGAACCATCTGACTTGGTCTTAATTTTGAATACCCACTTAGATGTGATGGGCACAGCATGTGACGGCAATGGAACAAGATCCCAAGTCCTTGTACGTTCAAGGGCAGCAAGCTCCTCAGACATAGCAAGCTGCCACTCTGGAATACTAACAGCTTCATGATAAGTGACTGGCTCATTGACAACAACATTCACACGGGGAAAACCATACTTGTCTTCAGGACGAATAGTACTTCGATCTCGTAGATTATATCTTGGACCAGCATGTGTCTGATCAGAAACAATATGTGACTCATCGATATTATTATTAGATACATCATCAGCTGGCACCTTAGGACTGGCCGAGGTGGTAGAACTAGAAGAAAGTTCGGTGGGAGTTTTCGGACGACGACTAAAAAAATGTGTGATAGGTGGTTTTGAAAAAGGACGAGGTAGAGGTGGTGGAGGAGGTGGTGGTAGTGGAGGTGGCGCATGTACACGTGGTGGAGGTGTAGATGGCGCAGTAGGAGGCGTGATGGAAATAGGAGGAAGACACAAAAAAGATGTAGACTCTGTGGGTGAAGGTGAGGGCTGTGTAGAGGGGTTATAAAAGAAAGGAAGATCCTCAGCAAAGGTCACATCACGAGAGATACGTATGCGGCGAGAAGAAGGATAATAGCAGCGATAACCTTTATGCTCATGACTATAACCCAGAAAAACACACACAGCAGATTGCGCAGTCAGCTTAGTGCGTTCATGAGGAGCAAGCAAAACATAACATGTGCATCCAAAAACTCGAAGATGGTCATAGCTAGGAGGGGTACCAAAAAGTACCTCACCAGGACATTAGGACATTTGTCAGAGAGCTTGGATGAGGGTTGTCTATTTATGAGATATACAACAGTAATGACAGCTTCCCCCCAAAAATGAGAAGGAGCAAAAGATGAAATCAGAAGTGTGCGAGCTGTTTCTATAATATGGCGATGTTTGCGTTCAGCAACACCATTTTGAGCATGAGCGCCAGGACAAGAGAGCTGAGCAAGAGTACCCTCAGAGGACAAAAACTGGCGAAAACCATCAGAGATATACTCTCCACCAGAGTCGGAATGAAAAACTCTAGTAGTAGAAAGCTGTGTGTGGACCATGCGAACAAAAGACTGGTAAATGGAACACAACTGAGAACGATGTTCCATAAAATAAACCCAAGTATAGAGAGAGTGATCATCAATAAAAATGACATAATATTTGTGACCACCCTTTGTAGCAAAAGGTGCAGGACCCCATACATCTGAATGAATAAGATCAAAAGGTCAAGCAAAATGAGAGACACTAGATGGGTATGGGAGCTGTATCTGGTTTCCAAGTTTGCAGCCCTTACAATGAAAGCTAGACTCAAGAGATATATGACCCAAGCAACCTTTATTTATTAAAGGAGTCAAGCGAGACCCACAAAGATGACCAAGCCGATGATGCCACTTGGCGAAGGACGAGGTGGATGATGATGCAGCGGATGACACATGGGCGGAAGACTTTGGAAGACGCAAGGTGTCGAGAACGTAGAGGGTAGGGGCACCTCTACGGCGATGGCCAGTCCCAATCACAGCCCCGGTTTGGCGATCCTGAATAAAGCAAGATGAGTTATCAAATCCAACAAAACAATTGTCGTCAGTTATCTAACCAACTGAAAGGAGATTCATAGACAACTGAGGTACAAGATTGACATCAGGCACAGAAAAATTAGATGTGCAAAGAGAACCCTGATGAGTGATAAGACAAGCTGTACCATCTGCTGTTTGAATAGAAATACCATCAGTAATAGGCTTGCTAGCAACAAGCTGTGATCGATCAGATGTCACATGAAAAGAAGCCCCTGAATCAAGAACCCAAGAAGGTTGAGGAGCACTGATCGGTGAAGCAGCAGCAACAGATACCGAGGCTCTAGGAGTAGAACCAGTACCACGACCTCTAGCAGCACGAGCAGCACGACGTGCACGAAAATCAGCCAATTTCTCTCTATGCTGAGAGAAACGGTTCTCTGAAATATGGTTGGTCTTGCCAAAATGCTTACATGGTTCTGAAGATGGACTGTTAGGTGGTGCATTGTACCTCTGAGAAGCTGCCAATACATTATGAGGCACTGACATGGGAGCAGACATAGACCGAAGGCGAGACTCCTCAGCAAGAAGATCAAACAAAGCACAAGGCATGGTCAAATCAGATGAATCATGAAGCATTTGTTTACGAATGGAATCAAATTCTTCCTTGACTCCCATGGCAAAACGATATATAAAGAACTTCTCGATAAATTTATGTGCTGGACAGTCAGCTGCTATACAATCACCTATCATATAAGTCAGAGAGCCCACAAGACGATCAAAAGCAGAGTAATACTCGTTGATAGTCATGTCATTCTGCTCAAGTGCATGTGTTTGCTGCATGAGAGTATGCAAAAGGGCACCACTTAGCGTTCCGTCAAAAGTGACCAAATAGCCTTGGCTGTTTTAAACTTCCCAAGACTCGTAATCATAGATTGCTTAACACTATTACCATATCAGCCATTACTTTCCCATCATTAATTTCCCAGGTTTGGATGGCAGCAGAATTACTAGGATCAGTCACAGGTGTAGGTGGATCATCAGTTAAGTGGAAGTAGAGGCCATAACCCCTCAGTGCAGTCTCAACACAGAATGCCCATTCAGGATAATTGTGACCATCAAGAGTGATATTGACAACAATAGCATTGATCTGTGACATACTGGAAACTGCTACACTTTGACAATGGAAGAAGATAGCAGAGATCAGTTACCCAAAGGCTTGGAAGAAGAGGAACAGCAAACACGATGGTGCTGCAGTTGAAGGAGGCTACGAGCCGTGGCAGAATATCACCAGTAGAGGGCTGACAGCAGAGCAGAAGTGCAATAGTTTCCTCTGTTCTCCTTCAGTGGGTAACTACAGACAGCACAAGGCCACAGACGAGGCACAGACGAGCGGCCACGTGATGATGATGGAGGCCGCGACGGCGACCTGATCCGCGATGGGCGGACGTCGAGGACGAATCAACGGGCGGCGGGAGACGGGCCGACGGGTGGAGGCGCGACGGGCAGACGCAACCGTGGCGGCAGAGGACGCCTCAACGGCAACTGATGGGAAAAAAATTGGATCTTGGGTGGATTAGGAAATTAAGCCTAACCCTATCCTTAATCCTTGCTCTGATTCCATGTTACTAACCTTGGAGATTTGAGAAGATGAATACTTCCATAGTGGCAGATAGCCATCTATTTATATAGAGCTTCAGGAATATAGAGAGTCTAATAGGAATATAGAGAGACTCATGGGAATATATAGAGCCTGTAACTGAAAGGCCTTTATATACACTTAACAGGAGTATCTCTTTTTCATTAATTAGACTCCATTTCTTAAATACTCGCCCTTTTAGGTTGATGTATTATCCATGTTATATTCAACAGATGCATGGATTTTATGCTGTCATGTGTAGACATGTTCAACTAGTCTGATTGGCATGCAAAATAAGTATATGTATATCTATGATCAAATTGATCTATAAATATGTGCTATTTTTACTCTCAGTTAAGATTTGACTAATTATGCATCTAAACATAGTGAATAGTGATGGAAGTAAAACCTAACGCATGGCTGCAAAACAGATGTCTCATGTTGGGTACTGTTTGTGATTCATTCTTTGTTATGCATGCATGATTGCATGTGGCTGTGAGCACTGAGAAGCCACTCCTTGGAATTCCAATTTTCTGGAAAGCTTAGTTGCAGATTCAGCATTTTTTCCCCTTGTGTTGACACCAAATACATTTTACCTTTTCCCACCTGCTTGCTTCTTGCTAAACCTCGAACATTGATAACTAGAGGAGTTATCCATCACTCCATGAACAGTAATGCTACGGTTCAGACGTCTGATGTCTGTCCATCGGTCGGACGTTCAACAAATGTTGCAAAAGACAAGCACCGATGTTGTAATTATTGTTTCTCCATGTTTCGCAGTGGATGTTGCACGAAACATGGTGTTAATGTTGTGGGAATTTTCCTTTGTTTTTTTAATATATCAGTCATGTTTATACATGTTCTGAGTGTTGATTTCTGATGTTGCAACTGTTTGCGATGAAGCGTCCGATTAAAAAAAATCTCCTCGGTCGTCCGAGCGCTAGCAGCGCCGCTTTTTTATTTCAACTGAGTTGCGTGAGAGGGTCTCTAGCCTAGTGGTTAGAGCACCTGAGTAGCATTAAATGGGTCTGGAATAAAAAAATTTGCAAAAAAAAGGTAGGGGCTTCACCTGCTGACTTCAGTCAAAATATCAACTGAGTTCCATTTGTTTGTTTCTTCATTCAGTCATACATGGATTCTGAGATTAGATCCATCATGGCGCAATATATGCCACTTGACAATCAAGGAGAGGTCCCGAATCATACACACGAAGAACATTCATAAACAGTTTGCTTTACACCATATGGCCTAACTGACAGCAAGGCGGAAATGCAATGTTTGAGCAAGGCCTTGTACAAACTGATGATGCAAGTGATGATTGATTTAGAACGAGCCTGTTATTCACCTGCTAATTTATCAGGAGCAGCTTCATCTTGTATATCATTTGTAAGCTCTATTTATGTGACAGTACATCTGTAGGTTTTTTGTTGAGCAGTATTCATAGATTTTTAGCCTATGAATGTGTGGTCGGCTTGTTGCTTGTCCATGTAATCGCAGCTTATAGTTTTCCACTCAATGGTGCACAGCAATACTCCCTGGACACAACGTCTGTTGGATGTAACACCTGCTACATTACATGAGTTCTCTTGTACCACTGGAAATAAATATCGACATCCATATGTTATGAACAGTGAAAAGTTTTACCATCCGCGAGAATCGTAGGTACTTGTAGTATTGATATTTTGTCGTTGCATTTTGTTTGATTCATTGTATCAAATAAGGAAATTTATCGAGCTTCTGATCCTAGCAAACAAAAATTCTTTAGCCGGGCTGGCAGCTTTGGTTACGTGCAGATCTAAGCAAGTAATACCACCCTCATTAGTTTCTTTGCCAAACTATGCAGTTCATATTCGTGCAAAAGCAACTAGAATTTTCGTTTGTTTAACATATTTGCACGTGTTGGGGATTGGCTTATCAAGCATCTTCACTTGTCAGAGATAGATCTAACCTTTGAATTTACCTAGATCTAACCTTTGAATTTACCTTCGCATAAAGTTCCCAGTGGCAAGTTAACTTCGAGTCCAACCTCACTGCGATAAAGGAATTCTCCCTGTTCTAGAAGACGAGACGTGTGCCAAAAAGGAGAGAAGGCAAGGACAGGTCATAGAAGAAGGATTAACGGCACGTTTACCTTCGTCTGCTACCTCCTTGAGCCTCGATAGCTCAGGCGACTTACAAAGGCAAGGATGAGACCCGGGCAAGGGACGAAGGCAAAAGAGACCAAGTTGTACATGAGACCTCCTTTGTACATTTACCGTTGTACCCTCAGGACTGCTGTGTCTTGGGTTCATGCGTGTCATGCCTGTATTTTGAGAGGTACTTTGGGAATGAAAGATGTCCTTTGGGCTCCTAATAAAAGGGAGGCCACCCCCACGTGTAAAGGGAGATTGATCAAATGTATAGTGATCCCATGAATGTCATTTCAACGAATTGCTTCATTTGTCTTTCTTACTGTTTGTGAGTAGCTTCGGCACCATATCACAACATTTGCGCCCATCGTTTGTGCGAGTACGAGAAAAGCTCACGATGCCACCGAAGAGAGTAGCGTGGAAGCCGACCGCCGACTAGTAATGACAATCAAGTCAGCCCAGACAACCAAATCATCACATTGACCAAGCATACCATAGATCCAGAAACTGAGAGAGTAACGGAAGACGAAGGCATTGAAGAAACCACCACCACAACCCAGGAAAAATTACGCAGAGTCGAAGATGGGCTGCGTCAAAGAAACCTAGCACAACAAAGAGAACTCGAAGCCGCTCAGAGAGAGCTACAGCAAGAAATGGAACAATAGGAAAAAGAACAACAGCAAGAACTGAATCAGATACAACAACAGTTAGCAGAACTAAAACAAGCAAAGCAAAGAAGGCTCAACATAACAAATGGAAGGACATCCCTCCATTGTCGAGCTTGAAAGAGCATGGAAAACAGAAGCAAGAACGAAGGGGACAGAGAAGCTGAATGACCCTCGATAGCTCAGGCGAGTTACGAAGGCAAGGATGAGACCCAGGGAAGGGATGAAGGCAAAAGAGACCAAGTTCTACACGGGACCTCCTTTGCACCCTTAGGACTGCTGTGTCTTGTGTTCATGCGTGTTATGCGTGTATTTTGAGGGGTAGTTTGGGAATGAAAGATGTCCTTTGGGCTCCCTATAAAACGGGAGCCACCCCACGTGTAAAGGGAGATTGAACGAATGTATATTGATCCCCTTAATGTCATTTTACCGAATTGCTTCATTTATCTTTCATATTGTTTGTGAGTAGCTTCGGCACCATATCACAATAGTTGGCGCCCATTGTTTGTGAGAGTACGAGAAAAGCTAACGATGCCACCGAAGAGAGTAGCGAGGAAGCCGACCATTGATAACAATCAAGTCAGCCAGACAACCAAATCATCACATTCACCCAACATACCATAGATCCAGAAACTGAGAGAGTAACAGAAGACGAAGGCATCGAAGAAACCACCACCACAACCCAGGAATAATTACGTAGAGTCAAAGAGGGGCTGCGTCAAAGAAACCTAGCACAACAGAGAGAACTCGAAGCCGCTCAGAGAGAGCTGCAGCAAGAAATGGAACAACAAGAAGAAGAACAATAGCAAGAACTGAATCAGATACAACAATAGTTAGCAAAACTGAGACAAGCAAAGCAAAGAAGGCTCAACATAACAAATGGAAGGACTTCCCTCCATCGTCAAGAGCTTGAAAGAGAGCTCGAAAGAGCATGGAATACGAAAGAAAGAACGAAGGGACAGAGAAGCTGAATGAACCTCGATAGCTTAGGCGAATTACGAAGGCAAGGATGAGACCCTGGCAAGGGACGAAGGCAACAGAGACCAAGTTGTACACGGGACCTCCTTTTTACATTTACCTTTGTACCCTTAGGACTGCTGTGTCTTGGGTTCATGTGTGTTATGCCTGTATTTTGAGGGGTAGTTTGGGAATGAAAGGTGTCCTATAAAGGGGAGCCACCCCCACGTGTAAAGGGAGATTGATCGAATGTATAATGATCCCATGAATGTCATTTCACCGAATTGTTTCATTTATCTTTCTTACTGTTTGTGAGTAGCTTCGGCACCATATCATAACAGTTGGCACCCACCATTTGTGCGAGTACGAGAAAAGCTCACGATGCCACCGAAGAGAGTAGCGAGGAAGCCAACCAGTGATAACAATGAAGTCAGCCCAGACAACCAAATCATCACATTCACTGAGCATACCATAGATCCAGAAACTGAGAGAGTAACAGAAGACGAAGGCATCGAAGAAACCACCACCACAACCCAGGAAAAATTACGCATAGTCGAAGAGGGCTGCGCCAAAGAAACCTAGCACAACAGAGAGAACACAAAGCCGCTCAGAGAGAGCTGCAGCAAGAAATGGAACAACAGGAAGAACAACACAGCAAGAATTGAATCCGATACAACAAAAGTTAGCAGAACTGAGACAAGCGAAGCAAAGAAGGATCAACATAACAAATGGAAGGACATCCCTCCATCGTCAAGAGCTTGAAAGAGAGCTCGAAAGAGCATGGAAACATGTAGAACAGCTTCAGGATGAGCTCACTGAAACTCCTACCGTCACCCAGAATCAAGTTGCAGGCGTGCACCACGTCTTGGCTTCAGGCTAGAAGATACTACACACTCGTACAATAGATTTTACATGCCCATTATCAGGAACACTTCAATTGGAAAGATGGCCGGCTTTGTACATACCAATTGCACAACCAAGATACAACGGCTTCATCGATCCCAAGCGGTTCCTTACGAGTATGAAGCCGCCATAGCTTCCGTAGGAGGAGATGATGTAGTGGTCGCGAAGTAATTCATCATCGTATACGATGGGGCAGTAATAAGTTGGTACACGAAGCTGCTTGGCCTCTCCATCAACAACTAGTATGAATTGAAGAAAGAAGTAATAAAAAACTTTAACATTATGGGAGATCAGGCATTATTGTATGCAGAATGACAATGCATCGGCAACTAAAAGAACCCTTGGAAGAATACTTTCGAAGATTTTTCACTTTGAGATCTCAAGCACCACATATTCCAGACGAAGCTGCCAAGTTTGCCGCAATCCAAGGGCTTCGGCCAGGCCCATTTTCTCAACATATAGCAAGAGAACCAACGGCAACACTTGGTGATCTGTATGAAGAATCAGAAAATATTGCAGATCTGACAATAATAATAGAATGAGGCTAGCAAGGGAAGCTGTTCTCAAAAATCAACCCGATGCCCAGTACAAGTAAAACCAGTATAAACCAACACATTACCAACATTGTCCATCATAGTACATTATGAATGTCGAGAATATGCCGTCGTTCCAAGAAAATAATCCTTCAGATACAAGGGGTGAGTCAAGCCAAAGGGGTGGCAGAACAGGTCATGGAAGAGGAAGAGGACCACCTTCGGGGCAAGAACCATTCTGTCAATATCATGGCAAGAATCACACACATGGCACCGAGCAGTGCAGAGTTATAAAGAGAACAATAGAGAAGATGAAAGCTTACAAGATACAAGCTTCCCAAATGAAGCCAACACCTTCCACAAACAATACCCAAACATCTTAACCTTACTACCTAGTTTTCCCATCTCTAAATTCCAATACCGTGCACCCATCAACTCTGGTAGCACAATATACACCTCCACCACAAACCTAGCAACATTACTTTCCACAAAACCTATACCCACAGCTTTACCCCCAAACATCACACCCAAATACATCTCAAAATATCAAAGTAGAAGAGTTGCCACCATGTCCTCAAATACCACAACCACAAGAGCCTAACCCACCTAATCCCCTCCAAAGTTATGGTCACATCTTACCTATAATAGGAGGCTCCTCCCTTACCTTCGAAACCAAAAAACAACAAAAAAATTACTTTTGGCAATTTAACAACATCTCAGTTGAAGGGCCCTATAAGAAATCCGATGGTCTCATATGCCAATTACCTTCACTGAAGAAGATCTCAAACTATAAAACTTCCCACACAATGACTCAATGGCAATCGAAGCAAATATAGCGGGATGGACAATTAGAAAAGTCTTGATAGACACAGGCAGCTTACCAGATATAATACTTGCCAAAACTCTGAGATCAATGACAAACATAAACCCCAACAACCTTGAGACATCAGATACTCCACTTGTCAGCTTTGGGGAGAAGAGAACAAAGACCCTGGGCAAGATAACAATGCCGGTATCATTTGGCGACACTGAGTATATCTCCTTTGATGTAGTAGACATGATCTTTGATTACAATGTCATCTTTGGAAGAGGAGTAATAAATACCTTCGATATCACCATAAGACAAGCCTTCTTGTGCATGAAAATGCCTGCTCTAAAAGGAGTCATCACAGTCTTCGATGACCAAAGGGAGGCCAGAAACATAGAAAGAGCAGTTTCACCGGGTCAACGGAATGTGCACATGCTTGGAGACAAAGAGCCAACCTACCAAGAGGAAATCCCCTACCTAGACAAGGATAAAAGAAATATGACGGAAGCCACAAAAACGAAGCAAGTGCAACTACAACTTGATGTATTCGACATACTAGTTACCATTGGCTTTGATCTAGAGCCAGAAGAAGAAGAGAGACTCATGGAGTTTATCAAAAATAACAAAGATGTCTTCGTGTGGTCGAGCAATGATCTGTCTGGCGTGGACAAAAGCATAATTGAGCACAAGCTATCAATCAGTCTGTCGGTAAGGCCAAAGAAGCAAAAGCTAAGAAAAATGTCCAAAGAAAAAGTAAGTGTAGTAAAGGCAGAGGTGCAGCGATTGCTGGATGCCAATGTTATCAAAGAAGTCAAATACCCAAAGTGGCTAGCTAATACTGTCCCAATATGGAAAAAGAATGGCAAATGGAGAATATGCACTGATTTCACAGATCTCAAAAAAGCATGCCCCAAAGACGACTTCCCACTCCCAAGAATTGACAAAATTGTTGACCAAGCTATAACAAGTGAAATGATGTCTCTGCTAGATTGCTTCTCTGGCTGTCACCAAGTGTGGATGAAGAAGGAGGATGAGGAGAAGATAAGTTTCATCATACCAGTAGGCACTTATTGCTTCATCAGAATGCCCGAAGGCCTTCGCAATGCAGGCACCACCTTCTGCTATGTCCACCATTGTCTTCAAGGAGGAATTGTTTGACACCATATTAGCCTATGTAGATGATATCTTAGTAAAAAACATCAAGAGGGTAGATCACATATCAGAATTGGCTATCGCCTTCGCAAGGATGAGAACTGCAGGGCTCAAAATGAATCCTAGCAAATGTGTCTTTGGCGTCACAAAGGGAAAGATATCAGCCAATGAGATCGAAGCCAATCCTGACAAAATCAAAGCGATACTTGAAGTGGAAGAGCCTAAGTGCGTCAGAGATGTACAAAAGCTAGCAGGAAGAATTGCAGCATTAAATAGATTCATAGCAAAGGCAGCAGAGCGAAGCCTCCCCTTCTTCACAACCTTGAGAAGCGTGGCAAAATTTGAATGGGGGCAGGAACAGTGGAAAGCCTTTAAGAAATTAAAAAGATACTTAATGAAGCTAACGAAACTAACCACACCTGACTCGAAGGCACCTCTAGTGCTGTACATCATAGCATCACAATCAGTAGTAAGTGCAACATTAATTTGTTAGAAGGAGAATGGAAGAAAAAAGTCCAACAACCAGTATACTTTGTATTAGAGGCATTGGCTGGCTCAAAGTTGTTCTACTCAGAAATTGAGAAGATAATATATGCTGTTGTAATGGCTTCTAGAAAGCTGAGACACTATTTTGAAGGACACAACATTAGGGTATTGATAGATCAACCACTGAATGGGTTGTTGAACAATAAGGAAGCATCAGTAAGAATATGCAAATGGGCAGTTAAGTTGTCCGAATATGTGGCCAGCTTCAAAAAAAAAGAACGGCAATAAAATCCCAAGTGCTATCTGATTTCATCGTTGATTGGACATCGCCCTCGGCAACAAAACCGCAATTGGAAGACTCTTGGCTGGTCCATTGTGACGGTGCTTGGGGTAGAAGGGAGCTGGAATTGCAGCAGTCGTAACTTCACCTTTGGGAGCAAAAATGAGATACGCAACGAACCTAGACTTCTGCCATGGCTGAGTATGAAGCAATCTTGCTAGGGCTCAGGAAAGCAAAGCCATTGGGGGCACAATAGTTTGTAGTAAAAACAGACTCGAAGGTGGTAGCCGATCATATCGAAAAAAGCATAGGAAAGCAACTAGAACAGGATACGTATTTGAGCACAATAAGAGCCATGGAGAAAAAAATTCAAAGGTTTCATAGTAGAGTATATCCCCAGAGCTAAAAATGACGAAGCCGATTTGTCGAAGTTATATTCGTCAGATATTTGTCCGGCAGGCACCCCGCTTCTTGCAAAGATCGATCATAGTAGGCGAACAGAGAGACTCGAGATTTTATACTGGTTTGGGCCCTCGCGATCGAGTAAAATCCCTATATCCAGTTGCTTGTTTGTATTATCTCAGCGAGTACAGAATACAATCGTGTATCAAGTACCCTTTGGTAGATTGGTGAAGCTTGGAATACCCTCTACGTGCAGGACCCCGCACTATTTTTATCCGTGAAGACTTGTGTTACAAGACAAAATAGACCTAAACCTAGTAGGCCTCTATCTAATCTTGAGCCTTCCTCCTTTGGTCCAACCGCTGTGTCCTGTTCGGTGTCTTCGTCGCATGGAGTGGGTAGTCGGCAATCCTCGTGATCGGGTACTCAGGTATTATGGCCTCAACAGTAGCCCTCGAGCTTATCTTGTTCAGAAAAGGTTGTTCATTGATCACTCCTCGGGCCTTTTTTTCTCTTCGGGTGATTTTGGGTATGTAAAATATCTCAAACATCACCTCTAGGTGAGAGTTAGATAAAAGATCCCAAATGTTAAATGGTATAACCTGCATCTGAATGATAAGGTCAAAAGAAAAATAAGAGCCATAATTTAGGTGAAAAGAAATATTTTATCTCAAAAACTGAAATGCCAAGGGCCGTTGAATTCCGTCCACACATTTAAGCTCCACTACGCACGTTTCCCGAAATTCTAGCAGAGTACGCGCTTTAAATCGCAATACTATGCTGACTCCTTGATTCCCGTGCGAAGTGTCATCCCTGAGTCTTGAAATACAAGAACCCTTGGATAGATCTGCACCAAATCCTTCTCCACTAAGCTTCTTTCGCCCATCATCAATAGGGAAGAAAAAACTTAGCCGTCGGTACAAGATCCCTCGCCTCCTCTTCGGAGACTCTCCCGGCCGTTCTGAGAGGCCTCCGCCTAGTGTGCCGGAGAGTTTGTCCTTAATGGCGACTCAGCCCTCTGCTCCCCCTTAGGGCTCGCTCCCCACTCTCCCCTAGTATGGGGACGAGGGAGTTGAAGCCGAATCCCAAGGCAAAGCCCCAGCAATGGCGTCCCCTAGCCCCGAGGCTGCGTCGACGAGTACTAGCGTCGGGAAAAGACCCGCTTCTCCGTCCCCAACCTCGGCATCCCCTATCATCGACATCTCCGAGGATGAGTCGGAGCATGTGGCAGGTGGGGCTTGTCCGAGGCCAGAGACTTCACAAGCGGGTGCTTCATCGTCTTCTGCTCTAGTCGACACTAGCGGCGACGAGGAATTCGCCAGGCGCCTCTTCGTCTCCCTCAACCGCTAGCTGATCGGGATCCTGGGAGACGGTGTGCTCGTGGACCTCGTCAGCGACTCCGAGCAGGAAATGGGGGAAAAGTCCCCGACTTCTGGTGCCGCGATGCCATCATCCTCGCCAAGCATCTAGCTTGGGCGAGGATGACTTTTGGAGAATCTGGATTGATCCAGATTTAGAGCTTTAGTGTTAGGATAGTAATCGATCCCCTGCAAAATGCACCCCTTTTGAACTAATGAAGTTATTTTGCTCAGAGGATGTCACAATATGCCCTTCTTATTTGGAACTTTCTGATAATCGCTAATCTGTTGTAAAAACGTTAGTTCGAAAAATAACCCCGAACATGTTCTTACCATGGGATTACCTTGTCTCTGTAGTATATTCAGGAAATTTGTCCAGTGTTAAGAGTATTCGGGATATTTTCTCGCAAATATACCATGATCGGTCATTTATAGCCAATAACATATTTAGTAAGCTATCAACACCAGATACGTTTGGATTATCCCTTACGATTTTCAAAATGATGCCTATCACAGAGATAGGAAAAAATCTTTGACTCAACAATAATCGCACACAACGCGGGCTGACCATGGTTTTATCGGGGTTCATGCTCCCTCTCGAAACCATAAAGCCCTCAAGCGTGGCTGTCTATTTACTGTTTAGGTCATCGTCTTCCTCGCACCAACCAACAAGCAACCATCACTGTTCATCTTAGATTGATTTCCTTCTATTCCAACTTCTCCAGCCCATCTCTCACCACCATGGCTTCATCTCATTAATCCCCCTCTAGAGATGACACCTCTGGTGAGCAAAGTAGCGCCGCCGCCCCTCAAATGGAACTGCGCAGCCAGAAGGATGTCTGCTCGCCAGAAAAGTACTAGGAAAAATCAACCACGACGGCGAAACAATTGAAGAAGTTGGAAGATCTTGGACTGCTCCCCGATACTACCACATTCCCCCGCAGGCCAGCTAATGGTCAGCTTCATCCGACGCCGGACACTTTAGAGCTTGTCGTGTTTGTGGAGTTCTTCTACTATAGGTTCGGGGTTTATCCATCAGAATTTCTCCACTATATTTGTGACTTCTACCAAATTGAGCTTGTTCACATCAAGCCTGGCGCTATGGCAATGCTTAGCGTCTTTGCCTTTCTGTGCGAAGCTTGGTTGGGAATTAAACCATCATTGAATCTGTGGTGGCATTTTTATACCCCTGCCTTTTACAAAGATCAACTCATGATCGGGTCGATTGGATTTTTCTTGAGGGATAGAGATACCTATATCCCATTCCAGGTTAAGGATTCCTGGAAAGGATATAAGCGTCATTGGTTTTACATCACTCTTCCCCAAGCCACATTAGTGAAGGGGAAACATCTGATGCCTTATCTCAAGGAAGAAACCAAGGCCCTTCCAAAAATCTCTTAGGAAATGCAGAAGCACATTGATCAGATTATGATTCTTCGTGAAGAGGGGCTGACGGCAAACCATGTGGTTGAAACCTTCATCAGATGGAGATTTATTCCACTCATGGCTCATGATCGCCTTGCCCACACCTTCACAGGTCAGACTGACCCGAATCGGATGAAACTCAAAGGTAAATTGTATTTCCTTTGTTCGTTTTTTTTCTTCTAAAAGTGTTCGGTCATTTGAAATATACTAACACTTGTCCAGTAGTTGTCCCTAAATCTGAAGTGGCAGCTCGTCTGAAGAAAATGCTGAATGCTGATATCCCCGATTGGGCGAACGTTCCGGCACCATACAACGTCGACAACCCTGCTCTAGAGGTAATCCCACTTTTAGAAATATACCTTCCTGTTTGTTATAGTTTTATTCATTTCTTTTCCCGATTAGGCCCCTCCTACTGGCGATGCTCCCCCACAAAGTGGAGCTATCAATTTGGAGGACGAGGTGGAAACTCCTTCAACACAGGGTGCAAAGATCCAGACGGCTGAAGTGCCCGATTGCTCAAATGATCTGGAAAAGAAAGCCCTGACCAGTACCAAATCTGTTGCCCCGTCTCGCTCTAGCAAATGCTTGAGGGACGTGAATACGGAAGAGGAGGCTATTGGATCGGGTTCTCTTAGGTCTCTAGAGGCTACTGAAATGACATCCTTGCGTGACCCGCCTCACCCTGGAGACCAGGTACCCAACATGATTGTTTTCGGGCGTTCGTTCGCAATTTTTGCTCATGTAAACAAACTTAAACGTATTCGGGAGATTTCTCGTCAGGAAACTCATTCTGCCTGAACGCCACCAGAGCCTTCTTCTAGTTGGGAAGAAATTTAGAGTTACTCTCCCGACGATCGAGTAAGGGCTTCAACCAGTTTGATTACCGACTGATTGTTTCACAGAATAAATGCTAGTTTTTCTTTGTTTTGGTCCATGGGCCCTCAAAACCTGCAGCTTCCTCTCTAGCCGAGCCATCTACTAAAGAGAAATCTCCTGATGAACCTTTAGTTATTCCTTCGAAGCTGGAGGAGGAAACTACCGGAGTAGCGATGCCAGACCCGACGCCTTTGGGCCCGATTTGGAAACAAGCTCATGGAAGGTGCTGTTGTCGCTGCGACACATACCTTGGCGGCCATAAAAAGTCATGTTCCAGAAGTTGACGCCGCGGTGCTCTCACAAGGCTTCAGATGTTCAGCTACAGAAGGAAAGGTTCTGTTTGACGATTTCTATTCCAAGGTTGAACCCTTTGTTTAGAAACTTGGTCTTCATTTGTCTAATTCCAAAAACTCTTCCTGAATTTATCCTGGGTTCCTGTAATAGGGTAGAAAATTGTGGTTTTGGCTTGTGAACTTTATGCCCTTTTGATGAACATATGCTTGCATGTTTCGTTTAGGAAATAGATCTATTTGGGATTTTATGTAGTCTTTTAAATAAGCTTTAACATAGATAAATATACTATTACCATGAGCTATTTTGGGATTGTTTAGTTACTGAGACTTGAGCGGTCTACTGAACTTTGTAACCCCTTGTAGTCACAGCGTCTAGTGTATTTAGCATAGTTTTGCCTTGTTATTTAGAAAACTTAATTCTTATGAGTTAATGGTACCATAGTAGACCCTAGATATGCTAGAAAAGAGTCAAAAAGTAATTTTTCATAAGAATAACCCAAATACCAGGGGAGCCCTCGAGCGAAATGCTTGGGGTCTATACAATAGGTTTGAAAATTGTTCAGCATGGTAGTCCCCGGCTCTTTGTAGTATATGCAGTATGAAACAAAGAGTAGAAACTAAATAGATATTGAAAGAAAATAAAAGATAACCCAGCCCCCGAGCATAATCGTGAAGGTGAGTAAAGTGTATAGAACTTATCTATTTTTGTTGTTGTTGTTGCTAGCGCTGACGGTGACGATCCCTGCCAGATTGTTGGATTGGCTTGAACTCTTTCGATTACCTTTAATTAAGCGTAGAATCTTCTTAGTTGATCCATCTTCCAAGTGTTTGGCAGTACGTCTCCATCAATTTCCTCGATTTTGTAGGCTCCTGACCGCGCGATGTCCACAACTATGTATGGCCCTTGCCATGGAGAAGACAATTTTGTTTTGTCCTTAGTGAGTTGATCTAATTTGAGCACCATGTCTCCAATGCACAGGCTTCTCTTGGGAACACTAGTATCATAGTATTGTCGTAGCTTTTGTTGGTATTGCGCTACTCTGAAAGCTGTAGCATCGTCAGCCTCCTCAAGGAGGAGCAACTTGTCGCTTCGTTGTTTAGGTTCTTCAGTTTCTGAAAACATCGCCACGCGTGGAGCTTGTAATTGGATATCGGTAGGTAGAATCGCTTAAGCACCATATACCAAGAAGAAGGGTGTTTCTCCTGTTGCTCGGTTCATTGTGGTTCTCATTGACCAAAAGACTATTGGGACTTCGTGAATCCATCACTTGTCATAAGCTTGTAATCTGTTGAAGATCCTCTTCTTGATGCCTTGGAGTACAATGCCGTTAGCACGTTCCACTTGCCCGTTTGTTTTCGGGTGATTTACTGATGACCGATCGTGTTTGATCCCATGATCGTAGCGAAAATCAGAAAACTTTTTACTCATGAACTGTGTTCCATTGTCAGAGATTATCCTATTCGGGACACCGAATCGAACGACAATGCTCCGCAGGAACTTGACAGCTGCCTCTTTGTTATGTTCTGAACTGGTTCAACTTCGACCCATTTCGTGAATGTGTCGATGCCAACAAACAGAAACTTATAACCCCCGATGGCCCTTGGAAAAGGACCGAGGATATCTATTCCCCATGTGGCAAAGTGCCACAATAAGGGAATTGTGTTCAAAGCTTGCGCAGGTTTAGTTGTTTTTCGTGCAAAGAATTGGCATGCTTCACACTTTTTTACTAACTCGCTTGCGTCTTGAAGAGCTATGGGCCAGTAGAAGCTCTGTCGAAATGTTTTCTCCACTAGATATCGGGGAGAAGCGTGAGATCCACAGATTTCTCCATGAATATTGTGGCCTAAACTAATGCCCTCGGCCCGTGTGATGCATTTGAGGAGCAGTCCATTGTGCGCTACTTTGTGTAGTCGTCCGTCAACCAATTGATAATTTTTGGTGTTACGATGGATTTTCTCCAATGTCGCATCATCGTTGGGCATAGCCTGGTTTGTGAGGTATGCCCGGATTGGTTCCATCCAGTTCTCCTCATTTCCAACTAGAGCGGCAGCCCGAGCCGTATCGACCAACATAGACTCCTTGATGGATTCGTTGGTTGTTGAGGCTGTGTCTTTATCAGACACAGTTTTTTGGTTCAGTAAAGATACTGACACAGATGGTTTAGTAAGAACTTCAAGTAACACGTTACCTGAAGCTGTGTGTGCTCGGCAGCTGCTTTTGCAGGTTTATCTATGTCGCCATTGTACTTCCTCTTGACGTGTTGTACTTCAAGCCCATCAAATTTGCTTTCCATCCTCCCATATGCTTCCAAATATTTGGCCATGACATCACTTTGCGCGCTGTACTCTTTCATGACTTGTTTAGGAGCTAACTCAGAATCCCCTTTCACGAGCAGCCTTTTGATTCCGAGAGAAACGGCTATGCGAAGTCCTGTCAAAAGCCCTTCATACTCGACAACATTGTTAGTAGGAGTAGGATCAACAAAATTACTATGTAAAGCGTACCTAATGATGTCATCGTGTGGAGAAATAAGGACCACCCCAGCCCCCCCGCCTGCTTTGCAAAACGCTCCGTCATAGAACATTGTCCAATGTTTGGGGTTTTGGGCACTTTCTTCAAGTTTGGGATTTGTCCACTCTGCAACAAAGTCTGCTAGAGCTTGCGACTTTATAACAGTTCTGAGTATGAATTCTATGCCATAGGCCCCCTAGCTCCACGGACCAATGCGCAATTCTACCCACGACATCTCGATTGTGCAAAAGGGCACCTAAAGGGTTGGTTCACACAACTTTGATCTTGTAGCTCAGAAAATAATGCTTGAGTTTCCTGGAAGTCATCAGTATTGCATATAATAATTTCTGAATCTGAGGGTACCTTGTCTTTGCGTTGTGCAGCACCTCGCTTACGAAGTAAATGGGGTGCTGTGTTGTCGACTTTTCTGTAGGTCGTTCGACCACCAGGACAGTACTGACAACCGTTGGTGTAGCTGCTACGTATAATTACATCTCTTCTTTGGGTTGTGGCGGGACCAGTACGGGCATTTTCCGCAGGTATTGTTTGAATGCCTGGAACGCCTCTTCTACTTCTGACAACCACTCAAAACGATCAGTTTTAAATAACAACTTATAAAACGGCATACCTCGTTTGCTTGTCTTGGATACGAATCGACTTAGGGATGCCATCATTCCTTCTAGCTTCTAGACTTCGTGGCGGCCACATGGTGCTTTCATGTCATCGATAGCCTTGATTTTGTGTGGAGTTGCCTCTATACCCCATTGAGATACGAGATAACCAAGGAGCTTACCCGATGATACATCGAAAGTGCATTTAGCGGGATTGAGCATCATCCTATTTTTATGCAAATTGTCAAATGTTTCAGTTAAATTGGAGATCAGGTCGCCTTTTAACTTACTTTTTACAACGATATCATCTATATAAGCTTCCACATTTCGACCGATTTGGCCTTCAAGAACAATGTGAACACACTTTTGATAAGTACAACTTGCGTTTTTCGGACCGAAAGGCATCTTTATATAGCAATAAACACCAAAGAGAGTTACAAGTGCAGTTTGCTCCTCATCGTCAATGCACATGCTGATTTGGTGATACCCCGAATAGGCATCTAGAAAGCAAAATAGCTCGCATCCTGAGGTTGAATCTACAATTTGATCTATCCTAGGCAATGGATACTCATCCTTCGGACATGCTTTATTCATGTCGGGGTAATCCACGCACATCCTCCATGTTCCATTGGGTTTCTCCACCATGACTGGGTTTGCCAAACATTCTAGAAAAGGGACTTCTCGAACGAAGCCGGCTTTAAGTAGTCGGTTTATTTCTTCGTTGATGGCATCTCATTTCTCCAAGGTATATCTTCTTTGCTTTTGCTTGACTGGTTGGACGCCAGTTCGTATGCCAAGCTTGTGCTCTATTACCTCCCTAGGGATCCTAGGCATATCATATGGTTCTCAAGCGAACACATCAGCATTTGCCCGGAGGAAAGCAATGAGCTCGAGTTCCTATTTGTCACCCAGACCAGTCCCCACATTTGTGGTTTTGGTTGGGTCCGCAGGGTCAAGTATCACCGCTTTTGTTCCTGGCTCGGTACACTTTTGTGTAGGCGTGGCCGGGGAGGCTTCAGCTGGCGAATTGCCTGCGGCCGGAGGCGGTGTCTCCTGGTTTGCTGGAGTCTGTTCCACCGCAGGCGGGACTATTGCAGCAGCTTTATCTGCCGCATGCACTTGCCCTTGCTCGGGCTTCTCTAGCTCGGGATGTTTCAGGGTCGATGCCCTGCCCGGCTGTGTTCGGTTGTTTCTTGGACTTCTTCTTCACGGGTTCGATAGCGTTGGCTCGGATCGGTTCGTCCTCCTTGATCGTGTCTAGGGTTTTCAGATCGCATTGAACTGCACCCTTCCGATCACCATTGACGGTGATTGGGCCCAAATGCCCTGGGATCTTGATCATGGAGTATGCGAAGTGTGCGACCGGCATGAATTTCTTCAGGAACGGTCTATCCAAGATGCAGTTGTAAGTTGACGCAAAGTCTGCCACCTCAAAGGTAAGGAACTCTGATCGGATGTTTTTCCCTTCCATGAGGGTCACTTGTAGATCGATCCGCCCCAATGGGGTAGCTTGAATGCCCGGTATCACCCCGTAGAAGGGTTTGTCCACTGGTGCCAACACCTCCTCGAGATACCGATCTCGTCATAGGCATTGGCGAATAGCAGGTTGAGGGCGCTTCCACTATCGATTAAGGTTCATCCGACCTTGCATGAGTCGATTCAAGGCTTGATGCACAGTGGTAAAGAGGCCCATCGTACAGCGTCTTCGGGTGATCCCTTCGATCGAAAGTGATCGGGATGTCAGACCACCTCAGTAGCTGTATGCATGGTTCGGTGCTTGCAATCTGCCTCTCGACCAGCTTCAGCTGGGATTTGGAGGTTCGATTCGTGCAACCACCGCATATAGTGGCGATCTCTAGATTCTCAGGGAGTTGTGGCGCATCGTCATCATCAACATAGTTCGCTTGTCGAGGATGCTGGGGATTGTGGTCTCGTGGACCCTCTTGCTTCTGGTTTTCCTCTTCCTGCCTCTATTTCTTGTATACCGAACAATCTACAAAACTGTGTTTTGTTGAACGGTGAATAGGGCAGTATACCTCGAGGTCTTAAGGTTTACCTTGGCGATGGTATGGGGGCTTCTTATCCATGGCCAGGACCTCCTGGTCCTCAGTCTTGTGCTTCTTGTTCTTATGCTTGTCTTTCTTCTTGCCTTCCCCGGGTGGCTTGCTCTGTTCGGGCTTCGATTGTACCCTTGCTCGGGCATCCGCCATCTTGGCGGTCTCGTCAAGGATCTTGTAGAGCTCCGCCACCGTGTTGGGGTTTTTCTTGGCAAGTTCTTCCACCATCCACTCATCCTTGCAACCTTGATTAAAGGCTACAATTACCTGATCTTCCACCATATCTGGGATGGTGTTACGGGTGTCGCTGAATCAACTGATGTAATCTCGAAGAGATTCTCCGGGCTTCGGCACACAGTTGAGCAGATCTCCCTCATGTCGGGGGCGTTTATAGGTGCCTTGGAAGTTGGCCTCAAACGTCTCCCAGAGGTGAGTCCATGATTGATGCTAGCCTCGGGTAGGTTCATGAGCCATGTTCGGGCTTATCCCTATAGGGCTGTTGGCAAGTAGTTGGCTTTGACATAATCGTCACCCCCTGTGGCATCTAATATCGTGGAATAGATCTGGATCCACTCGCGAGGGTTCGTTGTTCCATCATAATTTTCGATATTAGTAGGACAAAACTTCTCTGGCCACCTGACCCTCCGCAAATCTGGCGAGTATGCGAGGCATCCTCCAGTGCTTGGTCGGGAATCGTGTGGTGGAGAATTTGGATAAGACCGATAGTAGTCCTCGCGGGCTCGCTAATCCCGGTTGTAGTTGAGGGTTTCTCGAGCATCACGATTCCTGCGGCTTCAGTCGAGCTGCGGCCTCATGTCACGTTTGTCCTGGGGATGGTACCATGGACGCCCATTGACGGATCGAGATCGAACCGGCTGGGTTCGGCAGGTCCGTTTGATGGAGCTGGTGCCACGATGACGGCTTCTAGCCGCTCTTTCGCCTTGTCCGCAGCTTCCTGAGCTTTCTTAGAAACGGTAGCCATCGGGGTTCCTTGAGCCATAGCTTCCATTGTTTCTAGGAGAGTTCAGATCTGTAGATTGTCCTATTTGACTACTCGAAAATCAGCATTGAGATCTCGGGGAGCTAGCAAAGATGGACTCAGTGGCGTGCGGGTCTTGGCTGTCTGGATGGTCGGTGCGTTACTGAGGCGAGGAGTTGGAGGCCTGCGCGAGTTATAGGACTCGGCCACAGCGTCGTCCCCAGTAACCACGTGGATGTGATGGTCATCGGGTTGTTTAGATCTATTGCTTGACCTGTTGTAGTCGAGGTCTAGCTGTGCAGCGTGATCAGCAACATCCTCGGGAGTTGGTTCCGCGAAGGTGGTGAACACTTTCCAACCGGAACATGTGAGATCGGGATCATAGATCCCAACTTGAGCTTGTAATCGCCTTAGTTTTCGAACACGAGATCCCCGAAGTGGATCGAACGTGTAGGCACTAGATGGCTTGGAACGTAGAGATCGAAAACAGAGATTGAATCCCCGATGGCTTCCGATGTGATGGAGCTTGGTATGTAGGGCATTGATGAACTCGACACGTCGGTAAACTAGACTCCGTTGACGATCAGCATGATCTTTTCTTCACGCAAGGCACCCCGCTTCTTTGTCGAAGTTATATTCATTAGATATTTGTCCGGCAGGCACCCCGCTTCTTGCGAAGATCGATCACAGTAGGCGAACACAGAGACTCAGGATTTTATATTGGTTCGAGCCCTCGAGATTGAGTAAAAACCCTACGTCCAGTTGCTTGTTTGTATTATCTCGGCGAGTACAGAATACAATCGTGTATCGAGTACCCTTTGGTGGATTGGTGAAGCTTTGAATACCCTCTACGTGCAGGACCCCCCACTATTTATATCCGAGAAGACTTGCGTTACAAGACAAAACCTAGTAGGACTCTATCTAATCTTGAGCCTTCTTTGGTCCAGCCGCCGTGTCCTGTTCGGTGTCTTCTTTGCATGGAGTTGGTAGTCGGCAATCCTCGTGATCGGGTACCCTGTTATTATGGCCTCGATACGATTCATTGGCAAAAAGCGATAAGTTTCCACCAGATGTGCTCTTTCAAACAATCAACACACCTTCCATTAAAGAGCAAAACGAGAATCCGATGATGATCAATGCAATTGATTCAGAGGATTGGCGATCTCCAATAATGGCGCATCTATGAGACCATTATGAACCCGAAGATGAGAACGATCTCAAGCACATGCTACAAAGGGTGAGAGCATATCAAATCATTGATGATACCTTATACAAAAAAGGAGGAGTCGCTTCTTGGCTTCGTTGCATATCGCATAACGAAGGCAAAGAGCTAATAAAGGAGATACACAATGGATTATATGGAGCTCACTTTGGGGCAACAACACTGGTGGGGAAGGCGTTAAGGCAAGGATTCTACTGGCCAATGATCATCTCAGATGCAACATGCACCGTATAAACATGTGATGAACGTCAAAAATGTGAAAACGTGCGGAAGGCACCTTGAGAACCATCACAACTAATCACACCAACTTGGCCCTTGCAGAGATGGGGAATAGATTTGGTGGGACCCATACCCACGGCATAAGGAAACCTAAAATATGAAATAGTAGCAGTTGAATACTTTACTAAGTGGATCGAATCAAAACCACTGGCCAACATTACAGCAGAAACAATTACAAAATTTTTCTGACAACAAATAGTATGTAGATTTGGTGTGCCAAGAGAAATCATGGTCGACAATGGAAAGCAATTTGACTATGAATAATTCAGAGAGTATTGCATGTCTATAGGAACAAAGGAAGGATTTGCATCAGTATATCACCCACAATCCAATAGGGCAGTGGAGAAGGCAAATGGCCTAATTTTTTAGCCATCAGAAAGTGTTTGGAAAACTGTGAGAGGAAAGGAAAATAGGCAGAAGAAATGCCGAAGGTAATTAGGGCTCATAATGCCCGCATCTCAAGGACAATATAGTTCACACCATTGAAGCTACTCTATGGAGAAGAAGCGGTATGTCCAGAAGAAATATTGCACAACTTCCTTCGAACAGAACAAGAGGCATCCAAAGAAAGTGTTTTAGACTTAGCAACATATGCAAAGCATGTATGCCTTACTTTTCTCCCTACCCTGAGCTCCACATAAGCCTTTCTAGTGATAGGATGAGAAAAAGGCAACAACTTTGCCTTGGTGAGGATTCATAAACACCTTGAGAGATATGAGAGAATCATTCAAGGAGCAAAGCTATTCTCTTATTTTCAAAATCAGTCAAAACCCCTAGTTTCTAAGCAGAAGGAGCAGAGAACTCAAAATCTATGCCATTTCGTTCCTTAGTTACCCAAGAGAACATGGTAGACACTTCAATGTTCATAGGGTAAGATGAGGCTTGGAATAAATTTTATGCAGGTATCATATTAAGGAGTTGCAACCACCTTAGTCCTCAAACTTTTATTTGAGGATGAGCAAAAGGCTAAGTGTGGGGGTGTTGTTGACGGTCCTTAAATACCAAATCTGACCGTGAACTATACCCATAATCAATAAAATAATAAACATCAAACGATGTAATATGGTTTATCACTAACGAGTTCCACGAGTTTTGGTGTTTCGCCCTATGATGCAGTAAATGACGATATGGGCTTGAGAACAGACCTAAAAGTAACATTATCACAAACAGCACCAAATGCATATTTGGAGTCATTGTGAAGCTCTCGTCACGACGAATCCAATGAATATATATGTCATATACTTTGGAGACAAGGATAATGACCCGGGCCCACCAAGCCAACCCGGCAGGACCCAAGGGGCCCAGCAGGGCCCAGCGACCAACACCAGCCCGCACGTGGGCCAGGGCCCAACTGGCCACACTGGCCCACCCCGTGCATGTCATGGGAGGGAAGCCGACCACGAGGGCACGCGACACACCTTCCACGGTAAACCCGCGTGGGAAAGAGTCACCGGTCAACGCCAGGCGCACAGGGGGCTCTGACCGCGCGGAACAGGGGCAGGTGGGCCCACAGACCGACGCCAGTGCTGGATGAGGGACAGGGACCCCCAATAGTAGGCTAGCCGGTATAAAAAACCGACAGCTAGCGCGCCAGGTAGGGGCTCTCGTCGAGAATCGTCAAGAAAGCTTGATGGCACCGGTCATCATCTTCTGCGACGGCGACGTGGCATTCAAGAAGGGCACCACCTTCGTCTTCGGCTCCTGGGTGTGCACGACAGACGGTGCAGGCAACTTCGATCGCGTCCTCAAGCCAGCGACTTTGGAGCACCTCGCTGACAAGCTCCACGAGATCGCGCTCCCAGGTCTAACCTCAACTCGGACTCGGGGAACTTCGGTTCTCGGTTTGAATTCAACTCAGATTGAGAATTCTTCAAAGCGGACTAGGTAGCCCGAGTCGGTTTCTAAACCATCGGATCTGTCGAAACCTCAAATCCAGAAGAAGAGAGGCTCAGCCACTGCTAAGCGTGAAGCCAATACCCCGAGCCCAATTCCCTTTGGCCTCGCGGGAACCGCCTCCGTTTACCAGGTGGCATCTTCAAAGCAACTCCATTCTCTGGTCGAATTCGACGAACTCCCTCTCGATGGGAAACAAGTCAGACTCATCATCACCGCAACTCTAGAAGGGAGATTCGTCCACTGGCCAGGACGCAAGCCGAAGCTCGGCGAAACACCCCAAGAGGAACTGGACATGTCTCGCATCATTGCGTGCATTGACCCTTTGCCTTTCCAATACGGCGAGACGCTAGACTCTTCAGATGAACACGGCTCCACCGTTCTTGTTGGGATATTGCCGAAGCTAATATGCACAAACAATAGCTAAGACTGAGAAGTGAAGACAAGCAACAATATATTACTCATCAATAATATTCTCGGGAATCAGCCCTTTACATATTGGAGAGGGGTCTCCTTTTATAGGGAGGTCAAGAGACACCTTTACATTCCTCTTATGCCCCTGAAAACTAGGCATCATCCTCTAGACTATACAACTAGGATGATCCAGGGTCATAGTGGTACATTTACATCTGAAGGTTGGAAAGCGTAGACCAACTACACTGGGTTGGACTCGGTTTGGACTTGGTCCACCTTGGCTTTGTAGGAGTGCAGACGGACTCGATCGCCTACGTCGTCTATCTTGGCGAATGGGCTGCAATGTCCTTCCTCTACCGAACTTCAAAGCTAGGGACGCCTCTTTCGACCTGTCAAGTATTTGAACGAAGCAAAGTCCAGCTTACTTATCATAGTGAAGGCTCGGAGTTGCCTTCATTTTACGTAAATTATCGTTTACGCCACCCAATAGCGACAGTCCTTTTGCCGTCCCTGATGACCGACCGAAGGCGACCCTGCCCTTAGTCTCCTGACCGAAGGCAAGTTCTGCGTCCTTACTTACAATGAAGGCGGTTTCTTATCAGAATACCTTAACTCTGTCAGGTGTTTCTTGGCAGGCCAATTCTCCAACAGTAGCCCCTCGCGGATGAGGGCTTTCTCCAACAGGCCGAGTTCCTCGAACCCAGGATTGCCTTCGCCTATCCAAGAAACGCCTCCTCTCGTTGGAGAAGGTCCGAGTGATTGTTGTTTTATGTTCTAAGACTTTGTGTTGGCTTTGATGTCTTTTTTGATTTATAGGTTTGGCTTCGTTGTTTTTGAATTGTTTTGTTGGCTTATTTACCGAGGTGGTTAACGGTCATATTTTTTCACCGTTGTTTTTGCTCGGCTTCGTCGATTTTGAATCATCGCGACGGTTCGCTTACCAAAATGGTTAACGGTCATATTTTTTTCACCGTTGTTTTGGCTCGGCTTCGTCGATTTTGAATCATCGTGATGGTTCGCTAACCGAGACAGTTAACGGTCATATTTTTTCATCCCCTATAAATAGGACCGAAGGGGGGTGACTTTACTTCCTTCGTCTGCGCTCTTTCCTATTAGCTTGCTCCTGACGCTTTTGATCCCCTTTTGGAGATCTTGTTGTTCTCAGCTTCTGCTCCCTTTTGGTCACAAGTAAGCTTTTTATTTTTCCTATTGTTATATTGCTTCATTTGAGCTTTGTTTTCTTGCATTTTGCTTCATCTACTTATTATCTTTTTTTTCCTTTGTTAGCGGCTCGCACGAAGCAGACCGCTCGTTTGATTGATTCTGACAAGGACGATCAGATGGTGATGATAGATGAAGAAGCTGTTGCCTTTGCACAGCAACATGAGGAAGGTGGTGATACCATGGAGGTTGATCTTCGTGGCAAGGCTGTTGAAGAGGAAGGTGAAATTCCGGACGAGGAAACTGAAGATGCTGAGTCTGTTGCTGACGAAGCCCTTGAAGACGTTGAGGCTGATGTGTCGGACCTCGCTGATCCGAAGAAAAAACCCCACACTATTGTCTTCGGCAAATCATTTGTGAGTGAGAATCTCATCAAGTTTTATGAAGAGAAGGGTTATTTTCCCGTTGGTCATGGCCGAGCACCCGGTGACGAGGTTGTTCCTGTCCCCAAGCCCGACGAAGCAGTTGTCTTTCGGGATTTCTTTACTGCTGGGCTTCGGATGCCCATTCACAATATTATTTCGGATATGCTTGGGAGGTACGAACTGCAGCTTTACCATCTCACTCCCAACGGCATTACGCATCTTCTTCATTTTTTCTGGGCTGTGAAAACCAATGGTTCGGATGTTAATGTGGATGGCTTCGTTCGTTATTATGAGGGCCATCTTCAAACTAAATGTGTGCAAATTGATGGAATGGCTTACGAGCCCGATTATGGAAGTGTCAGCTTCTATGCCCGCCGGCGGGCTATTTCCTTGGAAAAGGTGGAACTTACCTTTTGTCAGCGGAATGCCTGGGATCGTAACTGGCATAAGTATTGGTTATACATCAAGGTGCCTTCGGTGGAAACCACTTTGGAGGATGGCACGAAGTAGATGAGTTTTCCTCTCCATGGCCAGATTTCCCCAAGCAATTTTATTTCTTGCCCTTCCTTTGATTCGAAGGCCCCTGGCTATAACCGATGTGAGAGTGCTTTCTTTAAAGCAAGTCGAATCAATGGAGCCCCGACCTTATCGAAGAAGGTCTTGCCATGAGAGTTAATTTTCTGTCGGCTGACTGGAAGCCTTTCGTTGTTGATGTTAAGGAGTATCGAGGGCTGCCTCATGTTTGTTTCCCTCGCTTCGGTGCGACGAAACCGACGAATATGTCGGATTACGCTTTCGTTGAGTCCATCGAATTGATAGCTAACTCGATGCTTGGACTGTATACGTCGAAGGAGCATGAAAGTTGTGTGGAGCTACTTGGAGGTCATCAACTAAACAGTCTTTGATGAGATGGGAGTGAGCTATCCTCAGCGCACAGCTCCTCCCAAGGCTGGGAAGAAATTTCTAGATGGTTATCATCCAAGTGTTTTGCCTCCTCCGAAGACGAGCCGAGGTCGCGGCAAAAAGGGGAGTGCCACTGGCCGCGCGTCTGACGGAGGGCGTGAAGATATTGACAAAGAAGCCAAGGGTAGCAGTGTGGCGGTTTCTTCTTCCCGCGGTGTAGGTCAAGCGAAGCCCCATGGCTCCAAGGCGGCCGACTGGCAAGCGGGCGTCTACTTCTTTGCTTGAGGCTGCTAAGCGACAGCGGCGAGGTGGAGCTTTGGCCATAACGCCTATTTCGAGCGCTCCTCCTACGCCCTCTGCTTCGATTCCATCGAGTATTCCTGCGCCAGCCCCTTCAGCTCCTGCGGCAACTCCTACTGTTGATGAGCTAAACTTTGGAGGTCAGTTTGTTTTTTCCTTCGTTTTGGTTTTGTATTATTTTTCTGATTCCTTTTCTTTTGCAGTTAAGGTTATCCCTGGCCCCTCTCTCCGCACTCGCATGTTGGACTGCTTCGGAGACGATGATGATAGCATTAGCTTTATGCATCTTGCCAGTGAGGATGAGCCTAAAGAGGCTCCTACTGGGACTCCTACAAGCTCACCTACCCGAACCGAAGCTACCTCACTTGAGCCTTTGGGGCAGGCGGCTGTTAGATCCCCCTTGGCTACAATCCCTGAAGAGGTTGAAAGGTCTAAAGCTGTAGCTGCCGAAGATGAAGGCAAAAGTGAAAATGTGCCTACTTGGCTGCTTCGTCTCCAATTGTGCCTATTGGCACTGGTGGGGCAAGATAGTCTGACGTTCAAATTGTCAGTGGCCATGCCCGGAATGTTCATGCTGAAGGTAGTTTTAGCTCTTTATCTCTCTGAAAAGTTTCTAGTCGTTCCAGCTCCTTTGGCAGTGCTTTAGAGAGTCGTTCGAGTGATACAGAGTCCACTGCTTTTGGTGTAGGGACAAGTGGTGGTCCGCCCGAACTTTGTGCAGCGATTACGCCGGGATGGGCTTCGTTCGATGGATGATCTGCCTGACTTTAATTTGGATGGTACCTATGTTTTTATCTTGCTAACTTTACCTTTGTCTTGTTGTTGTTTCGTTTCTATTTTGCTTGATCTATATTTGCTCTTATGCAGTGTTTGAAAATACAGTTAAAGACTTTGACCTGGACGCCCTGGCTGGGATATGTATGACCAGCAATTTGAAGGTATTGTATTTTTCCTTCATTCTTTCTTCTTTTTTTTGACACGATTTACCTTCTTACTTATTTTCTTATTTTGCAGTCTATGATTTCCATGCATGAATTTTTTCAACGGCTTCCTCTTCGGCTCTCTGATGTTGGAGATGAGAGGAGGGAGCCGGAAATTCTGCGCAAGAAGTGCAAAGAATGGGCCTCTGAACAAGTTGAGCTTGCTGAAATGAAGGATTCGCTCGAAGCTGAAAAGGTTCAGCTTCGTACTGCGCGGGAGTCTTTCTCTTCTGAGATTTCATCTCTTAAGAATCAAATTACTTCACTCGACGCCGATACAATCGAGGGGCTTTGCAACAAGCTTGTTGGTGATGCCAAAGTTGTTCACGCCCTAAAGAATCAGTTAAAGAGCTTGGAGGGTGAAAAAGAGAAATTTTCTGCTGATGCTGACAAGTACAAGTGGGAGCTTCTCACTGCGACAGATTTGAAGAATTCGTTAAGTTATGAAACCAATCGGCTTCGTGATACAGTAAAGAGGCTTCGCTCCGATAAAGAAAAATTGATCAGGATGTCTAGGCCAACGGTCTTAAGGTTTACCGTGAGTACGAAGCTGCTCTCAAGTTGTATGGTGGAGAGTCCCTTCTCTTTCCTAGCGAGGGCTATGGCCTTAGGCAAAATATTGAAAATAATTTCAAATGAGGGTTTGAGAAAGGTTACCTTGTCTCAGTCCAAGAATGTGTTTATTTGTCTCTTATTGGACCCTTGGACATGAGATAAGATTTAGTTCAACAAATTCCAAATCAAAATCTACTTAGAAAGTGCAGACTCTGCTTTGACAGTAAGTTGCGGTGCCATATGGATTTGTCACCGCAATAATCGGTGGCCTATGCCTGATAACCCTATTTTTCAGTGCTATCACAGGAAGTTACGGTGCCAATATAGTGCGTGACCGCAACAATCGGTGGTTTGCTCCATATCTAAAAATGCTCTCTGGTTTGATAGGACGTTGCGGTGCCCTAGTGGTTTATCTATGTTCGTTGCACTCTCAACACCACATGATGTTGCGCTCCGTTCTCTGTCATGACCGCAACAGTCAGTGAGTGCGCTCAATGGTGAAATAAGTCTCTGTATTGACGGACTATTGCGGTGCCTGTTTCACCCTAGCACCGCAACAGTCGGTCCGTGCTAAAATCTCGTGCGTTCATTCTTTCAACCGCTCGATCGTGGCCATTGATCCCGCTCTTAACCTTAGTCACCGCAGCACTTCGACTTTTCCCCAATCAGTTTCCACCATCGGCTGTTGCTCTCCACCACCGCTCACGACCGCCGCCGGCCACCGCTCTCGTGTCGCGCCTCTCCACCCTCGCCGTGCGCCGCAGCACCACCACGACGCCGACGCGCAGCTGCGCCACCGCCCCTAGCCGCACCGCAGCCCTAGCCCAGCACCGCCGATCACCGCTGCATCCACACGCTGCAGCATCCACACATCGCCGCAGTCCGCACCTTCCCCCATGCGCATCCACGCCGTTGCAGCCGTGGATCCCTCGCCGGGCTCTCTCTCTCTCTCCGCTAGGGTTTTCTTCCCTCTCTCTCTCTGAGCTCTTCGAGGTGATTTTCAATTCCATGCTCAATCTCTTCTGTCAATGGATGCTTGCTCAATGTCTTGCATGCACTTGTTGATTGAAATCTTGGACATGACTGTCAAATGCATAATCTGTGTATGCCATGGATGGACTAGATTTTTAGTGAATTTTCACTCAAATTGTGGGTTGATGCTGTCCAATTTTTTTTGTGGTGGTTATGGCACTTGTATGTAGGGCTGGACAAAATGCTCATGGCTCGTTAGCTCACTTGGCTCGTGGCTAGCTCGGCTCGGCTCGGCTCGATTCATTTTCTTTACGAGTCGAGCTGGAGTTTTTTCTCGGTATATATAACGAGCCAGCTCGAGCCGCTCATGAACAACTCGTGAGCTAAGCGAGTCGAGGGCAACAAAAATAGGCCAGCAGCCTCTCCGTGAGTCAATGACCTTATCCATCCTCGCCAGCTGAGTCTGGGTCATCCACTCTTCTTCTCCCTTTTTTATCATGCATCTCGTATCTACAGAGGCGGGAGGCGGCGCCGGCGTGCCCGTTCCTTCCCCTTCCTCGCCTACCCTGCTCTGCTCTCCGCCGCCAAACACAGCACCAGCCACGAGTCCTCTTTGCTCTCGCTCGCTGTTGTACTTCAGATCTCCAAGCGCGAGTTGGCCGTGTCCCATCGTTGAAGCCTGAGCACTGCGGCGTCGTGGTTGCCTCATGGTGTTGGTTCAGCGGCGCCACAGCTGTGCTTCCGGGGTCCGTGCCCATCAGCGGGAACAACACCAGGAGGTGCTTATCTATCGGTAATTTTTCTCTTGTTCTTCATGTATTTCCTTTGTTTATTTTTCAATTGGAATGATGTTCTCTTCTCATTCCGTTGCAAGATTCAGTCCCAATCAGTGTTCACAACTTTCCCCTTTTCCTTTTTTCAGGAATTTTCCCTTTTCTTTGGTCTACCTCTTCTCAGGATAGTAATTTCTTTCTGCTTCTGCTTCTTGGGGTGGATTCTTGCCTGCTAAAAGCTTGTGCTGTTGTGCTTCACCATGCTGTTGCTCGCTG
Source organism: Alloteropsis semialata (assembly GCA_004135705.1). Lineage (NCBI taxonomy): Eukaryota > Viridiplantae > Streptophyta > Magnoliopsida > Poales > Poaceae > Alloteropsis > Alloteropsis semialata. Next base: position 21,300,638 of record CM014278.1, on the reverse strand, counting down.
TCTTGCCTGCAGGATTTCGCCGTGGCTAGTGCTCTGGCTCGCGAGCTCGACCGAGCCGAGCCGAGTTGACTTTTCTGCTCGTTTCAGAAATGAGCCGAGCCGAGCTAGCTTGTTTACATAACGAGCTGCACCGAGTCTAGCCGAGCCGGCTCGTTATCCACCTCTACTTGTATGGAATGGGATACTTGGTTTATCAATCCTTTCTCTCATTCCATATAGAAGACTTAGAGCTTATGCTTCATGATATGTTTTATCTCAATTCATGCAAATTCACCCATTCACTATGGTCTTCCCATCTAAGTGCTCAAGTATCATGTTCATCTGTTTCTCACTAGAGTTAGAGCTTATTTGCCAAATTCTATCAATTCCATGCCAATTCCTTTACTCTAGTCCTTTTTCATGCTCATAATCACATTGCCATATCTATCTTAGGATTATAGCCGCTTTTTGAGCTCTCACCTATTCATGCTCATAGGACTCTCTCTAGAAATTGCTTATTAATGTGTATGTATCTCTTTCCATCTCTTCTTTGCATGCAGGGTGTTCTCCGGTAGTGATATGTGGCAGTGCAGTTTTGGGAGTGATTTTCTGTGGTAGTTGCTTGAGGACAAGCCTCATGTACTTTCTTTATACGTTGAGGCCAAGCCTCATCTAAGGTCCGTGTCAGGGGGAGTCTTGTCAGTGGCAGGGGCAGTGGTTTTCTTGCAGTGGCTCTATTTCTCTTGCAAATCAGCGTTCAGAGGTTTTCTTGCAGTGTCAATGGTCTTCTCTCAGTGCATTGATGGCTAGGACCAAGCACGCAGCCCCTGGCGGTGGTGGGATGAGCTCCCTAGTTGTATTTCGCCCTCTGCAAAGGGAAAGGCGAAGGTACCCCCAAGCCTCAGAAGAAGAAGACAAAGAAGGGTGGTCCAGATGACTGGGAGACCACACTTCAGGTAGTGGCAGCGCAGGAGCGCATTGAGGCTGGAGGCTGGGCAGCACAGTTCAGTATTCGCGACCAGATAGGGTCACCAGTTCCTCCAAAGGGTCCTGCTGCAGCTCCTTTATGCCGTTCAGGCCACACTTGTGTGCAAGTGGCCTTGCCACCCCCTCAGCAGCAGAGCTCTCAATAGGCCACTTCTTCTGGCAGTCGAAGGAAGTGGGCTCGGTCACCGTCACCGCCTGGGGACTCCGAGTCAGGCTCTTCAGATTCAGATTCTCAGCCTTCTCAGTTGCCCTCTGTTGAGGAGGTTGCCAGGGCATCGGCTTACTTGATTTGGATATTGAGGATTGAGAACGAGACTCGGTGGTTTCCAGCTCGATGTCTCGTCACAAGGGCTTTCTGGACTCCATTGCATTAGATCTTCTTCAGTGCTTTCAACCTCGCTCATGTCAGACTTTACCGCTTCCATAGGCAGATGGACATTGCCCGTATTGCCAGGGCAGTCCCGGTTGAGAGCAGTGTTCTGGAGTCCTACTTCTCATACATGCCAGGGCTTCTTGAGTTATTCACTCTGCCTACCAGGTTCAGTCGAGATTGGACTCGCAACTTCTACGTCACTGTATGGATGTCCCTAGACCACTCTTGTATGACTTTCATGTACCGCAGGCAGAAGTACACCTTGAGGTGTCAGGACCTTCACGAACTTCTTGAGTTGCCACTTGAGGGTGAGAAGCTTCACGAGAGGTGCTACCCTTCAGCTATTCCACCTTGGCGCCCTCTGTCTTGTGGGGTAGTACCACCTTCAGCCGAGTTCGTGTCACCATGCTTCAGGCAGTCATTCGGGCCAGCTTTACCTCGACATCCCATGGACTTGACACCGATCGCTTACGTGATCCTGGAGTCCCTTCATCATTTCTTGCACCCCAGGTCAGGGAACCATGAGACGATCATAGCTCTGTAGCAGTGCTCCTGGCTCACATTGTTGGTCGTCGGTCGCTCGACATGATAAACTTCTTGATGGCAGAGATACAGGATGTGATTTCACATGGGATAAAGGTTGGCCGCACTTTGCCTTATGCTCACATACTAACACACATTCTAGCTAACTTAGTGGGTCCTGCTAGGAGAACCTTGTTGACGCGGAAAATCGGCGGTCGTATTCCCCGCGGTCAGCACACGAAGACCAGGGAGATCTGCTTCGCTCCAGTGCCAGTCCACACTCCAGTTCAGGTTCGCAGCGTGCCAGTCAATTTGACCTGTAATTGACAAGGGGATAAAACAGTTAAATTGCTCTTTGATTGTGCCGGCTCTATTTCAGACGATGGAGTAACGTCGAATTTTAGCCAAGACCCAATCAGACACGTATCGGCCGATACTAATCGGACCTCAAAATCGGACTTCATTGATGACGTCAATCGGACCGAGTGATCGGACCTCAATCAGACACCAAATCGGACCTCAGAATCGGACCAATCAGGATCGGACCTTGATTGNCCATTGACATCGCTTCTGGACAGATATGTGTATGACACCAGAACCATATGAACGTAGACTTGATCAGCTTTCCAACAAGTCCAGAACCATCCCAATCCGACTCCGTATGTAACCGTGGCGACCGTCACGAGTTGGAGGTGTGCTGCAGTCCGAATCCAGCCTACGCGATTCCTTTTCCCTTTTGGTCTTCTCCTTGATTCCTAATCAAAACAAGAGTGCACGTGTCTCCAAGATCTAAACAGGATGGACAAGAGCTCAAGAAGGACCTCACTTGATGATTAAGTTTTCGAGCATGAGCACGAGTAATAGGACCAGCAGGTGTCGGCGTGGACGGCGTGGACGTATGATTGGTGTTGATGTCCTCATCATCCTCCCTTTCTTGAATTTGAGTCGTCCTCGACTCAAGCTCATCTTCCTCACCCAAATAAGGCTTCAAATCTGCAATATTAAATGTGGGACTAACCCCAAAATCTGCAGGAAGATCAAGCTTATATGCATTCTCATTAACACGTTCCAGCACTTTAAACGGGCCATCAGCTCTAGGCATCAGTTTCGATTTTCTTAATTCAGGAAACCTATCCTTTCGCAAATGCAACCAAACCAAATCTCCAGGTTCAAGAATCAATTCCCTTCTACCTTTATCCCCAGCAAATTTGTACTTAGCATTCATGCGCTCTATGTTTGCTTTAGTGGTTTCATGCAGTTTCAGCATCAATTCAGCACGTTGCTTAGCATCAAAATTCAACTTTTCAGAACTAGGCAATGGCATTAAATCAATGGGAGCACGTGGTAACAACCCATAAACAATCTCGAATGGGCACATCTTTGTAGTAGAATGCAGCGAACGGTTATAAGCAAATTCAATATGAGGCAAACAATCTTCCCACATCTTAATATTCTTCTTTAAAACAGCCCTTAACATAGTAGACAAAGTTCTATTGACAACCTCAGTTTGTCCATCAGTTTGGGGGTGACAAGTGGTGGAAAATAAAAGCTTAGTTCCCAATTTAGCCCATAAAGTTCTCCAAAAATGGCTTAGAAATTTAGCATCACGATCAGAAACAATTGTATTTGGCACACCATGCAAGCGAACAACTTCTCGAAAGAACAAATCAGCAATATGTGTAGCATCATCAGTTTTATGACATGGTATGAAATGTGCCATTTTAGAGAATCTATCCACAACCACGAAAACACTATCTCGCCCTTTCCTAGTCCGTGGCAATCCCAACACAAAATCCATAGAAATATCCTCCCAAGGAGCACTAGGGACAGGGAGAGGCAAATACAAACCGTTTGGATTTAACCGTGACTTCGCCTTTTGACATGTTGTGCAGCGGGCAACAAATCTCTCCACATCTCGTCGCATCTTTGGCCAAAAGAAATGACCAGCAAGAATGTCCTCCGTCTTCTTCACTCCAAAATGTCCCATCAAGCCACCTCCATGCGCTTCCTGCAACAACAACAAGCGAACGGAGCTAGCTGGAATGCATAGCTTGTTAGCTCTAAACACAAACCCATCATTGATGATGAATTTGTTCCACGATTTCCCATCTTTACAATGCAGCAACACATCTTTAAAATCAGCATCATGCGCATATTGGTCTTTAATAGTATCTAACCCAAAGATCTTGTAATCAAGTTGATTCAGCAAAGTATATCTCCTAGACAATGCATCCGCAATGATATTATCCTTCCCTTTCTTGTGTTTAATAACATAAGGAAAAGATTCAATGAATTCAACCCACTTTGCATGTCTACGATTCAATTTTCCTTGACTACGAATATGTTTCAATGATTCATGATCAGAATGTATAACAAATTCTTTGGGCCACAAATAATGCTGCCATGTTTCTAGCGTCCGAACAAGAGCATATAATTCCTTATCATATGTAGAATAATTCAGTAGAGGCCCGCTCAATTTCTCACTAAAATATGCAACAGGTTTGCCTTCTTGTAACAAAACACCACCCAATCCAATTCCACT
>CM014278.1:21279938-21295233 GCA_004135705.1 Alloteropsis semialata | reverse complement strand
CTGCAAAATGTTAGCAACAACAGGGGACAAAGAACGCTGCATATCCTCAATTGAAATCAAAGCATCCTTGCATACCAAAGCATAAGCAACAGAGGTGGATGTATTGAACTCATTAATATCAGATTTCGTAGCAAGCATACAACGTCCTTTCAGTTTTATCTCATCTTTCTCATCAACAACAGATTGGTCATTTTTATTGCTCTCAATCTTTGCTTTAGCAGCCCTAGCAACATTGGTTTGCATAATAGCTTCAGGAGACATAGGGTGCAACACAATTTTTCGATCATGGTATAGAAAAGAATATTGATTTGATCTACCATGATGCATTGAATCCCTATCAAATTGCCAAGGTCTACCTAGCAGAATATTGCAAGCTTCCATAGGAACAACATCACATTCAACAATATCTTTGTATGAACCGATGGCAAAATTGATTCGCACAAGTCTAGTTACCTTTGCCTTACCACTGTTGTTCAACCATTGGATGTAGTAGGGATGCGGATGTGGTTTGGTGGTGAGGGCAAGCTTCTGTACCATGTCGCTGCTTGCCAAGTTGTTGCAGCTACCACCATCAATGATCATGTGGCACGAACGCTCCTTGATGACACACTTGGTTTGAAACAAAGTGTGTCGCTGATTTTGTTCTGCCTTCTCCATTTGTGCACTAAGCACCCGTTGTACGATCAAACTCTCATAGTGCCCCGCATCATCTGCATTAATATGTTCCTCTATGTGTTCCTCACTACCTGCATGGTCAGCCGCAAGCAATGCAAGTGTATCTTCATCAAAATCACTAGCAGATGAACACTCACCATCATCTTTGACAATCATAACACGCTTGTTTGGACAGTCACGCATCACATGTCCATATCCCTTGCACCGGTGACATTGTATGTTGCTGGTTCTACCGGTAGATGCCACGGATGAAGTACTCGCAGCCGGCTTTTGCGTTGTCTTCACACTTGAATTGGCGGGGGCAGCTCGCATGTTCTCACTGGATGATAGTGCAGGAGTACGTGAAGACGGAGTTGTGGTCGTGCGCTGCTGCCATGAACTAGCTTTCCCTGCAGAAACATTAGTCCTTGCGCTAGCACGTCGTCCCTGCACTTCTCTTTCAGCTTTACAAGCAAGATGAAACAGTTTGGTTACGGTATTGTATTCTTTGTAAGCGAGGATATCCTGAATTTCCCGATTTAACCCGCCTAAAAATCTAGCCATAGCAGGTTCCTCTTCCTCCTCTAATTTACAACGCAACATACCCGTTTGTAATTCCTGATAGTATTCTTCTACGCTTTTAGCACCTTGTTTCAATTGCTGCAACTTATTTATCTTATCACGGGCATAGTAAGATGGAACAAACCTAGCTCTCATGGCTCGTTTTAGCGCATCCCAAGTTTTAGGTATGTTATTAGGATTTTTCTTGGCATATTCTATCCACCAAACAGAAGCAAAATCTGTAAACTCGCTAGTAGCAGCCCTAACACGTGTAGCCTCAGGAAATTCATGGCATGCAAACTTTTGATCAACAGCAATCTCCCATGTAATGTATGCATCAGGGTTATATTTACCATCAAAAGGAGGTATTTTAAATTTGATCTTGCTGAAAGCTTCATCATTATTATTATGTACCTCGCGTCGGCGGTGGCCACCCATACCTCTACGGTTGTGACGTAGGCGACGTCGATCACGAGTGTCTCTATCATCATGTTCAGTATCAGCTGTGTACTCATCGTCATCTTGATCTTCCTCCTTCTCTTCTTTATGCTTGTCATCTCGATCTTCCTCCTTTTCTTCTTTGTGCTTCTCTTTATCATCGTTGTGGAGGTCATCAAAACGCCTTAGAAGAGCAGCAAGGCTTTTGTCCACAGCAGCAACAGACTTCTCCAAACTTGTAAGCTTGTTGTTTGTAGCAATCTGCGTATCCTCCAACTGCCCAAGCTTTTCATTTGTCACCTGCACGTCGATATCCAGTCCCTCCGTGTGCAGCTTCACTTGCCTTTCAAAATGTTGAATGATGCCCTTTGTGCGAGGTGAATGTGCCATTCCGTTATCTTCGTCGGACCCTGGCATGGTTCAAAGACAAAGACAACAAGAAGCCAAGTGAAGAAATAAAAGCCCTACAACTACTAGGATGTAGCTACAGCAAGTCGCTCGCTCTCCACTTGTTACACACGTTCTTATCAATTCTTACCTTGCCTGACAGGAGGGGTCGTCTTCCAACAAGTCTGCAGCAATGGATGAAGTGTATCGGTGCCGCAGCACAAGACCTGACAAGCTGTAGAATTTGTGGAGCTATAGGTGGGCTGAAACAAGGAACGAACTAGCACCACGTTAGTTACAAAAAGCAAGCTGAATAATCGTTCAACCGGCGGTACTGTGCTGGTCCTAGCCTAGACCGTGCTAGAGAAGCGAGCCTGGACACAAAGAAGAGCACAACACACCACCCAAAGTGAATGAAAATAACACAGATCAGCCCCTTTCTCTTTCTCTGTTTTTTTTTGCTTTTTTTTTCTTCTCTTTTTTTTGCTTTTTTTTCTCTTTTTTTTTCTTTTTTTTCAGGGGACACTCAAAACTGATTATATGAACAAGAAGATTGCCAGAGAGCAATTCAGCACACACACTTTTCCAGAAAATGTAGGGGTATTCCGGTAAAAAAAAAGATACTCTCTCTCTACGGGAATAAAACTAGAACCAGCAGCTCAACCAAACCGATGCAACCGAAAACTCAACAAGCCCTAACCAACATGTGCTAGCCACGGCTCAAAGGTTTTAGGATTGCAGGAAACGAATCTACTATTTTTTTGGCTTTTCTGTACTATAGGAAAATAAAAACAGCGAAGGATTGGAAGTCTCTCACCGATAAACCTTGCTCTGATTACCAATTGATATGAAACCGCTAGGGTTTGTGGCCGATCTTTCGATGAGAGGTGTGAGATAACTCGATTGGTAGATGGAGATGACGTTCACGGCCCGACTACAGCCTTCCAAGACCGCGCCTTAGCGACCGATACACCACTTCCAAAAGCTATCACGATCTTGTGGAGCGCGACAACCAGCCACTAGGGCTCCCGTCCTGCAAGCAATCGAAGAACTAGCAAGAACGAGGAAACAAGCACTGAAATTGCAAGATAAAATTGAAGGTTTCAAACTGAATCTTAATAAGAGTGGGGTTCCGAAGACAAGGAGACGGGCGACTGGATCAGCACGCGCGCCTACAAGCAAGTAGCGATGGCTAAACTTGATCTAAACAAAACCCAAGTGTTCCTGGTGACGGCTACGGGATATATGACGTGAGGAGGACGACCAAAGGAGAGTTTGGGTCGTGCTCCAACCCTAGGACGTGTCCCTACTGGACTCTAAACAATACAAGCCCATTGGGCTAACTTAAGGTGGCGCAGCACCCTTGACAGAACGACCTCTCGGTATCTTTTGGGCCATTGACGTCGCTTCTGGACAGATATGTGTATGACACCAGAACCATATGAACGTAGACTTGATCAGCTTTCCAACAAGTCCAGAACCATCCCAATCCGACTCCGTATACCGTGGCGACCGTCACGAGTTGGAGGTGTGCTGCAGTCCGAATCCAGCCTACGCGATTCCTTTTCCCTTTTGGTCTTCTCCTTGATTCCTAATCAAAACAAGAGTGCACGTGTCTCCAAGATCTAAACAGGATGGACAAGAGCTCAAGAAGGACCTCACTTGATGATTAAGTTTTCGAGCATGAGCACGAGTAATAGGACCAGCAGGTGTCGGCGTGGACGGCGTGGACGTATGATTGGTGTTGATGTCCTCATCATTACCTTGTCTCAGTCCAAGAATGTGTTTATTTGTCTCTTATTGGACCCTTGGACATGAGATAAGATTTAGTTCAACAAATTCCAAATCAAAATCTACTTAGAAAGTGCAGACTCTGCTTTGACAGTAAGTTGCGGTGCCATATGGATTTGTCACCGCAATAATCGGTGGCCTATGCCTGATAACCCTATTTTTCAGTGCTATCACAGGAAGTTACGGTGCCAATATAGTGCGTGACCGCAACAATCGGTGGTTTGCTCCATATCTAAAAATGCTCTCTGGTTTGATAGGACGTTGCGGTGCCCTAGTGGTTTATCTATGTTCGTTGCACTCTCAACACCACATGATGTTGCGCTCCGTTCTCTGTCATGACCGCAACAGTCAGTGAGTGCGCTCAATGGTGAAATAAGTCTCTGTATTGACGGACTATTGCGGTGCCTGTTTCACCCTAGCACCGCAACAGTCGGTCCGTGCTAAAATCTCGTGCGTTCATTCTTTCAACCGCTCGATCGTGGCCATTGATCCCGCTCTTAACCTTAGTCACCGCAGCACTTCGACTTTTCCCCAATCAGTTTCCACCATCGGCTGTTGCTCTCCACCACCGCTCACGACCGCCGCCGGCCACCGCTCTCGTGTCGCGCCTCTCCACCCTCGCCGTGCGCCGCAGCACCACCACGACGCCGACGCGCAGCTGCGCCACCGCCCCTAGCCGCACCGCAGCCCTAGCCCAGCACCGCCGATCACCGCTGCATCCACACGCTGCAGCATCCACACATCGCCGCAGTCCGCACCTTCCCCCATGCGCATCCACGCCGTTGCAGCCGTGGATCCCTCGCCGGGCTCTCTCTCTCTCTCCGCTAGGGTTTTCTTCCCTCTCTCTCTCTGAGCTCTTCGAGGTGATTTTCAATTCCATGCTCAATCTCTTCTGTCAATGGATGCTTGCTCAATGTCTTGCATGCACTTGTTGATTGAAATCTTGGACATGACTGTCAAATGCATAATCTGTGTATGCCATGGATGGACTAGATTTTTAGTGAATTTTCACTCAAATTGTGGGTTGATGCTGTCCAATTTTTTTTGTGGTGGTTATGGCACTTGTATGTAGGGCTGGACAAAATGCTCATGGCTCGTTAGCTCACTTGGCTCGTGGCTAGCTCGGCTCGGCTCGGCTCGATTCATTTTCTTTACGAGTCGAGCTGGAGTTTTTTCTCGGTATATATAACGAGCCAGCTCGAGCCGCTCATGAACAACTCGTGAGCTAAGCGAGTCGAGGGCAACAAAAATAGGCCAGCAGCCTCTCCGTGAGTCAATGACCTTATCCATCCTCGCCAGCTGAGTCTGGGTCATCCACTCTTCTTCTCCCTTTTTTATCATGCATCTCGTATCTACAGAGGCGGGAGGCGGCGCCGGCGTGCCCGTTCCTTCCCCTTCCTCGCCTACCCTGCTCTGCTCTCCGCCGCCAAACACAGCACCAGCCACGAGTCCTCTTTGCTCTCGCTCGCTGTTGTACTTCAGATCTCCAAGCGCGAGTTGGCCGTGTCCCATCGTTGAAGCCTGAGCACTGCGGCGTCGTGGTTGCCTCATGGTGTTGGTTCAGCGGCGCCACAGCTGTGCTTCCGGGGTCCGTGCCCATCAGCGGGAACAACACCAGGAGGTGCTTATCTATCGGTAATTTTTCTCTTGTTCTTCATGTATTTCCTTTGTTTATTTTTCAATTGGAATGATGTTCTCTTCTCATTCCGTTGCAAGATTCAGTCCCAATCAGTGTTCACAACTTTCCCCTTTTCCTTTTTTCAGGAATTTTCCCTTTTCTTTGGTCTACCTCTTCTCAGGATAGTAATTTCTTTCTGCTTCTGCTTCTTGGGGTGGATTCTTGCCTGCTAAAAGCTTGTGCTGTTGTGCTTCACCATGCTGTTGCTCGCTGTCTTGCCTGCAGGATTTCGCCGTGGCTAGTGCTCTGGCTCGCGAGCTCGACCGAGCCGAGCCGAGTTGACTTTTCTGCTCGTTTCAGAAATGAGCCGAGCCGAGCTAGCTTGTTTACATAACGAGCTGCACCGAGTCTAGCCGAGCCGGCTCGTTATCCACCTCTACTTGTATGGAATGGGATACTTGGTTTATCAATCCTTTCTCTCATTCCATATAGAAGACTTAGAGCTTATGCTTCATGATATGTTTTATCTCAATTCATGCAAATTCACCCATTCACTATGGTCTTCCCATCTAAGTGCTCAAGTATCATGTTCATCTGTTTCTCACTAGAGTTAGAGCTTATTTGCCAAATTCTATCAATTCCATGCCAATTCCTTTACTCTAGTCCTTTTTCATGCTCATAATCACATTGCCATATCTATCTTAGGATTATAGCCGCTTTTTGAGCTCTCACCTATTCATGCTCATAGGACTCTCTCTAGAAATTGCTTATTAATGTGTATGTATCTCTTTCCATCTCTTCTTTGCATGCAGGGTGTTCTCCGGTAGTGATATGTGGCAGTGCAGTTTTGGGAGTGATTTTCTGTGGTAGTTGCTTGAGGACAAGCCTCATGTACTTTCTTTATACGTTGAGGCCAAGCCTCATCTAAGGTCCGTGTCAGGGGGAGTCTTGTCAGTGGCAGGGGCAGTGGTTTTCTTGCAGTGGCTCTATTTCTCTTGCAAATCAGCGTTCAGAGGTTTTCTTGCAGTGTCAATGGTCTTCTCTCAGTGCATTGATGGCTAGGACCAAGCACGCAGCCCCTGGCGGTGGTGGGATGAGCTCCCTAGTTGTATTTCGCCCTCTGCAAAGGGAAAGGCGAAGGTACCCCCAAGCCTCAGAAGAAGAAGACAAAGAAGGGTGGTCCAGATGACTGGGAGACCACACTTCAGGTAGTGGCAGCGCAGGAGCGCATTGAGGCTGGAGGCTGGGCAGCACAGTTCAGTATTCGCGACCAGATAGGGTCACCAGTTCCTCCAAAGGGTCCTGCTGCAGCTCCTTTATGCCGTTCAGGCCACACTTGTGTGCAAGTGGCCTTGCCACCCCCTCAGCAGCAGAGCTCTCAATAGGCCACTTCTTCTGGCAGTCGAAGGAAGTGGGCTCGGTCACCGTCACCGCCTGGGGACTCCGAGTCAGGCTCTTCAGATTCAGATTCTCAGCCTTCTCAGTTGCCCTCTGTTGAGGAGGTTGCCAGGGCATCGGCTTACTTGATTTGGATATTGAGGATTGAGAACGAGACTCGGTGGTTTCCAGCTCGATGTCTCGTCACAAGGGCTTTCTGGACTCCATTGCATTAGATCTTCTTCAGTGCTTTCAACCTCGCTCATGTCAGACTTTACCGCTTCCATAGGCAGATGGACATTGCCCGTATTGCCAGGGCAGTCCCGGTTGAGAGCAGTGTTCTGGAGTCCTACTTCTCATACATGCCAGGGCTTCTTGAGTTATTCACTCTGCCTACCAGGTTCAGTCGAGATTGGACTCGCAACTTCTACGTCACTGTATGGATGTCCCTAGACCACTCTTGTATGACTTTCATGTACCGCAGGCAGAAGTACACCTTGAGGTGTCAGGACCTTCACGAACTTCTTGAGTTGCCACTTGAGGGTGAGAAGCTTCACGAGAGGTGCTACCCTTCAGCTATTCCACCTTGGCGCCCTCTGTCTTGTGGGGTAGTACCACCTTCAGCCGAGTTCGTGTCACCATGCTTCAGGCAGTCGTTCGGGCCAGCTTTACCTCGACATCCCATGGACTTGACACCGATCGCTTACGTGATCCTGGAGTCCCTTCATCATTTCTTGCACCCCAGGTCAGGGAACCATGAGACGATCATAGCTCTGTAGCAGTGCTCCTGGCTCACATTGTTGGTCGTCGGTCGCTCGACATGATAAACTTCTTGATGGCAGAGATACAGGATGTGATTTCACATGGGATAAAGGTTGGCCGCACTTTGCCTTATGCTCACATACTAACACACATTCTAGCTAACTTAGTGGGTCCTGCTAGGAGAACCTTGTTGACGCGGAAAATCGGCGGTCGTATTCCCCGCGGTCAGCACACGAAGACCAGGGAGATCTGCTTCGCTCCAGTGCCAGTCCACACTCCAGTTCAGGTTCGCAGCGTGCCAGTCAATTTGACCTGTAATTGACAAGGGGATAAAACAGTTAAATTGCTCTTTGATTGTGCCGGCTCTATTTCAGACGATGGAGTAACGTCGAATTTTAGCCAAGACCCAATCAGACACGTATCGGCCGATACTAATCGGACCTCAAAATCGGACTTCATTGATGACGTCAATCGGACCGAGTGATCGGACCTCAATCAGACACCAAATCGGACCTCAGAATCGGACCAATCAGGATCGGACCTTGATTGATATAATAGATCAGCCTTTAAATAATGAAATAAAGCATAAAACAAGGCCAATATGTAAAATAATGGATCAGCTGTGTCTTTAAACAAGATATTAAATAATCAAAGTGTAAGCCGATACATTGTCCACCTTGTCTAGTTGCCAGTTTGACTCATCTTATCGAACCATCTAACCAACTGATCGGACTATAGCCTTTGCAGAGAAATCTAGCTCCGACGTAGGGAATCTAGATTTCTCCAACTATGATCAAATCGGATAGCTAGATAATCAGACTCAACTCATCAACCTGTCAATTAGACAAGATGCTCGCACAGGTGTTGATCAGATTAAGCAAATAAGCAGGTAAAACATTAACAGATTCGTTCTGATTCTAAGATATGCTACCAAATAATTAAGCAAGATCCAGCTCCGACGTAGGGAATCTACACCACACTTAACATTCAAATAGCAATAAGGCATAACCAAACCTTCCTTTGACTAATCAAGATGAATCTAGCTCCGACGTAGGGAATCTAGACCAAGCATGACAATCAAAGATTAATCTAATCGCATTGTAAAGATCCAGCTCCGACGTAGGGAATCTACACCAGTACAATACTCAAAGAACAACCAGATTAAACCACAAAGCAAGATCGGACCTAGAACGATGCTGTAAGATAAATATTGCTTAAATCGGACCAAGACCAATGCTCAAAGCCGTCGAAGAAGTAGAATTGATTCACATGGCGTAGATCTAAATCAATCTAGCAACTCCAACAAACCGCAAAGACTACCTTTAGTAACCAAGATTATTCTAGCTCCGACGTAGGGAATCTAGACTAATCTTGATACCTAGCTCCGACGTAGGGAATCTAGGCTTAAAGTATAGTCCGATAAACGATAATCTGTTGAATAATCAATATTGATCTAGCTCCAACGTAGGGAATCTATATCAATCTTGATTATCCAGAGATAAATCGGTTGAACAGTATAAACGAGAAAGGGCGATGCGCCTCAATTCAAAGCCTATACTAGTTCGATAGATTGACTAACTTACTGGTAAGCCGGAGATCAGAACTGATGCAGCCCGTCCACCAATGAGCTTCGTCGGTAACTACTACTAGGGTTTTTTTGGCGTGAAGCCGGGTTGTATTGATTGTGAGAATAGTTTTTACAATGGACGAGGGTTCATATTTATACCCTGGTCATGGAGAGTCCTGATCGGACCAGACTAACTTGCGAACAAAGTAAACTAAGCTTAAGATAGAACGGGACTCCCATACGCCTTCTGAAAAGGAAATAGTCCCTGGATCTGATACGCTTCCTTCTTAGCCGACGTGTCTTTCCTCTTGTATTCGTCATCGAGTCAGACTCCTGCTTCATCGGACTCCTCTTCAGCATCGGCTTCCTTCTCTGTCATCTTCTGTTTGACCATTCAACGGGCCCACTGTGCAGTCTCAACCTCACCACGTCACCATCTGACTCAGCATGTCAGGTGCGAAAATCTGGTGTCAACACATGCCCCCAATTTTGGAATAAAATATCATTTTGTTCCAAAATTCGTATCTGTCATCATAACTTCTTCACCGATTTTCGTGCCGAAACTTTCCATCCCTGCACCGTGTAGTTCCTTGATTTTCGGGCCATAGCTTTTTCTTTCTTCATCAACAACCTGTGGAGCTTATCTTCTTCTTTCTCTTCTCTCCAAGCAATAGCATCTCTGACAATGAATAGCATATGGAACCCTGCATTTACCTCACGGGTATCCATGCATCTATTGACCCAGACGAAACGACTCCTCAACGCAGCTCCTCAAAAGACGCTCCTCCCTCAATTACAGCAGCTCTGAATCAATGCCATATCTTCACGAGAATACTGCTCTTCATTTGGACGGTTTCCACGAGCATCCCTTGGATTCCATTTCTCTTTTAATGCTTCCATCGACCGCCGGCTATAAATACCTGCCTCAGGTCTTCTTCTTCCACCATCCCTTGGCCATGGCGTAGCTAATATTCATGATAGAACACAAACTCCTTCTGTTTGATATAGGATCTTACTCCTTCCTCCTCTTCTGCTAAAAGAATTCTCGTGAAGAAGTATAGGGTACTTCCCCCTTTTTCTGATCTTGCAGTGAATCCAGGTGGAACTTCTGCTAGAAGAATCCTCGTGAGGTTCCTCCATGGTTCACCAAAGGGAAGGTTTTTCAGAGGGGTGTAATAGAGTGCCCTTTACAAGTTAGGGCAAAGCCACCGGTCCACCGGCGCGCTCTTCAAGGGACTGCATCCAGAGCAGATTTCTTCGACTCAAGGAAGAAGATATCTCCTCAAACTTGCGCTTCCTTTTGCCCTTCTTTTTCTAGTCTTGTTCTGGCAATGATGAACAAAGTACATCGGCGCCTACTAGATCCTTTTATCTTCTGAAATCCTTCTGTATGAGAAATATATAAATATATATGCAATCCCTTTTCCAGCAGCCTGCTCCGCCATCGAGCGGCTTGATGATGTAATATACTTTTCTATGTTTGTATATAGCCCTTAAGGCGATGCATATCGCATCGGCTCTTATTTTTTGTTTTTGAGGCGATTTTCCATCGGCTTTTAAGCCTGACGCATAGCATCGGCTTTATGAGTTTACCCAAATGCTAGGGTAGTACTTCTTCAGATATTTCCCGTTTAATGCCTTAGGAAACACTTCTCTTTCAAGTGTCTGTAGAATATAAGCATTTCCAGGAACACATCGGACGACTTGATAGGGTCCCTCCCAGTTTGGTGACCACTTGCCGTACTTGGGATCCTTAGAACCAATTGGCAGAATAACTTTCCAGACAAGATCGCCCTCTTTGAACTCTTTCCCTTTAACTTTCTTATCATAATGCCTCGCCACTCTGAGTTTGTTAGCCTCAATACTTTCAAGAGCGCGCAGCCGACGAACAGCCAAGTCATCGGACTCACTATTCATGAGCTCCATGTATTCACCGGCCTTCAATTTATCCTGAAGTTCGATGCGTCTTGATCCAGTACAAATTTCCCATGGAAGAACGGCTTCATGTCCATAAACTAATTCATACGGAGAAACCTTGACAAGCCATTCGATATGCCCATAGAGCTTCAGGAAGCACAATATGCCATTTTCTTGGATACTCCTCAATCTTTCTATCAATCAACTTGATTAAACTTTTATTGGAGGTTTCAGCTTGACCATTGGCTTGTGCATAATACGGCGATGAATTAAGAACCTTGATACCCATATCAGCAGCAAAATTTTTGAACTCGTCCGATGTAAACATCGTACCTTGATCTGTTGTGATCGTCTGTGGAATTCCAAATCGGTAGACAATGTGTTCTCTAACGAATTCAATAACATTCTGAGACTTCACCTCCCTCAAAGGAATAGCTTCAACCCATTTGGTAAAATAATCTGTTGCCGCTAATATGAATTTATGCCCCTTACTTGAATGTGGAAAAATTTGGCCGATCAAGTCAATCCCCCATCCTCTAAACGGCCATGGCTTGATAACAGGGTTCATGGCCGATGCTGGAGCCCTTTGAATGTTTCCATATCTTTGACACTCTTGGCATCCTTTATAATATTCAAAACAATCTTCTAAAATCGTCGGCCAATAATACCCATTTTTTCTGATCATCCATTTCATCTTGAACGCCGATTGATGAGCCCCGCAAACACCTTCATGAATTTCTCCCATTAAAACCTTGGCTTCTTCAGGTCCGATACATCTCAACAGGACTCCATCAATCGAGCGAAAATAAAGCACTCCTTCAACCAAGACATGCCTGATCGACTTATAGCGTATCTTTCTAGAAGTCTTGACAGAAGAATCCTTCAAATATTCAACGATTTCTCTTCTCCAATCCCCTTCTGGTATCTCCTGCACCATCACATCGGACATAGGCCGATAGCCAGACGCTTTTTGCGCCAGCCGATTTACTTCTTCGTTATGATGTCTTGGAACATGCTTAAGAGTTACCAAGGCGAATTGACTAATCAAATCTCGGCATTTTTCGAAATAAGATAACAGGGCATCCATCTTGCAATCATATTTGCCGAGTAATTGATTGATAATCAGCAAAGAATCTCCAAATACCTCAACAAACTGAGCGCCGATTTCTTTAAGAATCTGGAGACCTTTCATCAATGCTTCATATTCTGCCTGATTATTTGTGCATTTCTCAATTGGAAAAGCAAATTCAAACCTTGCCCCCCGAGGCGAAATAATAACCAGGCCGATTCCACAACCATCACTACAGGAAGAACCATCAAAAAATATAGTCCAAGGAACCGCGTCAACCACATCAGCCTTTTTCATCGGACCAGATACATCAAGCTCCATAATGCATTGCTCAATAGCATTAATGTTAGGTCCACAATGATCAGCAACTAAATCAGCCATTATCTGCCCTTTTACCGCTTTGGCCGATTCGTATCTTAGATCAAACTCAGTCAGAGCAAAAACCCACTTGCCAATTCTCCCTTTCATGATTGGCATCGATAACATATACTTGATCACATCCTCTCTACAGATCACAGTACACTCGGCCGATAGCAAATAATGCCTTAATTTTGTACAAGAAAAATACAAACAAAGGCAAAGCTTCTCCACATATGAGTACCGAGTCTCAGGATCTAGTAATCTTCGGCTTAAATAGAATATAACTCGTTCTTTCCCATCAACTTCTTGAATTAAAACAGAACCGATTGCATGATCAAAAGCCGATAAATAAAGCTTATACGGCTTACCCTTTTGTGGTGGAATAAGAACTGGCGGATATGCTAAATATTGCTTGATTTCATCCAATGCCTTTTTATGTTTAGGCTCCCAAACCAATTCTTCTTCATTTTTCATCTTCAAAAGAGGAGTAAATGCCTCCAATCGGACCGAAAGATTTGATATAAACCTCCTCAGAAAATTAATCTTTCCAATCAAACTCTGCAATTCCTTCTTGTTTGTTGGAGGTTCAATATCATCAATCGCCTTGCGGTTCTGATCATTCACCTCAATTCCTCTCTCATGTACTAAGAAACCGAGAAATTGGCCGGCCGATACGCCAAAAGCACACTTGAGCGGATTCATCTTCAATCCATGTTGTCTTGTACACTCCAGTGTTTCCTTCAAATCGGCCAAATGATCTTGATAACCTTTTGATTTGACTACCACATCATCAATGTAGATTTCGACTATCCTGCCGATCAGCCTATGAAAAATATAATTCATAGCACGTTGATAAGTAGCACCGGCATTTTTCAAACCAAAAGTCATAACAACCCACTCGTATAAACCGAGAGCACCTGGACATTGGAATGCAGTTTTGGGAATATCTTCTTCTGCCATGTAAATCTGATTATAACCAGTATTACCATCCAGGAAACTCATCACTTTATGGCCTGATGCTGCATCAACAAGCATATCGGCCACCGGCATCGGATACTCATCCTTCGGGGTTGCTTTGTTCAAGTTCCTGTAATCAATGCAAACACGCAGCTTTCCATTCTTCTTATAAACAGGAACTATATTTGATACCCACTCAGCGTATCGACATGGCCTGATAAACTTAGCTTCAAATAGCTTCGTTATTTCGGCCTTAATTGGTTCATGCATTTCAGTCTTGAACCTTCTTGGATACTGCTTGTGTGGCCGATACCCTGGTTTGATGGGTAGCCGATGTTCAACAATATCACGGCTTAAACCTGGCATTTCATAATATTCCCAAGCAAAACAATCAGAATACTCTTTCAAAAGTTTTATTAACTCCTGTTTATACTCGGGATCCAACTTAGCACTGATATACGTCGGCCTTGGTCTATCACCAGATCCTATATCTATTTCTTCTAATTCATCGGCCGACGTAAATCCAAATCCTAATTTACCGAACTCACTTCGGTCTTCAAGATCTTCTATATAATCATCCATTTAAAACAAAGTCTCAGAGCCGACTGCTTGGATCGGCTGTAGTCCTTGATCGGACACCTTGAGGAAGTCACCATCCCATACTTTTCCTGACAGGCATTCAACTCCTTCAAACTCCCAAATTGTTGACTCAGCTGTAGCAATGCTAACCGAATCATCAGCTGGGACGATCTCCACTTTATTGCCTTGCCATTGGATTAAACACTGATGCATTGTGGATGGGATGCAGCAATTGGCATGGATCCAATCACGTCCGAGTAGCATGCTGTAAGAACCTTGGCCATCAATCACAAAGAAGGTGGTCGGCAATGTCTTGCTGCCGATGGTCAATTCCACATGAATTGCCCCCCGAGGCTCTGAAACATTACCGCCAAAGTCCTTGAGCGTCATATTAGTCTTGATCAGATCATCAATCCCTTTACCCAGCTTACAAAATGTGGAATAAGGCATGAGATTGACTGCAGCTCTTCCATCAACCAACATCATGGTCATCGGCTTCCCATCAACGTATCCCTTGATGTATAGAGGCTTCAGGTGCCGATATCCATTTGCATTTGGCTTCTCAAAGATAGCCTTCTCTGAATCAAGAACCAAACACGCAGCGGCTTCTTCCAGTTCATAATCGACCTCATGATCGTCCTGTTCATCAGGAGCAGCAAAATCAGAAGGCAACATCAAAATCATGTTTATTGCGGCCGACGTGCTTGCTTCATCATCATTGGCCATCTTGATGCGCCACTTCTTTTCTTTTGCCAATTCTTTCTCCTGAATCTGCTCATGATAGCGCAACCTCTGAACACGTCTCTTTTTGGACTTAGAAATCCCTGATGGGCACCACTGTCCAGGCCTCATTGGAGGTTCTTTAGTCCGATCCTGAACTGGAGCCTTTTCTTCCATTTTTTCAGGGCCATGAGCATCAGCCCGGCCTTCATTATTTTTATGGCCATGAGTATTAACCCGGCCTTCATCTCTTTGATGATGATCATCAATCCTGACGCCGATCCGTTCATGAACTGATCGTCGACCTCTCTTGGAAGCTCTGTATTCTTCATACTGGAAGCTACATTCAGGACAATCTGCTTTTGATGGCAGTCTAAGCTTCTCGTTCCAGCAAAACACGAAGAAAGGACACCCCCAATGATCATCATCCAGATCGTATCGGTTATAAGCTTGACGTCCATCCGTATACCAATCGGACCTATAACCGTACTGACGACGACCATCGACTCTATCATCAAACCAGCACCGGCCATCGGAC
>CM014278.1:21229613-21278938 GCA_004135705.1 Alloteropsis semialata | reverse complement strand
GGATCGGCTGTAGTCCTTGATCGGACACCTTGAGAAAGTCACCATCCCATGTCTTCCCTGACAGGCATTCAATTCCTTCAAACTCCCAAATCGTTGACTCGGCTGTAGCAATGCTAACTGAATCATCAGCCGGACGATCTCCACATTATTGCCTTGCCATTGAATCAAACATTGGTGCATAGTGGATGGGATGCAACAATTGGCATGAATCCAATCTCGCCCGAGGAGCATGCTGTAAGAACCTTGGCCATCAATCACAAAGAAGGTAGTCGGCAATGTTTTATTGCCGATGGTCAATTCAACATGAATTGCCCCCCGAGGCTCTGAAATGTTTCCGCCAAAGTCTTTAAGCGTCATATTGGTCTTGATTAAATCATCAATCCCTTTTCCCAATTTGCGGAATGTGGAATAAGGCATGAGATTGACTGCAGCTCCTCCATCAACCAGCATCTTGGTCATCGGCTTCCCGTCAACGTATCCCTTGATGTACAGAGGCTTCAGATGCCGATACCCATTTGCATTTGGCTTCTCAAAGACTGCTTTCTCTGAATCAAGAACCAAGCATGCAGCGGCTTCTTCTAGTTCATAATCGACCTCATGGTCGTCTTGTTCATCAGGAGCAGTGAAATCAGAAGGCAACATCAAAACCATATTTATTGCGGCCGATGTACTTGCTTCATCATCATTGGCCATCTTGATGCGCCACTTCTTTTCTTTTGCCAATTCTCGCTCCTGAATCTGCTCATTATAACGCAAGCGTTGCACACGTCTCTTCTTGGACTTAGAAATCCCTGATGGGCACCACTGTCCAGGCCTCATTGGAGGTTCTTCAGTCCGATTCTGAACTGGAGCCTTCTCTTCCATTTTTTCAGGGCCATGAGCATCAGCCCGGCCTTCATTATTTTTGTGGCCATGAGTATTAACCCGGCCTTCATCTCTTTGATGATGATCATCAATCCTGACGCCGATCCGTTCATGAACTGATCGTCGACCTCTCTTGGAAGCTCTGTATTCTTCATACTGGAAGCTACATTCAGGACAATCTGCTTTTGATGGCAGTCTAAGCTTCTCGTTCCAGCAGAATACGAAGAAAGGACACCCCCAATGATCATCATCCTGATCGTATCGGTCATAAACTTGACGCCTGTCCATATGCCAATCAGACCTATAACCGTACTGACGACGACCGTCAACTCTATCATCGAACCAGCGTCTGCCATCGGACCATTCATCACATCGGCGTCGACCGTCGGACCTGTCATCAAATCGGCGTCGACCATCGGACCTTTCATCAAATCGGCGTCGGCCANGACCTATCATCACGTCGGCGCTGATCATCAAGCTCTTCATCAAGCCGTCTTGCTTGATACTCGCGTCTCCGACGTCGTCGTTCCTCGCGTTCTTCCCATGCTCGAGCTGCTGCTTGCTGCCTCTTGTACTTGTTAATCAACATCTGGGAAGTCACACGCGGCCGATATCCACCAGGAGCATTAGATTCACGCCCAAATGCCTGATGATTCCTCCGCAGCTCTTCAACGGTAACTTGAACTGCAGGATCAACGGCACCAGAACTCTTGGCGTGGTCCGATGTGAGCACTTTAAACTTCCCCTTTTCATTAGCATCAACCATATTAACAGAAAAGGAGAAATCAGCAAAGTTATTGGGGAAGGGATGACCGTCGATCTTCATGGCTTTCTTGCTGTCTTCAAATTTGATCTAGCCAGATTCTATAGCCAATTGGATTTCCCTTCTGAACACTTTGCATTCATTGGTCTCGTGAGAAGTTGAGTTGTGCCATTTGCAATATTTGCGTTTCTTCAACTCATCGGCCGATGGAATAGGAGAAAGCTGGATAAGCTTCTCACTGAGCAGCAAATCAAAAATCTTATCGGCCTTAGTTATATCAAAACCAAACTTCTCAGGGTTCTGTTTGATCCATGGGAGCGATATTGGCTTCTTGGATTTAGTCCATTAAGCTATGTTGACATCAGCTTCCTCTTCAGATTCAGAGAGATAAGATACTTGCTTGGAAAACTTCACACGCTTCATCTCCTGATATCGGACCTCATGAGCTGACACCTTCTGAACCAGTTGCCCCAATGTCTCAAACTCCTGAGCAGAAAACTTTTCTCTAATCGGCGCGAGCAAACCCTGGAATGCAAGCTCGGCCAATTGCATATCAGATAGCTTCAAACTATAGCACCGATTCCTAGTGTCACGGAATCGTTGAATATACTCCTTAACGGTCTCATCGTTCCTCTGCCTGATTGCAATTAAGTCAGAGATCTTCATCTCATTGAGACCAGAAAAGAAGTATTTATAAAACTGCTTCTCCATATTGGACCATCCTGTGACTGATCCTGCTGGCAACGACGTAAACCATGTAAACGCTGGCCCTGACAGTGACAGAGGGAAAAACCTGAGCCTGAGTCCCTCCTCTGAAGCAGCTTCACCACACTGAGCCAAGAATCGGCTCACGTGTTCGATGGTGGTCATATCATCCTGCCCGGAGAATTTGGAGAAATCCGGCACTCTGTAACGCGGAGGAAGTGGCACTGCATCAAAATAAGATGGGTACGGGTGCCGATACAACCTCGCTTCATCTTTAGGCTTCAAGCCGAATTGATTTTGGATCACCTCGGCTATTTTCTGCGACCAATCGGACTGCTGACTTCCAGATGGCATTCCATCAGCTATATCCATCACATAATTGTTGTAATCACCAACCATACGCTGATGTGAAGGAATCTCTGTACGTAGTCTTGCAGCTGCAGGTTGTTTCTCTCCTTCGTTTAGAGTCCTGGCATACTTTTCACCATGTGGGCCGACAATAGTTCCATCGGCCATCAACAGAAAACCGTTGGCCAGTTCAACAGGAGGTGGTGGAGCAATCGGAATCTGTGGAGCAACGGTCATTGCATTATCTGTAGTTTCTCTGCCTCTTCCTGATCCTGATGCCCCTGCAGAATCTGCTATAAACACTGGACCTTTCAAGCAAATAGCATCGTCCACCGCCTTCTTGATGAGATTGTCCAGAGAATTCACCAAAGTGCCTGATTGGTTGATCAATGCATGATGAACAGCTTGGTGAATCGTCTCTGTCATGTTGACCTGGTACTCCCGAGCATCAGTTGTCTTCTTGATCAATTCTGGATCTGGGAGAGGACCTTTGAGTATAGGGCCTAAACGATTACGCCCAAATTGGCCAAGACAGAGTTTCTCAAACGCATCAATCTGAGCCTAAACTGCGTCCAATTGAGCTTTAGACAGATCGGCTTTTGTAATGGGCATGGCCGTCTCAGGCGTCTTATTCTTGTCATTCTTAGCCTTCTCAGCAGCTTCTTTCTCAGCAGCAAGCCTTGCTGCAGTTTCTTGTTCAGCATCAGACGACGACATCTTGGAATTTGTTTCTCGAGTCCCACCAGGCGTGCCAAAAATGTGTTGACGTGGAAAATCGGCGGTCGTATTCCCCGCGGTCAGCACACGAAGACCAGAGAGATCTGCTTCGCTCCAGTGCCAGTCCACACTCCAGTTCAGGTTCGCAGCGTGCCAGTCAATTTGACCTGTAATTGACAAGGGGATAAAACAGTTAAATTGCTCTTTGATTGTGCCGGCTCTATTTCAGACGATGGAGTAACGTCGAATTTTAGCCAAGACCCAATCAGACACGTATCGGCCGATACTAATCGGACCTCAAAATCGGACTTCATTGATGACGTCAATCGGACCGAGTGATCGGACCTCAATTAGACACCAAATCGGACCTCAGAATCGGACCAATCAGGATCGGACCTTGATTGATATAACAGATCAGCCTTTAAATAATAAAATAAAGCATAAAACAAGGCCAATATGTAAAATAATGGATCAGCTGTGTCTTTAAACAAGATATTAAATAATCAAAGTGTAAGCCGATACATTGTCCACCTTGTCTAGTTGCCAGTTTGACTCATCTTATCGAACCATCTAACCAACTGATCGGACTATAGCCTTTGCAGAGAAATCTAGCTCCGACGTAGGGAATCTAGATTTCTCCAACTATGATCAAATCGGATAGCTAGATAATCAGACTCAACTCATCAACCTGTCAATTAGACAAGATGCTCGCACAGGTGTTGATCAGATTAAGCAAATAAGCAGGTAAAACATTAACAGATTCGTTCTGATTCTAAGATATGCTACCAAATAATTAAGCAAGATCCAGCTCCGACGTAGGGAATCTACACCACACTTAACATTCAAATAGCAATAAGGCATAACCAAACCTTCCTTTGACTAATCAAGATGAATCTAGCTCCGACGTAGGGAATCTAGACCAAGCATGACAATCAAAGATTAATCTAATCGCATTGTAAAGATCCAGCTCCGACGTAGGGAATCTACACCAGTACAATACTCAAAGAACAACCAGATTAAACCACAAAGCAGGATCGGACCTAGAACGATGCTGTAAGATAAATATTGCTTAAATCGGACCAAGACCAATGCTCAAAGCCGTCGAAGAAGTAGAATTGATTCACATGGCGTAGATCTAAACCAATCTAGCAACTCCAACAAACCGCAAAGACTACCTTTATTAACCAAGATTATTCTAGCTCCGACGTAGGGAATCTAGACTAATCTTGATACCTAGCTCCGACGTAGGGAATCTAGGCTTAAAGTATAGTCCGATAAACGATAATCTGTTGAATAATCAATATTGATCTAGCTCCGACGTAGGGAATCTATATCAATCTTGATTATCTAGAGATAAATCGGTTGAACAGTACAAACGAGAAAGGGCGATGCGCCTCAATTCAAAGCCTATACTAGTTCGATAAATTGACTAACTTACTGGTAAGTCGGAGATCAGAACTGATGCAGCCCGTCCACCAATGAGCTTCGTCGGTAACTACTACTAGGGTTTTTGGCGTGAAGCCGGGTTGTATTGATTGTGAGGATAGTTTTTACAATGGACGAGGGTTCATATTTATACCCTGGTCATGGAGAGTCCTGATCGGACCAGACTAACTTGCGAACAAAGTAAACTAAGCTTAAGATAGAACGGGACTCCCATACGCCTTCTGAAAAGGAAATAGTCCCTGGATCTGATACGCTTCCTTCTTAGCCGACGTGTCTTTCCTCTTGTATTCGTCATCGAGTCAGACTCCTGCTTCATCGGACTCCTCTTCAGCATCGGCTTCCTTCTCTGTCATCTTCTGTTTGACCATTCAACGGGCCCACTGTGCAGTCTCAACCTCACCACGTCACCATCTGACTCAGCATGTCAGGTGCGAAAATCTGGTGTCAACAAACCTAGCTAATTTAGATGAGAGAGGTGGTGCCCCTTCCTACCCGATCTACAAGGCTGCCAAGCCTAACGACCAACGCCAAGGACACAGGCCCATAGCGATGATCAGACATGCAGTCCCTCCAAAGCAACAGGCAGTGGAGGACCAGGCCCTTAGAGAGGTAGAGCACGCAGCCGGACTTGAGGCTCTACTTGACAGCTCAAACCTCTCTAAGGAGGACAGCTCTGACTACGAGTACGTTCTTCCGGACTCTCCACCCTAGCGGGGAGCTCACGATGCTGAGGCTGGCGAATCTGGTACAGCAAGTTCTGAGTTCGTTGACCCTCCAGCCCCAGACGTCCCCTCGTTAGTCCTAGCCATAGCTCCAACTCCTCCAGCCATGCCAAACTTCCGGGCTATCGCTGACTCACTTCAAGCACTCGGACAGACTATGGTTAGTATTCAGGCTACTCTGACAGCCAAGGATGAGAAGTATGACCTCAGGTTTGCGTCGATCCTCGAGCAGTAGCAGAGGATGGTAGAGGAGCAGCGATGTATGGTCGCAGAGCAAGAGCAGCAGCATCGTTAGAACGAGCTCTACTTCCAGTTGCTCTTTCAGCAGGGAGGTATACTGTCACACCCTGGTTTTTGGCCCTCTCGAAGTTTCCAGTAAATCCTAAAGTTTGGCCAGAATCAAATAGAAAGTGAGTGTTGCGTTCGTGCCGAGCTGCATAGTGGTAGTTGTGTGAGTTTGCTTTAAAAACCCGGTTAGGTTCTCGAATAGGTTCCTCTGGGAATTTTCTGGATTTTTCTGGAATTTATTCCTATTTTTGCTAGAGCTAAATCCAATTTTTGGATGCTTCTAGAAACCTTTTTCATGAGCTCCAAATATTTTATTTGGGTTCATAGTGCCCAATTCTATCTCTGGGATTTTGCTCGGAATTTTTGGACACTCCGGGATATTTTTCATGGTTTAAACGGAATTATCTAGACTTTTCTGGATTTTCTTTTGACCTGAAAATGATTTCTCCCGAAATAAGAAAAAGGAAAACCCTAAACGGGCCGGAACCCAAACCCAAACCCATCCAGACCCAGCCCAGCCCGGCCTTTCCTATTTTTTTTCCCTAATGGGCCGCATTCCCCCTCTAAACCTAAACCAGCTAAGTCTATTTTTCACCCCCAAACTCTCCCCGAGTTCCCTTTTGCTCCTTTAACCCTATCGGGCCGAGCCTGCGAGGCCCGGTACAGGCCCGGCCCAGCCCACAGCGACCCACGGCCCAGCCCAACAGAGCCGCCTCCCTTCTCTCTCTGTGCGGTGGACCCCATCCGTCAGCCTCCTTCCCCCACTGACCTCCCTGGCCCGCCTGTCATCCTCTACCCCTTCTCCCTCACCGTGCCCAGCACGGACTCGAGCACCGAGCTCAGCTCGGCAACCACCGCCGTGATCCCCGCGCCCCCCCCTCGGCAATTCGGTTGGGCCAATGGCCTATAAATACCAAACCCCAGCGCCCCTGCGTGCCCTAGCCCAAGGCCGCCGCCTTTCCTGTGTACCGAGCCACTAGCCACCGGAGCAGATGAAGCCGAGCGCCGCCGCGAGCTCTGCTCGCCAAATTCATCGCGCGTGGAGGCCCTTGGAGTAAGCCGATGCCACCACGAGGATTTCCCGTCCCGAGCCGCGTCCTTCCATGCCATCGGAGTCGCCTAGGCACCATCGGAGGAGCTCGCACGCCTGAAGCTCCGGCTGCCGCCCGCCGAGCTGTGAGAGCCGCCGCCTCGCCTCTGTTGGCCGCCGTCCGCGCCCCCTCTGACCTCCCTCCGTTCTTCCTCGTGCTCCCAGGTCCACCAGGAAGTTGCCCCGACGCCAGGGCCGAGCACCAGACGCCGCAGCCCCCATCTCCACGATCGCAGGCCGAACCGCCCGCTCCTCACCGGTGTCCTGCTCCTGCGCCGGCCAATCGACGCCGACGACCCCTAGGTAAGGTTCGCGCTGCCCTCCTCTTGCTCCTGGTCCCAACCGCGATCGAAATACAGCCCCACAGCCCCTGTGCCGCCCAAGTCCGGCGAGCCGCCGCCGCCGGCCGCCCAGCGCCGCCGCTTCCCCCTTCTGACGCCGGCGACCATAACCGCGAGATGATCCGAGCCGTCCGATCGACCTCCAACGGCCAAGATCATA
Source organism: Alloteropsis semialata (assembly GCA_004135705.1). NCBI lineage: Eukaryota > Viridiplantae > Streptophyta > Magnoliopsida > Poales > Poaceae > Alloteropsis > Alloteropsis semialata. The sequence goes on along the minus strand of CM014278.1, from coordinate 21,271,494 downwards.
ACGTAGCGTACCCCTTCGCCATTTTCTTAAAGAGATCCTGAGCTTCTGCGAAATCAACCCGAGGTCCGGCCCTGAGTCTTGCGGAATCTTCTCTGCTAACCCTCGAAAGTTATGGTTAATTATGTTTAGGTCTCTAGTTTTTCACAGATAAGCCCCTAGACCTTGTTTAACCCATAGATTGCACGTTTTAGCTCCGTTCCGATTCGTTCAAGTTACGTTAGCTTCGTAGTAACCTAATCTACACGTTAGTGGTGTTGGTTTCCATAATACTTGTTTTTAGAAATTAATTTAGTAATTAATTTGATTAATGGTTAATTTAAACTGGCTTTCCTAAATAAAAGATGATTAGATTTTTACACCAACCTTGTGTCTTGCCCATAGGTTCGGCAGAGCCCAAGCTTTCATGGCGATCATAACCTATCCAAATTTCATCCTTTTGTTTTACCATAATTCGCCTACACCTTGTATTCCCATCTTATGGTATTTTGTCATCTGGCTTAATAAATGTTTAGTGTATGAACCGCTATAATTTCAGCGTAGTATTTTAATATTGAATTCATATATGATGATCACATATGTGAAATCTTGATATTAAAATAGTATGTTGAATTGTATATGCTTATGCTAAACTTTGTTGATCCATTTATACAAAATTCCATTGAAGTTTTATTCCAATATTCCATGATGACATCATGTTCATGCCTTGATGATGTCACAATCTAATTGTCCTCAACCAAAATAACTCTAGCCTATGTTCTTTGTACCAGTATGCCCTTGACCCTTCAACTGCCCATACCTTTCCGACTATAGCTCTGACCTTAGTATTTCTTGCGCTCCCGAGTTCGTCGTAGTTAGTGCTTTCTAGTAGTAGCGCTTTTCAAAACTGTTGTATTGATTGGTGTATTACTTTGTTAGATGAACCTTGTGTGCTGGTGTTGATCGTGCCTTGGTGAGTTGTTTGATGTTGAAGGAGAACAAGATTCTGGAGAAGAGGATTAATGGCAATACTTTGAGGAAGGCAAGTATAACACGAGAATTCCTTGATACCTATACACCTTAATTACTACATTCATGCATGAGTTAATCTGGTTTAGGATTTTCCCTAGTATTCTTAAAACTTACTTCCTTGTTCAACCGGGTTATGCATCTTTGGGTAGTAAATGCTAGGCTATGCAACTTGAGCTTACCGTCTTTGGACGATGACACTTGGATACTTATGAATCATTTGAGAATGATTAAAACTTGCTTTTTAGCAACATGGTTAGGTAGCTGGAACATGTGCTGTGTGCTTTGTTCTCAGCAAACTCTTGTTCTAGAATATGTGCTGTGTGCTTTATTCTAGACAATTCACGATCTAGAACATGTGCTGTGTGCTTTGCTCTAGGCAACCCTTAATTTGGACATGTGCTGTGTGCTTTGTTCCATCCAACCTAAATCGGAACATGTGCTGTGTGCTTTGTTCATTAATCAACCTTTAAACTGGGACAATTGCTGTGTGCTTTGTTCTGGGCATCACTTGTTATGGTCTATCTTAAAGTGGCAACCTGGGAAAACAGTGCAACCACGGGAATCAAATGGCTCTGGTCTTAACTAAGTAAATTGTATGATCCTAGCTTGTCTAAGTGGCTATCTGGCTTGACTTGGAGGAGAGGGCCAGAAGCGGTGGCCTTGGTCTGTCTCGGAAATGGGTCGATATTTACTTTTGGTGGGAGCAGAGAAGGTTCACACTGTCACTAGCGGCTAGGGTCTCTTTTGAAAGGTTTCGTAGCGTCCCTATGCAGTCACACCAAAGGTAGTGTGATGAATGTGCCTAACTAGCACTGCGTGGTTGGGTTATAAAGTTCTTTTGAGCTTTTACGCGACCAGCGGGGAAAGTGTACAACCTCTGCAGAGTGTAAAACTGATATATCAGCCGTACTCACTGTTACGAGTGGCCTGGATCCTTTTTGACAGTGACTTTTACCCCGGTGATGTTTAAAAATGGAATGAAACTGGAATAATGGTGGACTATGATATACTTCTCTACTTATACTTAATTTGGGTTACAACTGGGTTTTACCTATTACACTGTAGTAATTTGGTTAATGCTAAAATTGAACAAATAAAAGTGCTTACCGCAGTTAAACCGTGTCAAGCCTTTTAAGCCTTCATACCTCGTGTTATCCTTGTTAAGTAAAGTTGGTTTACTTACACTTGCACTATTCAACAAAATCCCGGATGGGTACTCAGATGAGGCAGCACTCGAAGATTCTCATGAAGATGTTCAGAAGAGTTCTAGGTTGTGGTTCGCCGGGCGGCGTCCCTGTGAAATGGAGACTTCATCATGAGAGATAGTAAATAGAATTCCGCTGTGGTTTGTTTTAAAACCCTTGTCTTTTGTAATAGTTTCTTTTGTAATCGAGCATTGGTTTACTTTGATTTACCTTATTCTGGAGCTATATGTGTGTTTAAGACATCCTGGGTACACATATAGTAGCATTCGGATTTCCTTCGTAAATCCGGGTGTGACATATACGGATGTCGTCTCTCCTGCTGACTCCAGCTCCAGCACTCCCATAGCTTCTTCCGAGTCTGGCGGGGCCAGCACTAGACCCAGTTTCACCAATCCGGCCAGTTGCCAGTGTTGGTGGCTTCATATCGCCTCCTCCAGTGTATGAGACTCCTCTTCCACACATACATGCACTGTTCTTGACACCGGAGGCCTCGATGCTCGCAGGCTTCACCAGTTCAGCTGCCTAGGCTACTACTCCAGCTTTAGTGTCCGCCTTAGTGCCAGCTGTCACTTCTGTCGTGTCCAGGTCCCTTGAGGCCTCCTACTCACAGCTGACCGGTGAGCGCACACCAGACCAGTAGCAGCTTGTTTCAGAGATTGTGACTGCAGAGCAGCTCTAGCAGGCCGACGAACAGACACTCTCAGCTCCAGTGACGTCAGACTCGACAGTGGTCACTACAGAGGTCGTCGGCTGTCCTCCAGCTCCCGACACTTGGACTACAGGTGCAGAGACCAAGGACCCAGTTTCAGCAGCCTTGAGGACCATGAATCTGTCTGCTGAGGACACCACTACGCAGACTCCTCCTGCTCCAGATGCTTAGTCAGTTTTGGTGCTTGATGCCACACGGGGAGAGTTTTGGGAGATGTGAGAGTTAGGGGGAGCTTATAGTATAGCCTTTTGGATCTTTGATGTGAACTCTCAAGCATTATGTTTACTTTCATGCATTCGTACTTTGGCTTGCTACTATGGTTGATGACATGTGCTTGTGCTTTATTTCTTATATATATGCCATGTCATGCTTTGGTTGCGTATGTGCTTGTCCTTAATATCCTTTTCATACACTTTGTTTCAAAATTCACATCTCTTTTATTCACAAATATACTATTTGAGGTTGTGTTGTCATCAATCACCAAAAAGGGGGAGATTGAATGTGCATCTAGGCCCCTAATTTGATTTTGGAGATTAATGACAACATGATCATTGCGACTAATGTGTGTTTTGCAGTGGCATTCAAATTAAGTTAGTGCAATGATGGGTTTCATGGTATTCTTGGCCCCCACCGTATGAATTACATGTGTCGGATCAAAGGATATACGAGAAGCGTATGGACAAGCTAGTTCCGAGTGTTGTTTGGAGTTAAGAGGCACTTGGATTAGTGGCAATAGTTGTATCTTGACCTACATGAGCCTAGAGTCTAGGTCTGGTGCACACTTGTGAAATTCTAGCACTAGGTAACTCAGATGAAGCCATGGAAGCTATAGAAGAAAGTTAGAAACTCAAAGAATTTGAAATGGACGAGTTTCATAACTTAGAAATGCAATGGTCGACCTCGCCAACTATTGCAGTGGTGACCAGCATGGTCACCACAACAGTCAGTCCTTACTGAGCCAAGAGGGCCCGGGGACAGTGCCCCACCGACTGTCGCAACAGTCGGTCCTGCAGGGGCCGAGGCAAATTCACCTCTGGTTTGATGAACTTTCGCGGTGCGGGCAGGTTTTCACCCACCGCAACAGTCGGTCCATGTGTCAGTAGCCGTTGGAAGTTGGTGAAAAGGTGGCCACCAACTGTTGCGGTGCCTGCACCCATGCACGACCGCAACAGTCGGTCCGGCCGATTTCAGCTGAAGTTTGTGCACAACGTCTAGTTGCTTGCCTTGGCCTATATATATACTTAATGTATGGGTTCAATTGAGCTCTCTTGCGACCTGGTGAAGTTCATAGCAATATTAGGGAGCTAAGAGCAAGCAAAGCACTAGTAGTGCTTAGAGAGTAGCAAGTGTACATCCACCTTTGTCTCTTGGTATTGTGCAGGTCAAGTGAAGCTATTGCTTGTTACTTTTGGTGATCGACATCACTTAGACAGCTTGGTGGTGGTGTTCTTGGTGATCTCTCAAGGAGGCATCTTGTGAGAAGCCCAAGAAGATGTTCACGGTGTTTGAAGTCCGCAGTTCCGGAGGGGATAGGTGACATCCACTAGAGAGCACTTGATCCTCGTGTTGGGTCAAGGGGGAGCAACACCCTCGTGTTGAGTGCTCCAACGAGGACTAGGGGAGAGTGCCGACTCTTCGATACTTCGAGAAAAATCCGTCTTCCTAACTCTCTCTTTACTTTTGGCAATTTACATTTCCGCATTTTCATTCCTAGAATTGCCATGCTAGACTCGGATTGGAACTAGGTTGCAAAACTCTTTTATCATCTATATAGTCACACTAGCTTGGACTAGGCACATGGGGTGAATTGGCTTGATTAGGTGTTTGATTCCGTAAAAATTTGTTAGAAGCCTAATTCACCTCCCTTTCCCCCCCGGTCTTAGGCATCTTGATCCTTTCAGGGGTCTTGAGCTCACCAGAGTAAGAGGTAAAGTGCAACGGCGACAGAGAGCTCGAAGCGAAAAGTTAGCATATGCGACTGGAGGAAGAAGGGGTCGGACGCCACTCTTTATTTATAAGGCTTACTGAGGAAGAAACTGTAGTAGACCCACACCAATTAACCTGGCTCAAGCGTACAAGACCCATCCACTTAGGTCCTCATTACACTTCAACCGAACTAATCGTGCAAATCTGTCGGGTAACGTCCCGATTGAACTACCAGTAATCATTGATCGAGAAACCCGATAGCAGCTAGGCTCACTCAACGGTGAGCACAGATGATACAAGTCACCATTTATTATATCACAATAGTTCATATGGATAATGTAAAACAAGTTTTAGTACTTCATTATTACAGACCAAAGTTCATTGAACAGCAGAAATAAAATGATAACTCTAAACGACGATACTAGTGGTGCCATGATGAAGCCCGTACATGACATCACTCCTCGTTCTCCCTTCCCGGGGAGGACGACTCCAGCTCCACGGTCCAACCGGGAGGCAGGGTACACGGCCAAGTCAAAGCATCAACAGGGTTGTAGGCATCATCATCATCTGAAAGTTGAGCCACAAGCAAGGCTGAGTATACTAATACTCCGCAAGACTTACCCGACTGGACTAACCTATATCTCGCGAGTGACAGGAAATCACTCGACTTTTACTGAGTCCTATTTTAGCAAAGCAAGCTATCAACCTATTCATACTAGTAGAACTTGGGTACCTATGATCATGCATCTAAGGTTTCAATCAACTCCTTTAAACTTAAATGCACAAACATAGACATAACATAGGAAAAGTAATGGCATTTCAAAACATAAGGGTCATATGCTCCGGTGCTTGCCTTCGTCACAGCGTGGGGCACTGCCCGGGAACTCGGTCTTGGTCTTGGGGAGTCAGAGTTGCGTCAACTTCAAGCTGCTCACTCTCAGACCGGGCCACCAACTCGTAGGTTCCGTCAGCTAGCGCGAAATCTACACGTATGCACATGCATAAGATTCATAGTGTTTTTCACCAGCATAATCATTGGTCTTATGATTGCAGCAACTCAATTATACATGTGGCAAAAATTAACTGAGTATATTTATATTAGAATTAAGTGTTCAGCGATAGCACTTATTTAATTATTTCTAAGCCTTTTTCTTGCATAGTTTAGCGATTAAAGCATAGGAAACATATTTGCATGAACAAAACTTTCAGTGAGCATGGTTCTGAAGTATAAACAATTAAAACATGTTTTCTAGGGTGTTAGCCATATATTAATTTCCTGTTTTATATTTATTTGGACAGCCATTAGTTGCTACTGTTGGAAAAGTTTAATTAAATCTACAAGCATCCAAAGAAGCTGATATTTTTACTGTAGTTAGGTTTATAACAAAGGGAGTGACTGTGAATTTTTCAGATTTTTCTGAGGTGTACAGAATATTTAAGGATTTATTTACTATAAAAAATCTATTAATAAGATTAAACCATAATTAACTCTACACACGCTTTCTGTACTTGGGATTTCTACAGAATGTTCCTATACCATAGAGGAGCATGTCATAAAAAATACAACATTTTATGAACAGCAGTGACATTAATTGGATTTTATTTTGCTTAAACCATAAGTGCACAAAAACTATAGGAAGACATATAAAAGATATGTTGAACAACCTACCCAGAAGGCTCTACTGATTAAAGCAAAGCTATCACAAGTGGTTCCATATTTTTCCTATGCACAGAATGATTATTATGCATTTGTTTATTTCCTTTAGCATTTTCATTACATAAAAGAATATAAAAGCTTAGGCCAAGATTCCATGAGTTCAAGCCAAACCACTGTGTAGATCTATTCATAAGGAAGCTAACAAAAGTGGTTTCACATTTTTAGCATTTTTCTATGATTTTATATGCATTAAACCGTTTTCAGCCTTTTAAACCAATGAATAAACATAAATCCGAACACAATTGCAGTCAGGCCCTTGTGTCTATGGTTTAATAGCGAAAGAGACCCTAAAAAGTTCTGCGAAACCCCCTATACTTCTATTCTCATTACTTACTATTAGGTGTTTCTTCTTCCTTACATGAACTCACGGACGTTCAGGCTCGATTCGGCCATGCCGATGGCCGGCAGGGCCCCTGGCCGAGGAGCGAGAGGGTGGGGGATGACCAGGAGCTCACCGCGAACCCGTCTTGGAGGTCAGCTAGGGTGGAGACAGAGCAGGGCGGGCTGCCCGCGGCGGAGGTTCTGCTCGACCGGTTCAGAATAGTCGGCGACCGGAACAGCTCGCGTTCCCGGCAAAGGGACGGTCGGCTCGGTCTTGGGGTTGCTCAGGGGTGTAGAGGAGGGTTTGAGGGCACCGTTCTTGCAAGGAATTGGAGAATGGTGAGGTGAGGCCGGAGTAATTTGGGTTGGGGGTGCTGCTGCTCGGTGAGAAGGAATGGAGGAGGGACGAGGCAAAACGAAGGACACCAGCCGGCTTTTATAGGCGAGCAGCAAGGGAGGGGGTGGGAGGCACGGGAGACAATTGGACAGCCTGGACGCTGGCGCTCGATGTCCCATTGGGCAAGAGGGGTGGTGTGGAGGGGGCCGGCCCATGGTGGCTGAGCTGCTCAGCCATTGGTGGTCATGGAGGTGGAGGTGGCGCGGTGGAGAAGAGAAGCCGGGGATTGGGGCGTCGTGGGGAGGAGGGAGAGGAGCGCCATGACATTGGCTTGGCTGCTAGCGGAGCTCAGGAATTGAAGCACACGTGGTGCTTGGGTGCTGCTCCTGTCGGCCATGAATGGAGGAAGAAGAAGAGCTTCAGTTTAGGGATTTGAAATGCGAAAATTAGCTGACATTTGATCCCGAATAACTCCAAAACCATTGAGATTTTGGCCGAGCTCAAATTATCAATGTTGTAGAGGACACAACCAGCTTCATCTTTTGTTACATGAATATTTTCTAATTCTTAACATATTAAGAGATACAGCTGAGTAAACTTTCGGAAAAACACAATTTTTTCTGAATTTCTCTAAATTTTTCATTGAATTGCAGTTTGACCAGAAATTGACCATGATTTCAAACAAGTTAGACCCAAAATTAGCAAGTGAGCAATATACCATCAGAAAGTAGATACTTTGAAGTTTCTAATTTGCTATTATGACCAGACATTCATTTTGTTTTACTAATTTTAAAATGTGGTCAAACATGGGTACTTTGACAAGATTTCAGCTTTCAATACTTAGAAAATTTTGAAGCTTCCGACCTTGCAATGCAACTAGAGAACAATTTACTTAAGTAAAAGCGTTTAACATTCAAATGTGAGTTGTTTGACAACCTTGACATGTTTTTCAACTAATTATCTTAATGGAATAATTTATTACTTTAATTGCATTTATTTGAGATTAATTGCAATTAAACCACATAGAAAGCACATAAATAGAAAAGGTGCTATTTCATGTGTATTTTTGTACCTAAAAAATTATCAAGGCATGTGGTTATGATGTGGTCATGACACGGATTAAGCTTGACAACACTTTAATTTTTTGGACTGTTACAGAAACCACCTGAAGATCGAGGCGCCGCACGCATGCGGGTATCGAGGGTGTCAACATTGGAGAAACACGAGTTTCTATAAACTGTTCACTACAGGAGTCGTCATTACTTGGAGAATTTTGGAACAAAATGATATTTTATCCCAAAATTGGGGGGCATATGTTGACACCAAATTTAACTCGTCTGGCGGAGTAAAATATTGAGTAGGGTTGGGCTTAATGAAGATGGCAGGAGGAAGAAGCCGATCCGATCCTACTTCAAGGCTGATTCCGATTTGGTTAATGATGAATCCGATTCTGTTTCAGCTAGTCAGACCAATCCGATGGGAAATCATGGTGCATGGTGACAAGTCCTGATCAGACATGATGGCGTCTACGTGGCAAGGCTAGAGCAGAGATGACTACATGATGCGTCTAGAAACTTCTCTAGGGTCTACTATGCAGCAATTGTAATTCTTTTTGGTAGTTTAGGTTTTAGTTACTTTAAATAAATTTAGAGATATTATCGTATCCGACAAGGTTTGGTTAGAATTCCAGGGTATAAATATGAGCCTGTGTCGATGTAAAGAACGTTCGCACACCATCTCAATACAAGTTACTTTTTGGCCACGCGCCAACCCTGGTTCTTTTCGTTGAGTTCTTCAGCAAGCACAGCTGGATCATCTTGATCTCCAATGTGCCTATAAGCATGACATTTACCGAGTTATTCTAAGCTTTAGATTGAGACGTATCGCCTTCTTCATTTAGATAATTCACCAACTTATCGAGTTGTTCTAAGCTTTAGATTGAAGCATATCGCTCTTTTTTGTTTAGTTGACTCATCTTATATCTGGCTTGTTATTGTTATCCGATCGACTTATTCTGTTCATATCTGTTTGCTCTAATTGCTCACTATTTATCACTTAAATTGCAATAGATCTGTTTATCTTCATGATTAGAAAGCTAGTTTAGATTTAATTATCGAGTCATAAACAAGTTATGTTTAAACAGGTTGCTTGGAACATACATATCTATCAGCTTAATAAACTAAATTGGTGCCCTGCTATCAACGCTGTCTTGGTTAGGTCCCATCCGATTGTTAGTGACATTGATTTTAGTTTATTTAAGTTCTTTAGAAATATGTGTAATAGGAAACATGATTAAACTTAACTTATTACCAAATTAGCTCTTATAGTTGATGGTTTGTTTTATTACATGATTACATCATCACGAATCGGTCTCATAGCTGATGGTTCATGCTTGCATCGGAATTCTTTTATTGTTGATCCGATTGTGGGAACAAATCGGGGCCTTGGCCGATGAGTTCCATTAAAGTTACTGATCAAACTCTACCTTGTCAATTTCAGGTCAAATTGACTGGCACGCCATGAACTTCAAGATTTTGGACCTGTACTGAAGTTCAAGCAAATCTTCCAGGACACAGTGCTGACTTGTAGAAAATCATCATCCGATTTTTTGGCGTCAACACATATGAAGTGTTCGCCTATTTGATTTTGCAGGTATGTATCATCGCTTAAATGAAAGTTTTCATTTGTGTAACTTGTTATATCTTTTTGTAGCATATTAAACAAATAAAGCATTGACAGTCTGTTCAAACTTGAAGATGGTCCATACCAAAATGCCAGAATGCATGGATAGATTTTTTTCAACTGGGTAGATGCAGGGGCTTACCATTATCCTAAGCGCAGATATATTGTTTCATCTTGAACATGTGTGTTAGCTCCAATTTGAGCATCTTGTAGTTATTGTATGAGAATTCTCTGTATGCCACTGGAAATTTATCTTATCTCTTCTATGCCACCCAAGTTTAGCCTATCCTTTCCGTGCCACTAGAAATTTAATTCTATCCTTATGTATCCTTATGTGCCACTGTTGATAGTTTTTCACATGAGAAGCACCCCAATGCCATTAAAACGGAGAAGTCTGCTGCAAACGTTATGATTTTGCCCTCCCGGCCCTTATCCAATTCTGGTCAGATCTCATCTTCTTCTCCACAAATTGAGTCGATCTCAACCCTTCTCCTCTTCTCTCCATCCACGCGCCGTGGCCCCTCGAGCCAGCCGGACCGCTCCTCGGCCCCTCGGGCGAGCGAGTAGCGGCACCATCGGGCGCATGACTCTACCCTGCGCGTCGCAGCCCCGCCCAGACGCGTGCGGAACACAGCAACCTAGGGGCGGGGAGGCGCTGCAGGCGAGGGAGCCTGGGGCACCCGGCGTCATGGGCAAGTCCAATCTAGGTCGACGTCGTGGGCAAGTATCACGGGAGCCAGCAGCAGCGCACAAGAGTCTGAGCGGCGTCCGACCCTAAGCTGAGCTCGACGGAACTAGCAATCAACGGTAGCAAATAACAAACCCACCTCGTTCAAGAGGCAGCTCACCTGGTTCAATTCGCTTTTTGCTTGTTTGGTTCTCGGCTCTGTATCATTTGTTGCCTTAACTCGAATTGGAATGGGGAGGTGCTATGCTCGCGGGAGCTTGTGCCCATCAGCCCTCGTGCCAAGCCGCTGTCTGTCCTCGCTTGAGCACAGCACCCGTCGTTGTTCTCGAGCCAGCCACAGCTTCTACATGCTGCTGCACCAACTGCACAAGCGTATGACGACGGCCAAAACACAAGCCAAGATATCCATGTCCGTGTCATAGGAAGAAGATAACGTTTGAGGGGATCTTTTTATTTCTTTTGTAAATAAACAAAGGAAGGAGGATTGTGAGAACATTGTCTTCTAGGGTAAAATTGTCTTTTCCACCTTGATTTAACAGTCATGTGATGGTAACGGCATACAAAGGATTGTGTTAAATTTTTAATGGCACTGAAGGGATAAGCAATTTGGATGGCACAGAAGGAATGGGATAAATATACAATGGCATACAAGGAATTTTCTCTTGTATCTATGTATCTATGAACATATAGTTATTTGACCTAATTGTCCTAAAGATTCCTAAATGACAGAATGAAAACCTTGAATACATCTTCCGGTGAGTATGCCTATTAAGAAAGCCTTATTCTACAATTATTTTATTTATGCCTATTTGATGCATCCAAGCTACCATACATTCAGTAGCCATGAATACACCAAGATTGAGACTAGGGTTGATTATCTCATACAGACTGGCATCTCTTGTACATTCATTGGACATGTGAGAATGGATTTCCTGAATGGGTAACCGCTTCTGTTCTGTGCCCCTAACCAATGACTACTTTCCAACATGCAGAGTATTGGGAAAGTGCTTTACTACTAAATCGATGGGCTGACATGTGCACCAATTCACTATATTCATTTTGTTTTGCAATCCTTTTTGATACTGCCCACATGCTTACGAAAATAGGCGTGCATCAATGATTGACGAGGGTCACAGTCCGCCACCAGTTTGTTTTTGTTATAGCAATCACTTTGGTGTTTTGTTAGCATCAAATTAAAGTAGCCAATTTAAATTGTTTGAGCTTATTGCTATTTGATTAGACTAGAGAAATTGGATTATATTCATACAAAGAAATACTTAGTATAATAGGAAATTGTATATACAATGCGCATAGAGAAGCTACAAAATTTCACATATATATAGCAAGTCACCTTTAGTAAATGTTTCATGCAACTAAAATACACGGACTCATTAGGTTCACTATTGAGCATACCAAAGTGTAATGTCTCATTAATCAAAGGAAAAAAGCATACTGTCGCATCCTGTTCTGGTTCTCATTGTTAATCCATTGCTGCCTCAGTCAAGAGTTTTTTTCCTCTATGGCAGTGGTTGAGATAAACTTCTGTGAAGAACTTCAAAGCAATTGGTCAGAGAACTTCAAAGAATACTAGACTGTGAATAATAGATGCATGTTATTTTGCACTATCATTGCGTGTTTGGTTCAATCAGCGGACCCAAACAAAATGGAATCAGATTTACAGTGCAATCATGGCAGGGAGCATCGGTTACTTTCTTTGTTTGGTTCCATAACGTTATTCCATACCTGCTACTTTGACATCTATAATAATCAGCTTCCGTCCGTCTATTTGGTCATCTTGCTTTCTCTCCCCCGTTCTTCCAACTCGTGAGGGAAACTGAAGAGCCCAATCTAGCAAAAAAAAAGACATTCGGTCAAGTAGGTGCTTGATTTGGGGAGTGAAAGATTGATCTGGACAAGTGCAGAACTAGATTGAGAGGTGTCTGGTGCTACGGGAGCTTTGAGGTGTGGCAATTTAGAAGCAGCAGTGGTAACTCAATCTGGGCACTATGAAGTTAATTTTAGGAAAATCTGAACTCGAGTCTGATTGTGTGTGGGTTTGATTGACAGTGGGAGATCTCGATTTTGATGATGAAAACCTCGATTCAAATTTTAATTTGGAGGTATGCTGGTTCAATTTTGCAATTACAAGCTCGATTGGGTCGTCACAGATGCCATGGAACTGCTTGCGCAGAAAGGTGGAGGGGTAGGAGCTCCAGGGGAAGATGCACTTGGCAGATTCGGAGGAGCCATGCTCTCATCCGAGAGAGGCAGCGCCCCTGTCGCTATCATAGCTCCTCGGCAGGAACAATAATATGATGGAGCTGCTCTGAGGAAGAGGACAGGGAAGTGATAATAGCGATTGATGGCCAGTATTGGAGTTGTGCTAGCCTGGTATTCGATTACGTATTGACCAAATGACACCAAACACGTTAACGGTATCAATTACCTTCTGCAATCTGATTACGTTACAAAACATTGAACCAGACAATACCTTTATGTTACTATAAAATTACCTGAAGCTTGGTTTCAGGAAGGTAATTTTAGGAAGCCCTATTCAATCTGGCTACCAACTTGCCATCTACCTTGCTTTCTTTTTTGAAAACTGTTCATTGGTTCTGTGTGTGAAGTTGGCTTCTTAATTTTGTATGATATGCAGGGGAAATGCTCAGATTTTAAGTTGTGGGGCAAGGGTGGTGCAAATGTGCAATTCACAACCAATTATCACCCGGACCAATATGTATATTGTTCAATGTAATTATGGCCTACTTACTTAGGTTGCGTGATGGGCAAAAAGGTTTTCCCCCTTAAAACTGAGAACAAGCTAGTTTCTCTAATATACTGTTCGGGCAGTTGCACAAAAGTTGGTCGACAGAAAAAAAAAGAGGTTGCTCAATGTGCGATGGTGTGCTTCAGTTTGCCTTTTTCTCCCTCAAATGCAGTTAACCATACATGTGGTGCTGCAGATGGTTTCATTGCTTCACGGGCGAAAACAAAAGGCTCACGTTGCCAAAGAGATGACCGATTCTCAGGGTGTTGACTTAGGGTCTGTTTGGTAGAGCTCCACCTGATTCTGATTCTCCATGGGAGCTGATTCTCTGAGGGAACTGATTTTGTGGCTGAAAGTGATTCTCTTTGATTCTCTAACAAAAACTCTCAAATCAGCATGGAGAATCACTTCACAAAATCAGGAGAAGTTACTTTTTTCATCTCTCAGTCCCTTAGTTCATTTCAGAGAATCACTTCACAGAATCAGCTGAGAATCACTTCTCTCTGAAAAACTGTTTGGTACAGCTCCTGCTGGATTCAGTCGAGAATCAGCTCTGGGAGCTCTGCCAAACGGGGCCTTAGAGATACGTCCAGAACCAAGCCCTCTAGAGGTATGGCATAATGTTTTTCTTTAGTTGATGAAAACAGAGTATGGCTACAGATGAAACCTGACAAATTGCCAGTAGTAGAGTGATAAAAAAAACTAAATCAATGAACTTTAGATTCACAGTGTCGAGCCAATGCAGGCAACCAAACGCCCCTAGATGAGTGATATCAGTTGATAGTATTCTTGAACATTGATGAGTGCTCCTGAACTAGAGATAAAACTGCCACTGATGCAACCAGTTAGATTTTCCTGAACTAGAGATAGCACTACAACTGATTCTAGCATAATTGAGATTACTCATGTTAGTAACTTCGCATTTCGTTTGTGCAGGTGCCATCTATTAACTATCGTTAGTGTTGTCCCCTTCATGTCTGTTTTGTCTCGACCGACTATTAGCACGGCACCGTTTGCTTTACTTTTACTTTATTAGTAGGTAACTAGGTATGTCACGAAATAGTAACTCAAATATTCTTTTTTCTTGTAACTATAGGTATTAGTTTAGCTATTGTCAAGATAATCTATGCTTTCTTTGCCAATGCAATGCCCTGTTTCCAGTTGGTGGTGGCAGTGGGTCCATGATAAGGTAGTTGAAACTATTCATAAGTAAATACATTCATAATTTGGTTATCAGTAGCAACCCTAAAGTATTAACAGAATTATTGCACATGGAAAAGGTTCATTAGTGGAATCATGTATCTAAATCATTAAGCTGTGGAACTGGCCCAAGAACAAGCTATAGCAGTGAGCAATAAGAAATTACCTTATGTATGCATTTATTCTTTGTGTAGCACGAGGTTTATTGGTTGAATCATATCTTCAAACTATTCTCTTATCGTTTATATGCTTGAATTATACTTTTAAATCATTAATCAATAGTTTTTTCTTTCTCATTTTATTGCGAACAGCGCACAGAGACACAAAACTAGTTTAAGACAAATCATTGGTCTAGTGGGTCTCACTAGCAGGCGTCTTGCAAGACCCGGTCACGATTCGGGCTACTGGCTACTGCCGACGTCCCCCCCCCCCACATCCCTCCCTATTTTCCCCGGCTCCAAAATTCAAAACCATTCGAACCCATCTTGAATAAACTAAACCACCCAAGTACCCTCTCGGGGGCAGTCCCGTCATTTCGTGCCTCACCCTGACTCGCCCAGACGGCGGGCGTCAGCCACGCGCCGCGCTAACATTGGTCTGCGCCTGTGCCCCGGGATCCAGAGCAGACCAGAGGTGTAAGGTACTAGCAGCAGGCCAATAGCACAGGGAAACCCAAAAAGTCACACACACACATCCACACTCTGCTTCGCACAGACCAGCGCGCGCTCTTCCCAATTCCGCGAGGACCACCGGTTTGTCCCTCCAATTTCGCGCGGATTCGGGCTCGGCGGCGCGTGACCTCTGAATTCCAGGTAATGTTGGTGCCCAGATTGGTCTAGTTTTGCCGGGGTTTTGCTGCATTTTTCTGATTGCGAATTGGTGTTCTTGTTGATGCATTGGGGAGGTTTAATTGCCGAATTTCGTGTGAATTGCGGATCGTGTGTGCTTGATCTCGTGCGTGGAGCAAAAATCTTTAACCGATTGGTTTGGTTCTGAAGGCATTTTGGGGGCTTGTTCAGATCAAGATTCGATTGGTTCTATAGCGAGGTCCAATTGGGCGTCAATTTGCGTGAATCCTGCAGGATTGGTCTGATCCCGCTGCGAATTTTGGGGATTTCCCGGCCATCTCGACGGGTGAGAACAGAGGAATTTGGTGCCAATTGGGGAGGATTGGCGGCAGTGGGGACGCTCCGGTGGCGAGATGATTGCGGCGGTGAGCCGGGTGCCTGCAGGGGCGAGGATGAGATGTCCGTGCTGCCACGGCACACCAAGGTGGTGGTCACCGGCAACAACCGCACCAAGTCCGTGCTTGTGGGCTTGCATGGAGTCGTAAAGAAGGTCGTGGGCATCGAAGGATGGCATTGGCTCGTAATTCGCTGCTTTCCACTGCATTTGCGGAGTTCCTTTTATTCCCAGATCTTGTTTTGCGGCAATGTGAATTGCTTTTCTACTGATTATTTTTGGGGTTTAGTTGCTCTAGTGTTTCCGATCAGGTAAATGTTGGGGGATCTTTAGCATAACTTAGCTTGGGTTGCCGATCTGGATTAGTTTATTGCGGTTTGGATCGATCTTTTGTTCTTTACCTTTTTGTTTTATTAGTTTAGGCTTGAATTTTGCTGCAATTTTGTTCTTTGAGGTTTGATGGCTTGATTCGGCATTGGACTATTTCTAATTGCTCTAGATCTTGCTGCCCATGTAGGTTGCAATATTGCAATTAAATTATTCACAAGATTGAATGACTCTCCACCTACTTCAATTAGTCAGAACGAAACATAGATCTTGTTTCCTCACCGTCACTGATATGTTTGTGGTCCTGGTCGCACCGTGGAGCTTCAGTTGTTTGATTTGTGTTTGAATTGTGATGTCAGCATCAATTGCGAAACTCGTGGCCATGGACCACTATTGCTTGTTGCATTGGATATCTTTAGCTACCTACATGGGAGTCTGGTTACAGTCATCGTTGGAGTTTTGGCGAATCTGAATTGAGGGCATGTTTAGGCCTTGTTTAGTTCAGGAAGTGAAAACTTGCCGAATCGTAAAAATGGATGACGGAAGGGGTATTCGGATACTAATAAAAAAACTAATTACAACTCGTCTGGAAATTGAATTTCAAATTTATTAAGCCTAATTAATCCATCATTAGAGATTGTTTATTGTAGCATGTCGTTGTCTAATCATGGCCTAATTAGGCTCAATAGATTCGTCTTATGAATTTACTCAGGGGTTATGGAATGGGTTCTGTCATTAATCCATGTTTAATACCCCTAATTAATATCCTAACATTCGATGTGATGGGTGAATAGTGGAAACTTGCCGAAAACTTGCGAATATAAACAAGGCTTTAGTTGGTGAAAGTTGCAAAACTAGTTTGCAAATTTGCAACCTTGGAACTAAACTCCCCTTCAACTTTACTGTTCATGAATTTGCAAGTGTGGTGAAAGTTGCAAAACTAGTTTGCAAATTTGCAACACAGTTTGCATGGCATTAAATGCTGCTACACCTCCAACTAAACGCCTCTACAAATTTTTGGTTTCCACAAGTTTGTCAAACTTTGGGACTTTACAAACTAGTTTCAAAATTTGCCAACTTTCACGAACTAAACATGCTCTGAGCTGTGTTCTTTGGAATTTCTAGAGGCAACTCTTAAGTTAATTGTTCCTGTAGGTGTCTGGATTTGAGCCTTGGCACTTGGAACTTGGAAGGATATTCTTAGGAATATATGCAAGCACGTTGTCAGTATTTCACTGTTCATAGCATTTTGTCAACACAATGGATCGGCTTAGTCTTAAATTAGTTGTAGATTTATTCTTGTTGGTTTTGATATGGAAAACAGATTTGTATTGTTGTTACTGAGAGGCATATCTTCAGTTGTTGAGTCCGTAGACATCTGAACTATTACTAGATATTTTTGGGTAATTACAATAGGATACTTTGTGCGAGCATTTGATTTCAAACAAACTAGTCATGGTAAATGGTGCTAATTTGCACCAATTGACATTGTGCTTCAATTTGCACTCAATCCCAAACAAAATGTTTTATCTGCTGGCAAATTCTCAGGTTCTTACTAATGGCATAGAGGTGAAGCTACAAAGGAATGCTTTAAGTGTGATTGAACCTCCGACTGGCAATGAGGATGATGATAAATTTGATTGTGAAAACATGCAATGGAATAGCTCAGATATGGGTAAGATACTAGGATGGCTACTAGGATGGCAATTTTCAATTCACAGCCATTATCCTATTTCAACAGACGTTCCTTCATGTGCTCGTGTCTAGAACTCTTTCCAACATGCATGTTTGATTCCCTGATATATTTCGATTTGAGCAAGCATAGATGTTTTTTTGTTTCTTAGTAACACTTTATTTCTTGGAGACCACAAAGAAACAATTGAATTTTATTAGCCGCCCTACACTATAGTAAGGGCATGTTTGGTTTATGCCCCATCTAGGCCTACCAAATTTTGGTTGTGACCAAATCATGGGTGTTGTCAAATCGTTGGCAAAATTGTGTTTAGATTGCAGTCCTGCCAAATCATGCCAAGCCAATTCAACTTGTTAATATGATGTGGGGTCCACATGTCATTATTTTTTTTTACACTAAAACATAGTCATGTGATATCTTGTTTTATAGATTTAATTGCCAAAAATATTAATATGCAAACAGATTCAACATCAGATAAATCCTTTAGGAGATATGAGCAAGAAAGTATAGCAAATTTGGTTTTTTGGGTTTCCGTGTGACCACATATGTTGGATTTATTTGGGCTTGGCCCTTTTATATAATTCCAATTAAATCTAAAATATTCAAGGACCACGATTAATGCAAAGGGAGTTAAAAGTGGTTACTACCATATTGGTAGTTAAGAGAATCTCAACCAACTTATTAGGTGGACACGTGGTACACCCAATGTGAAGTTGGCAAAGGGTAACCGGGATGCCACACGCGCTCGCTCGCCTCGCCGAGCCGGGCCGTGGGCATGTCGTGTCGTGTCGTGACGTGACGTGACGTGACGTGACGTGACGTGACGTGACGTGACGAGACGAGACGCGACGGAGGGACGGACGGATGTGATGTGCCTTATTTGCTCCGCGGGATTCTTGCCTTTCCTGCAGAGGCGTCCAGGTGCATCCCCCCTCCATCAGGCAGCGCCTATAAAAGGAGGCCCTCCCTCCCCTACCCAGAGACACACCAACACAACCACTCAAGTGCCTTATTTGCTCCGCGGGATTCTTGCCTTTCCTGCAGAGGCGTCCAGGTGCATCCCCCCTCCGTCAGGCAGCGCCTATAAAAGGAGGCCCTCCCTCCCCTACCCAGAGACACACACCAACACAACCACTCAAGTATTCCTGTTTAGGAGACCTCTCCCTTCTCCCTCATTGTTTCTGCTGCATCGCTTGCCTCCTCATCGCTAGCACTGCGCGCACGGTTCTAGCGAGAGCAGAGCCTCCGGAACCTCGACTGGCGTGAGATCCTGCTCAGGATAGCCAGGCGATAAGGTTTTTGTGGAGCGTCTTCACGCGACTGCTCAAGTTCGTCTGTATCGTCTTCTTTCTGGTGGCCTGTACGACTACATCCACTACTTCCCGGTGCCGTTCGAGGGACTGCACTGCATCAACTCATCACTGCATCGAATTCGTACGGCTACACCGAACAAGGTCAACCGATTAGTATGACTAATCCAGTTGATAACGGCGCAACCAATGCCTCCGGCAGCGGCCCCGTCTCAGGGTACATTCTGATCCTTCTGTGGTTCTTTATTTTGTTCTTGTTTAATATGAGATTGAACTTGAACACATGCACATATCATGTTCTCACTGGATCACTAACTGTCATTATGATTTACATGCTTTTATTCGAAATTAAAATGTGTCGAATGCTGCCTATATTTCTAACAATCCAAAAACCTTATAATTGTGATAGGCTATCGACTGCTAGTTTTGCAAGTGCGCTTAAACCACATGTGTTCGATGGAACACATTACAAGAGATGGCAGGGTAGAATGTCACTTTGGTTGATCTACATGAACTGCTTTTACGTCACACAGGGAAAGGCTAAGGATCTCTCTCCTGATGATGAGAGAGCTTTCCAGGTAGCCGATAACCTGTTTCGAGGTGCCGTAATTAGCGTTCTTGCTGATCACCTAGTGGACAGCTATCTGTCACTGGACAGTGGCAAGGCGCTGTGGGATGCGCTTGAGGCCAAGTTCGGTGCTTCTGATGCTGGCAGTGAGCTGTATGTCATGGAGCAGTTTTGCGACTACAAGATGGTCGATGACCGTTTAGTAGTGGAACATGCTCATGAGCTTCAGTCACTGGCTAAGGAGCTAGAGGGCTTTAAATGCGAGTTGCCCGACAAGTTTATGGCTGGAAGCATGATTGCTAAACTGTCGCTCTCTTGGAGGGACTTTGCTACCTCTCTGAAGCATAAGAGACAAGTGTTCAGCGTGTCTGAGCTCATTGGGTCTCTCGATGTTGAGGAGAAGGCGAGAGCGATGGACAACCACGGCAAAGGAATTGCTGGGTCCTCTAGTGCAAATCTGGTCCAGAGAAATTTCAAGGGCCAGCAGAAAAAGAAGAACCAGAATAAGTCTGAAGTCAAGGCTAATCAGACAACCACTTTTAAGAAGAAGAACCAGCCGAGCAAGGGCAAGGGCAAGTGCTATACTTGCGATCTTGAAGGGCACTATGCCAAAGACTGTGAGAAAAGCAAATACAGGCCGAAGGCAGCCAACATGGTCATTAGCGATGACAACGGAGGAACCTCGGGGTACGGTAATTATTTACCTATGGTCCTTTCTGTTTGTCAGTCACCTGATTGGTGGGTTGATACTGGAGCTAATATTCATGTGTGTGCTGACATCAGTCTGTTTTCTTTTTATCAGGTCGGTGGAACTACCTCCTTGTTAATGGGGAACAGATCACATGCGCGTGTACTTGGTGTTGGTTCGGTCAATCTGAAGCTTACTTCGGGAAAGACCGTGTAGCTGAGGAACGTGCAGCATGTCCCTACTATCAAGAAGAATCTAGTTAGCGGCTCTCTACTGTATAGAGATAGTTATAAATTAGTGTTTGAATCCAATAAATGTGTACTTTCTAAGTATGGAACTTTTGTTGGAAAAGACTATGATTGCGGAGGCTTGTTCCGCTTTTCTTTATCAGATGCTTGTAATAATGTGGTGAATCATGTGGTTAATGATGATGAGTTGAATGTTTGGCACTCTCGGCTGTGTCATGTTAACTTTGGTTGTATGTCGCTCTTGGCTAGTTTAAATTTAATTCAGAAATTTACCACGGTCAAAGGTTCTAAGTGCCTTGTGTGTGTTGAATCAAAACAACCTCGCAAGCCTCACAAGGCCGCGTAGGCGAGGAACTTGGCACCGCTGGAGCTCGTGCATTCTGATTTTAGTGAGATGAATGGCGTGTTGACAAAGGGGGGTAAAAAGTATTTCATGACATTAATAGATGACTCTTCTAGATACTGTTACATTTACTTGCTTAAGTCAAAAGATGAAGCACTACACTACTTTAAGATCTATAAAGCTGAAGTGGAAAATCAACTTGAGAGAAAGATCAAACGTTTAAGGTCGGATCGTGGTAGAGAATACTTCTCACACTTGTTTACTCAATTCTGTGAGGAACATTGTATGATTCATGAGAGGACGCCTCCCTACTCACCTCAGTCAAATGGGGTTGCCGAAAGAAAGAACTGCACTCTAACTGATTTGGTTAACGCCATGTTAGACACAGCGGGACTCTCTAAGGAATGGTGGGGTGAGGCTATATTGACAGCGTGTCATGTCCTGAATCATGTTCCTCCAAAGAATAAAGAAAAAACTCCATTCGAGAAATGGGAGAAGAAAAGGCTCACACTTTCCTACTTACGGACTTGGGGATGTTTGGCAAAGGTCAATGTGCCAATAACCAAGAAACGTAAACTCGGGCCTAAAACTGTGGATTGTGTCTTTCTTGGTTATGCTCTGCATAGCGTTGGATATAGATTCTTAATAGTGAAATCTGGAATGCCAGACGTGAATGTTGGTACAATAATGGAATCCAGAGATGCTACTTTCTTTGAGGACATCTTTCCTATGAAGAGGGAAGAAAGCACATCTAGCAGAGAACTGTCTATAGATGCTACACCTGCCGTTGTGATGGAACACACAGAACAAACACTTGTGGAAAATCCTGAGGAGGATGACAATGAAGCTCCTAGGAGGAGCAAGAGACAGAAGACTACAAAGTCTTTTGGTGATGATTTCATTGTGTACCTTGTGGATGACACTCCCAAAACCATTGAAGAGGATATTCCTCTCCAGACGCTGACTATTGGAAGGAAGCGGTACGGAGTGAGATAGATTCAATTATGTCTAATGGAACTTGGGAAGTAGTTGAACGTCCTTATGGGTGCAAACCTGTGGGATGTAAGTGGGTGTTCAAGAAGAAGATAAGGCCTGATGGTACTATTGAAAAATACAAGACAGGGCTTGTTGCTAAAGGCTATACTCAGAAAGAAGGAGAAGAATTTTTTGACACTTACTCACCAGTTGCCCGGTTGACCACAATTCGAGTGCTACTGTCCCTGGCAGCCTCTCATGGTCTTCTCGTTCATCAGATGGACGTAAAGACAGCTTTCCTAAATGGAGAGTTAGAGGAGGAGATCTATATGGATCAGCTTGATGGGTTCATAGCAGAAGGTCAAAAGGGAATGGTGTGCAAGTTGATAAAGTCTCTGTATGGCCTCAAGCAAGCACCTAAGCAGTGGCATGAGAAGTTTGATAAAACCCTCACGACTGCTGGCTTCGTTGTGAATGAAGCTGACAAATGTGTGTACTATCGCTATGGTGGGGGCAAAGGAGTGATCCTGTGCTTGTATGTTGATGACATCTTGATTTTTGGGACAAATCTTGACGTGATTAAGGAGGTCAAAGATTTCTTGTGTCAAAATTTCGAGATGAAAGATTTGGGTGAAACTGATGTTATTCTTAATATTAAGCTAGTAAAAGAAGGTGATGGTGGGGTGACTCTTACACAGTCCCACTATGTGGAAAAGATCTTGAGTCGCTTCGGATACAGTTACTGCAAGTCTGCTCCAACACCCTATGATGCTAATAAAATACTAAAGAAAAACAAAGGGGACATGAAAGATCAGCTGAGATACTCCCAGATCATAGGCTCACTTATGTACCTAGCTAGCGCTACAAGACCTGACATCTCGTTTGCCGTAAGCAAACTTAGCCGGTTCGTATCTAATCCGGGAGATGATCAATGGAATGCTCTGGATAGAGTAATGCGCTACCTAGTGGGTACAATGAGCTATGTGATTCACTATACTGGGTACCCGAAGGTACTGGAGGGTTTTAGTGACTCAAACTGGATATCTGATGCCGATGAGATAAAGGCCACAAGTGGATATGTGTTCACTCTTGGAGGTGGTGCTGTCTCCTGGAAATCTTGCAAGCAGACCATTTTAACGAGGTCTACCATGGAAGCAGAACTCACGGCATTAGACACCGCCACAATGGAGGCCGAGTGGCTACGTGATCTCCTTATGGATTTGCCAGTGGTTGAAAAACCGATACCGGCGATTCTAATGAACTGTGATAACCAGACGGTGATTGTCAAGGTAAACAGTTCTAAGGATAACATGAAGTCATCAAGGCATGTGAAGAGGCGGTTGAAGTCTGTCAGGAAAATGAGAACCTCCGGAGTAATTGCTTGGACTATGTCCAGACGGCTAAGAACCTGGCAGATCAATTTACAAAGGGTCTTTCACAGAATGTGATAGATTTTGCATCCAAGAAATTGGGAATGAGACCCATGTGAGTCACTCCATAGTGGGAACCTGTCCTATGTGATCAGAGATCCCGTGAATTAGGATGAGAAAACAAGCTATTGTTTGACTGAGAGAAGAGAACCTTTGAAACGAGTTAAATCCTAGGGTAGATGCATTTCTCTTCTTATCTGTATGGCAGGATGGTGTACACCTTAATGTAATTCAAGTGGCTTTTGAGAAGCAGAGATGTTGACCTACAGAACATTTTATGAGAATTACACCTATATGAGTTTGACTGCTAGTCACAGTCTAGGAGAGTGGGTTATCTCTAGATACTCATGAAAGGCCTGGAGTTTGACTTATATGCTCCAAACCACAGGGATGCAATAAGCAGCCTAGTATCAGTAAAAGGGTTCTGGTAAAACTTGTTCGCACAAGACTGCCAATTCAAGGCATAGTCCATTGGTCAGTTGTGGATGAGCGTAGCCTTTACTCTAGGTGGAAGTTCAACTTAACAGTATCTACCGAAACACTGGTATATCAAAACAGCAATGGGGCTGAGGGTATTTCTCGTGTGCCGTGAAATGTTGGTGGGGGATTGTTGGATTTATTTGGGCTTGGCCCTTTTATATAATTCCAATTAAATCTAAAATATTTAAGGCCCATGATTAATGCAAAGGGAGTTAAAAGTGGTTACTACCATATTGGTAGTTAAGAGGATCTCAACCAACTTATTAGGTGGACACGTGGTACACCCAATGTGAAGTTGGCAAAGGGTAATCGGGATGCCACACACGCGCGCGCTCGCTCGCCTCCCCGAGCCGGGGGCGTGGGCGTGGGCGTGTCGTGTCGTGTCGTGTCGCGACGTGACGGACTGACGGACGTGATGTGTTGCGGTGCTGTGATTGGTTTTGCAAATTAATGGCATTAATGACAGAATCAATCACCTACCGTAAACGCTCTCAAGACGTGCCTTATTTGCTCCGCGGGATTCTTGCCTTTCCTGCAGAGGCGTCCAGATGCATCCCCCTCCGTCAGGCAGCGCCTATAAAAGGAGACCCTCCCCTACCCAGAGACACACACCAACACAACCCCTCAGGTATTCCTGTTTAGGAGACCTCTCCCTTCTCCCTCATTGTTTCTGCTGCAACGCTTGCCTCCCCATCGCTAGCACTGCGCGCACGGTTCTAGCGAGAGCAGAGCCTCCGGAACCTCGACTGGCGTGAGATCCAGCTCGGGATAGCCAGGCGATAAAGTTTTTAGGGAGCGTCTTCACGCGACTGCTCAAGTTCGTCTGCATCGTCTTCTTCCTGGTGGCCTGTACGACTACATCCACTACTTCCCGGTGCCGTTCGAGGGACTGCACTGCATCGAATTCGTACGGCTACACCGAACAAGATCAACCGATTAGTATGACTAATCCAGTTGATAACGGCGCAGCCAATGCCTACGGCAGCGGCCCCGTCTCAGGGTACATTCTGAGCCTTCTGTGGTTCTTTATTTTGTTCTTGTTTAATATGAAATTGAGCTTGAACACATGCACATATCATGTTCTCACTGGATCACTAACTGTCATTATGATTTACATGCTTTTATTCAGAATTAAAATGTGTCGAATGCTGCCTATATTTCTAACAACATACCTGTTGCCACGTTCCCTCTGCTCCCCTGGGCTGACCGCCAATTCTTTGGCGATAGTTTCGTTCGCCCACAATTCGCCAGCAAGTCCAGTTGTTTCTCCGTTGGGCAACGTTGGCGAGCCAATTAGGGGCAAAGAACTAGTCAAATTCTATGCTTACCGTCCATACATTTTTAGTTTGTTTGATTCCAAAGCGTGGGGTCAAAAGAACCCAAGATACACTCAGGTCTATCCAAATAGAGATGGGAAAGCTGAAGACAAATAATGTTTCTCAGTATTGCATTTGATTAAAGAATGTAAACACATGCCTTTAGGGTCACAGTTCTGTTTAGCTTAATCAGAAAGCACAGTTTTCTTGTTACCTAACCATGCCCTGCAACTTGGCCATATGCATATGTAATGTTGCCTTCTTTCCTGCAGCATCTGATGATGCACAATCACCTAAGGCACAGCGGTCAAAGAGCAGACAGCATAGGGGATTCCACAGAAAGTCCCTCAGCCGCTCAATGTCATGTGACTCCCACTCCAAGACATCTGTTTCGTCGTCCTCAAGAGCTCACACGGTGCGGCTTTTGCTTACTCCAAGACATTTGGTTGCAACCAAACAATCACACCTCAGTAATCTATGTCAATGCCTCAATGTAGTTTTAATCTCAGACATTGCTCAACTATGCTTGGACCACATTGCTTTAGCAGTTTGTATCTTTACATTTTGGCTGAAGTGTTGTTAACTTAAACAGAAAGTTGACCTGAGCAAGCTAGAACTGACTGCACTGTGGAGATATTTGCGGCACTTCAATCTTGTAAGTACAGATGACTGACTGCTATCAAGTGTGGAATCTCCAATTATGTTTCATCCTTCTAACTGACTGCATTTTCTGAACAGGATGCAAGTCCTAATCCATCCAGGGAGCAGTTGATTGATGCTGTTCAAAGGCACTTCATGTCCCAGGTTGATATACAAATTTCAGTTGACTTCTGATCCAGCAACATGTATCATTATTATTTTAGAGCCTGACATGATCCAATTTGCGTGTGAACTCCAATTTGCTTTTGCCCATGCTGAAGCAATTGGATGAGTTGCAGGTCATCATTGGCTTCGTGCAAGCTGCAAAGAGGCTGAAGACCAGTATGAAAGTGGCTTGACAGCGAGCCCTGAACTCAACTAACAGATTCAAGATAGGATGCAGCATGTTTCATGATTGTTGCTATGCTATGTAATATATATGCATGAAGTTGCTTAGCTTCAGGTGGCTAGGTTAATGCACAACTAGACTATGTTAGCCTTGTCTAATGCAAATATGTTTCAACCTCTGGCTCAGTTATTTCCTGCTGACTGGATGTGGATTGAAATGACAATTTTAAAACAAGTTCTTTTGTTATTCTTTGGATGTTTGCCAACATATTTTGTCCATGTTTGACCCAGCAAATTGCATGTAGAATTAATCAGGAAAACGGAATATGGTGGCTAGACTAGAAGTGCCAGTGAGTTACCCAATAATAGCTTTTGTGTTGTGAAGCCTTCAGAAGTAGGAGTGAAGACCCATAAAGTGAGCTTTGTGGAGGGACTGCTGAGTAATAGTTTGATAAAAGTGACATCACCAAGCTTCATCATGCACACCTTTCGAAGTGGTCTGCAGATCAACTCATCAACGACATCGCATATGAACATCATGCAATAGACAAAGTGGGCAACTTTTGTCGCAGCCTCGTCCTCAAACCTCAGTGCCACCAGAGAAATTTACCTGAGAACATTTACAAAATGGCAGTCAAAATATATCCTCCAATTTCGATGCAGCCAAACAAAGGACACCCATTACCATTAGTCCTGTGGGACAACAGATTTCACAAGGATTAATTTTTCGACAACAAGGCCAAGCCCTATTTCATTACGTTTTGGGCAACGAAATTACAGAGCCTGTTAGTCACGCAAGCAAGTAGTCCAACAAAATTTCACACGGATTAAATAGGGGCCATTCAAAAGAATATGAATGCTGCAGTTTGCAGATGATTCCAACACCTAATATTGTATCATGCCAACTGGTTTCCTGTTTGAGAGTTACGAATGCTAATACAAAACCTTTATATAATCTCAAGAAAACAGATATGTATGGCAGTTCTCTTAAGTTGGAACACCACTGGAAAAGAATAATAATTGCAGTCTAGCGTGCAAAGCGTCAATGCTAAGGATTCCTCCGTAAGTAATTTGGACGTCGATTCTTCTTAAGGATAAGCATAAGCTGCTTCCAATTAGCTTGATAGCTTTTTAAGTAACATAGCTCCAGATGTTTCATATTTGAACCTACCATTGAATTGAAATCATAATGCATAACCGGTTTTTCACAGAATTTCTGCACATGGCATATATGTAGATAGTTCATCATGCTACAACTTATATAATACAAGAAGCACATGCATACACAAGGTAAAGCACCTTCCCATTTTTCGTAAAAATAAAAGAAATTTACCATTGTTGGATAAAGCTAGGTATCCCTTGTTTTACTATTTACAGACAAGCCCATTTTTTAAAACAAATAAAAGGCAAGTATAGTTTCTAGCTGCAAATAGTAAAACAATGGTTGCTTGGATAAAGCTTGGTATAGTTTCTAGCTGCAAACTTGGTGCTTTCTACAAGTTCCTGCAAATTTCGTATTTTGTCACGATTAACTCCAGTTCCCATTCAACATTGTGAAACAATTCTCTAACTACTGGAAGGATGCAGAGGCCACAAAGGTAATACAAAATTAACATAACTTTGCTAACATTTAGGAGAATTCATGATAGGTAAGATATACAAAACCGACAAGAAATAAGTGTTACAAGACAATGAACAAGATGCACTTCATAGATGTGTATTTTGACCTCTAATGTGGATTGAGGAAAGGAAAGTAGACAAAAAAAGGGCAAATGCTTCTCCACTGGCATGTTACTATCATGTCTATATTTTTGGACAATATTAACCTTGTTTTACTATTTACAGACAAGCCCATTTTTTAATTTCATATCCAAGCAACCATCAAGGGATACATGTGTGCCAATACCTTCAGGCCGAGGCAGCATGGAGCTGAGATGATTGAGCTAATGACTAGAACACCGTATATGAAACCATCTGTCAAAATCACCCATGAAGGCCACAAAACAGATAGTTACATAAGCTATCTTCAGGTGAGCACTGATCACGATACTGAAGATGCCACTGCATATTCATTCTTTCTCTTCGGTAGTGTTCTGATTCCTGTTTCCGCCTAGCCTTTTGTAAGCCATGTATCAGCACTTCATACGTACCCAAGCAAGGAGATATCGCACTAGATCTCATTTGTGTGAATAGATCAAGAGCACCATCAACTTTGCCAGCTTGAAAATATGCATTGATAAGGGCTGTGTACGAAACTACATTCTTTCCTGCAGTTAATCTAAAAATATGATCTGCGTATGCAGACTGCCCAGCATAGCCCAATCTGAGTATTAAAATAGATAATAGATATGTCCGAAGATTGCAACCAGATTTAATCAATGCTTCAACGATTTCCACGACCAAATCAAATGAACCGTTTCTCATGTAGTGACCAAGAAGAGAACAATATGCAGGCCTACCAAGTTCACAGCCTACACTTAAACTATAACGCATAACTGTGAGCCCACAAGACAGTCTACAGTCTGCACAGCTGGCCTCAATAACATCGGACAGGATATGGGTTTCCATTTTCAAATTCCTTGACGCCATTTCATTAATCATTTCTTCTATAGCGGACCAGTTTTTTGCAGACAGAAGGTAGATAATAGTGCTTCTATCAGTCATGTAGCCTTGATTGGACAATATTGGGTCAGATTCAATGCCTTCATATGAAAGATGAGGGTTTACTTCCCGAAGAAGTTCATCGCTGTCACCACTAGCTTTTAGAGCTTCTAGAGCTTCCAAAAAAATAGGCAGGCGGAGAACAATGAAATGATCCTTCATGTACTGAAGAATGCGAGTCATAACTGATGTCTCACCAGCCCTGGAGCATTTCTGGACTAGAATATTGCAAAGTGCTTTGTCTGGTTCTATGCATGCCTCTTTCATCTTGTCCATAATCTCAAGAGTAGCTTCAAATTTTCCTGGGTTCAGTTAGACTCATGTTAATATATGATGGTAAAAAACTTATAATGCAAGTATAACAAATCACATGAATAATATATGTCAGTCAAAATGGGATTTTGGATATAAACTGACAAATTGTTTAAAGAGAAACTCGTTAACACTTCAATTATATTGAACATTCGTCAGTAAGATTAATGCCTGAAACTCGGAAAGGACACCAGATAATCCATTGAAGAGGTTGCAGAAAACTATCGTGATTTGAGTTGCATTTTAATGGCACACACTAAAACCTTCCAGCAGCCAGCATAGTACAACTAATATTAGTAAGATGCTTTGTAGCATTCGATTCAATTTTAGGAGACGAGCTGATACAATGAAGACAAGGGCTTGAGACTTTGACTGGCATTTATGCCAACTTAGAAACTCTCCCTGGCTTCAAATTGGTCAGTTCTTGCTTGCAATGTATTCAAGAATGCTTAAATGGAACTTTCCACTTCTTCATATGAGAAATTGAGTCCTGCAAGATGATATTTTCAACACGGCTCTGACTCTGATAGCTACCCATTTGAAGGAATGCCCATATAGATATTCAAGTGCTGACTGCCTGAATACGATTCTTCAGCAATGTGGGATAGTAGGTACGTTCTCAAGGATGTAGAACGGAATGGATGCTGTTACTTTATTTCTAGTCTGATAATATGGCCAAATATAAGCGACACTAAACATGTGAAAATGGAAAGCAGGTTAAATGAGCCCATGCATTTCCAACACGTAGGGTTACTAGTTTATTTACTTAATCCAAAACTAAGGCAACTAAAACTGTAGAAGTACAGTTAACATCATAGGGAACCAAAGAAATGTGCATCAAATTGCACAAACTAAGAGATTTCAGCTAATTTTGCCATTCAGCTATTGCACTACTACTACTAATGAAGCATACAGTTCCATTTGATAAAACCAAATAATTAGTATACCATTTTCAAATCCTATCACCACATTCCGAGACAAATAACAGAAGATAAACTGCAACCATCAAGCATTTCATCGAGCAATCCCGACACAATCCATCATGGCTCCATTAACATAGCCACAAAGGGGATCCCCGTTTACAGCAAATCATTAAACAGCAACCAAGCAGCTGAAGCCCATATCGACAATGCAGTAGCTAAGCATGATACAAAAATAACATCATACAGGCATTGGGTCGAACACCTCACCTGCGTCAGCGAGATGCTCGATGAGCACCGTATATGTCTTGCAGGTTGGGCGCAGCCCCTCGGCCACCATCTCCCCAAACACCCTCCGCGCCTCCTCCGCCCTCCCGGTGTCGAACAGGATCTTGACGCACGCCGTGTAGCTGACGACGGTGGGCCTGCTCCTCGCCTTCATCTCCCCCCACACCCGCATGGCGCCGTCCACGTCCCCGGCCCGCGCGAGCCAGTGCATGACGGTGGTAAAGGTGGCGGCGTCGGGCGCCACCCCGGCGCGGAGCATCTCGGCGAGGAGTCGGAGCATGGCCGGCACGCGTCCCGACTCGCCGAGGAGGTGGATCATGGAGGTGTAGGTGAAGCGGTCGTGGCGGAAGGTGGGCGACGCGGCGGCCGCCAGGCGGAAGAAGAGGAAGGCCTTCTGGAGCGGTGGGTGGGTCTTGAGCACGCGCGCCACGGTGTGGGAGTCCCAGACGAAGCCGGAGAGTGAGAGGAGGAGCGGGCGCGCGGCCGACCAGGGGTGGTCGCGGAGGATGGCGGTGGCGCGGCGCACGACGTCGCGGGTGTAGGCCGGCGCGGCCGGCGGAGGTGGCTCGGCTTTCGCAGGGGCTTTGGGGTGGCGGTGGCGAGGCGGTCTGGCGAGGAGGAACCGGCGGCTGCGGCGGAGCATGGCAGTTGGTAAGGCGGCGACAAGGGGAGACGGGTTTCTTCGGACCGGAGGCGGAGTGCGGCAGTGCGCACGCCGTGCCCCGTGCGGCGACGAGAAGCCAAACTAGGGGCCGCTGCAAGAGGTGGGTGGTTCATGTCCGCGCATCTGATTTTTTTTATTTTTTTTTTGGAAAGAAGTGTATTTTTCATCTTTTAAGTAGAGTGAAAATGTGAGTTTTATCAATTATGTTTAAATTGGTGCAAATCAACCCCTTAACTAACAAAACTGGTGCACCAATCGTCCCTTCATATTCTTGATAACAGTTTAAGGCTGTCTGACAACAGTTTAGGATATACAACTACCTAAATCATTTGCAAATTACCGAGGAGGGCTGCATACAGATGCATCCTTTTGCGCCCGGCCAAATATTATGGATACTTGTATGCTATCTCACATGACCTGAGGAGGGCTGCATCATGGGCATGTTTGGATGAGGTCCTCAAAAATCCGCCTGCCCCAGGCAACGCTCCCAGGCGTTGGATTTCCAGCGGCTGGAGCTGGATGCACCTGCCTGGGCGAGAGCCCCCAGGCTAGGTCTCCATTCAAATACGCCCCATATCTTTCTATGCCATGCCTAGGATATGCACATATAGTTGCAGCCTGCAGGATGATGATGGCGAATATATAGTATAACTTGGGTGATTGCATCATTTTCTGTGATGCCATCACGGCCAACATGGATAAGTTAGTAAAGACTAGGGAGGTACAACCAAGGAAAAAGGGGTCTACAGGAAAAATGACGAAACCAAGCGTCCAAAATATTTGAATAAGAG
Source organism: Alloteropsis semialata (assembly GCA_004135705.1). Taxonomy (NCBI): domain Eukaryota; kingdom Viridiplantae; phylum Streptophyta; class Magnoliopsida; order Poales; family Poaceae; genus Alloteropsis; species Alloteropsis semialata. Next base: position 21,239,751 of record CM014278.1, on the reverse strand, counting down.
TCTTTTCTCTTATAAGTCCATGTATAAACATATTTCACTTTAGCAATGATGAGGAGTGATCAATCAAATGGTTATGTACATGGTCTAAACCACTATCAGATGGCACTGAATCGTCGTTAAACCGAGGTATGGATGATTACTGTAGTGGTTTAATTATTTAAGGGATTGATTTGCACCAACTGAAACGTAAGAGATGAAAATCACACTTTTGAGATACCTAAAGGATGAAAAATACACTTTTTCCTTTTTTATCTTTTGAGGCCACTGTCCGCGCATGTGATGGCTGCGGGATCTCTTGTGTTGACGAAAGCCTGGGAATAATCCGGCGTTTCATAATGCCAGGTCGCATGTTTAATCGCTGGCGTAAAATTCATATCAGATGGCTCCAGTTTTTTTCACGTGGGTGTCTACGACGAGAGCGATGCCGTTTCCGATTCCAGAGACGCCAGCACCGTCTTCAGCCATCGAGAAAATTCCTCGCGCAATAAGAAGCGGTTGTCCAATCCACTTCCAAACGAAAATCAGAGACACATCTGCTACATTCATCTTTCCCCTACGAACGACCATCAGCCTCGCGAACAACACGAAGCCGCCGGTTAACGCATTTTCATAGGTATGTACGTCTATACAACTTATTCTATCTCGCTGCGAACCAAATCCCCATGTGCTCTATAGTCCAAATCCCCACGGCGTATGCGTGCTGTCTTCTTTGAATGCGGGAGTCGTGCCAGAGCGCAGCGACGGCGTCATGGCCAGCAAGTTTGCGACGCCTACGCCAGCGGCGTCGGCGCCGAGAGTCTAGAGGCGAGGGATGCGGAAGCGGTGCCGGATCGCAGCGACAGCGTCCTGGACTGAAGATTCGCGACACTGACTCCGGCGGCGGCCGCAGAGAGTCGAGAGGTGCGGTGGTTTGAGAAAAAGATCCGCTACACGTCCGGCAAGGCCTACACCGCGTCTTGGCCGGAAGATTCGCGACGCCGACGCCGGCGGCGGCCACAGAGAGTCGAGAGGTGCGACAGTTGGAGAAGACGATCTGCTACATGTCTGGCAAGGCCTACGCCGAGTCACAGCCGCTCATCAATGGCCGCTTCGCCAAGACGCCAAGTGCGCTGATGACAACGACGGCGACGCCGAACTAGCAAGCGACTTCTCTAGCACCAGTACTGCGCAGCAGCAGCAGCCCACCTACTCTAGCTACGTGGTCGACTTCGCCGTCGGCTACAGCATCGTGCACACCTTCTGATCAAGTATGCATGTGTTCACTGCACTGCGCTGTTGCGTTCTATAGCAGTCAATGCAACAACTTTGGAGGCTCTGGTCCAGCCAGATGCCTTTGGGATGGTTTAGTCCTCGACGTTTGTTCTTTTTCTGATGCATAAACACACTCACCACCGTTTTACATATCCCTGCACAGGCCAACTACGTAAAGGCCCCCGCTCTTCACTAGAACAAATGGAAGTGCTGGTGCTCTTGACACACACACGAGAATAGGTTTAGATTCCTACATATTTTTTATATAGAGATCACCACCGGTTCAGGATTTTTAAGCTGTTTATTAGCTCAATATGATAGATTTATACACTGCCGTAGTCTAAGGTTATTAAAAATCTATTTTCTCCATGACATGCCTTTTCAACATTAACTATCATTATCATTCATAATAATCTTTTTGTACATGTTGGGAAAAAATAATATCAGCAACACAGAGCTGGGGAAAAGAAAGAAGCTTAAAGCAAGGTAAGTATTACTGCTACTTCATACCTATCCTCTCTTTAATTTGTGTGAACATTTAATGTATATCCATTATGTTTTGGGTAATGCTAAGATGTCACTCACACAGATGTAGAAGTCAAAAGTTATGCTTCTATTTTGATTTTTTGTTTACTATCCTCTTTCCGTATAACAACAATGTGCATTAGCACATTGTCATTAATATTATTTTTGTTCTAGCGTCTACTAACTTTTTTCTTGGGAATATTATGACTATAGATATGGCATGTATTAAAAGAAAATATACAGAACTTACAAAGATAGAAAAAACCCTAACACTAAAAGATATAGACAAAATAGAATAGATTTAAAAGGAAAATAGAACATAGTGAAGATGAGAACAACAAACGAACTAAAAGAAATAAGAAATATGACATATCTTTAGATATATCTCACTCATATTTATATAATAAACAAGGGATGGTATCATTTAGTCCCAAATATATTGAATATCTGAAAGAATCATATGAGAAAAGATCATATATAGGAAAACCAGAATTTATATGCAAATATTGCAATGCTATGTTCTGGTATAGTGAAAGAAACAAGAACAACACATATAAACATAAAGAACCACATTACTCAAACTGTTGTAAAAATGGTGAGATCATGATACCAAGATACAAAGAACCTCCTGAATTTCTATCATACTTATTACCTCTGCCTATATCTAAACATTTCTTTGAAAAAATTTGACAATGCAATAGCCTATTTTCTTTTACATCCATGGGTGCAAATATTAAAAAAGAAATAAACAAAGGAGATGGCCCATATGTATTCAAAATAAATGGCCAAGTACACCATCGTATAGGATCGCTATTACCTATAGCTAACAAGGAACCACAATATGCTGAATTTTACATTTTTGATACACAGAATGAAATAAGAAATAGAATTAAAGCATTGCACAAAGAAGATCCTTCTGAAATAGACATAGATCCTGAAACAGTAAAACAACTAAAATTAATGCTAGATGAAAACAATCCATTAGTGAAAATTTTTTGCCATGCACGTGATCTACTTGAAAAATACAAAGATATAGAACTTAGTATTCATATTGTTGGAGCTAATAAAGGTGATCCTGCACAACGAAATGCCACATACAGAAGAACTTGCATTACTAATAGTTGGAGATTTAACCTTAGAAAGATATCAACGTGATATAATTGTAAGCACGAAACACAAAGGATTGCAACATAAAACTATTTTTCGTCCTGCCTACATGGCATTACAATATCCTATATTATTTCCATATGGAGAGAGAGGATTTCAACTCGGTAGAGACCCTACAACAAACATGGAAAAGACGAGTATTTCATATAAAGCTTCAAGAATTGCTAAATGATTTATGGTTGGATCCATATTTGGTCCACCACTAGCAATTCTATATTCAATAGAATTCCAAAAAAGGGGCTTGCCGCATGTCCATATCTTAGAATGGATAGATAAGAAAGGTATCGATATAACACCAGATATAATATATCTCTGGATATCAGCTGAAATACCTAATCCACACGAAGATCCTTTAGGATATGTTCTCGTAGCAGAGCATATGATGCATGGTCCATGTGGAGAAAAAAACCAAAATTGCCCATGTATGAAAAAAGGAAAATGTTCTAAATATTATCTAAAGGAATTCCAAAATGAAACAAATTTTACTGATAATGGATTTACTCAATATCGTCGTCGAGGCACTAGCATTTTCATTTCTAGAGATAATCATAACTTAGATAATAGATGGGTAGTTCCTCATAACATTAAACTACTTAAAAAATATCAGGCCCATATAAATGTAGAATATGTAAATAAAAGTAGACTGCTTAAATATCTATGTAAATATATCGATAAAGTATCAGATAAAGCAACAATATTATTTGAGCATACACAAAAAATGACCAAAAAACAATAGACCAACAACCTAAAGATATAGATGAAATTAAAGAATATTTAGAATGTCGGTACATATGTGAACAAGATGCAATTTAGAGAATACTTGGCTATGATATACACCATCATTGGCCAGTAGTTGAGAGATTACCGGTTCATCTACCGTTGCAAAACATGATTACATTACATAAAAAAGCTGAACTGGATGCAATAGCAAGAGATCGAAAATACCAAAAAACAAAATTAACCGAATGGTTCGTAGCAAACAAACAATATCCAGAAGCTAGACTACTAACATATTGTGAATTCCCGCAACAATGGACATGGGATGACCATAACAAAAAATGGATAAAGCCCAAAAAAAAACTTCAAAATTGGTCGCCTCTACTATGTCAATCCAACAGAGGGAGAATGGTTTTATCCAAGGTTGCTACTTATGATAGTGAAAGGCGCTCAAGAATATAATGATTTAAAAACATATAACAACATAACATATAAAACATTTAAAGAAGCATGTGCCGCACGAGGTTTACTACAAGATAATAACGAATGGTACAAAGCATTTGATGAAGCAACAAATTGGGCAATAACTAACATATTGCAATCTAGAAAATGAACACGCATTTTTTCAAAGAAATTGGAGAAAATGTCTGACGATATTGAACATTCTCTGAAACTGAAGTACCACCCTTTTGTATATAGTCCTGCAGAATCCGAACTTCAAGATTTAGTGCTACAAGAAATAGAATATCTATTAGCAAAAAATGGAACAAATATTACTCACTACAACCTTCCACATAGAATATCATCAAACAAAATGATAGAAAATAACCATTTCGTTGAAGAAGAGCTAAACTATGACATAGACAAACTTGAATATGAAGCAAACTCATCTTATAACCAACTTAATATAGATCAAAAGAAAGCGTTTCATAAAATCATCGATAGTGTACTAAGACATGAGCCGAATATATTTTTCATAGCAGGACATGGTGGAACAGGTAAAACATTTCTATGGAACACAATAGTATCATATCTAAGAGCTAGAAAAAAAGTATTAACCGTAGCATCATCTAGAGTAGCTTCACTGTTACTTCCAAATGGACGCACAACACACTCACGATTTCATATTCCAATAGAGATTGATGAACTATCAATATGTGATATAAAGAGAGGGACAAAATTAGCCGAGCTTTTTATAGCAACTGACCTTATTATATGGGACGAAGCTATAATGACAAATCAACAATACTTTGAAGCTCTTGATAGGTCATTGAAGGATATATTATCCGAAAAAGATGAACAATTACATAGCATACCATTTGGAGGAAAAGTAGTTGTTCTAGGAGGAGATCCAAAGCAAATATTACCTGTAATGGAAAATGCTTCAAAGGCACAAATTATAAATGCATCAATATTTCGATCATACCTATGGAAATATGTCATAAAGATTTATTTGCATCAAAATATGCATCTAAATAGGATAAAAATGATACTCTTGAATACAAGGAATTGAGTGATTTCAACGATTGGATACTTCAAATTGGAAATGGATCAAAATAGCTAAATACCATGTATGAATCGGAGGATGATCCTGATAGCAATATCATTGAGATACCTAATGATTTATTGCTCTATCCAACAAGAAATAAAATAGAAGCATTAGTCGAATGTACATATCCAGACTTCCTTACTAACTACAATAATCCTAAATATATTAAAAATAGAGCAACCTTATCAACAACGAATGAGATTGTATATGAAATTAATAGTTACATGGTTGACTTAATACCAAATTGTGAAAAAGAATATTTTAGTGCGGACTCCATATCAAAATGTACTGATACTATTAATGATGCGATATACTATATCCAGCGGAATACCTTAATACATTAAATGCGAACAATTTTCCAACTCATAGGCTAAAACTTAAAATTGGAGTTCCTATTTTCTGCCTCATAATCTAAATCAAAGCCTAGGACTATGTAATGGTACCAGACTTATAATAACAAACATGGGAGAACATATTATTGAAGCCGTTATAATAACAGGTACTCATGTAGGTCACAAAGTACATATTCCTAGAATTAATCTTACAACAAAAGGGTCACATTGGCCATTTGTATTATGCCAACATCAATTTTCAATAAAAATTTGTTATTCTATGACTATAAATAAAAGCTAAGGACAAACACTTACAAATGTTGGGCTTTACCTAAAGAAGCTTGTCTTTTCTCATGGCCAATTATATGTTGCAGTCTCAAGAGTGAACAATAGAAAAGGTCTCAAAATATTAATAGAAAATGCATCCTGTGGAAACACAACAACAAATATTGTATACAAAGAAATTTTAGAGATGGTTTAGTATTCTATTTTTGCAAAAAATATTAATGTTTATATATCTAATGTAGCATCATCATTTTTAGGATAGCTGCATGATTCAAGATGGCACCAATGCAGGTACTACAATTACTATATCCACTCACATAGTTTGCTACTATATGCAGTCACCTATTGTTTATAGTTTCATCAAAGTTTTATAAATTGTTAGTTTCAATTACAGGGCAATCTTACTCCGATATCTGACCTACGCCCTTCAACCATCAATGCCATTTTACATGTAAGAGTATCAAGAATATGGGAGTTCAGAGAAGGAGGAAATGAAAAAGGCAACATAAAGCATCTTGACTTGGTTCTTATTGACCAAAAGGTACCAGTCTATTCATCATAATATCAATACCAAATAAAGTTTCCTATCAAATTTTTTTAGTAAAATTCCACATATGCAGGTTGATGCAATTTATGCTGAAATACCACCAGATGCAATACCAGTTCTCAAACCTCAACTTAGCGAAAAGATTATCATATTTGTTGGCAAGTTCGTAGTTGAAAGAGCTAAACCTGGATATATGGTTGCGCAGCATCCATATATGGTCAGATTGAATAGAAGGACATGCATTGCTCAATCAAATGCTCAAGATTTAGAATTTCCAAAGTATACTTTTTCACTGACTCCATTCGAAATACTACCACAGTTCATTAGAAACAAAGAACGTTTTCTAGGTATGATTTCTTTCTCAGCTTCTTGTATTTGTCCATTTGCTCATTTTTGACAATGACTAACTAACTTATCAATATAGATATTCAAAAATATTTGCGGCTTTATATATCGCCTTTTACCGCATTTTTTATGCATGTATGATAATAGAGCTATTAGCAACATAGCATAAAATGTATGTCTCAGTAACAGATACTATAAAGACAAAATTGTGTACTTGTAGTCTATCTTGAATATAAATAGGTTGAATGTATGTTTGGATAAACTAGTGAATTCAATTTCAGCACACTACATGCAGAGTAAGGATTTGATCAATGTTTGGTTGTCTTGTTATATTGTTTGCAATATGCTATAGAGACCAGCTAACAATGTTATTTCAGATGTTCTTGGAAAAATTGTTGCTGTCTCGAACCTTGCAGTAGTACGCAACACTGCAGGATACCTAATTATGAGATGGATAATATGTAACACCTAGAATGCGCAAAAGTAAAATATGGTTTGTATGTGAGAATACGTAAAAATGATAGCCAAAAGTTGAGTTTTATATCCATCGTTTGGATGGACGAATGGAGACCAGGGTTGCGTAGTGCTCATCGAATCCTTTCCATTTGACTACTCACATGCATCATTTGGAGTTTGGATCACAAAGTTATGCTTGCTGCTAGTTTTTTAGGAGTTGCTACAGTAACTGTGGCTACAGTGCCAGCTCTTTTTTTTCTTCTCCCTTTCATATTTTTCCTTAGACCGGCCCACCTATCCTTTCCAAACTCTATATGACATCTCCTACCTTATGCGCCGCCACTTCCCCTTTGCCGTGATCTAGAGAAAGGAGAGAGGGAGAACAAGAGAAGGGAGAAGGGAGAAGAGAGGGGAATCAGGGCACGCCGTCCTCCGCTGTGGCCGTTCCTCTCTAGAAATCAGTCGGGCTTTCTTTCCTCTCTCCATTTCTCCCCAAATTGGATCTTTTCCTCACTGTTCATGGTGGTGCCGCCATGTGTGGTGCAGCTCGTAGCCAATCCATGGGTTGCCGCGACCCTCGCCGCTAGGAAAACGGTGGGAAATCATTGTGGTGATTGTTGCCGCCGCTGTTGCCCTTATTCTTTTCAAAGGGAAACCCTAGGTAAACCATGCCCCTGCACTAATCAAGTTTTTCCTAACATTTTGGATATTTCAGCACCTGCGTGTAGTGGTGTTCATCGCCATTAAGGGCTATTATTAAGGGTTTATCCTCGTCGTTGTTCTCGGCACATTGTTGATCTGTGCAGTTTGTATTGATAATAAGTTTACATGATTTGAATGGCCTAAAAAAAATAACAAACCTTTATAAGCGTTGTCGAGAATTTAGATCTCGTTCCAGAGCAGTAATGAACTCCCCCATTGGATTTACGATCTGGGAGATATCGAAGTTTCTTTCAGACATTGTTTCGGCCTCGTAATTTTGTGCAGATTATGTTCCCTTCATGTTTAGGCACACTAAACGACAGAACTGAATATTATGATCTATTACAAAGTTGTAGAGAATTTCATAGCGTTTCCATATTGGTAAAGTACACATTCATATGAATTTTGGAGCTGCATTTATATCAGTTCTTTGACAGATGTTCTGCAGTGGCTGGCTGTCAGATTTTCAGTGTAAGGTTTATCTGGATATTAGCCCGTGTTAATGATTTTTCCTCTTGTTGCGGACAACTATAAAGTTGTAGTGCTTGAAGTTAAATTTCAGATGATAGAAGATGAGAATTTTTGTCCATCAGAATTAAAGTTTCAAAAAACAGAAGAAACAGTGCTTCTATTTTCACTAGAATTGCAAGTGTTGATGTGAGGACGTTGGGTTCGGGCGTAGGCATGATCTTCTCGATGTCTTTATTTGAAGTGTGTTTGTTTTGGTGCTGAGCTATGTTTGTGAACAGGTGGTGCACCTTCAAATCGTGCTTAGCTCACGTTCTTGATCTTCGGTGAAGGCAAGTAAACGTAGCGATGTGGTCTACTCACTTTAATTTTGTCATTTGAATTGCCTCCATTAAATTTTAGAAGCTCACACTATCTAGATATATCTAAAGTTTGGCTTTATTTTGAGCCATATATTTATTTACTTGTGGCATTACTCTTGAAGTTATAAATTTTGAAGGTATATGAAGTACATGCATTGCAATCATACATTTGCACTCTCATATTGAACATGCATATGAAGAAACCGTAGCCGGATTGGTGCGGTAAGTACCGGTACAACAACGCACATTGATATATAGCAATGTGGTTGCAGCCCTCATTTCCTTCCTTGGGATTTGTCGGTAGAAGTGAAGTCATGCATTACATTGCACCATTTGATTGTGTATTGAAGCATTGCATTGCACCATCTTCATGTGCATTGAAGTATTATATGAAGTTTAATATTATTTTTTTGTACCTGAAGTTACATACTGTCTCAATATGAAGCTTCTTTTATATTAAATTATTAATCCAATATTTAATCAAATTGTGATTTAAATGGCTTGGCTAAAGCAGTTTGCTTGCTGAGGTTTTTTCCAAAAACCTCATACGTTGTTCCCCCTTTGCAGGTTCTTGAGTTGGAGGGTGCAGTGTTTGATGGGAGTAGTAGCACGTGTGCACACATTTATCTTCATGTTTTGGACACATTGTTTTTATAATAAAATCCTTGGATGTGAAGTCTTTATTTGTTTTTTCTCTCTTGTGGTTCCCATTTGTAAAAGATTTTATCCGCTTCTGTGAAGCTTTAATTGTTTTTTTCATCTGTCTAGGCAATTTATGTTGATTCGCGAAGCTTTAATTGTTTTTTTCATCTGTCTAGGCAATTTATGTTGCTTCCGCGTGCTTTGTTTTAAATCTGTGTGCTTGTAATAGCTGTGTCGTAGTGTGGTAATGCTCCAGAATGTTGCTGTTGTTCTGGGGTGTTACAGTTGGTAATCAGAGCTTAGGTTATAGGTTCTTGGCTTTGTTTTATTTGCTAAAATTTGACTCACTTAAAACTTGACACATGTAACGTCCCGGAAAATCGAAAACCGAAAATCACGCGTTTAAAACCTTAATCGATGAAATCTCGAAATTCCAAATCCAATCATCCGTTCTTTCCAGAATCAATCCCGACCGTTCTTTTCTCCTTGTCCCGCCCGCGTGTCGCGTCCGCGCGTCGCGCGCGTGCTTCCGACCGATCCCGCGGTCGCCGCCGCGAATCCCGCCTTTCCCTTCCTCCTTTTCTCTTTTTCCTATTTCCTTTTCCCTTTTTCCTAATTTCTTTTCTCATTTTCTTTTCCTTCCTTTTTCTTTTTCTTTTCTTTCTTTTCTTCCTTCCTCCTCCTTTCTTCCTCCTTCCTCCCGCGCCCTCCTCTCCTTTCCTGCCCAACGCCGAACGCCGCCGCTCCCCTCCCTTCTCTCCGGCGCCACCGCGCCAGCACCACCCCGGGC